>JARNME010000404.1:32819629-32895678 GCA_030179655.1 Scaptomyza flava | reverse complement strand
TTTTTATGCAGGTAGTAAGTGAGCACTAAGAAGGGAATTTTTATTCTCCTTCAAGTACCTCCCATACGATTTGGAGCACTTTTTACCCATTTTAAAAATCAAATTACAATTACAACAATTACCCGTTCCACTACTGTCGCCTGATTGTCGCACAAGCTGAGGGTTTGATCGCGAGCGAGAATACAAAAACAAAACAAATGCGCAGTGACGCCTTCGCGTCGCACAAGCAAAGTCATAAAAAAAGGTTCGACACTTGCAAAAACGAAACGGATTTCTGCTTCTTAATGAATATGTGCATACACAATTAAGTGAACAATGCGCTTGAAAATAGTTTTCATAATTTTATGTACATGTATCACTTCGCACAGTGCATATTCTTTTTTTTCTTCAAATTTGTGTGCCTTTGACAATTGATTTACGACCCAAGTAGCGTTTGTTGTTGTTGTAAGTGTTGTTGTTGGGCCCGCACTGCTACTTTTTGTTGGTGTGATTGATTTAAAAAAAAAAAAACAACAAAACAAAACTTGGTGCGTCTAGAAAAATTACCCACACCAGAATATGTTATGGGGGTGGATTTGCCTACTTGCTGCTTATATAACTTAGACAAAACTAACTAACATTATTAATATGTTATTGATATGCAATTGCGAACAAGCATAGGGCGTTCACATAAGTGCGCGTGTTGCTCTTAAGATAATAAAATAATTACAACAATTACCCATTCCACTACAGTTGCCTGATTGTCCCACAAGCTGTGAGCTCGATCGCGAGCGAGATACAAAACAAAACAATGGGCAATGACGCCTTTGAGTGCCGCAAGCAAAGTGTCATAAAAAAAAGGTTCGTATACTTGCAAGAAGCGTTTGTTGTTGTTGTTGTTGGGCCCGCACTGCTACTTTTTGTTGATGTCATTGATTTTAAAAAAACAACAACAACATAACAAAACTTGGTGCGTCTAGAAAAATTTCCCACACCAGAATATGTTTTGGGGGTGGATTCGCCTACTTGCTGCTTATATAACTTAGACAAAACGTAACACACTAACATTTATTGATATATTATTGATATACAATTTTGAATAAGCAAAGGGCGTTCACATAAGCGCGTGTGTTGCTCTTATGATAATCAGATAATTTGAAATCTCGCTCCGATGCGCCTTTGTTGTTGCTCATTTACGTTCACTCTCTATTTTATGTGCGCGCTTTGCATGTCAATCATAAAGTTTAATAACCCTAGCTCCTCCGCACACACACTAAATTAAAGCTAAGGCAATATACAATTCACTTAACTGCAGCCTCTTAGATATGTTTTGCATTGATTCAGTGCGTGTGAAGAAGGTTGCGATACTACGCTCTTTGTTTGACTTGCAGAGCGCGCGCTTAGATAAGAGAATTAGCCGAAATAGCCAACAACGAAGGCGCGATTTAAAATAATTTGTCATCTAGCGCCGAACATGAAGAGCGATGCGCGAGCGAATCTGAAAACAAGTAAGAAGGTTTTAGTCGAGAAATCCCGACTAAAAGATACCCTGAGCCCGTGTATTAAATGACTTGCAGAAGTGAGTTTTTCTTGACTTTAACTTTAATTTAAAATATCTCCAGTGTTTCTTAACCGATTTGGATCAAATTTTCATGGAAGTTATAAAGTTATCCATAGTTTCAACTCCTATTTTTACATTTTCTAAATTCGCGATTTTTCGTAATCGATTCCATATGTGTATCGGAAACGAGAATAGTTATCGATAGTTTGAAATAAACTTGATCTGCCTGTGGATTAGGAGAAGTTATGATCCAAATTGGAAGTTTCTAGCATATTTAGTCTTTGAGATTGACGCGTTTATACATACGGACGGACGGACGGACAGACTGACAGAAGGACATACGGTCATGGCTATATCGACTCGGCTGTTTATGCTGATCAAGAATATATATACTTTATATATGGGGTTGGAGATGCTTCTTTTTGCCTGTTACACACTTTTACACAAAACAAATATACCCATTTCATGGTTTAGGGTATAAAAAAATTTTATATTTTACGCATCGATTGCTTTCTAATATTTTGTAGCCACAGTAAGATAACAGAGAGAAGAACAAAGAAGAAGAAATATAACTGTTAATGGTACTCACTGCAAGCAGCATGCTCAGCTGATGCATGTCTGCATCACAAAGAGCGGCTTAAAGCTTGATCAGCGCGTGCGTCGCTCTTATGACTGTCGCTACATATAAAATAATTTGAATGCAATCATGCGTCTTTGTTGTTATTTACGCTCTTTGTTTATGCGCGCGCTCTGCATGTCAAACATAAATCTTAATGTCCCTATCTCCTCCGAACTCACTAAGCTAAGCTTGCCATAACTAAGAGGCTGCAGTTAATGGAATGGCATTGCCTAATTTGCACCAACTATACCTAGCTCTTAAGTGCAAGCGTTGTATGTTAGAGCTCGGTGTCTGTTGCTTAGATGAATAACTGTAATGCTCTTTCCAACATTATGTTTTTACATACGATGGTAAGAGAATTGGTTATGCATTTTAGTTCATATTTAATGTGAACAAAGAAAGTTAATTTTCGTTCAGTGAGTTTTTTAATAATAATATTGTTTATATTAAGGATAATAATAACATCGAAAGTTACTTTTTGGATCAGTGAGTTTTTCAATATTCTGATTTTCGTATATCTATATCTATATATATATAAACATTCCTTTAAAATACGTATATATATATAAGTTAATTTAAAATACGTATTTTATGATAAGTTAAACAAAAATTTAATTGCTATTTTTTAAATATTTAAATAACAATCAACGTATTTTAATTTCTTTAGTTGTTTTTTGCACACAAGAAAATTAAGTTGATTTTCGACTTAATAATTGAAGCAACATTATATATAGTTGTCTTCTATTTTGCATATTATATAATAGTTATATAGACGCTGCTTTAGTGCATTTAAAAATCAAATAATACTAAGCAGTCTGAATATTCTATTAAAATAATATAAGTTGGCATATTCAATTTTATTGAATTTTATACTTTGTATAGACGCTGTAACGTTGTTCAGTGAAGTCAATTTTTGACTTTTTTTTGAAGTATTTATTTATTTATAATACTTACTTAAAATTAAGTTGTTAATTTGTTTTGTTGTTTTTTTTTTTTTAAACAAAAATAATAAGTCGATTTTAGACTTAATAATTGAAGCAACATTATATATATTTGTCTTCTATTTTGCATATTATATAATAGTTATATAGACGCTGCTTAAGTGCATTTAAAAATCAAATTAAACTAAGCAGTCTGAATATTCTTTTAAAATAATATAAGTTGGCATATTCAATTTTATTGAACTCTATACTTTGTATAGACGCTGTAACGTTGTTCAGTGAAGTCAATTTTTGACTTATTTTGAAGTATTTATTTATTTATAATACTTACTTAAAATTAAGTTGTTAATTTGTTTTGTTGTTTTTTTTTTTTTTTTTTTAAATAATACGTCGATTTTAGACTTAATAATTGAAGAAATTGAAGCAACATTATATATAGTTGTCTTCTATTTTGCATATTATATAATAGTTATAAAGACGCTGCTTTAGTGCATTTAAAAATCAAATAAAACTAAGCAGTCTGAATATTCTATTAAAATAATATAAGTTGGCATATTCAATTTTATTGAATTTTATACTTACCTATAGACACTGTAACGTTGTAACAATCGTTTTACAGTGAAGTCAATTGTCTCACAGCCAAATTAAAAGATGTCTATTGAAACTTAAGATATAAGTGGTGTTTTGGTGCCGCATTCAGTTGTTCGCATATTTGGTGATGGAGCCTGCCTTTTTAGATTTATTTCCTACCTTTTATATGGTAGGCAAGGCTTCCATGGCACCATACGCCAACATATTGTAACCCATGTCGTTACCAACTGGGAAACTTTTGCTTGCTTCAGCATGAACATAAATGGAGAGTGTTATAGCTCTTCTGAACAATATGAGTGCACTATGTCAAATTCATATACTTATGGTACTGCATGTGAGCTTCAAGCAGCAGCAGAAATTTATGCTGTAAATTTTCAAGTTTTTCTAAATGGAAACTTATATCTATCATTAGGAAATGATATGCATCCTGTGAAAAAATTGCGTTTTACCGGCGAATTAATGAATGGACATTTTGATGTTTATATTCCTTTAGAGGAAGTATTAACTCAAGATACCGATACGTCAAGTGAATGTATAACTGAAAATGTTAAAACGCCTGTTAAAAGACGCAGTCGATTTACCGACAAAACAAAAAAAAAGGTTAAAACACACAGTTTTGAAAAAAAATCGTGATATTATAGGGGTAAGCGCATAGAAGCATCAAAAAGATATCGTGTTAATAATCCTGATGTTTATAGAGATATAATGAGAAGACATCGTGCTAATAATCCTGAAGCTCATAGAGCTCCAGAGAGAAGACATCAGGCTAATAATCCTGATGCACGTCAAGAAAGGCGTTTGCGTGTATGGAGTGTTAAACCCATGTCTGGCTTAAACTATGATTTTGAAATAGCTTACAAGTCAGATAAAATAACTCAACTTGGTAGTATGAATTTGATATGCAAACATTGTAATGCTTTAAAATGGAAAAATGAGCCTTTGGGTATCTGTTGCAAGGCAGGAAAAGTTAAACTTTCACAAAATGAAAGTTTGCCTGATCCACTTAAAAGCTTATTAATTGGTGGACATCCCAAGCATGATCATTTCATTGATCGTATAAGAAAGTATAACAGCTGCTTTCAAATGACTTCTTTTGGAAGTACAAAAATTATAAATGAAAGTTGGTCAACCTTTAAAGTCCAAGGACAAGTGTATCACCCAATTGGTAGTGTCCAACCTTTGCCAAATGAAGAAATGCAGTTTCTTCAAATTTATTTTGTCGGTGATGATGAAAAGGAAGCTCAACTACGTTGCTGAAATATTTCAAATGTTGATTGTAGCGTAGTAAAGGATCTTCAATGTATGTTTCATCAGCATAATCGTTATGTTAAAGATCTAAAAATGGCTCTCAATAAAATACCAACAAGTACTAAAGACTATAAATTGATTATACATCTTGATCGAACACCTGCTGGTGCTCACAAAGGGCTTTAAAATGCACCTCAATCAAGAGAAGTAGCTTTAGTTATTGTTGGTCAGCAATTTGAAAAGCGCGATATTATTATAGAAAGCCATAATAATAAATTACATCGTATAAGTGAGGTGCATCGATCATACGATGCCTTACAGTACCCTTTGCTATTTCCGTACGGCGAAGATGGCTATTCAGTGGATATACCACAATGGAATCCATTATTAAAAAAGGAGGAACAAAAAAAAAAACGATATCTGCGTTAAGCTTTTACAGCTATAAAATAATGATTCGTCAATCTGAGATAAATCATTTAATTTATTGTCGTTCCCTTTTTAGTCAGTTTTTGGTTGATATGTATGCTAAAATTGAAACAGAAAGGTTAAATTATATTCGCTACAATCAAGCGAAACTCAGAGCAGATAGCTATATACATCTACAAGATGCAATAGGCCAACAAGATGTTGTCGCAGCTCAACTTGGTCAGATGGTAATTTTACCTTCTTCTTTTACAAGCTCTGCACGATATATGCATGAAAAGACTCAAGATGCTATGACATATGTTCGCCATTATGGGCGACCAGATCTTTTCATAACATTCACATGCAATCCACAATGGAATGACATCAAAAGTGTTTTATTACCGGGTCAAAAACCGCATGATCGTCACGATATTATAGCTCGAGTTTTTCATTTAAAAGTTAAAGCTTTAATGTCCCTATTGACAAAAGGTTCTTTGTTTGGAAGCGTTCAATGTTTCATGTACTCTGTGGAATGGCAAAAGCGGGGCTTACCACATATACATATTCTACTTTGGTTTGAAAATAAAATAAGACCTGATAAAATCGATAAGATTATTTGTGCCGAAATACCAAACGCAGATGAGGATCCATTGTTATTTAACATTGTTAAATCAAATATGATTCATGGTCCTTGCGGTGCATTTAACAATAAGTCGCCATGCATGAGAGATGGAAAATGTACCAAAAGGTTTCCTCGACAATTTCTTAAAGAAACTGTGACTGGAAAAGATAGTTACCCTCTATATCGTAGAAGAGCGATAGAAGATGGTGGTAATGCAATTAATATAAATGGTAATTGCATAGATAATCGTTGGGTTGTGCCTTACAATTGTGTACTATTGAGAAAATTTGAAGCTCATATAAATGTTGAGTATTGTAGTTCTGTAAAGTCTATTAAATACATCTGTAAATATGTTAACAAGGGCAGTGATCAAGCATCATTTACTCTTGAAGACCAACGCAATGAAATTAATATGTACGAAAGTGGCCGGTATATAAGTAGCTCAGAAGCAGTATGGAGAATCCTTGCATTTCCCATACATGAACGTTATCCGGCTATTACTCACTTAGCTGTTCATTTAGAAAATGGTCAACGGATATATTTTAACCCCAATAATCCGCAACAATTACTTGACAGATTAAGCACTACACCCAAAACCACTTTGCTAGCCTTCTTTGAGCTCTGCACACGTGATGAGTTTGCAAGAACGCTTCTATATTGTGAAGTTCCATCGTATTTTACATGGAACAATAAAGAATTTCAAAGAAGAAAACGAGGGCATGATGTGCCAAATTTTCCTGGAGTTAAAAGAGATTCAGCTTTGGGAAGAGTTTACACTATTCATCCCAATAATACTGAATGTTTTTATTTAAGACTTTTATTACATTTGTAAGGGGCCCAACTTCATTTTTAAGTTTAAAAACCGTTAATGGTGTAGCATACTCATCATTTCAATTGGCGTGTAAAGCTCTAGGATTACTAGAAGATGATAAGCACTGGGATTCAACTATAGCCGAAGCTGTCATATGTCAAAATCCTACAAAACTTAGAGAACTTTTTGCAATAATGTTAGTATTTTGTCAAATTTCAGATGCTCTTAAACTTTGGAATACTTATAAAGACAGTTTCTCAGAAGATATTTTAAAAGCCTTTAATTTTTCACAAGACAGATATATTGATGAAAGTATTGTGAATAATGTTTTTAATAAATGTCTTATTTACGTTGAAGATATTGTTCTGTCTATTGGTGGTCAAAACTTGACTTATTATGGACTTCCATTACCAATCAGAACCGAGGAAATTGTTCAAAATATTGAATATCATAGAGAAACAAATTACGATAATTGCGATAATTTTGTTGTTAATAATGAGCTACTCCTCACTGCTGAGCAAAAACAAGTATACGAAAAGATACTAAATAGCGTTGAAGCAGAAAAAGGAGAAATCTATTTTTTAGATGCACCTGGTGGAACAGGTAAAACGTATCTTTTAAATTTATTATTGGCTAAGGTACGGCAAAGTAAAAACATTGCATTGGCCGTTGCCTCTTCCGGTATTGCAGCCACTTTACTAAATGGTGGTCGCACAGCGCATTCTACACTTAAGATTCCATTTAATTTGATTCATTTAGAAACACCACAATGCTCAATTTCAAAGCAATCTAATATTGCTGCTGTGCTCAGAGATTGCAAGCTTATTGTTTGGGATGAGTGTACTATGGCTCATAAAGGTGCTTTTGAAGCTGTAGATCGATCTTTGAAAGACATTCGAGATAGTGAATACTTAATGGGTGGCATAACTGTTCTCTTAGCTGGTGATTTTCGACAAACTCTTCCAGTGATCCCCAGGGGAACAAGAGCAGATGAAATAAATGCGTGCTTAAAGTCTTCAATTTTGTGGCCCAAAATTCAGAAACTTGCATTAACGAAAAATATGCGAGTGAACTTAAAAGGTGATAGCATAGCTGGTGAATTTGCAGAAATGCTTCTCAAAATAGGAAATGGATTATTTCCAGCTCATGATGGCAAAATAACTTTACCATCAACTTTGTGTCATGTTGTGAAAAGTATTGAAGAGCTAACTCTAAAAATATTTCCGGATATTACAAATATCTCTGAAAAATCACTCGAATGGTTTTCAGAACGTGCTATTTTGACTGCGAGAAATGACAATGCATTGGAAATAAACGAGTTTTTATTAAAATCATTTCAAAGTGAAGAAATGACATATAACTCTATTGATTCTGTGACTGAAGTCAAAGATGCAGTTCATTACCCCGTCGAGTTTCTTAATTCATTAAATCCGGCTGGCCTGCCACATCATAAATTAACTTTAAAGATTGGTTCACCTGTAATGTTGATCCGCAACTTGAATCCGCCAAAACTATGCAATGGTACAAGATTGC
This sequence comes from Scaptomyza flava, assembly GCA_030179655.1. Classification (NCBI taxonomy): domain Eukaryota; kingdom Metazoa; phylum Arthropoda; class Insecta; order Diptera; family Drosophilidae; genus Scaptomyza; species Scaptomyza flava. The sequence continues at coordinate 32,887,368 of JARNME010000404.1, read as the reverse complement.
AAGTTAAAGTCCTTCATAAGAATGTTGTCGAAGCAATAATCTTTATTGGCAATGGTATAGGGGAAACGGTTTTTATACCGAGAATTCCATTAATACCTTCTGATTCTGAATTGCCAATTCAAATTAAAAGATTGCAATTTCCTTTAAAAGTTTGCTTTGCCTTAACAATTAATAAATCACAGGGACAAACTCTTAAATTAGCCGGACTAGACTTAAGACACGATTGTTTTTCTAGCCTGCTCAAGAGTCAGTTCACCAAAAAGTTTAGTTGTATTAGCACCTGACGGAAAAACAACCAATATCGTTTATAAAGAAGCTCTTAACAGTTGTTAATAATTGCAAATTAAATTCAACAAGTGGATAAGGCCTACTGGGGAAACCACAATAAAAAATTACGCACCTGATTCTCTACCTCAATGGTGGCGTGGAAAAGAGAATATTAAATACTTTGCTTTTATTTGTTGTTAAATATTTTCTAATTAATTTCTATATTCTATTGGTAAAATTTATATAATCTATCCGCGCAGCGAAGTAAGCGGGCCACTTACTAGTAATATATATTTTTTAAAAAGGACCACATAGTTGAAGAATTAGAATAAAAAATAACTTGAACCTTTTTTTGATTTGCCAACTTTTTCATTTTTCCCAGTGCACTGTTTTTTCGTGCGCGAACACAGTTTTCAATACAAGCAAAGAGCAATAAAAGTATAAAGAAAAAGAAAAGAAAACTGCACACACACGATCATTGGCTTGGGTTTACCGTTAGTGCATAAGGTCCGGGTGAAAAATAAGCATGTACATCAGTGCTGCCAATTCGGACTTTTTCCTGCCAGATCTGGCTTTTTTCAAAACACGATTGCGGGAACAATGTTCAAATATTGTATGGGACAGATTTTTTCTGTACGATTCATTTGGTATCATTTGTATGAAAATAGCTTTTATTGATTTATTTTTTCGCTAGCTTATTTTGCCCCACAAAAGTTGGCAGCACTGATGTACATACGTTCCTATTTTACGAACTTCGTTCTCAATTTGGTATAAATGTACCAAATCCGTTCTAAAAAGACCAAATCATGACCATTTCATTACCAGCGTTCTTAGTACAAGAACGAAAAACTATGAACGAGCGCGGTGAAAATCAAGACCAATGGTCGTGATTTTAGAACGTGTTTTTTTTTTTGAGTGTACGAGCTCTATAATTTTGTTTACAAAAGCACTGGCGCTTTTCTCGCTAATAAAAATTGGGGGTGGCTTTAGCTTGTTCAAATCAGCTCCAATGGCTTCAGAGGACATATCGTCAATGTTTTCTGCCAAGAAGTGAAACCTATTGGTATTGTTGTAGTTCCATTTGGAAGTGCATTTAAATATCTGCGGATAGTTTTTGCTTTATTCGTAGAAGTTTGCGGATTTAGCTTTCTTTTGATTTTCATGCAGCGATCCATACTAGTCTGCATGGTCGGCTGTACATTTTTGCTGCTTGCAGTTTGTTTTTCTGATGGCACCGAATGTGCAAGAATTCGTTTGTCGGGGTGGGTGTTGTCGACCGCACGCGATTCGACTGCTTTGATATGATAAATAGAAGAAATGGAGACGGAGAGCAAGCACGTTCTCTGTCGCGCGCTTTCAATGAGTGTTCAATTGACGGGTTAGGGTTCATTGACCGCTCGGGCTGCTCTTAAAATGCAGAGAAGTACGCGTTAATCTATTCATACATACGTATATTCATTTCACTAAGCGTCTTTTTGCATAATTAAATATATACAGCTGCGAAAATGAAAATAGCATCACCAAGCACCTTATTTTTATCTTCAAAAAAACAATCATCAAATTTTGCAGTTTCTTTAAGTGAGTAAATTTTTTTATAGTGCTGTCCTTACATTATGTTTAGCTGAATAAGCAATAGATGCGGAGTGAACCAGTGAAACCAATTTCTTTGACAGCGACCACCTGCTAAGTTCAACAAACTTGTTTTACATTAGCCAAATACATCCCATTTCTGATAAACCATGCTTTAAAACACACAGCCAACTGGAAGCTTTTTGATTCACTCTCAAATAATTTAGCAAACATGAATGTAATCATATTTGGAAGTGCTTAATAGCGAATACCCAAAACAACTTGTGTAGCACCCAAATGAGTATCATGGTGAAACAAAGATCTTGAACATTTTCATATAGCTATCAAGTGGAAACGTTGCAGTCGGACGCAACTGTCAGTGGTATACTCGTTACCAGTTTTAAAACCGGTCAAAAGAGCCCTGATTGCAAAGCGGTACGGATGGGGCAGAGGTGCACGCTGTCTGAAAGATTCTGCGATGCAGGCGGGGATGCCACAAGCTGTCTTTTGTCCAAATTTGGTGACTCTAGCTCAAAGTTTGTAAAAGGTGGGGAAAGCGGGCCACAAGGGGTGGGCATGGCATTCAATTTTTTGATGCAGATTTTTGGGGGTCGTTGTTAAGCTATCTTTCTACCAAATTTGGTGACTCTAGCTTCACAACTGTGGAAGATACACGCATTCCCGTTTTTGACGAAGAAATGGAGCAGCTGGGGGCGGTATTGATGGGCATGGTAATGATGCAGTTTTTGGGGAGTCATAATCGCCTATCTTGGCACAAAATTTGGTGGGTCTAGCTAGAAAGCTGTGGAGGTTATAGAATTTTAGGATTTCAAACTGCGGGAGAGCTGGGGGTGGAATGGGTGGGCGTGGCTCCAAAACTTTCCTGCATTTCTTTGAGGATTTCTGATGGCTATCTGCTTACCAAATTTGGTATTTCTAGCTGTAACGATGTGCGAAATATGTTGATTTATCGGTTTTGAGTTATCGAATTTATGCTATAGATAAAAATAATTGGAAAGTTTCAAGTCTCTATCATGAAGGAAGTTGAAAAAAATTGCGCTCATACTGACGGACAGAAGGTCAGACAGACGGACCTTCGGTAACGAATATTAAAACTAAAAAAAAAAGGTACATATATAACTAAACTATACTGGACTAAGACCCGTTTTTCACGATTAAGTTTTTTGATGAAGTTTTATTTTCATTCTGCTTAAAACTTCTTCGCAAATCTGGTCGCATTTACACGATGAATTTTTTTCATTGAATGTTTTCTGTGTAAATGCAACTCTGATTTAAATTTATGGTCGACATACATGTTTGCCATCGATTGTTTTACTTGTGAACATAAAATGATATAAGAAGTAATGCGTTGATAAGGAATTACTATTGTTTACGTATCGATTATTGACGCTGTGTCAACTAGTGTGAATGCAGCATAACAAGTGTAAGGTTTTTATATATATTCTATCGATTGTCTATCTTATATTATTATATATCGATATATCGTAAGCTAGTATTTAAGGTATCGATGTTGGCAGTAGGTGTTATCAGAAAAGTGTGGTTCGGCCACACTGATCGTGCCTCTGTCTCTTTGCTTGTGCGATATTTTGTATCGATAACTTTATTATTCACATCAAACACTTTGCAACTTTGTGCTTACATGCAATCGGAATAAGGCTAAGCAAAATGAGAAAAGAAAATCATTTGGGGTGTTCAACAACTTCGTTTCATCGTTTCATGTTTCAAAGCTTAAACGATTAACTCGTGAACGGCATTTTGGGTGTCAGCTGTTGTTTGTTTACATTTCTTATTCTTCAATTTTTGTCACTGTTGCTGCTTACTGCGGTTATACTGTTGTGAAGTAGGCCGCGTCGGCCCCTTCACAAATAGTTATATTTATTATATTTATAGTTTTTAAGTCGCAAGAAGCGCATCGGTTGTTTGAGTTACCTGTATTATATTGATAGTTGTTAAGTCGCAAGAAGCGCAGGGGTTGTTCGAGTTGTAGGTATAGTTTTGTTAGACGCAAGGAGTGCGCAGTATTTATATTTAATAAACGCAAGGAGCGTAAAGTATTTAGATTTATCAGATTCACTTATTCTTGATTGACGCCTAACGCCTAAGAATTTAAATATAACCGCCCCAAAACACAGAGTCGCAAGATGCAGCGCGCCAGCTGCGATCATCAAATCTACCACGGTCACGAGCAAGTGTGGGGAGTGGCAAAATCTGCAACTTGGGCCGAAGCCGAAGCGTGGGCGGAGGTAGTTATGATTGACCTCCGCAAGTGAGCAGACGCGTACGCGAGAGGGAGAAAAGAAAGGTTAGGTTATAAGAACAGAAGAGGAGTTGCGATTTATGTACGAAAGTGAGCGGACGTGTACGTGCTTAAAAGTAGTTAACGAGTTAGTAGCAAAAATATAGAGTTTAGTAAAGATAAGGTAAGAGGGGATAGTTCGCGGTAGTTCATATAAGTATTCATATGCATATAAGTATGTATATGCAGTTAGGTTTAGGCTTTCTTGTGCATATAACCTTTTATAGGAATTGAATAAATTGGTCGCCGGTAAGTCCGTGACCCAGTGGAGTGCAATTGCTGTGTGTTTTCTTACGTTCTATTTCTTTTCTTTGGTTTTCGTACACGCGCGTACGCGAGTCAAGCTGAGTCGCCTTATACTCTGGCTGCTGAGTGTGCCGGCTGTTGCGTTGGTGTCGACGCAAGCGTTTCCCCTTCCAACTTGTAAAACCGCGCGCGTTATAGTCCCACCAAAAAAATATATAAATATTCTTGTGTGGTGTACCTGGCCAGACTGAGTTTATACCCCGGCTAAATTACTCCTTTACAAGTGGCGCCCGAGCAGGGACTCTAAAGTGCAAAGGTGTGGTATAATCTGGAATTAAAGCCCCAGAAATATCACCAACAAGTGTGGAAGGAAAAGTGCGTTAAGTGAAGTGCGGGTATACCCGACGATACCCTGCTTTACAAGTGGCCAACGAGAACGGTTTTCGAGCGTGGTTTTGTGCAATCGTCGCGGCACAACGAAAGTGAGGGCGTAAGGCAAGTGCAGATAAGAATAACTGTTCGCGTTCGAGAAGCATTGCCTTAGAAACGTTTGCGGCGCAACAAAGTTGACGGTGGAAGAAGACACACCGATCAAACTAACGGTTCGCGTTCGAGGCTGTGCATAAGTGAACACTTGCGGTGCAACGAAAGTGTCGGCAAAGTGCGTGAGCGGTCAACGAACGGCGTGACAGTAGCTGGTACAGGCAGCTGCAAAGTCGCGGTCGCTTCGCACAGCGGGCTTCGACCGCGAAAATCAAAAAAATTAAAATTGACTATTGTGTTGAGTGCGGAGTTGTCCCATCGGTTCTGGTCGACCGTGTAAGCGTACAGTGGTGGAAAATAAATTAAAAAATGAAATGATTTTTTTTTTGGAAAAGAAAATAAAATGAAATAAAAAAAAAAAAATTGAGTAACCGTGATAAACAGTGACTTGCTAACAGGATTTTTTTTTTTTTATACCGGAAGAAAAAATTCGTGATACCGTGGATCAGGTAAAAAAAGGAATTCTTTTTATTTTTCGCAATAAAATAAAACAACCGCAATAAACAGTGGCCAGTTAACAGACAAATTTTATTAGACTGCAAAAAAAAAAATATACAAAATTAATTTCGCAATAAAATAAAATAACCGCAATAAACAGTGACCAGTTAACAAAGAAAAAATTTTTTTTTATTACACTGCAAAAAAAAAAAAATATATAAAATTCGTAATACCGTGGACAAATTTTTTTTTGTAATAAAAGGAATAACCGCGACAGACAGCGTTTTTTTTGATTAGATGGAGAAACCCAAGACTATCGAGCCCACCCGAGTGGAGGTCGTAGAAAGCAGCAACCCTGGTGTGGGTGTGCAATGGGTCTACCACTGCCATAAGGAGGATCTAGAAGACATCATCCGGGAGCTCGGATTGGAAAAGTGTGCCACGGTAACTGACTACCGGAAGCTGGTATGTACTTTCATAAGGCAAGGTGGTCATACCACCGATATATGGCCCGGTTAGCGGAATGGGAGTTGCGGTTCGCAAAGATCCCAGTGTCGCCTACCCGGACTGCCACTTCTGTTGGAGGAAAACGACCCAGGCAGAAATCTGAATCAGATGCGGCAATCCCATCAATACAGACCGGTGGCACGAAACATTTGCGTCCGCCCTCCAACAGCACGATTTATAATGAATTTTTCCCACAGAATACAGCATGTATCCCCGATATACGAGTAGGGTCACCTCTGGCATCCGGGGAAGATACCCCGGTGAGACAGGTGAACCCCCATCTTAATTCTAGTGATACCTATAGTACCCCTAGGAACGGGATGGTCGTCCCCGAACTAGTCCGGAAGTGGGGTATCCTGTTCAATGGGTGCACCGACCCATTAGTTTTCCTGGAGGCAATTGAGGACAGGGCGTTGTCATACGACATAGGCTTAGACCGGTTGCCGAGGGCAATGAGCGAGGCTCTAACGGGTAAGGCCGCGCGGTGGCTATCAATAAGTAGGCTAAGGGACGCGACTTGGGCGACATTTAAAGCCGAGTTTTTGGAGTTCTTTCTACCGCCCCAGTATTTTGACAGGTTAGAAGACAGTATCCGGGCACGACGGCAACATGATAACGAGCCGTTCAAGGACTACTTGCTCGAGCTGCGGGGTATGATGTACCACGCGGGGTACAGGGCAGAACAAGAATTGCATAGGGTATACGAGAATTTAGCACCCGAGTACCGTTTGTACATTCGTAGAGGGGACTTCTCCTCTCTGGCGCAGCTAATTCAGATGGCAGCCGAGTACGAAAATGTGAGGCAACAAAGTCACGAACGTGCAGCACGGAGTAGGACCGGGGGTAGTAGGTATTCGGATGGATTAGCCGGTGAGGTAACCCCCGCTAAACATTTTGATCCTTTCCGGACGCAACCACAGCCAGGGTCAAGCGGTAACGTGGGGAATACGCCACCGCTCGGGCATACGGGAGTAATTTCAAACGGGATGATCAGCCAAGAGCAGTCGAGGGCTCTAGGCAGGAAGAGGCTATGCTATCACTGTTCGCAAGAGGGTCATTTTGCCAAGGAGTGCCCCAATCCACGGGTACAGTTCTGTCGGCAGTGTGGGGCCAAGGGGGTCAATACCAGCCAGTGTTGTCAACAGTCAAGGGCGGGAAACGATATGCGGCACCATCCGGGACGGGACCCGATGGGAGCCGACGTGAACCAGTCCCAAACCTAGAATACCCTTTAAGAGTGGAAGACGGGCGGATAGTCGCTACTGTAAGAGTCGGGGACCAAGTAGCGAATGCGACAGTAGATACAGGGGCGACTAGGAGTTTTATTAGTGAGGAGTTTTCCCGCAAGGTGACCAGCGGGGGCGAGATGCTGGACGCCCGCGCTAAAATTCGCCTAGCTGATGGGTCCACCTTAGAGGTAAAGAAGCTATTGAGGGTAAAAGTTGGTCTAGCGGGGACAGAGTATGCTCGGTGAGTATGCTCGTGATGCCCTCGATGCTAGACAACATTATACTAGGGATAGACTTTTTGTGCCGGGTGGGGACGACCATCGAATGTGGCAAGGCTAGGTTAATTTTGGAAGCTGTGGAAGTACCAGATATAGAGGAGGAGCAGGTCCTAATGGAACGTGAGCCAGTTGTGAGCAAACCGGAGGAGGACGGCGGATCAAGGCAGGAGAAGGATGCCCCTGGGGCACCTCAGCCCAGCATCGCCGTGGGAACGGTTCGAGGAGACAGCGTGGACACGACAACGACAGGAGTATAACGGTTCGGCGAGGTAGGAGGGTGCGTCATACCCGGCCCCGCAATAACACCGGTGGAAAATGTCGAAACCAAGGATAACGAGTGGCCAGAGGATTTGGAACTAGAGATAAAGGAAATACTGAAAGCGGAATTGGTTCTCTTTGACGAGCTGCAAGGGGTGTCTCACGTAGCCGAGCACCGGATCATCATGAAGGACAAAGGAAGGAACTATAACCTCAGGAGAAGAGAATGGCGACCAGGACTCAATACGTTGGTGCTACTAAGAGCACACCAACCCTCTAAAGCCAGTGAAGGTTTCGCGGCGAGACTCGCTCCCAAGTTCGATGGCCCGTTCCTCGTGGAAAAGTTCGTATCACCGAATATAGTGCGATTGGTAAAGGAAGCAAACTCGCCAGCATTGCGCAACTGAAGCCATTCTATGACGAGGGAGAGGAGCACGGAATAGATGACCAACCCGACCGAGCGTCTGACAAAGAGCAGACTCGTCACAGTTTTAATTAATCTCTTTATTCTTTTTTATTAACACTAACCAAATTTAAATTCAGAAGGCCCGTTCATCAATTAAGACTAACCGATTGTGTTTATAAATCCCACAGAATACCCAAGATGAGCGACCAATTCCCTTATGTGATCAGCAGCGGCGGTGAGGTTGACAGAGCCGCCAATCCAGGGGCAGGTATTACCGCCGAAAATGTGGGCGATACGCCCCAAAAATTGGGCTGTCTTCCGGACGAGGACGAGCTGACCGACGCTGCGGTCGCGGCCATATCAGAGGCGTTGGAAAATTGTACGTCGAGAGCCCACCGTTTCAGGTTCAAGGTGGAGGTGAACGGGGAGCTACACGGCGTGACATGGAACGCGTGCGGACACGTAACTGTCACGCTACCCAAGAAAGGGGGGGGTGTGAAGTAGGCCGCGTCGGCCCCTTCACAAATAGTTATATTTATTATATTTATAGTTTTTAAGTCGCAAGAAGCGCAGGGGTTGTTCGAGTTGTAGGTATAGTTTTGTTAGACGCAAGGAGTGCGCAGTATTTATATTTAATAAACGCAAGGAGCGTAAAGTATTTAGATTTATCAGATTCACTTATTCTTGATTGACGCCTAACGCCTAAGAATTTAAATATAACCGCCCCAAAACGCAGAGTCGCAAGATGCAGCGCGCCAGCTGCGATCATCAAATCCACCACGGTCACGAGCAAGTGTGGGGAGTGGCAAAATCTGCAACTTGGGCCGAAGCCGAAGCGTGGGCGGAGGTAGTTATGATTGACCTCCGCAAGTGAGCAGACGCGTACGCGAGAGGGAGAAAAGAAAGGTTAGGTTATAAGAACAGAAGAGGAGTTGCGATTTATGTACGAAAGTGAGCGGACGTGTACGTGCTTAAAAGTAGTTAACGAGCTAGTAGCAAAAATATAGAGCTTAGTAAAGATAAGGTAAGAGGGAATAGTTCGCGGTAGTTCATATATATAAGTATGTATATGCAGTTAGGTTTAGGCTTTCTTGTGCATATAACCTTTTATAGGAATTGAATAAATTGGTCGCCGGTAAGTCCGTGACCCAGTGGAGTGCAATTGCTGTGTGTTTTCTTACGTTCTATTTCTTTTCTTTGGTTTTCGTACACGCGCGTTCGCGAGTCAAGCTGAGTCGCCTTATACTCTGGCTGCTGAGTGTGCCGGCTGTTGCGTTGGTGTCGACGCAAGCGTTTCCCCTTCCAACTTGTAAAACCGCGCGCGTTATAGTCCCACCAAAAATATATATAAATATTCTTGTGTGGTGTACCTGGCCAGACTGAGTTTATACCCCGGCTAAATTACTCTTTTACACTGTATTTGTAAGAAATTCCATTTAAAAGTGCTAAAGATATGCTATGCGATGTTTTAGCAAAGCAAGTTATTAGATAAATAGAGGATATTGAATGTGAGAAGAGCTCGTTGTTTGAATTAGTTGCTCAATTACATGCTTTTTAACATTTGGCGGCCATTAATCATATGTGCTCGTCTTTTTTTGCACAAAAATACACCAAATATACTAAAAAGTACTGAACATCGATAGCAAATATCGACTAAATATCGGCCTCTTCCCATCTTTACTTTGAAGAAACCTGAAACACTTTTTGTATACATAAGGTCTGTTTGATAGTAGAAAGTGTAGGGTAGTGCAGGGCAGAACAGAACACGAAAAATACAACTCTGAATATTTTAAGTGTAAAAAAGTGTAGAGCTACTATCGAACAAAAAAGGTGTAAGTTAGAGCAAATGAATCAACAGCTGACTGTCATGACTAACATGAGTTTGAATAACAATGAAAATTTCACTATAAGTGAGTTAATTGATGACGACAGTGGTGATGAAATTATTGCAAGCTCCACTTATCCAAGTGGCGACGAAGAGGATTTCTTAATAGTGCAATTGGTAGATTTCCCGATAGGAAAAAGAAATTGTGTGATGGACAATTTGAGACAAACTTTTCCAACCTACACGGATACAGAATTTCAAACGCATTTCCCAGCTACAAGAGAAATTTTGTGCTTGAATTCACCCAAATAGCATTTTCTTTATTTTCATTGGGTGCGGCAGCTGCTGCATCCTACTCTGAATATACTTCAGGCTCTTCATATTGTATAAAAAGTTATAAAATAAACTCATTTGACATTTTTAATTATTTTTAAAACTTCCAATGTTAAACTGATTTGAAGAGCTCAAAACCGTAACTGACGCAAAACAGCTGTTTTGTTGTTCTACACTTTTCTGCTCTTGATTTTTGGTGGTGTAGAAAAGTGCAGAAAAGTGTAAGTCAGGGCACACTAAAAAACACAGGGCAGAACTGTTTAGTGTAAGAAATTGCAGCTATCGAACACTGTTTTGTGAACTAGTGTACACTAGGGTACACTAGTGCAGCTATCGAACAGACCTATAGGTTGGGGTGTTTCAACGTTTCAAGAAATTTTCTATGTATGTTGTTGTTGCGCGACGTTTCAACTTTGAAACGTGAAACGGTGAAACGAGCTATTTACTCCCTAATTGCTACAAAAGTCATAAAGCATTGCTTGCAGCTGTTTCCCCTCTACTTCGTAATAATAGCCTGGGAAGCAGTCTCAACGTGTATAATTTATTATTTATTTGCCTTCATACCAAGAAGATGTGCGCGTTTCCTCAAAAGACAAGCCTTACCAACTCGATATTAATGAACCATTTATTTTTTTAATTTTATGAAAAGGGGGTGCTCTAGTTTTGTATCTTCAGACTTTAAAGATAAAATGGTTTTTTGGGCTCAAATGCTCTGTTAATTTATTATATAATGGGCGATGTGTAAACATATTTTTAAGTTGTACAACTTTTTGAATATTTTTGTCATTCTTTATTGGGCCGAACATTAACCCTCTTCAGCATACGAAGCCATATATGGCTTCTCACTTTCCAGACTATAATTTATTGTACAGTAAAAATTAAATAAATTAAAGTATTGAAAGTGAAAATCCATATATGCGTGTTTCGTGCGTGCTTTGTATGCGGTAGAGGGCTAAATAAATGTAAAAATTACCATAGATAAATTAAGCGCTCACTTATAATGTTTAAAGAAGACAAATGCACTGGGAGAGGATGGTATTTGAATCCGTTATTGCCATCGGAGGAATCTTATTATCCCCTAAGGAGGTATGGCATGTAATGCCAAAATGCGAAAAATAACCCCACGTAGTCGATTTCTCCTTCCTGAGTTTGCTTCCCCACTATCTTTGAAAATGGAGCCCGATTCCCATTACATTTAATGCAGCTTGGCCGTTTTTTTGAGTGAATGCCTACAATCTCATCGAGATAGTGGGCAATAAAATCCGAGTTCATTTCGGGCTTCCATTACACCCAATATCACGGTATCAAAATGTTGAAAGGTATGTTACGTTGCAATGCTAATCCTGCTCTTAGTAGTAATACTATGGGATATGTATGATGCGATGGAGCTACTGTATATGTACACACATGTATATGCATGTACGCACAAATTTCATTGTGTCGCAGCTGGGTTTTTTGACATTTATTTTAGAAGCTGTGAGGAGCTCTCTTGTCGCTTAATTTTTGTGAATGGGAATGCGATAGATAACTTTATTATGTCTCTGCCTTTGTACTCATTTTCAATATACCACACTAAGTACAACTGGGTGACTAGGCTCGCTGGTACCCCTGGCTAAGTGCATCATGTGCGAATACATTCCTGACAAAAGTAAGAGCATGTTACTCTCCTTCCAATAAACATAACTTTTCTTGTTAAACAAGAGCAAAATTACGTAAGTTTTTTATTGCTTAATTTATTTAATGTGTGGTTTGCATGTTGGTGAGATTTAATCGGTGAATGAGTGCATCGCCTTTTTTACATTTCCTAAAATTGTGAACTTGTTATCAATAAGAATTTAGATTTCAGAAAGCATTGTCTTCAGTACCGAGTCTGGACAGACAGAACAACAATTAAGGCTAGGAACTTTCTCTGCTTTTCGCAAGTAGTGCCTTGAAAGCTCGTGACTGCAATTATGTTTCATGCATGGCCATGAACGGTTCAGGTCTGATTCACGTCCGATTCACATCTAATATGCACTGCAGGGTGTTAACGAAAAATAACCGCTTTTTTAGTACAAGTTATTTTTGATGTGTTAACATCTATACGCGCGGGAAGCGTTAAAGCACAAATGTGAATTCGCTGCGTTATTTCGCCGCTATAACACTCGCTGCTTTATTTCGCCGATGTAACTCACACCGATAGGCAGTCAAAAATTGAAATAGTGTGTGGTTGTTGTACAACAATTGTCTCTGCTTGAAAACGAATTTGATAGTATTGGTGCTGTGGCAGATAAAAGTGGTCGTAAAAAACGAATTCTCGCTCGTTAATTGACGAACGCTGTGTATTGCTTTGAATTCGCTTTGTAATGGTAGTGTCATCCGAGACAGCCCGTACCATGATAGAATAACATAAGGTGGTCCCGTCGGCAACAGACATCCACTTATTGTACGCTTTCAATAAGTGCGAGTGAATAGAACATACATAGTATACTGAGTGCCGTATTGAGTGTGAGTGAGGCGGCAAGGTGGTTGTTGATTAACCCTTAGCATCTCCGTAGGTTTTGAATATGCCATTTATAATAAAAAGACGAGACATTTTTTTAAAGTTTAATTTTTAATAACTTTGAATTACCAATTAAACGCTGCTTTTGGTTCTTAATACAAATTTTTTTGATTAAGTACTTAACTTTAAAATATATTCTTATTGTAAAATAGAAAGCAGTTACAAATTTATCCAGCTCTACACTTTTTTCTTGTGTGAAATGAAAAAATGTTTTCTAGCTCTTTGAGCTTATTTTTAAAGTGATCCGACGGTTTAATAAGGCCGCCGTGAGACACCTCATCTACATAAGTGAATGTCGAACTTTGTTTGAAGCACACTTTTGCACACTGCGCATTACGGCATTTTGAATAGTCACCTGTAAACAAACTACAAAAATAACAAACAGAACAAAATCTTCCACATCAACGTCTTACCTCAACGACAAGCACTTAGCGACTGACAACGTTTATTTATATTATGAGAGTAAGTTTGGGCCTTCACAATTGTAAATAAATAAATTAACTAACACTTAAACACACGTATTGTGTCTTTGTATTAGAGGTGGAAAACCATCGATGGAACCATCGATGTTATCGATGGCTTCATTTTGAAGCAACCATCGATGGCTTTTGATCAATAATCGATGGTTTTCTCTGCGCGCAAAAGAAGAAATAACATGTGAGCTTTACTTGCTTTCTTTATATTTTTTCAATTTATATTAATTATAATGTTTTTTTTTTTCTAGATTTGGACTACATTTAATAGGTGGTGTTGGTAGCGTTCGACGGTTGCAAAAAGATCAATGGATAAATTCCTCAAAAGTAAGTTATATCTTTCATTGTGAAATTCTTTCATGCTGTTGTGAAATTCTTTCATGCTCTTGTGAAAGTCAACTAATACTAATGAACTTCATTGTTTAGGAACATCGAAAGAGAACCATGAGGTGTCTCCAAAGCGAAAGCGGGAAACTTTGATCGTGTGGGACCACTTTAAAAGGAGCGAGGATAAGAACTTCGGCATCTGTATGTACTGCCACAAACACTTAAAGACGGCCGGAATTACATCAAACTTATTAGAACATTTGAATCGTGTGCACCCGGACCGACTTCAAAAACAAAGTGAGCTAGTGCCAAAAATAATGGAAACGTTTTTAAAAAAAGACATACATTATGCAACAGATTCTTTAAAAAAAAAAAACTCTGGACAAAAAAGTCATGAATATGGTATGTGTTGACGTCCAACCTTTTAGTATTGTCGAAGACAAGGGCTTCGTTGAATTAGTGGAAGAGTAAGACCCACGATACAAGCTACCTGGCCGGACTCACCTCCGTGAGGTGGCTCTACCCTCGGAATACTCAATCTTGAATATCAAGCTTCAGACCCTTCTATAAAGTATCGAGTTTGTTGCTATTACGATTAAGACTGTATTGGTTGGGTGGAATGTGTTCCAAAAAGTGACCTCTATTGTTACAGACAATGATGTCACCATGGTGAAGGCTTGCGAATTGCTTGGCCTTAAACACTTGCCCTGCATGGCCCACACCATTAACCTTTTAGTGCAGGATGTTCTTAAGCTCGAGAGGATTGAGCCAATTTTATCAAAATGCAAGCGTGTGGTTAAATTTTTCAACAAAAGCACAGTTGCCCACGAAAAATATCTAAGTGCACAGGAGGGAAAGAAATCGCTAAGATTGCTCTAAGAGGTGCCAACCCGCTGAAATAGTGCTTTTGGTATGATTAACCGGGCCCTCGCACGAATAGATGAAATCACAGTGGCGCTGATAAACTCGCGAAATGCGCCATCGCCTTTGTCCGCAGAAGAAGCAGACGTCTTAAAAGTCCTTGCCGTGCTGCTGGCACCATTTCAAGAAGTCACATTTTCGATATCTTCAAATACTAAAGTATCAGTGTCACTGATTATACCAGAGGTTTGCGATCTAATAAAAAAAATAAACAGCTTGGAAAACCAAATATAAACTGACGAGGGAAATTTGGTATTGGAGTTTCTGAAAGAACGCTTGCCCGAAAGGCTGCGTGGATTTGAGCTGCGGACGATCCCACGTATCGCCACAATTTTAGCCCCAGATTCAAGAAGATTGGATTTCAATCCAATTTAAATTCGGACCAAGCTGCGAAGGCTTTGGAGCAGGAGCTCGTTGTTTTACTTACAAAAACCGCAACCAATGAAACAGTGCAACCAACACCACCAGCAGAAACAAACCACCCGAAGTTTTCGTTTCTGCAAAACAAAATGAGCCAACGAATTCAATCACCCAGGTTGGATGTAATTCTAATTTTACGCCAACATTTGGAAAAAGATTTGATGCCTGTGAATTCCGATCCATTGAAATATTGGAAGGTAGGAATTACATAAATTTATATAAATATAACATAATAATATATATTTTCTTAATATTTATCCTTATTTAGACAAAGTGTGATGAAAAACAAATACAAACACTCGTAAAAAAATATTTTTGCGTTCCTGCTTCGTCCTGCGAGTCTGAACGCGTTTTTAGCAAAGCGGGGCAGATAGTCTCTGAGCGCAGGACGAGGCTAAGCCCATCTGTGGTGAACAACATTTTGTTCCTTAACAAAAATAATCATCTCAATCTGGAAGACTAATAATTCAATTTTATATTTAATTCCAATCTTGAAGTCTAAGACCCCTTTTACACGATGAAGTTTTTTCATGAAGTTTTTTTTCACTCTGTTTTAAAACATCTTCGCAAATCAGGTTTCATTTACACGATGAAGTTTTTTCATGCAGCATTTTCTTTGTAAATGCAACTCTGATTTAAATTTATGGTCGATAAACATACATCTTTGCCATCGATTGTTTTATTGGGTAACATATAATTGATTTAAGAAGTAACAAGTAAATCAAATGGATTCAGTGAACATTTCTACTTATAATTTCTTAACCAAAACAATGTATTTACTATTGGCGCTAATATTTGCTTGTGCGATATTTCGTATCGATAACTTTATTATTCACATCAAACACTGTGCAGCTCTGTGTTTACATGCAATCGGAATAGGGCAAAGCAAATTGAGAAAAATAAATCACTGCTTCACAAGTCATGAAGCATTGCATGCAGCTGTTACCCTTCTACTCCCTTTGCCTACAAACGAATGCTTCAGACGCAAAAACTTCATCGTGTAAAATGGGTCTAAGAGTTTAATTTTTATATGATAGAAGTCTTGAAGACTTTATTCCATAGTTATATTTTTTTTATTTTCAATATTTGATCTCAACAATTTTCATGAAGTTTTGTTATTAGTTTGTTTTTTGTTTTATAGTTTATAAATATAATAATAAAAATGTAATAGCACTGGCTGCTTTTGACTATCTCTTTTAATTTGTGTTATTCTTACAAAATAAACATACTTGAAATAAACTATAAATCTATTTACATAAAATTAAGTGGCAAAACTTCCTGTTCGCTTACTTCTCCTAGACGGCTTGCCCGATTTCAATTAATATTTCAGGGGTGATTGGGGTCTTTGTGGAGGATGCACATCTGTAATTAAATGTGCGTATTGTTTATCATTTTTTTGCCGCAAGATTGCCTTTTACTAATCAACAGAAACAGCAGGCGGATGCTTTTAAAAAACATTGACATCGCATGTTGATAGTTTTTGCCTGTCATTCGTTCTTCCTATGGAGCGAACAACACATACAGAAAAATACATAAATATTTTTAAAAAGTCTTAATATATTTTCTGTTAAGTTTTAAAATTATGTAATACATTTTTTGAATCGCCATTGATCTTTCACATACCAAAAAAAAATTAATAAAAAAAATAAAAAAATTGCCTCGTCAACGCAAAAGTAATACGGTTGGCATTTCAATATCGAGAAGAATTCAAAGCGAAAAGCAACGCGCTCAAACGAATGCCCGAGGTGGAGCTGTGTGCAGAGAGTGGCGTGCACAGTTAATAGCTGAATCCGCAGACAATCAACGGCCAAATTATCGTCAAGGCCGAGTTCCGTGCAACACATCGAGGTTTTCAGCAATGGCAAAAGTTTTACGAGGAGCTGGAATAGTGCTATGGGATGAGTGCCCAATGGCTAACAAAAAGTCATTAGAAGCATTCAATAATGCAGACGATGCACGATTTACGCCAAACCAACAACTTTTCGGCAAGCTTTGACAATCATTCCTCGATCAACTCCTGCCGACAAAATGAACGCATGTTTAAAATCGTCAGTTTTGTGGAGACAAAGGCTGACTCTTACCATCAACATGCAAGTCCATTTGCAAAATGATCGATCCGCAGCGGCATTTTCGAAGTAGTTGTTGGACATTGGCGAAGGCAAAATACCAATCGATGATACCGGTTTGATCACACTACCGAACAACTTTTTTACAACTTTACAATCGAAAGAAGAATTGATTGAAAGTGTATTTCCGAATATTGTTCAACACTATCACCGCTACGATTACTTAAGTGAACGCGCTAATTCTTGAATTCTTGAATTCAAGGCTTTCAGTCAAAAAAATTCTGGCCAAACTTGATTGAAGCAACCAAACTAAATGGCAAGGCAGCAGTTGAAGTTGTACTCTTACCACGCATTCCAATTATTCCAACGGACATGCCGTTTAAATTAAAGCGCATGCAGTTCCCAGTACGTCTTGCATTTGCGATGACCATCAACAAATCGCAAGGGAAAACGTTTCGAGTGTGCGGCGTCAATTTGGAAGAACCATGCTCCTCACACATCCAATTGTACGTCGCATGCTCGAGAGTGGGAACACCAAAGTGCTAAGTTATTTACGCGCCAGGTGGTAAAACAAAACGTGTTGTATACCAAAATGTACTATGAATAAGTAACAGTAAAAACACAAAGTAAAAACCATTAAGAGTTTTAATCGAATTAAATGTAGCAAAGCGATGTGGGAAAAATCTAGTGTATTAAAATTATATATTCAAGTTTTTGTTGACTATTACTGAATATTGTGACAAGGGGTATTTTTACTTTGTTATATTTGTGCGTCTCATCTATGACAATCCAGCACGTTGCTCATTTTGTTTCAGCTCCGCTTTGCGTTCAGCGGCCTGTTCATTTAAGGAGAGTCGGCGGGCCAGGGGAAAGAAAGAACGGTAAAAATTTCTTAGTATGGGTATGCATGTGCGTTTGTTTCATTCTTGCTGGGGCTGCTCGTTGAGATTTTTGTTAGTTTTTCGTTTTACGTTTCTTCGACAAATTTACTATAGAATACACATTCGGCATTTGTGCGCATTGATTAATTATGCCTTGCGCGTCGCACAATTTGCAGTCAAAGCAAAAAGCTAAACAATGATGGCCGACTTCGCACTAGCTGACATTGTAGCAAGTGTAGTAGGTAAACAAACAAATGATAAGAAATAGTGGTTTTTCGCTGTTTCCCCACGCACATGCCCATCGGTTGCGTTTATGTTATTTACATTACATTCCAGCACTTAAGACCTGTCTTGTAACATTATTTGTCTATGTTAAAGATTACGCAGTTTAAACTTACCTTTTTACCCAACGAGGGTTTGAATCGGGGACTTTCGTTTTTGTGGCGTCTTAGGCAGCTCGACCATCAGGCGCCATTGACTAGCATAGCCTAAGTACCCAAAAGTTATATTTATGATATAAAGCATATTTTACTCACCTTCATGCTCAATTTCTGATTGCTTTACATTTGAAGCATTTAAACATATTTTGAGCATGCACCAGTCGCTTATGAGTCGCCAAGCTGTTCAAAGTAATCGTTTTTACTGCTCAATTTTTGATTGCTTAAAATTTTAAGCGATTTATCATATTTAAAGCATACATGCGAGTCGTTTTCGAGTCGCGCTTTAATCGCATAAGCGACTAATCGTTTTTAAAGCATCAAAATGACTCAAATTAAACTCGTAATTGGGTTTCTGATCAAAACAATCATCAAATTGCTTGCAGGGTACTTTTCGAGCATTTCACTGCCCCGAAAGCAAGGATTTTTACACACCAAAGATATGTATAAACTTTTAAAGAAAGAAAAAAAAAAAAATAAATAAAAGATAAACAAAATTATTGATAGTAAAACCCCGATTCCACTAGATAAAGATGCAAGTATGTAATTGGTATTCGAAGATGCCGCATCTTTTTAACACGCTTATATTAGCTTCACTTGTATGTATGTTTGTATGTATGTAACTCTCCTTTGGACTAAAAGCAAGTGGCTTATTACTGTCAGTATATCCCGCTACCTCAAGTTCGTTCGTTGGCCGAGCGGTCTAAGGCGCGGGTCTTCGCTCCCGGACTCACCGATCGTGGGTTCTAATCGCGTCCACGGCCGAAAAAAATTTTTTCTTAACTCTCCTTTGGACTAAAAGCAAGTGGCTTATTACTGTCAGTCTATCCCACTACCTCAAGTTCGTTCGTTGGCCGAGCGGTCTAAGGCGTGGGTCTTCGCTCCCAGACTCACCGATCGTGGGTTCTAATACCGTCCACGGCCGAAAATTTTTTTTTTTTTTTAAATCTGCACCATGTTCATGTTCACTAGAACTTACAAATTTTTTTTTTTTTTCAATAATTAATAGAACTAAAAATTAAAAAATAAATATAGTTTAAAAAAACTAAAAAACACGCTTTTATAACACATCGAACTAAAAAGTGAAAAACAATTATAGTTTAAAAAACTAAAAAACACGCTTTTAGAGCATATCAAACTAAAATGTTAAAAATAATTTTTCAAATAAGCTTAAAACAATAATAAATGCTAAATAGTATTATTGTAAAAAAAGCGTGGGGCGCTTTGTCCATATTTCTCGTACATCGAGCGCCCAACGCTTTTTTACAATAATGCTGGTATTTATCATTTATTATTGTTTTAAGCTTATTTGAAAAATTATTTTTAACTTTTTAGTTTGATATGCTCTAAAAGCGTGTTTTTTAGTTTTTTTAAACTATATTTATTGTATTAGAATCCCATTTGCACAATGGGAATCTTATTCAAATTTTCCCCGTTGGTCGGCTGCATTCCCAGTTGGTTCGAAACCGACCAACTGGGAATGTTAGAAGTTTACATTACAGAGCACTGAACAGAGCTTTAACATAGTCATAGTATAAAATTTGTAATCGATACTTGTTTTAAACAGTGCCAATTTGAGTAAAACAGCTTGTCATCAAGTGCATGTCCCAACAAACTGAGATATTCGTTAAACCATGGCAGAAGGAAGCATCTCCGACCCCATTAAGTATATATATTCTTGATCAGCATCAACAGCCGAGACGATATAGCCATGTCCGTCTGTCCGTCCTTCTGTCCGTCTGTCAGTCTGTATGAACGCGTGGATCTCAGAGAATACAAAAGCTAAAGACTTCAGATTTTGTATTTAAGTTTTCCTATCCCATGAGCAGAACAAGTTTGCTTCAAATTATCGATAACTATTCTGGTTTCCAATATACACATGCAATCGATAACGAAAAAATATCGAATTTGGAAAATGTTAAAATTAGGGTTGAAATAATGGGTAACGATAGAACTTTTCTGAAAATTTCGTCTAAATCGGTAGAGAAACACCGGAGATATCGAATTTAATCGATTGGAGTTAAGTAGGTATGCCTTAGTCAATTATAAATTTAATTTATATATTGCAACTGCGTTCAGGGTGTCTTCAAGTCGGGCTCTCCCGACTAGCGCCTTCTTACTTGTTTTATATGTGTTCGAGCTCATATTTGCTTCCAATTAAATATAAACGTATTATACACAAACAGCTGTCTGCTGTCTTTTAACAGACCCTGTTAAATCAAGAAGCAACGATGCAATTGGTTTTATAGTGGAATCACCTACATCTTCCACTCGCTGTTAATGAGAGATGCAGCCTAATGGAATCGGGGTATAACATTGAACAGTAAGATACCAGATTACCACTTTAAAGTATAAGATACGTAAAGTATAAATACGTAATAGCGTTTGAAGCGAATAGACGTGTTTGTTAGTGCGCTGCGTTATTTTCACTTATCCCGACTAATTTTACGCATATAGATTGGTTAACGAACCCTAATAAAAAACTTTTCATATTGGTTCACAAAGTGGCAGCATATCTGTTCCATATATATAAATAAATAATACGAAAAAGTATAAAAACTTCTCTCCTGGCTTAGCGCGGCAAAAGTTAACATCAAAACAACAATAACAATCTGTGAGAGTTACTCTAATAAGCTGTAAGCCGAAACACTCGAAACACAAAACACAAAAAAAAAAAAAAAAAAAAAAAAAAAAAAAAACTGCATAAGCATAAGCACAAATAATAATCGCGAGTGAGTGAGAACGCAATGTCGAAAACAGCCGCGAAACGTGTGCGAAGCGAGTCGACCGCTGATATTGCTGGCCGCACCTCTGATGCACTTTCTCCACTGCTGGTTGAGCTGATCAATGCACGGTTCTCTGAACAGGCGAAGCTCATCAGTATGAACATTCGTGAAGCTGAGGGGAGAATTTTGAAGGAGCTCGACACCAAGCTCAATGGCATTGCAGGTGAGCTTGAGCTACTAGCCAAGAGAGTCCAGCATCTTGAGGATGAAAACATTCAGGCACTGCGGGAAAGGGTGTCGGATCTTGAAGCAAAACTGGGAGCTCGGCAGTTGGCAGAGGAGAATGCCAAAATTGCAAACGATATTCGCATTCATGGTATCCCAATGAGTGAGAATGAAAACCTGAAAACTATCATGCACAACTTATTCTTCTCACTCAATCTCACTTCCCCGCCGCCGAGAATATGTGAGGTGTTTAGAATAAAAACGCGTGGCCCGACACATACCGTTTTAGATCCGATTGTGATCGTAACGTTTGTCAGCTTCCGAGATAAAATGGCACTACTACGCGCCGCGGGAGCACACCGACGGAGCTCTAAGATGCCACTGACACTAAATCTCTTGGGACTCAACTCTCAAGCGCCCTTTTACATTAATGAGCAGCTGTCAAAGCTCAACTATCAAATTTTTAAAGAGGCGCTTAACCTTAAAAAGCATAAAGCTTTCTCAGCGGTCTTTACGCGCTCCGCTCAGGTGTACGTCAGGCAAGGCGGAGGCAGCGAGTGCATTTGCATTAAGAGCATGGAAGAGCTTTTATCTCTTTCTAATACCGGCGTGGTGGACAACACTAGCTCTTCAGATCTGGCCTCTTCATCTGTGGGGAACTTATTTCGTTCCCAATAAACATCTGTATTTTGTAATTATTTGTATTTTTAATTATTTTTGTGTCCCAAAAACTCTTATTTCAACAACATTTACATTTTAGTGAGTTAGGTATTAGCTTTAATTCTCTTTGGTGCGTTTCTAAAATTAGGTCTCATCTTATATGTTGGATAATATGATTGATCCAATGGCGAACAGTAATGTTATGCTTAGAATTCTAGCTAAGCAACACCGTGGGCTTAACATTTGCCATATTAATGCTCAAAGTTTAGTCAGAAAGATGGATGAGTTTAGATATGTGTTTGTTAAGTCAAATGTTGATGTAGTGTGTGTATCGGAGACATGGTTTATGACTCAAATGTGTGATCTGTTAGTTTCATGTGAAGGTTTTACTGTTTTTCGTGCAGATCGTGTTGGACATGGAGGGGGCGTGGCAATTTTTGTTAATAATAAGCTGCGATCCAAGCTGATGTGTAAGCATGAAGAAGGAAGTACAACGGAGTTCATATTTGTTGAAATAAGCTGTCCCAGTATTTTCGTAAAATGCTTATTGGTTGTGTTTATCGTCCGAATCGTGCAGCGTCATACTCTAATATAATTTCGTCGATTTCTATGTTAACTGTTTCATATATTGACATTGCGATCCTCGGAGATTTTAATAGCAATGTGTTGTACCACAATGATCTCACCAACAATATGGAATCACTTGGATTACACTTAGTCAATACAACTAATCCAACCCATTTTACTTCTACTTGCAGTACACTCTTGGATTTGATCTTTGTTAGTAATTCATTAAAAGCTCTTATGTATGACCAAATTTCTGTCCCTTGCTTCTCCAAACATGATCTTGTCTTTGTGTCGTACGATGTTTGTATTAATAAGTTGGACCTGACATATACATATAGAGACTTTAGAAATATAGATATGAACTTTTTATCTGACGAATTTAATAAATATGACTGGACCTTAATATACAACATGACCACAGCTGACGAACAGGTTGAATATCTGCAGGGTCAAATAATAGATCTGTATAATACTTGTGTCCCATCAAAATCTAAACTTCCCCAGCCTCGCGAGAAGCCCTGTGTAACACATTTTGTTAAAAGAGCTATACTAAAAAGAAATGAAGCCTACAACAAATGGAAGAGATTTAAGACTGACTTTTTGTATGATACCTTCAAAAGTTTACGACGCGCAGTTGTTAAATTGATTAATAATGGTAAGAAGCGATTCTATTCCCAGAAATTCCAACAATCCATCTCGTCAAGAGATAAATGGAGAATTATAAATGAAATTGGAGTGGGAAAGCAAAATGTTAGAACCAGTGTCGAAGTTAATGCTGAAGAGCTTAACCAAAAGTTCGTCAACTGCGCTGTACCTGAGGCCCCAGCCAATGAATACCTTAACTGTGATCCTCCTAACCGTGATATTAGCTTTAGTTTTAGGTGTGTCAGAAATTATGAAGTCCTTGAATCTATGTTAAATGTCAAATCAAATGCAGTTGGACTGGGTGATATAAATCCTAAATTTGTCAAAATTATAATTCCGTCTATCTTAAATCAGCTTACACATATTATGAATACAGCAATCACTACTTCCGCATTTCCAGAAAAATGGAAACTTGCTAAGATTATCCCTGTCCCTAAGGGTAATGGAGATTTCAGACCAATCTCAGTTCTACCTTTTCTATCCAAAGTGTTTGAAAATTTACTAGCAAACCAAATAAATGAATATATGGTTACCAACAGTCTTCTCAGCAATGACCAATCCGGCTTTAGGAAAAACAGAAGCTGCACTACAGCAATCCTTAATATTGTTGAGGATATACGTAGAAGCATGGATGATGGCAATGTAACGTTCTTGACACTGCTTGACTATAGCAAAGCTTTTGATACTGTCAACCATGACATACTATGCACCAAAATGAAGAAGCAGTATAGTTTTACAGCCACAGCCGATTCCTATACGCTCATACCTAGTAAACCGTCTTCAATCTGTTGTCACACCGTCAAGTTCGTCGTCATTTCTGTCTCTGTGCCGTGGAGTGCCACAAGGATCGGTTCTTGGGCCGTTACTATACTCGTGTTATGTTAATGATTTGCCCAATGTCTTTTCTGAATGTAATGTCCATATGTATGCTGATGATGTTCAGTTGTATTGCTGTAGTCCATTGTCCAGAATTGATGAATGTGTAAGTGTAACTAATAGAGAACTGGTCAAGGTGAGCGAGTGGTCACGAAGTAATGGCCTTGGTATAAACACGTCCAAAACTAAGTGTATAGTAATATACAAAAAGTCCATAGACACCCTAAACTTGGGAAAAATTAAAATTGACCATAATTCTATTGACTACGTAGACAGGGTAGCTAACCTAGGCATAACGTTTAATAAGACACTGACTTGGAGTGACCACATAATTAAATCCATAGGTAGAACTTATTCAGCCTTAAGAACTCTATACCTGACACAGCATCTCCTGCCAATTAATATTAAACTCATTGTTGCTAAGACATACCTTATACCAACTCTCTTTTATGGAGTAGAAATTTTTTCAAACCCTGACGCTGCTAGTAAGCACAGGCTCAATGTTGTGTTCAATAGTATTACGCGTTATGTGTTTAATTTAGGAAGAAGAGACCATGTTACACCATATGCATTCAAAATATATAACCTTAGCTTGAAAAACTGGATTCAGCTTAGAGCATTAATATTGTTACACAAAATTATAAATACAAAAGAGCCCAGTTATCTTTATAATAGATTGATTTTTTTAACTTCACGTCGGACAAATAATTTAACAACTGTACGTCATCGATTATCTGTCTCTGAACACCAGTACTATATACACACTGTTCGCCTGTGGAACAACCTACCACACGACCTAAAGATAATTAGAAGCGCACCACAATTTAAAAGCAGCCTTCTGCTGCATTTACAAAATAATATCTAACTGAAACAATTCTAATATATATAAAACTAAGCTTACTAATGCTAATCTTCTTAAGCGGAAGACTGTTCTTCCAATTTCCTTCTTTTCTTGTTTTGTATAATTTAAATTATTTGTATTATTTAAATTATTTGAATAATTTAAATTACTTCTCTCTATTTTCTTCTTTTTCTTTTCTCTGCTTTGTTACTTTTAATTAATCAATTAATAATTTTGTTTTAGTGACTAGTGCCTTAAATTTAAGTTTCTTGGAACTTGTAGCACTAGGATGTTAATCATATAAATAAATAAAAATATCGCGAATGAACTTTTATTATTATTATTGGGATGAGGATCGTGCACTGCGACCACTAAGATCTATTGTGCCCTCTTTCTGTCGTGTGAGTTACAGCTCCTCCAACAGCCCAATCGACCCCCGTTAAACAGAAAGAGGCTCACCAGAAGAGAGACACTCAGTCGACTGATGGCGGGACACTCCTCAAGCAGGTGCTCTGGAGTCTCATCCTCCTCCAGACACAGTCTTCTAAGACATTCTTCCTCTAACTTGAGATTATCCAGATGCTTGCGCAGTCTACAGTGCCCGGTCAAGAAACCCGTGAATATCCGAAGAGATATTTTGCTCAGCTTCTGACGGTCCTCAGTTCTCTTCTTGTTGTATCTACCTAGCAGTCGCTTGCTTTGTCTTGCCCCATATGAAGACCTCCAAGCGTCCTCGCATGCATTAAGCAGATTGATGTGACTGCTCTGACTGATAATCCCTGGTCCTAGCCCACAGAAAGGTTTAGGGCCTTGGAAAGGAGTGCTAGCTCCTCTCCTGGCCATAATATCGGCAACCTCATTGCCGGGAATACCTGCATGTCCTGGTACCCAATGGTGACTGTGTTGTTACTGCCTAACCTGTTGAGTGCTTCTATACATTGCCAAACCAGCTTAGAGACGATTTTGTAAGCACTGAGGGCTTTGATCGCTGCTTGGCTGTCGGAGAAAAGGGATATGTCTCTTTGAACGTTTCCCCTCTTTATGTTAAGGGAGGCACATCTTTCAATCGCATGCATTTCCGCTTGGAATATGCTGGCGAATTTACCAAGGGGCTCATGATATTTGAGCTGGGGTCCGCAGACTCCAGCTCCAGCATCCTCATCTGTTAGTTATCCGTCCGTATACCATCTAATAGCATGTGGTTTCGCATTATAGGTGGTCGACAGACTAGTCCACTCTGCTTTATTACTGAGCTCCGTTTTAAAGAGCTTCTCGAAACTAAAAAGGACCATCTGCGCATCTTGTGGAAAGGTTAACCGTCTGCCAGTTGCACTAGTGACAGAAGCGATTGCGTTCGCTCCTACCATTCTCATAATTGAACTGTTCGCACTGTGTTTGATGTAAACATGCAAAGGCGGAAGTCCTAGCACTACGTCCGAGATGCACGTGCAAGCAAGTCTCTGGAGTTTGCCCAGTTGCCGTTTAGTGACATCAAGGTCTACACGTCTTGCCCAGACCACAGCGCCGTAGCTGACTATGGGCCTCACCATTGCTGTGTACATCCACAGAAGGATTTTTGGGGACACCGCCCAATTTTTCCCTGCGAGATATCTGCAACTCATTAGGGCCAGTGTGGCTTTGCGTACCGCATGCTCCACATGCTGTTTCAATAGTAGCCTCTTATCCAAGATTATCCCCAGATACTTTATCTCCGTAGAGAGTGGGATTTTCGTACCCCCAATAGATATGGGTTTTATGGATTATGGAACTTTTACAACCTGACAATTTATTTTAAACTGACTCTAGATTTTCGGCCAAAAATCCGTTAGCATGAAAAGTTTACACAGCTGGACACGACCTGACTTTTTTTTTGTGAGTTTGCACGAGTATCGCGGGAGATACGTCTGCTTTTTTATCCAGCAAACTTTTCATACGTCTGCCTAACAGAGACGCAAGCGTTTAGCGATCCCGCTCAGGAGTTTTGAAATGTGGGCTGCGAGATTATTGGTTGTTCGACAGACAGTTATTTGGCTCACTCAGCTTGGGTGATGCAACCACGCAGAACTGGTGGATTGGGCGAGATGGACATACCCCTATTGGCAGATAAGTCTTTCAAGATTTCTCGTAACTATGAAATGCTTGATGAAACCACAGGTCTGGGTTGTATATTATCGTTCGCCTTGGCATCGTGCGTCATGTTTCAGTAAATGGCTTGGGCGTGGTCGCAGTGTGGAGGAGGCTCTCCGCTTGGTTCAGGCTTTTCAATTTGCCAATTAGTTTGGTGAGGTTTGTCCAGTTAATTGGAGACCGGGTTCAAAGACCATGAAACCGGACGACTCTGGAAAGGAAGAATATTTTAAATACGCCACTTGAACGCAACTAAGAAAATTCCTTGACACACATTTACAAACAATTTCAATAAATCGGAAACTTGAAATCTAATTTTTTTTTTCTTGCATTCTTTGAAAAAAAAAAAACAACTAGTTTAACAGAAAGTCAGCCCGTGTATTGAACATAAATCATATTTACAGACCCTAAACGTAAAAAACTACGTAAATACGAACATATGCTATGTAGGCGAGATAGTGATGGATAAAATAAACCATCTTTAAGATTTAATCCGCTAAATAAAATGAAACTTAATTTATAAACAGTATTTTTATTCAGCTATATTTTTTTTTTCAAATGCAGGAAAACGAGGAAGTCGTCAATGCGGAGGATGACTCAAATAGAAATAACAAAAACAAAAATAACCTGGGTTAGTGCACATGAAGCGGAACGGACAGTCACAGATGCACAGCCGCTGCGTCGTGAGTCTGACTAAATCTTCGACTTTGACTGCAAGCTGGAGTCGCCAGGCAGTCCGGTGGAAGAGTGCGAGTAGCCAAGTCCGGCTATGCTTGTGCCTCAGCCGCCAGTACTCACAGCAACACCGATGGTTCTTACCTGGATGCGGCGGCTGGCAGAAGCATCAGTAACAAGAATGTGCCTAATGATCAGCTGAGCAGCCAGAGCACAAAAAAAAAAATGTACACAAGAGCCAGAGGAACTCGTGTGCAAATTTACCTTGAAAGTTAACGGAACACCTAATTTTATGACAAATGGTGATTAGACAGAGAAGCAAGAGCTAGAAATGCAATTTAAACAGTTCATAAAACTGAAACCGGAGAGATACAGCCAGGATGAGACATTGTTGCAGGCAAAAACACAAAGTGCGGTGCAGCAGCAAAGCGATAGGTCTGTATGTAGATGAAGACCTTGCCCAGCTAGAGCATGCCAAACAGGATTCATCTAAGACTATTTTATTGGCAAAGAAAACATCCCATAGTCATGGCATCGATACCACAGACGACGAGGATGATTGTCGGCCTCAGCGTGTGCGGAGGTGTTCATCGCTGAAAACAGGCAAAACGCCGCCTGGAACTCCAGGACGTTAGAAGATTGTACGGTTTGCCGATGTGCTTGGCCTGGATTTGGCGGATGTAAAAACCTTTCTTGATGAAATACCAACCATACCCAAGTCAGCATTTGAGGATCTAGAAATACTAGAGTCAGAGCTACCACTGCAGCTAAGCCCAAGGACGGACAAGCTTCTGATGCCGCTGTTCCAGCAGCCGGGCGGTTTGCCCTCATTCCTTGATGCTGTGCGCGAAAAACAGGTGTCGCTGGAGAATGCGGCCGTTACCAATAGCATTAATCAGACTATCTCCGGATCTGTGCGTGTACGCAATCTAGATTTTCATAAATCGGTGCATGTGCGCTATACGCTAGACGGCTGGCACAGCTATGCGGATCTGCAGGCAAACTATGTAGAGAACTCGTGCGATGGCTTCTCCGTTAAGTTTAAGTTTGTCCTCTTTGGCAATTCACTGCATGTTGGACAACGTTTGGAGTTTGCCGTTCGTTTCCAATGCAAGGGCCAGCAGTTTTGGGATAGCAATTGTGGTGCCAACTACTGCTTCCAATGCTTGCCCCAAAGTTCATCTCACACGACATCACCTCCGTCTGTGGGAAGTGGCGTTGTTAAAATACATCGTGCTAATAATATAAATGTCATGCTAAGCCCCGCAGCGGGCGATGCCTGGTGCAGTTCTTTCTACTAAAACACACAACACTTATGTTGCTTGTAGCTTTTCGGTGTTTTGTGTGGGCTCCTTGAGGAAGAAAAGGATGCCGGTATCAAGTTAAACATAAAAGGAATAAAACGAAATTTGAGTTAACTAAGCCATATCAATTCACTAAAGAATCCCATTAATATTTATTAATCCTACGTTATAAGAAGAGAAAGGGATAATTAATTATGTATACCGTTTTATGCTTTGTTCCAACATGTGATGGCTTGACTTGTTCCTCAAATCAAACAAACTTGAAAAATCAATGTACAGACCAATTTCCAATTTCTAGTCAATTCAACCATAAGACATAAGGCATTAAACACCAACATTTACTTTGTAGATAATATATGGAGTAAGCAGCCTAGATTATATCTTGTTGTCCACTTCATTGCAAATTTGCCCATAAAAGCATGTCAACTCGACGAAAACAAATCTTTGCCGATTCAATTGATTCATTCAAAATTTTCAACCCCTACATATACATAATACACATACCGATTTTCGAATTGTCAAAAATTTAATACATTACATTTATTGGATCTCTGTGTTATTTTTTAAGTTTATGCGATTTCTTTTAATATTTCCAAATTTGGTATGCACTGTTGAAGCAAAATACCACTGAGGAGACTATTGAAATGTATGTTCGTCGAACTTCATCATCCCAAACCGTTGACATACTTTGAATAACTTAATGTTCGAGTCGAGTCTCTGCAGCTTAAAGATTTGTGTAGGTTGGTGTGAAGGTTTCGCGTTTTTTCGGCGGAGACATGTCGTTTTGAGACGACATATCTCCGAGCGGAGACGTTTTGAAACGACATATCTCCGCCGTTTAACAAATGACATCTCCGCTCGGAAAAAAATAAATAATATAATAATGCTGATGGCTGTGGCTGTTGCAGAGGAGTTGGAAGAAATGGAGGTAGTGCCGAGAAAGAAAAAAATATGGGTCCGCAAATGGATTCAAAAGAGGAGTACCTCTGGATTAACTTCTACACTTTGTAAAGAAGTGATCTAAGGCTGGGGTAAAAACTCAGTCCAGTCCAGAGTCATTTTACAATAAATTAATAAAATACCGAGACTCAGAGAATATTTTGGCAACCCCTACTAAAACAGGCCCATGCACATCGAGAAACCCTCCAGATGCGCGAAAAGTGAGTCGGTAGGACGCCCACAAGACCCTTCAATAACGCGCAGAGAAACCCCTCGTAACGCGTTGTGTTGACTTGTGGTTTCCGAGCAATGCCGGATAACTACAGAACGTGCAGAGAGCGCTCGGAACACGTTCTGCAGTCGTACGGCACGCCTTCACCCACCCTAGAGAAATAATACCATTAAAAGAAGTTGCAAGACACGCGCAAGATTTACCAAAACACACAGAGAAACCCTCGGAGTGCGCTTTGCCAATTCTTGCGGTGCCCGCGCGGTGCCGGATAACCACAAAAACGTGCAGAGATCGCTCGGAACACGCTTCTTTGACTGTACGGCACGCCTTTGACCTCCCTGGGGGAAACACTAACACTCAAAAAGACAATGCAAAATTTAACGAAACGCAAAGGTTTAACGAAACGCAAAGAGAAACCCTCGGAATGCGCGTTGTTAACTCTTGCAAACATGTGCAGAGAACGCTCGGAACACGTGTTTGTGAGCTGAACGGCACGCTGCTACTAAGGAGACACGATTGTTTTATTTGTTAACATATAATTGATTTAAGAAGTAACAAGTAAATAACAATAAAATGGATTCAGTGATTATTTCTACTAATAATTTCTTAGCCAAAACAATGTATGGCTTGTATGTATTTACTATTGCTGGTGCGATATTTCGTATCGATAACTTTATTATTCACATCATACACTGTGCAACTATGTATTTACAAGCAATCGGAATAAGGCAAAGCAAAATGAGAAAAATAAATCATTGCTTCAAAAGTCATGAAGAATTGCTTGCAGCTGTAACCCCTCTACACCCTTGCCTACAAACGAATGCTTCAGAAGCAAAAACTTCATCGTGTAAAAGGGGTCTAACTATATGTATCACCCTAACCACACCGCAACGTAAAACTTGTACCCCGCCCATTTAATGCTCGTGGTACTTGAGACCAGCTTACCCCGACTCTATGTTTTGCTGCTGCTGCACGTTGTTTTCTTCGTTTGCTTCCGCTGCTGTGTGCCGGTGTACTCTTTGTCGCGTGTTATTTTTACTTAGAAAATTGCCGCACTTATTTTTAAGCCAACCGTTTCATTACGCACCACGATTCTTACTTACGCTTTCGATCTTTGCGGTAGCGATCGCTGCCGAACCTCTGCCCTTAAGCCTGGGCTGAGGCGCGTGCCAGCCTCGGCTGCAGAGACCTCTGCCTTAGCATTGCGCGTGCTATCCTCGGCTGCAGAGACCTCTGCCGTGGCCTCGGCCGTAGCCGCTCTCGCTAGGGTGTGTATTCCTCTCGCTCTGGTGCTTTGCACCGTTGTCTGTTACTATGCGTGGTCCCTTTCTGTTGGTGCGCTCTTAAGTGCGAGAGCGCGCACGATCCCTTTAGAATTCAGTGCTACGCCCTGTTGTCAGTGATGCCCACTGCCATCAGTGATGCCCGCTGCCGTCAGTGATGCGCATTATAGCTATTTTAGGGCCCAATTTCCCCTCCTTAAATGTAAATGCGCTAAATTATTTAGAATTAATAATTCCTTCGTGGTAACAATTTGTAGTAATATAAAAATCTGTTGTGGGGAGCTAGTTTTGCTCCTTCACACTACATTCGTGGTTACAATTTGGAATAATATTAAAAACCGGTTGTGGGGGAGCTAGTTTTGCTCCTTCACACTCCCTCCTTACTACGGGGTGAGTAAGTGAATCTTGACTTGGCGCGACCTGTTAATACCGTACCGGAACGTGTGTTTTCTTCACTACCTATTCTACCCCATGACTTAGCCCTGCGGTCTGGTGGATTACAATTCTTTATCTTATTAACTAACTTCTTGTTTTTATACTCGATACCGAAGGTAACTAGTATATTGGTTTTGTGCAATGTCCGTCATGGTGTCTGTCCGTCTGTCCGTCTGTCCGTCCGTATGTATGCAAGTTTTTCCACACCCTTCAAGCTAGAGACTTGAAACTTTCCAATTCTCTTTATCTATGGGATAGTAAATTAAAGTGTCAAGATGGGGGTTCTACGATAACTGGGGGGCTGGCAAATCGATAAATTCGATAACTCAAAACCGATAAATCCACATATTTCGCACATCCTTACAGCTAGAACTACCAAATTTGGTAAGAAGATAGCTACTAGCAACCCCCAAAAAACTGCATCAATAATTTTGGAGCCACGCCCCCCCATTCCGCCCCCAGCCCCCCCGAATTTTAAAGTCAAAAAAGCATATATCTCCCTCAGTTTTTGAGCTATAGCCACCAAATTTGGTGCCAAGATAGGTGATGATGACCCCCTAAAAACTGCATCAAAAGTTTGGATGCCACGCCCACCGACACTGCCCTAGCTACCCCCATCCACCCCAACGCTTCGTCAAAAACGGGAATGCGTGTATCTTCCAGAGTTGTGGAGCTAGAGCTTCCATATTTGGTGGGAAGATAGCTAGTAGCGATCCCCAAAAACTGCATCAAAGTTTTGGAGCCGCGCCCACCCATTCCGCCCCCAGCCCCCCCGCATTTTGAAATCAGAAATGGCTATATCTCCCAAAGTTTTTGAGCTAGAGCCACCAAATTTGGTGCCAAGATAGGTGATGATGACCCCCTAAAAACTGCATCAAAAGTTTGGATGCCACGCCCACCGATCCTACCCTAGCCGCCCCCATCCACCCCAACGCTTCGTCAAAGACGGGAATGCGTGTATCTTCCAGAGTTGTGGAGCTAGAGCCACCAAATTTAGTAGGAAGATAGCTGGCAGTGACCCTCAAAAATCTGCATCAAAGTTTTGGAGCCAAGCCCACCCATTCCGCCCCCCTTTCCCCACTATTTACAAACTTTCAGCTAGAGTCACCAAATTTGGTATGAAGGTAGCATTTGACATTCCACAAGGCTCTGCACCAAAAATTTGGATGCCACGCCCAAACATACCGCCCCCAGCCCCCATTTCCCCACTTTATACAAACTTTGAGCTAGAGTCACCAAATTTGGTATGAAGGTAGCATTTGACATTCCACAAGGATCTGCAGCAAAAATTTGGATGCCACGCCCAATCATACCGCCCCCAGCCCCCCTTTCCCCACTTTATACAAACTTTGAGCTAGAGTCACCAAATTTGGTATGAAGGTAGCATTTGACATTCCACAAGGATCTGCAGCAAAAATTTGGATGCCACGCCCAACCATACCGCCCCCAGCCCCCCTCTCCCCACTTTATACAAACTTTGAGCTAGAGTCACCAAATTTGGTATGAAGGTAGCATTTGACATTCCACAAGGATCTGCAGCAAAAATTTGGATGCCACGCCCAACCATACCGCCCCCAGCCCCCCTCTCCCCACTTTATACAAACTTTGAGCTAGAGTCACCAAATTTGGTATGAAGGTAGCATTTGACATTCCACAAGGATCTGCAGCAAAAATTTGGATGCCACGCCCAACCATACCGCCCCCAGCCCCCCTTTCCCCACTTTATACAAACTTTGAGCTAGAGTCACCAAATTTGGTATGAAGGTAGCATTTGACATTCCACAAGGATCTGCAGCAAAAATTTGGTTGCCACGCCCAACCATACCGCCCCCAGCCCCCCTTTCCCCACTTTATACAAACTTCGAGCTAGAGTTAACAAATTCGGTATGAAGATAGCAATTGACATCCCACATAGATCTGCGCAAAAATTTGAATGCCACGCCCAACCATACCGCCCCCAGCCCCCCTTTCCCCACTTTATACAAACTTCGAGCTAGAGTCACCAAATTTGGTATGAAGATAGCAATTGACATCCCACATGGATGGGCATCAAAATTTTTAATACTGGTATCGAGTATACCGCAGTCGGTTGCGTCCGACTGCAACGTTTCCACTTGTTTTTTTTTTTTTTTGTGTGGTGTTATGCTGGCTCACCAATAAAAAGGGTCGCAGTAACTTTGCTGCTGTCGGCTAGTTTTCTGTTTTGTTGTTATTGCTAATGTCGTTGTTACTGGTGTCGTTGTCATCCGCGTTTAATTCTTTAAGGTCGGCCAGGCTTGCCGTTTTCCGTTGTCATCCGTTCAAACTTTGAAGCCGCACTATGTTTGTTGAGATAAACTTTATTACCTTGTATGGTCCTTCGAACTTTGCGGCCAGCTTCGCTGCGAACCCGTCTGTACCTTTCGAAAGGTGATGCTGCCGTTTAAGACTCTCGCGCCAATTGCGGGTCTCCATTCCCGTCTTCTAAGGTTGTAGCCTTTACTCTGCTCCTGTGATGCCTGTTGTATGTTCTGTTGTACGATTTGGAAGATGTCTTGGAGGCTCTCTGCCTTTGCGTTCGGATCTTCTGTGTGCTCTGCTAGTCCTGGCGTGACTTCTTCGTAGAGGTTTCCTAATAGCCTGGGAGGCCGTTGGCCTGTTTCCCGGTAGATCTGCCCGTTTTCGTGTATGTATTCTGCGAACTTCTCTGGCTGCTGTTCCATCCTGTTGCGCATAATAACCAAGGGCACGTTGGGGCTTCTTCCTGTGCGCGCTGCAGTGTTTCCAATGGTTGCCTGGAAAGGGCGTTTGCGACCACGTTGTATCGGCCCCGCCTGTACGTTATGTCGAACTGGTTTTGCTGTAATTCCAACGCCCAGCGCGCGATTCGTCCAGTTGGATTGTCGATCGAATTGAGCCATTTCAGAGCGAGGTGGTCTGAGATAAACGAAATGATAGCCTTCCAGATAACAGCGTAACTGCATTATCGCCCAGACAATTGCTTAGCACACCTTCTCCGTGGCTGAGTAGTTCTCCTCGGCTCTGAGGAGGCGACGACTTGCGTAGGCTATTACTCGATCTCCTCCCTGAAAGTTTTGTGTCAGCAAAGCTCCTAGTCCATAATCACTGACATCCGTTTGAAGTGTAAATTTCTTCGTAAATCGGGGCATGCCAAAACCGGTGCTTTTGTGAGTTTGTCCTTCAAATCCTCGAACGCTGCTTGCTGTTCCTCACCCCAAATCCACTTCTTGTCCTTCCGCAGGAGACTCGACATTGGCTGCACTATGGTGGCGAAGTTAGGGACGAAACGGTGATACCAAGTTGCCATGCCTATACAGCGTCGTAGCTCTTTGGGTGTTGTGGGCGGTGCTAAGCGCTGCACCGCTGCGATTTTGCCTGGGTCCGTATGTATGCTTGTTTCGCTTATCATGTGCCCTAGGTACACCAGCTTCCGTTGAAAGAAACTGCACTTCTTCTGGTTTAACTTCAAGTTCGCCGTCAGCAGTCGTTGTTCCACTTGTTCCTACAATAAAGAGCAAATGACAATAATGTTGTCCAAGTAAGCAAATGCGTATGGTTCCATTTCCGGGCCGATGACGCTGTCCAACGCGCGTTGAAAATTCGCTGGGGCTGAGTGTAACCCGAACGGCATAGCCTTCCACTGGTAAAGGCCTCTTCCTGGAACCGTAAATGCGGTGTACTCCCGGCTTTCTTTGGCCATTGGGATTTGCCAGTATCCGCTCTTAAGGTCCAGCGTAGATATGTACTTTGCGTTGCGCAAGCGTTCCAGTATGTGGTTGATACGCGGCAGAGGTACGCATCGGGCACGGATCGTGCAGTTAACTGCCGAAATCCACGCGCATACGTATCTCGCCCGTCTTCTTACCAACCAGCACAATGGGTGCGCTGTGTGGGCTCTTAGATGGTTCGATCTGGCCATGGCTCAGCAGCTCGTTGACCTGGTCATTTATTATCTTCAGCATTGCCAGGTTCTTGGGGAAGTATCGTTGCTTCACTGGTTTCTCATCCTTCATGATGATGGAACGCTGGGCGATGTGAGCCACTCCTGTCAGTTTCGCGAACTTGCTAAGCTCCCTTTCCAAGAAGGCACAGATCCAAGTGGGCAATTCGGGGTCCGTTGCGTTTGCTTCTGCTGGCGGCTCTTCGCCTCCTGTGTCAGTTGTGACTGCAGCTAGGCTGATGGGAACCTCTCGTTGGTACGTTTCCTGTTCTTCTATAATGTCCGGTAGTTTTCGGGGTCTTTTTTGAAACGGGTTCGTTCTCCGGGCTTTGCCAGCGTCTGCCAATGGTTCGAAGGTGTAACCCTTGTAAGTACTATGCTGCCTGATCTGGTTCTTCTCCTGACTGGCGTGTGTTGTTTCTAATTTAGTGTCCGGTTTATCCTGAGTTGTCAAATTACTAGCCTGCGCTGTTTCTTCGAAGTCGGCTGGCACAGCGTTGCGTGCATCCTGCGTTGTGGTGTAACTAGCCTGCGCTGTTTCTACGAAGTCGGCTGGCTCAGCGTTGCGTGCATCCTGCGGGGTCGTCGTCGTTGCTTGGAATGGGGCCATCAGCATCGGGCACGCTCGAGGATCGGGCGTCTGTTCCAGTTGTAGGAAGGCTCGACCACACTGAATGTTAGCGCGAACTCCACACAAAAAATCAACCACCATTACTGCTCGAGTTATCTCCTTTAGTGAGCCATCTGCAAGGATTATCCGTACCCGAACGTCACGAATATTATTTTTTGTACCGACGAATCTTGCTAGCCGCTCACTGATTAACGATCACGTAGCTCCTGTTTACAGTGTTGCTGCTACCGGGGTGTCCCCTATGGTCACGAGAGCTGCGATCCTCCCCTCCTCCAAGCGTAACGGGTGGATTACTGCTGACGGTCCCAACTTTCGCTCTCCGCCCGATGGTGCGAGTCCCTCGTCGGCCACATTCCCAGCAGAATAACAACCGAGCGTTTCGGCATTCCTTAGCGAAATGCGCGACTTCCCTACAGTTGCGGCATGCTCGCTTCGCATCCACTGCTCCGTCCGTGTCTTGGGATGCCATCCTGGTCGCCGTGTCTGTATTTCGCGTCACCCCGCCGGGTTGTCACCTCCTTGTCCGTGGTCTCTGCTGCTGTGGGCGTGGCCGAGTGTAGCTTTCAGCTTGCTGGTCTGCGAAAAGGTGCCATATCCCTTCGGATCCCGGTTCCGGGCAGTCTCGTAATTCGTCACCAGTATGGTCAATGCGGCCAAGGTATTGAATTCATGTCGTCGCGTGAACAATTGGTACTCCGGTAGTAGGTTCTCATAGATCCTCTCTAGCTCCTGTTCTGGCGAGTACTGGGCACGTTGCATCATCAACTGGAGTTCGATTAAATAATCCTTGAAAGGTTCGTCCAGCCGCTGGAATTGAGTTTGGATGGTACTTTCCAAGCGTTGAAAGAACCGCAGGGGTAGGAAGAAGTCTAACAAGTAAGAAGGCTCTAGTCGGGAGAGCCCGACTAGAAGATACCCTGAACCCAGTTGCAATAAATATATTTAATTTATATAAGACTTTGGCATACTGGCTTAGCTTCCATCGATTAAGTTCAATATCTCCGGTGTTTCTCAACCGATTTGGACGAAATTTTCAGAAAAGTTCTATCATTATCCATTACTTCAACCCTCATTTTTAGATTTTCCAAATTCGATATTTTATTGTTATCGATATTATGTGTATATCGGAAACCAGAATAGTTATCGATAATTTGAAGCAAACTTGTTCTGCTCATGGTATAGGAGAACGTAAATACAAAATCAGAAGTCTCTAGCTCTTGTAGTCTCTGAGATTCACGCGTTCATACAGACGGACAGACGGACAGACGGACAGACAGACGGACAGACGGACATGGCTATATCGTCTCGGCTGTTGATGCTGATCAAGAATATATATACTTTATAGGGTCGGAGATGCTTCCTTCTGCCTGTTACATACTTTTGCACAAAACCATTATACCCTTATTTACCCATTTTATGGGTTAAGGGTATAAAAACTCCTTCTTTAGTGCATCCCAAGGCTCATCCTGCATCCTATATGTCCGGAACCATCCTTCAGTGCGGCCAGTGAAAAGACCGGATATTGCTCGCAGCAGCTGGTCAACGCTCACCCGGTATGATGCGACGCGCTCCTCCAGTTTCTCAATGAAACTGAGCGGGTCCGAGAAACCGTGAAATACGATGCCCCAGTTGCGCAGCCTATCCGCCAGCATTGAGCACGATATTTCTTCCCGGCCTGCTCTTTTGTTTGCGACACTGGTACCAGCAAATTCGAGGGGCTCCTGCGTCAAAATCGGCGGCGCTGGCACTGGCACCTTAAGCTGGTGTCTATCCTCCTTATAATCTCGGCTTTCAGGACCCGGGGACCTGGCTGGCGAGCGGGAATCCCGGAGCTGGCTGTATCTCCATAGCTTGCTTCCAGCTCACCCAGGCGGTCTAGCATCGCGTCCGAATGCTCTCCTTTGGAGACGAAAGCCGCAATCCTGTCCCTAACTCCTCCACAGTGCCGGTAGCTCCCAGCCCGAACTCCTGAGCCAGCTGCTGTAGCTCGTCCTTGCGACGGAAAGATATCCACTTTACACCCATGCTAGGTACTGCTACTGGCTCTAATTAGAGTACTGCTTAAGGATTTCTGTTGGTCCTGCGGCAATTCCTGTTGTTGATTCTGTGGCGTGTCCTTTTCCTTGTGCAAGGATTCCCTTGTTCAGGATGCTCAGTTGTATTATTTTTATTCTTTACTGCGTAAGAATTGTTATCTACTGTCGTAGGATTATTTTCACTGTTGTAGGATTGTTGTTTCCTAGTTGACTCCGTGTCGTTGACTCCCTACTGTGGTCCCCGTGTCTGCTTTATATACGCAGAGTGATCGCGCCGCCTTCGGGATTTCGGTGATGCGGACGGCTGCGTTGCGATGTGCCCTGTCTCCGTGCTGTTGCTCTTCGGCTCGGTGAGCGGTTCGCCCTAGGCTCGGCTATGTCATAACGCGGCTGCTGCGTTAGCGACTGAGACGTGGTTGCAGTTGTTAGCGACTGAGACGAGACCATAAAGTTATAATAAATGTGAAAGAACAACAATTTTAACGCATTTCGTTATACTTTTTGAGCATGTTTGTACTGAGGAAGCAAGTGCCCGATTATGCGATGCTGCCACTGTATATTATGAGATATCAAATAACTGCACATAGCTATGTAAGAATGACACACAAACTATGAACACATGTAAAACTAGGTCAAGACCATACACAACGCTATACATAAACTAACCCAATAAAACTTTAAGCAAATTATGCTGAACACACAGAATATCGCTGACTGCACAATGCATGAAATATTTCGCAACAGTAGCGGTCAGCCAACCCGGTAGTCGCTAAATATGCTATTCTGCATTGCAAGCAACTGCTGAGTACACAATAACCTAATTTTAATTGACACCACAAAACTGTAAAACTAAGCTATTATTTCTTATAAATATTGTTGCTTTTCGTTAAAAAAATCCGTGTTCTTAGTACAACCTACAAAGATACATTCATTATTCTCCGCAGTCCACCTGGTTACAAGTGCCAGTTGCGACAGCAATTAAGCAGTCAGTTTGTACTGGATGCTAACAAAACATACACTCCTTTTATAGGTACATTTTGGTGACCCCGACAATGGACTCCTAGGAAGGATCCTCTCTACAACATAAAGCTCACTACTCCTTCGACCACACCACACGGTTGCGAATAGAAGCGTAATCCAGCTCAGGCCGAGCGAATAAAACACTTCCACCGGGTCGGGAGTAATCAAAGAGCTATATACAACAACATAACAAACGTGATTCTGGTAGCTTAGTCATTGTCGACAAGGCGACAAACTGAGCACAGAGAAGTCCCTCGTATTGCAAGATGTCCTAGATGCTCAGGAAGAAATCAGCCAGGAGGTATCAAGGCTTATAAAGAACACAAAAAAGTACCCAGTAGAGCGGAAGGCAAAACCTGGCTACTACCAAGCCAAGGCCAAAATCCTTGAGGAAAAGTGGACTATTTTAAAGAACAACAATGTCTTGATCAAAAACTCTAAGTTCACGATTTGGTTCAAAAAACCAGAACTTACTTCAAAGAACAAGCTGATATTGCAGATCAGTCTACCAGCAATAGGACGTCACCAAAACCCGCCATTGCTGCAGGAATTGTCGATGCCAAAGAAAACACAAATGCCTAGCTAGTTGCATTATGCCGTCGGCAAAAGGTGATGATTGCGTCAATCAATCGCGCTCTGCAACACAAGCCTGTTAATGCGGACATCATTAAGTCATTATGGGCAAAAACTCATGAGGTCTATTTCCAAATATACGAGGAATTTGAGAACCAGAAAAGAGTGGCTACAATGCCACCGAGTATTTAAAGGCAGAGGCTGATGTTCGGAATGCGCTTACCAGCAATTCAAGCAGTGAGGGCATTCATAACATCAACTTACCACGCATTTTCATTCCAAAATTTGATGGTGATACGCTTAAATGGACGCAATTCTCCGATATGTTTTCGTGTATGATACATGAAACAAAGATGCCAACCATACGCAAGATGTGGTATTTAAAAACCAGCGTAGTTGGAGAAGCGGAAAGATTAATCCGTCACATCGATCTAAAAGAAGAGAACTATCTCTTCAAATGGGAAATCTTAGTAGATGCCTACAACAATCCTAGAGACATCGCATCTAGGGTTTTAAATCGCCTCTTACTGCAACAAACCTGCAGTGACGATTTGAAGTCCTTAAAGGAGCTCCGCATCAACACCATAGAGTCATTAGCCTCACTGAAGGGACTCGGGATTGACATCTCAACTTGGGATCCAATCATCATTGCCATCCTCAGAAACAAGTTGGATGGCACAAACAAAACACTCTATGAACAATCATTGGGTACTACAAAGGAAATCCAGCCACTGGACACCATGCTCCAGTTCCTCGAACAGCGAATTCGGGTCATGGCTACTGGAAAAAAGGCACCTGGAATCTTTAAAAAGGAGTCAAAGAACGCGACATGTGCAACATCTTCAGGTGCACAAAATGGATGTCTTTTCTGTAAAAAGACAAATCACTATTTATCTAACTGTGACGAATTTCGCGCAAAATCTGTCTGCGAGCGCTTAAATTGGGTGCAAAGACAAAGGTTATGCGTCAACTGCTTTAAAAATGACCATAAAACAAAGGCATGCACAAGCAACTTCAGCTGTTTTAAGTGCAACAAAAAGCACCACACTCTAGTGCATTTGGAAAATGTTGTCACATCAGCAGCAGCAGAGCCATTAGGATAAACCTGCCCAGTCGATCAACACGGCCGATTGGGGCATGCCGAGCAAGTTACCACTGGCGGATCCAAACTTCAACAGACCAGGCAAAATCGACATGTTGATTGGAGCAGAGCACTGTTTTTTAATATTGCTCCCACAACAACACAAAATGTTCCAGTCTGGTCCAATGATGCAAAAAACCGAATTCGGGTGGATCATTGCTGGAAAGGTAAATGCTGCAAGTAAGTCGTCAGTCATCTGCACAGTTGCAACAAGTGAGGAAACAAATGCATTAATGAAACGATTCTGGACATAAGATAGCTTGCTTACAACAGAAAAACACCTAACACCAATTGAAGCGCATTGTGAAAAGCACTTCTTAGAACATTTACAAGTGGCGGTGGACGGCAGATTCATCTTTCAACTTCCATTTTCTGAACACTATTCAGCCCTGGGAGAGTCCATGGAGATTGCGACCAAACGGTTTCTATCGTTAGAGCGCAGAACCTCCGCTGAAACGTGGAAGCAGTACGCAGCGTTCATGGCGGAGTATGAGAAGCTGGGACACATGGAACAAGTGTCACCGCAACAGATTCCTAAAAATCACAACGCGATTCCGCATCATTGCGTGTTGAAGCCTGACAGCACAACAACAAAATTACGAGTTGTCTTCGACGCATCGTGCAAAACATCTACTGGAAAATCGCTGAATGACATACTGCATGCAGGCCCCACGGTTCAAAACGATCTTATGTCTATTCTACTACGATTCAGAACACATAGATATGTGTTTACGGCTGACATTGAAAAAATGTATCGTCAGGTATGGATCAATCCGGACAACCAGTTTCATCAACTGATTGTATGGCGCAACAACTCGATGGAAGAAATTAAATACTACCGATTGAAAACAGTCACATATGGCACAAAATCCGCACCATTTTTAGCAATAAAATGTTTGGATACTCTGGCTAATAAGCATATGGAAAGGCTACAGATGGGTGAAAAGGCACTACAACGTGACTTTTATGTAGACGATTGCCTGACCGGCACCGACACAATCGCAGAAGCGAAACAAGTTCAACAAAAACTAAACAAAATTCTTCAGCCATCGGGATTCAAGCTACGAAAATGGTGTTCAAACAATGAACAAATATTGGAGGGAACTCCCAAAGAAAACGCAATTAACGACGTACAGCTCGGAGAAACACTGGAACAGTACAGTGTAAAAACATTAGGCCTTATTTGGACGCCCAAAAAGGATCAACTTGGCGGTCGAACTGACAACAGTGCAGCAACAGTCAGTCGTGCATATGGCGCTGCAGTTTACGTACGCGCAACGTACGGAAACAAACAAATATCAAGCTCCAACAGCAAAACAGTCACTCACTCGACTAGAGCTATATGCTGCACTATTGGGTACAGAGCTAGCTGAAAGGGTTCGACGCGATCTAAGCCTCGACAGCAACACAGTGCCAGGATACTTTTGGTCAGATTCTACGGTTGTCCTTTCATGGAACAACGCAGCTGCCGCCACATATCATACATTTGTGGCAAACCGAATAGCGAAAATTCAGGCCTTGACAAGCCAGACTCAATGGCGGCATGTATCATCGGCCAACAATGCGGCAGATGTACTCTCAAGAGGAATATCGGCA
The DNA here is from genome assembly GCA_030179655.1 of Scaptomyza flava. Lineage (NCBI taxonomy): Eukaryota > Metazoa > Arthropoda > Insecta > Diptera > Drosophilidae > Scaptomyza > Scaptomyza flava. The sequence goes on along the minus strand of JARNME010000404.1, from coordinate 32,844,613 downwards.
CGAAAACTACATGAGGACAACTTATGGTTGTATGGACCACTATTTCTGCATGGCTCTCCAGACAAATGGTCAGCCTTACCCAGTATCACCCCCAGCAACCTGGAAAGGAAAACGATACATATAAGTCTTGCAATATCTCCATCTACAATAGGTGAAGAATCGTACACTTGTAGACACAGCCATTCATTTCACAAGTTACAACGCATTGTGTCTTACATGTTACGCTTCTGCTACAAAAAATACGGACCATCAAATGTCACTCTAAGCGTCGAGGAATTGAATCACGCTCGAAACGTAATTTTGCGGACAATACAACAAGTGGAATTTGCTGCTGAACTACAAACGATACAGCGTCACAACATGATCGAAAAAAGGAGTACCATTTCATCGCTGTCCCCCCTGAAAGGATCCGATGGACTTATACGAGTTGGTGGCAGATTGGATCAAGCCCCACTCCCTTACAATACAAGGCACCAGATTCTGCTGCCCTACAATGATCCAATAGTAAAAATGCTGTTAAAAGATCTCCATGAGGACAATATGCATTGCGGTGCCCAAGCCTTACGAGCAACCGCTAGACAACAATATTGGATCCTCAACGACAAAACAATGTCAAGGAATATTATTCACAACTGCGTGACATGCAACAAGTCAAGGCCCAAGTTAATGAGCCAAACTATGGGTAATTTGCCAGCCGATCGAGTAACACCAACACGCCCATTTCTTACAACAGGCGTAGATTACTGCGGGCCAATCTGGATTCACCACAAACTTCGAGGAAAAAGACCAGACAAGGCATACATAGCCGTATTCTGCTGTTTCTCTACAAAGGCTGTTCACCTTGAACTGGTAAGCGATCTGACCACAAACGCCTTTTCTTGAGCGTTGCGACGCTTCTTAAGTCGCCGTGGCAAATGTCAAACAATTCATTGTGACAATGCAACCAACTTCGTCGGAGCAAACAACCAGCTGAAGGAACTGGAATCAACAATTTTTGGGGAGAAGGCACAAGCGGAGATCATTATTCACTGCAACAAGAAACAAGTTGCCTTCAAATTCATCCCGCCACGAGCGCCATCCTTTGGAGGCCTATGGGAAGCTGCAGTCAAGTCGGCAAAGCGACTGTTGGTAACGACAACCAACACGGCGACCCTTACATTTGAAGAACTTAACACGGTGATCGTCGAAATCGAAGCTATCTTGAATTCACGCCCAATAACCCCGATGTCAAATGATCCTACGGACACCACAGCTCTCACCCCAGCGCATTTCCTGATTGGTGAAACACTAACGGCTCCACCAGATGTCAACGCCGATCGCGAAGAGAAATCCCTACTGAAACGTTGGGTATTAGTATCCAGAATTAAGAAAGGATTCTGGAAGCAATGGTCAGAGAAATACTTGCAAGAGTTACAAGCGAGGCACAAGTGGAAAACCGTTAATCGCAATATCATGGGACGCATTATAAAGACATATCCAGGAATGGATAACCATGTACGAGAGTTTGACGTAAAGACGGCCTCAGGCATTTACAAGCGCGATATCAACAGGCTGGCGCCGATCTTTCCGGAAGAAGCGGCTTAAAAGCGACCTATTATGGAAGAAGAGGATACGGATAAAAAGGATACGCCGGCTGCTCAACGGAGACGGTTAATGTCACCAACCATAACTTCCTCCTTGCTAATTCTGCTTCTAATGCTACCTCTGGTACTTACACAGCCAGGAGTATATTATGAAAAAATTGGTACAACGATGAGAGCATCCGACTGGACCATAGTTATTTACTATGAATTGGATCCATACTGGAGAGACATGAACTCGTTTAATTCAGGCATCAAGAAGTTCCAGTACATATGCCCAGAGTTAAACAACAATCACACATGTGACGCAATATCACAGCACTATCGACACTTGTATGATGAATTACAAATGGCAAACGGTCTCATGCAACATACTCGGAAACGCCGCTCCCCATTTTATGCAGTGGGTAACGAGGAATTTCTACTGACACTGCTGAGAAACCAAACCTCAGTACTTGACTCAACCATTAACATTGTCAAGAAAACAAGGACAACATCGGACAAACGTCTAAAACTACTTGAACAACAAGTAGCCGCCATTAGCCAAAGCAGAGGAAAGTACACTGGCATCTCTTCAGCGCATGTAATCCGAAATAGTGGACGTACTAACTGGAGTTCACCACCATACAATAAGCCCAATGTTGATCACCCCTAAACAATTAAGGGATCAGTTGGATCAAATACGGGATCATTTGCCACCAGATCAAATGGTACCCGTGACATCATCCAATGTAATTCAACTATACAGAATTATGCGAGCAGAAGGCACAGCCACCGACACTCATGTGATATTCAGAGTAATATTACCCCTAGTGTCAACATCGATACTCGAGCTATTTAATATGGTGCCAATTCCAGTGTGGAACACAACTAGTTGGAGATTGTTCGAGCTAAAAACACCTATTATAGGTGTCAACAACCACAGAGATCAATTCATGGGACTTACACAAGATGATCTACACCGCTGCCGTACAATACACATCGAAAAATACATATGCTTTGAACACCAAGCTGTGTTTGATGTAAACAACTGATGTAAGTTTTAAATGTTTACCAACAAGACACCAACGACGTGTCACGTAACTTACAGAACAACCAAAATGGTATGGGAAAAAACACAACAGCAGAACAACTGGATCATCGCAACACATTCTGAAGTCGAACTTCAAGAAGTGTGCAACGGAACACCGTCAACTATCCAACTACAAAACAGTGGACTACTGTCGCTATCATCTGGCTGTACTGCACGCAACGTGGACATTAGCATCAATACCTTTGGCACAGCCACGAGTCAAATAAGACAAGGCTACGCCCGCTTTGGTGACATTACCCAACCAAATATAACAAAGGTAACAGAGACAACTCTCAACATCTCGGAGCACAACGCACAAGACGACACGGATCTAGATGAACGACAGGTAAAATTGGCAACACTCAACAAAGAAGAGAGGCCCAGCTAAATTAGCTCGGTCCAACATCATCACATAGCCGCTTACGCTGCACTAGTGATATCTGTCATAATACTATATGCATATGCAATGCGGACGCAACGACGATGGACTTGTCCACCCACAGCCACTAGGAACGAAGCAGTCAGCCCGTCCGAACCTTCAGCATCCCCAAGACGATTTACACTGGATTTAGAGGATGGTTGAAAACCGTTTCAACGGCCGGGAGAACGTTAAGTCATATACAAGTTAGCACATATTTATATTATAAGATATCAAATAACTGCACATAGCTATGTAAGAATGGCACACAAATTATTAACACATGTAAAACTAGGTCAAGACCATACACAATGCGCTACATTTATTCACCCAGGAAAACTTTAAGCAAATTATGCTGAACACACAGAATATCGCTGACTGCACAATGCATGCAATATGTCGCAACAGTAGCGGTCAGTCAACCCGGTAGTCGCTAATATGCTATTCTGCATTGCAAGCAACTGCTGAGTACACAATAATTGACACCACAAAACTGTAAAACTAAGCTATTATTTCCTATAAATATTGTTGCTTTTCGTTAATAAAATCCGTGTTCTTAGTACAACCTACAAAGATACATTCATTATTCTCCGCAGTCCACCTGGTGAGCAGGCTACATTAAATTGGCCATGAGAAAAACAATCGTGTCTTAAGTCTAGTCCGGCTTATTTAAGAGTTTGTCCCTGTGATTTATTAATTGTTAAGGCAAAGCAAACTTTTAAAGGAAATTGCAATCTTTTAAATTGAAATGGCAATTCAGAGTCAGAAGGTATTAATGGAATTCTCGGTATAAAAACCGTTTCCCCTATACCATTGCCAGTAAAGAGAATTGCTTCGACAACATTCTTATGAAGGACTTTAACTTGCAATCTTGTACCATTGGACAGTTTTGGCGGCTACAAGTTGCGAATCAACATTACAGGTGAACCAATCTTTAAAGTTAATTTATGTTGACGCAGGCCAGCCGGATTTAATGAATTAAGAAATTTGACGGGGTAATGAACTGCATCTTCGATTTCAGTTACAGAATCAATAGAGTTATATGTAATTTCTTCATTTTGAAATGATTCTAATAAAAACTCGTTTATTTCCAATGCATTTTCATTTCTCGCAGTCAAAATAGCACGTACCATCCCAAACAATAAGCTTGCAATCTTTGAGCACAGCAGCAATATTAGATTGCTTTGAAATTGAGCAATGTGGTATTTATAAATGAATCAAATTAAATGGAATCTTAAGTGTAGAATGCGCTGTGCGACCACCATTTAGTAAAGTGGCTGCGATACCGAAAAAAGCAGCGGCCAATGCAATTTTTTTGCTTTGACGTACCTTTGTCAATAATAAATTTAAAAGAAACGTTTTACCTGTTCCACCAAGTGCATCTAAAAAATAAATTTCTCCCTTTTCTGCTTCAACGCTATGTAGTATCTTTTCGTATACTTGTTTTTGCTCAGCAGTAAGGAGTAGCTCATTATTAACAACAAAATTATTCAATATTTGGAACAATTTCCTCAGATCTAATTGTTAGTGGAAGTCCATAATAAGTCAAGATTTGACCACCACTTGACAGTACAATATCTTCAATGTAAATCAGACAACTATTTAATACATTATTCACAATACTTTCATCAATATTTCTGTCTTGTGAAAAATGAAAGGCTCTTAAAATATCTTCTGAGAAACTCTCTTTATAAGTATTCCAAAGTTTAAGAGCATCTGAAATTTGACAAAATACTAACATTATTGCAAAAAGTTCTCGCAGCTTTGTAGGATTTTGACATATGACAGCTTCGGCTATAGTTGAATCCCAGTGCTTATCATCTTCTAGCAATCCTAGAGCTTTACACGCCAATTGAAATGATGCTATACCATTAACGGTTTTTAAATTTAAAAATGAAGTTGGGCCCCTTACAATATGTAATAAAAGTCTTAAATAAAAACATTCTGTATTATTGGGATGAATAGTGTAAACTCTTCCCAAAGCTGAATCTCTTTTAACTCCAGGAAAATTTGGTACATCATGCCATCGGTTTCTTCTTTGAAATTCTTTATTGTTCCATATAAAAAACGATGGAACTTCACAACATAGAAGCGTTCTTCCAAACTCATCACGTGTGCATAGCTCAAAGAAGGCTAGCAAAGTGGTTTTGTGTGTAGTGCTTAATCTGTCAAGTAATTGTTGCGGATTATTGGGGTTAAAATATATCCGTTGACCATTTTCTAAATTAACAGCTAAGTGTGTAAAAGCCGGAAAACGATCATGTAAGAGAAATGCAAAGATTCTCCATACCGCTTCTGAGCTACTTACATAACGGCCACTTTCATAGATATTAATTTCATTATGTTGGTCTTCAAGAGTAAATGATGCTTGATCACTGCCCTTGTTAACATATTTACAAATGTATTTAATAGACTTTACAGAACTACAATGCTCAACATTTATGTGAGCTTCAAATGTTCTCAATAGTACACAGTTATAAGGCACAACCCAACGATTATCTATGCAATTACTATTTATATTGATTGCATTACCACCATCTTCTATCGCTCTTCTACGATATAGAGGTTAGCTATCTTTTCCAGTCATAGTTTCTTTAAGTAATTCTCGAGTAAACCTTTTGGTACATTTTCCATTTTTCATGCATGGCGATTTATTATTAAATGCACCGCAAGGGCCATGAATCATATTTGACTTAACAATCTTAAATAACAAAGGATCCTCAACTGCGTTTGGTATTTCGGCACAGATAATTTTATCGATTTTATCTGGTCTTATTTTATTTTCTAACCAAAGTAGAATATGTATGTGTGGTAAGCCCCGCTTTTGCCATTCCACAGAGTACATGAAACGTTGCACGCTTCCAAACAAGGAACCTTTTGTCAATAGTGACATTAAAGCTTAACTTTTAAATGAAATTCGTGACGATCATACGGTTTTTGACCCGGTAATAAAACACTTTTTATGTCATACCATTGTGGATTGCATGTGAATGTTATGAAAAGATCTGGTCGCCCATAATGGCGAAAATATGTCATAGCATCTTGAGTCTTTTCATGCATATATCGTGCAGAGCTTGTAAAAGAAGATGGTAAAATTACCATCTGACCAAGTTGAGCTGTGACAACATCTTGTTGGCCTATTGCATCTTGTAGATGTATATAGCTATCTGCTCTGAGTTTCGCTTGATTGTAGCGAATATAATTTAACCTTTCTGTTTAAATTTTAGCATACATATCAACCAAAAACTGACTAAAAAGGGAACTACAATAAATTAAATGATTTATCTCAGATTGACGAATCATTATTTTATAGCTGTAAAAGCTTAACGCAGATATCTTTTTTTTGGTTCCTCTTTTTTTAATAATGGATTCCATTGTGGTATATCCACTTAATAGCCATCTTCGCCATAAGGAAATAGCAAAGGGTACTGTAAGGTATCGTATGATCGATGCACCTCACTTATACGATGTAATTTATTATTATGGCTTTCAATAATAATATCGCGCTTTTCAAATTGCTGACTAACCATAACTAAAGCTACTTCGCTTGATTGAGGTGCATTGTAAAGCCCTTTGTGAGCTCCAGTTGGTGTTCAATTTATCAATTTATAGCCTTTAGTACTTGATGGTATTTTATTGAGAGCCATTTTCAGATCTTTAACATAACGATTATGCTGATGAAACATACATTGAAGATCCTTTACTACGCTTAAATCAACATTTGAAAAATTTTAGCAACGTAGTTAAGCTTCCTTTTCATCATCACCAACAAAATAAATTTGAAGAAACTGCATTTCTTCAAAGGTCGGACACTACCCATTAGGTGATACACTTGATCTTGTACTTTAAAAGTTGACCAACTTTCATTTATAGTTTTTGTACTATCAAAAGAAGTCATTTGAAAGCAGCTGTTATAATTTCTTATACGATCAATGAAATGATCATGCTTGGGATGTCCACCAATTAATAAGCTCTTAAGTGGATCAAGCAAACTTTCATTTTGTGAAAGTTTAACTTTTCCTGCCTTGCAACAGATACCCAGAAGCTCATTTTTCCATTTTAAAGCATTACAATGTTTGCATATCAAATTCTTACTACCAAGTTGAGTAATTTTATCTGACTTATAAGCTATTTCAAAATCATAGTTTAAGCCAGACATGGTTTTAACACTCCATGCACGCAAACGCCTTTCTTGACGTGCATCAGGATTATTAGCCTGATGTCTTCTCACTGCAACTCTATGAGCTTCAGGATTATTAGCCTGATCTCTTCCCACTGCAACTGTATGGGCTTCAGAATTATTAACCTAAAGTCTTTTTGATGCTTCTATGCGCTTTATGTCACTATTTTTTCACTTGAACGTTTTTTTACCTTTTTATACTTGATACCGAAGGTAAAGAGTATATTGGGTTTGTGCAATGTCCGTCATGGTGTCCGTCCGTCTGTCCCTTTGTCCGCCCGTCCGTCTGTATGTTTGCAACTTTTTTCCACACCCTTCAAGATAGAGACTGAAACTTTCCAATTCTCTTTATCTATGGGATAGAAATTAAAGTGTCAAGATGAGGGTTCTACGATAACTGGGGGGCTAGCAAATCGATAAATTAGATAACTCAAAGCCGATAAATCAACATTTTTCGCACATGCTTACAGCTAGAACTACCATATTTGGTAAGAAGATAGCTACTAGCAGCATCCAAAAAACTGCATCAAAAATTTTGGAGCCACGCCCATCTATTCCGCCCCCATCCCCCCGCATGTTTAAGTCCAAAAAGCCTATATCTCCCACAGCTTTTGAGCTATAGCCACCAAATTTGGTGCCAAGATAGGTGATGATGACCCCCCAAAAACTGCATCAAAAGTTTAGATGCCACGCCCACCGATACTGCCCTAGCTGCCCCATCCACCCCAACGCTTTGTCAAAAACGGGAATGCGTGTATCTTCCATATTTGTGGAGCTAGAGCCTCCGAATTTGGTAGGGAGATAACTGGTAACGACCCCCAAAGAACTGCATCAAAGTTTTGGAGCCACGCCCACCCATTCCGCCCCAGCCCCCCCACCCGCATTTTAAAGTCAAAAAAGCTTATATCTCCCACAGTTTTTGAGCTAGAGCCACCAAATTTGGTACCAAGATAGACGATGATGACCCCCCAAAAACTGCATCAAAAGTTAGGATGTTACGCCCACAAATACCGCCCTAACCCCCATCCGCCCCAACGCTTCAACAAAAACGGGAATGCGTGTATATTTCAGAGTTGTGGAGCTAGAGCCACCAAATTTGATGGGAAGATAGCAGGCAGCGACCTCTAAAAATCTGCATCAAAGTTTTGGAGCTATGCCCACCCATTCAGCCCACCATTCTCCAGTTTTTAAAAACTTTGAGCTAGAGTCACCGAATTTGGTATGAAGATAACAATTGAAATTCCACAAAGATCTGTATCAAAAATTTGGATGCCATGCCCACCAATTTCACCCCCAAACCCCCCTTTCCCCACTTTTAACAATTTTTGAGCTGGAGTCACCAAATTTGGTATGAAGATAGCAAATAAAATTCCACAAAGATCTGCATCAAAAATTTGGATGCCACGCCCCCCCATTCTGCCCCCAGCCCTACGGCATTTTAAAGTCAAAAACGCCTATATCTGCTCTCTCCCCCAACCTTGCGCGAGACACCAAACGTGGAGAGCCGTAGTAAAAGAGAGGACCCCAGAGTTAGGAGGACTAGAGCCATCAAATTGAGGATCCGCGCCACCATCCCGCCCGCTGGTAACGACCCCCAAAAATCTGCATCAAAGTTTTGGAGCTATGCCCACCCATTCAGCCCACCATCTCCACTTTTTACAAACTTGAGCTAGGTCACCGATTTGTATGAGATAACATTGAAATTCCACAAAGACTGATCAAAATTGGATGCCATGCCCCCATTTCACCCCCAACCCCCCTTTCCCCACTTTTACAATTTTGAGCTGGAGTCCACCAAATTTGGTATGAAGATAGCAAATAGAATTCCACAAAGATCTGCATCAAAAATTTGGATGCCACGCCCAGCCATACCGCCCCCAGCCCCCCTTTCCACAGCTCTTACAAAATTTGAACTAGAGTCACCAAATTTGGAGGGAAGACAGCTGGCATCCCTATCTGCATTGGAGAATCGTTAAGGCAGCGTACACCCCTGCCCCATCCGTACCCCTTTCCAATCAGCCCTCTTTTTACCTGTTTTAATACTGGTATTGAGTAATAATGCCAAATAAAAGGTAGGAAATAGATCTAAAAAGGCAGGCTCCATCACCAATTATGGCAACAACTGAATGCGGCACCAAAACACCACTAATATCTAAAGCTTTAATAGACATATTTTAATTTGAGTCAATTGACTTCATTGTAAAACGATTGCTACAACGTTACAGTGCCTATACGTAAGTATAGAATTCAATAAAATTGAATATACTAACTTATATTAATTTAATAGAATATTCAGACTGCTTAGTTTTATTTGATTTTTAAATGCACTAAAGCAGCGTCTATATAACTATTATATATTATGCAAAATAGAAGACAACTATATATAATGTTGCTTCAATTATTAAGTCTAAAATCGACTTAATTTTCTTGTAATTAAAAAACAACAAAATAAATTAAAATACGTTGATTGTTATTTAAATATTTAAATAATAGCAATTCAATTTTCTTATATTTTATCATAAAATAAGTATTTTAAATTAACTTATATATATACGTAATTTTAAAGGAATGTATATATATATATATACAATACGAAAATCAGAATATTGAAAAACTCACCGATTCAAAAAGTATCTTTCGATTTTTTTATTATCCTTAATATAAACAACATTAAACAAGTGGAAACGTTGCAGTCGGACGCAACCGGCTGCGGTATACTCGATACCAGTATTAAAAATTTTGATGCCCATCCATGTGGGATGTCAATTGCTATCTTCATACCAAATTTGGTGACTCTAGCTCGAAAATTGTTAAAAGTGAGGAGAGGGGGGCTGGGGGCGGTATGGGTGGGCGTGGCATCCAAATTTTTGATGCAGATCTTTTTGGAATGTCAATTGCTATCTTCATACCCAATTTGGTGACTCTAGCTCAAAGTTTGTAAAAGTGGGGAAAGGGGGGCTGGGGGCGGTATGGTTGGGCGTGGCATTCAAATTTTTGGTGCATCTATGTGGGATGTCAATTGCTATCTTCATACCAAATTTGGTGACTCTAGTTCGAAGTTTGTATAAAGTGGGGAGAGGGGGGCTGGGGGCGGTATGGTTGGGCGTGGCATCCAAATTTTTGCTGCAGATCCTTGTGGAATGTCAAATGCTACCTTCATACCAAATTTGGTGACTCTAGCTCAAAGTTTGTATAAAGTGGGGAAATGGGGGCTGGGGGCGGTATGTTTGGGCGTGGCATCCAAATTTTTGCTGCAGATCCTTGTGGAATGTCAAATGCTACCTTCATACCAAATTTGGTGACTCTAGCTCAAAGTTTGTATAAGGTGGGGAAAGGGGGGCGGAATGGATGGGCTAGGCTCCAAAACTTTGATGCAGATTGTTGGGGGTCGTTGCCAGCTATCTTCCTACCAAATTTGGTGGCTCTAGCTCCACTACTCTGGAATATACACGCATTCCCGTTTTTGACGAAGCGTTGGGGCAGATGGGGGTGGCTAGGGCGGTATTGGTGGGCGTGGCATCCAAACTTTTGATGCAGTTTTTTGGGGGTCATCATCAGCTAAATTGGCACCAAATTTGGTGGCTCTAGCTCAAAAACTGTGGGAGATATAGGCTTATTTGACTTTAAAATGCGCGGGGTCTGGGGGCGGAATGGGGGGGAGTGGCTCCAAAACTTTGATACAGTTCTTTTGGGGTCGTTACCAGCTATCTTCCTACCAAATTTGGTGGCTCCAGCTCCACTACTCTGGAAGATACAGGCATTCCCGTTTTTTACGAAGCGTTGGGGCATCTGGGGGCGGCTACGGCGGTATTGGTGGGCGTGGCATCCAAACTTTTGGTGCAGTTTTTGGGGGGTCATCATCAGCTAAATTGGCACCAAATTTGGTGGCTCTAGCTCAAAAACTGTGGGAGATATAGGCTTATTTGACTTTAAAATTCGGGGGGTCTGGGGGCGGAATGGGGGGGCGTGGCTCCAAAATTATTGATGCAGTTTTTTGGGGGTTGCTAGTAGCTATCTTCTCACCAAATTTGGTAGTTCTAGCTGTAAGGGTGTGTGAAATATGTGGATTTATCGTTTTTGAGTTATCTAATTTATCGATTTGCCAGCCCCCCAGTTATCGTAGAACCCCAATCTTGACACTTTAATATACTATCCCATAGATAAAGAGAATTGGAAAGTTTCAAGCCCCTAGCTTGAAGGGTGTGGAAAAAACTTGCACACATACGGACGGACAGACGGACAGACGGACAGACACCATGACGGACATTGCACAAACCAATATACTCTTTACCTTCGGTATCGAGTATAAAAATTCACTGAAACGAAAAGTAACTTTCTTTGTTCACATTAAATATGAACTAAAATGCATAACAATTCTCTTACCATTGTATGCAAAAATATAATGTTGGAAAGAGCATTACAGTTATTCCTCTAAGCAACAGACACTTGCACTTAAGAGCTAGGTTTGGTTGGTGCAAATTAGGCAATGCCATTCCATTCCCTTAACTGCAGCCTCTTAGTTATGGCAAGCTTAGCTTAGTGAGTGCGGAAGAGATAGGGATATTAAAATTTATGTTTGACATGCAGAGCGCGCGCATAAACAAAAGAGTGAACGTAAATAACAACAAAGACGCATGATTGCATTCAAATTATTTTATATCTAGCGGCAGTCATAAGAGCGAAGCGCGCGCTGATCAAGCTTTAAGCCGCTCTTTGTGATGCAGACATGCATACATTCCCTCAGCTGTGCATGCTGCTTGCAGTGAGTACCCTGAACAGTCATATTTCTTCTTCTCTGTTCTCTCTGTTATCTTACTGTGGCTACAAAATATAAGAAAACTTTGTTTTGAAAGCAATCGATGCGTAAAATATAAAATTTTTTTATTTAATGAACCATGAAATGGGTAAAAAAAAAAGGGTATAATTGTTTTGAGCAGGCAGAAAGAAGCATCTCCAACCCCATATAAAATATATATATTATTGATCAGCATCAAGAGCCATGTCGATATAGCCATGACCGTCTGTCCGTTTGTCTGTCCGTCTGTCCGTCTGTATGAACGCCAGGATCTCAGAGACTACAAGAGCTAGAGACTTCAGATTTTGTATATAAGTTCTCCTATACCATGAGCAGAACAAGTTTGCTTCAAATTATCGATAACTATTCTGGTTTCCGATATACACATGGAATCGATAACAATAAGACAGACAGACGGACAGACGGACATGGCTATATCGTCTCGGCTGTTGATGCTGATCAAGAATATATATACTTTATGGGGTCGGAGATGCTTCCTTCTGCCTGTTACATACTTTTGCACAAAACCATTATACCCTTATTTACCCATTTTATGGTTAAGGGTATAAAAATACTGTACATACAGTAACAAAAATGCAATTGTCGTTCCACAAAAGATAATAGCAACTTTGTCTTTAGGAAAATCCACATTCTGAAAGTAAACGTATAATGATTTAAAGTAAAAAGGCGGCAGTTTAGACATTAAGTTTTAATATGTATTTTAATTTTTTTTTTGTAATTTTTAATTTTCTGCAATATTTATTTATAGTAATTCATTACGCAAGTTTTTAATTTCATTTTTATATTGATTACTTAATTCTATTTTTAAAGCTCTTAATTTTTTTTCGTTTTGTATTTCTATTGTCTTCTGTTTTTAACACGCTTATATTAGCTTCACTTGTATGTATGTAACTCTCCTTTGGACTAAAAGCAAGTGGCTTATTACTGTCAGTATATCCCACTACCTCAAGTTCGTTCGTTGGCCGAGCGGTCTAAGGCACGGGTCTTCGCTCCCAGACTCACCGATCGTGGGTTCTAATCCCGTCCACGGCCGAAAAAAATTTTTTTAACTCTCCTTTGGACTAAAAGCAAGTGGCTTAATACTGTCAGTATATCCCACTACCTCAAGTTCGTTCGTTGGCCGAGCGGTCTAAGTCGCGGGTCTTCGCTTCAAATAAGCTTAAAACAATAATAAATGATAATTAGTATTATTGTAAAAAAAGCGTGGGGTGCTTTGTCCATATTTCTCGAACATCAAGCGCCCAACGTTTTTTTTACAATAATACTATTTATCATTTATTATTGTTTTAAGCTTATTTGAAAAATTATTTTTAACTTTTTAGTTTGATATGCTCTAAAAACGTGTTTTTTAGTTTTATAAACTATAATTATTTAATAATAAATTCCAATTTTTTGTTTATTTTTGCAATTTGGCTGTGCAGCCTGTTGACGATATGTTGGCGGCGCAGCTTTGCCTTCTTAAAATGTTGTTGTTTTTGCTGCCGCCGGTGTGGCTGAAACAGCTGCTGCTGCTGCGGCTGAAGCTGCTGCTGGTGCTGCGGCTGAAACTGCAGCGGCTGAAATTGCTGCTGTTAAAAACTCTGTTGCGGCAGCTGCTGATACAGCTGCTGAAAGTGAGGCTGCAGCGGCTGCATATAGTACTGTGGCAGGGCCACAGCAGGCAAAGCACCTCAATAATTATGCGCGTTCATTGTTGTATGTTACGTTTAGAAATGAAATGAAGCAATACGCAAATGGCACACTAAGGTAAAAATTGTTAAATTCCCTGAGAGTGAAAGAGTTACAGTTATTTATGCGAATTGATCTCATCTACAAAACAATACCACATTTTCATGCTCTTAAGCCAATCGCATTCCTCTTAGTCCTCCCTTGTTGTTTCAAATTCGTGTGTGCATACAACGGCTTATAATAAGCCTTAAGCGATAAACAAAAACAGCAACAACAAATCTTTTGCATTCACAGTTATATTTATACCCTGAAATGGGTAAAAAAGGGTATAATTGTTTTGTGCAAACGTATGTAACAGGCAAAAAGAAGCATCTCCAACCCCATATAAAAAATATATATAATCTTGATCAGCATCAAGAGCCATGTCGATATAGCCATGACCTTCTGTCCTTCTGTCCGTCTGTCCGTCCGTTCGTCTGTATGTATGAACTCGTCAATCGCAACGACTAAAAGACCTAGAGACTTCAAATTTGGAACATAACTTTTCCTAAGCCATAGGCAGATCAACTTTATTTCAAACTATCGATAACTATTCTGATTTCTGATATACATATGGAACCGATAACAAAAAAATCTCGAATTAAGAAAATTTAAAAATATAAGTGTAAACTATGGATAACTTCATAACTTCCATAAAAATTTGATCCAAATCGGTAAAGAAACACTGGAGATATTTTAAATTAAAGTTAAAGTCAAGAAAAACTCACTTCTGCAAGTCATTTTAATACACGGGTTCAGGGTATCTTTTAGTCGGGATTTCTCGACTAAAACCTTCTTACTTGTTTTCAGATTCGCTCGCGCATCGCTTTTCATGTTCGGCGCTAGATGACAAATAGTTTTTAAATCGCGCCTTTAGCATTTATTTAGTGTGTGTGCGGAGGAGTTAGGGTTATTAAACTTTATGATTGACATGCAAAGCGCTCACATAAAATAGAGAGTGAACGTAAATGAGCAACAACAAAGGAGCATGATCGGAGCGAGATTTCAAATTATCTGATTATCATAAGAGCAACACACGCGCTTATGTGAACGCCCTTTGCTTATTCGAAATTGTATATCAATAATATATCAATAATGTTAGTGTGTGTGTGACGTTTTGCGTGCGACCCCCCAAGTGTGGATATTCAAGCACCAAGTATGGCGATGTTTTTTTAAATCAATGAGACAAACAAAAAGTAGCAGTGCGGGCCCAGCAACAACTCTTACAACAACAACAAACGCTACTTTGGTAGTAAATCACACAAATTTGAAAAAAAAAAAAAAATGAAGCGGAAATCCGTTTTTTTTTTTTGCAAGTGTAAGAACCTTTTTTATGATTGTGCTTCTGCGACGCGAAGGCGTCACTGCGCATTTGTTTTGTTTTTGTATTCTCGCTCGCGATCAAACCCTGAGCTTGTGCGACAATCAGGCGACAGTAGTGGAATGGGTACTTGTTGTAATTGTAATTTGTTTTTTAAAATGGCTAAAAAGTGCTCCAAATCGTATGGGAGGTACTTGAAGGAGTTGTCCAAATAAAAATTTCCTTCTTAGTGCTCACCTCCTACCTGCATGGAAAATTGTGAGAAAATTTCAGCCTTCTAGCTCTTTTCGTTTAGGCTGTGGCTCTTCCATTACCATCAGGACAAACTCTTTTATATATATGATTATATTTATTTATTTATTTATATTTTTTTTTAATGTCCCAAAGTTTAAAAAGGGGGTGAGACGCTGCTCCTACTGACCTAATAAATGAAAAAGTATGCTCAAATTGCCTAAATCTCAGAGTCCCTGCTCGGGCGCATACTGCTAAGAAGTGATCTATGGCTGGGGTCGAAACCCAGTCCAGTCCAGAGTCATTTTACAATAAATTTAAAAAATACCGAGACTTAGAGAATATTTTGGCAACCCCTACTAAAACAGGCCCATGCACATCGAGAAACCCTCCAGATGCGCGAAAAGGGAGTCGGCAGGACGCCTACAAGACCCTTCAATAACGCGCAGAGAAACCCCTCGTAACGCGTTATGCTGACTCTTGTGGTTTCCGAGCAATGCCGGATAACTACAGAACGTGCAGTCGTACGGCACGCCTTCACCCACCCTAGAGAAATAATACCATTAAAAGAAGTTGCAAGGCACGCGCAAGATTTACCAAAACACACAGATAAACCCTCGGAATGCGCTTTGCAAATTGTAAGGTAACGTTTCTAAGGCTGAGGTAGCTCAGCTTCTCGAGGGCCACCTTACCTTCTACTGTTTTCTGTCGCTGCCACTGCTGCGCGGTTGGCGTCAGAGGCTCGTGCCATTCTGCCGTCACCACTGCCATTGTCTCTTTGTCTCCTTCTGTTCGCTGACCTGCTTCCCACGCTGCCGGTGCCCTCGCTGTTGCTCTCGCTGCTATTTGTCGCGTGGCTCGCGCCGTTCGGCTTCCGCTGCCGATCACGCTGCCGATCACGCTGCCGATCGCGCTGCCGGCGTCTCGCGGCTCGTGCCATTCTGTCGCTGTAAGTAGCTTCGCTGTCGGCGTTCTTTTGTCTCTTTGTTTCCTTCCTTCCTCCAAAAAGGCCTCTGCTGCCGATCGCGCTGCCGGCGTCTCGCTGTCGTTGTTCTCGCCGTCCCTGTTAATATAATGCCCTGTCATAAATGCCACTATTGCGTTAACCGTGGTGAACTGGTGCTATATATTATGTACAAACTTAACATGCCTATGGACCCTTCTAAGGCTATGTATTCTTATGCCTACCCATTACCACTTAACTCAACTTATATTTATACCTACAAAGTAACTCGTCACACCCCCCTTTTACTTCACGGGGGGGAATAGCGGATAATCACGCCGCCGGCCGAAGTAAGAGTGACCCGAAACTGGCCCTCCTCTAAGTCCACCTTGAACCGCCGTCTCCAGTTTCCCTGTGCCTGGTGCCCTCGTATTAGGTTAGCCACCACCTATGGGATGAGACGCCTTCGGGTAAAGGTGCGGTAACGGAATGATGCCTCGACCCAACTGCCCTCCTCTTGCAGCAGCTCCTCCGTCAGCTCCTTCACGTTCACCGCTGGTCCCAGCAACGCTTGGATGTCGCTGCTGCCGAACGACAGATTCAAGGCCTCGCTTGAATTCGTCGGTGACGCTGGTTCCACCGCCGGCATGGGGTTGTCCGGGGTTACTGCCCTTTGGGTCGGAGAAACACCCAACTCGTCGCTTACAATTGCTATCCGGGCCAACGGTACCAATGCTTCTAGTGGGTCCGGTAGTAGCCACGAGTCGGGTGAGGGAGCCAACAAACGCTCAAGCCATCCTGCCAGGACCCTCCTCGGAGACGTTCAGCTTTGTTGTCCTCCTCGATCGCCTCGAACTGGCGTTGGTATTGGGGGAGCCAGCCCCAATCCAGCTGTCGTTTGGCTGCCCATTCTCGCCGCGGCTCAGATGCTTCCTCGTTATCTTCCATGCTTAACTCCCCTGTGGGGTATAAACAAGGTTATATCCCTGACCCTATGTACAAACTATGCTCTATTGGACAATAGTCTGGTGCGATATTCAAATCTCATACTTCCTATCTGGTTAGCCTAGTTACAATGTTTCTTAAGATACCTTACCCTACTTCGCCTGGTGGACGGTTCCTAAGTTACCTATCGTACTCTCTTGTTGCTTGTCTAACGCTGGTTGTTCGTACGCCTCGTTGCTCTAGTCTTCTTCGTCGTCTGCTTGTTGGAACATCTTAAGGTCTGCTACTCCGGCGGTGCGTCGTTGCCCGCTTCCTGGTGTCGAACTCGGACTATGTTGGGAGAAATGAACTTGATTCTTGTAAGGCCCCTAGTAACGTGGCGCCAATTTCACCGCGAAGCCCCAGTCATTGATGCCTGTTCTCCAGTCACGTCTCCTCAGATTGTAATGCCGTCCTTGCTCCGCCGATGCTCGATGCGTATTATCCCTCGCTGCCTGAAATACTTCCAAAAGTTGTTTTGCTCTGGTCTCGGCATCAGCGACGACTTACCCGGACCCTGGCGTGACCTCGTCTCGTAGTCTCGGCTCTCGTCCTTGGACCAAGAATGCCGGACTAAATCATGTAGTGTCAGACACACTACTTTTGATTGCCAGCGAGATCTCCGGTAGTAAAGTGTCCCATGTGCTATGTGGTCGGGTTTTGTTGTGGATTGTAAGGTGCAGTATGCTCCAGTGTCATACCTGCCTTCTTACAAAACGCCTTGAATGACCGACTAGTGAATTGGGTCCCGTTGTCGCAAATGAATTTGCGTGGTACTCCGAATCGACTGAGGGTCTGATCCCGAAATGCTCTCTCCAAGTATGCCGTTTTGGCTCGACGCAGCGGTATCAGTTCCACCCATTTCGAAAACATATCCAAGAACACGAGTAATACCGTGTTTCCTTGCTTAGACCTTGGCAGCGGTCCCACGAAGTCGGCGCAAATGGTTGCGAACGGCTCGTTTGCCTGTCGCGTTAACATCTTTCCTGCTGGCTTAGCTTGCTGTGCCTTAAACTTTTGACATACCTCTCATTTCCTTGCGTAGCGTGCGACATCCCTGTAGATCCCTGGCCAGTAATACCGTTGACACACCCTAGTCGTAGTCTTGCGTATTCCTAAGTGTCCTGCGCTCGGTTGATCGTGACATTCTTGCAACGCACGTTGCCGTTGTTCTTTGCCTACGCAAAGCTTCCATGGTATAAAATCCTCCTCGAGAGGTAGTTGTCCTAGGTTCCTATACAGTTGTCCGTTCTCCAGCGTATAATCGGGGTGTTTCTCGGGTTGCTCACGTCATCACAACGTCAAATCTACATCCTTCAAGTAACAACGTAGCTTCCGAATGGCCCAAACGATTGCCAAACATTCTTTCTCAGTTGTGGAGTAATTTTCTTCAGCCCGTTGTAATCTCCGGCTGACATATGCTATAACCCTCTCACCGTCGTCGCTCTGGTGTGTTAGTACTCCTCCGAGCCCGCAGTCACTAGAATCGGTCTGTTGCGAAAACTTCCTCGTAAAGTCCGGACACGCGAGAACAGGTGCCTTGGTCAACAGCTCCTTGAGTTTTGTGAACGCCTGTTGCTGCGGTGCCTCCCGGATCCATGCCTTGCCCTTCCGTAATAACTGTGACATTGGTTGTACTACTGCTGCGAGGTTCGGGACAAGTCGCCGGTACCAAGACGCAAGGCCCAGGCATCGGCGAAGTTCTCGTGCATTGGTAGGTGCTGCTAGCTGCTGTACCGCAGCGATTTTCTCCGGATCTGTGTGGATTCCATCCTGGCTGAAGACTTGTCCTAGGTACACCAGTCTGCGTTTGAAAAATACGCACTTCTTTCTATTAAGCCGCAGGTTTGCTTGTCGTAAGCGCCTCAGGACTTCACGTAGATTCTCGACGTGTTCCTCCAACGTTGTCCCGATGATGATTATGTCGTCAAGGTACGCAAAGGCATGTGGTTCCATATCCACCCCTATGACGCTGTATAGGGCTCGCTGGAATGTAGCCGGAGCCGAATGCAGTCCAAATGGCATGACCCGCCATTGGAAAAGCCCTCGTCCTGGTACTGTGAATGCCGTGCATTCACGGCTTGCTTTGGCCATAGGTATCTGCCAATACCTGCTCTTGAAATCTAGCGTATGTACTTTGCATTCCGCAGCCTCTCCAAGATAGAATTTATCCTTGGTAACAGTCATTCCGTCAAATTTTGCCAGTTCCTCCTCCAGAAAGGCCTTCGCCCATGGTGCTATTGCCTCGACTGCGCTTGGTACGAGTGAGTTCGTGTTGCTCGTCGAATCCGTCTCGTTTACTCTAGCTAGTACTCCGTGTGTCACTGTCGCCTCCTTGGCCTCTTGTTTCTCGGCCCTGGTGCGGAATGCGTTTTGCTGGATGGCTTTCCAGTGTGTTGGGCCAAGCACGCCACCCCAGGTCCTATCCCGTGTTCCTGTTGCTGTCTTCGTGACATCCACCTCGTGGATGCGAGGGTTGTCCTTGCTAGGCTTTGTCCTCTCCTGTTCCTTGGTTGTCTCTCGTGTGCATTTCGTCGTCTCTCGTATGTTGGTAGCGACCGCCTCGCGGATGCAGGCGTCGCTTTTGGTATGCCTCGGTGCCTTTCGTTTGTGTGTAGCGACCGCCTCGCGGATGCAGGCGTCGCCCTGTGTGTTCCTTGTGCCTCTCGTGCGTGTGTAACGACCCCCTCGCAGGTGCAGGCGTCGCTCTCGGTATCCTTCGTTGCCTCTCGTGTGTGTGTAGCGACCTTCTCGCGGATGCAAGCGTCGCTCTTAGTATGCCTCGGTGCCTCTCGTTTGTGTGTAGCGACTGCCTCGCGGATGCAGGCGTCGCCCTGTGTGTTCCTCGTTGTCTCTCGTGTGTGTGTAGCGACCGCCTCGCGGATACAGGCATCGCTCTTGGTATGCCTCGGTGTCTCTCGTCTGTGTGCATCTGCCTGTTGTGTGTGCGCAGGTAAATCTCGCTGGTTACTGCTACTGCGAACTGAGCGAAGCTTCGCGTTGGTTGGGCGCTGGTGTCCGGTGATATTTGAGCTCGGCATGCTCAATGGGATGAGCACGCCACCCACCTGCAACTTGGCTTCGATAGCGCTGAAGGAGTCCAAACCTAGTAAGACGTCATCGAGCGCCGATGGTAAGACCAACATCAGCAAGCTAGTCTGTGCCTGCCAGAGTCGTACCTTCGCCTGGATTGCCTGCGTGAGTTCCATCCTGGTTCCATTCGCCAAAGCTATCACTGTTTTCACCGTTCGCCTGTTTGTCGGGGTCTCAACTAGCCGTGCCACCACTAGCTGCGTCAGCTGCTTAAACGTACGGAAATCCATGCGACGAACGTATAACTAGTACTCCAGTAGAAGGTTCTCGTAGACTCGCTCCAGTTCCTGTGCTTCCGAGTATCCGGCCCGATGCATCATCAGCCTTATGTCCACCAAGTACAGCTTGTATACGCATCCGGATTTCATCCTCCAACCGCTGGAAATATCGCGGAGAAAGAAAGAAATCCAAAAACTCCTTGCGAAACACGTTCCACGCTTCGCCTTGCAGATGACTCGTCCTGTACCAATCCTCTGCGGTGCCCTTTAGTAGCTCGGGTACACCTTGTGCCAAGCTGCGGATGTTGACGTGGTGTGAAACTGCTCGCTCTTCCAGTCGTTCGATGAAACACAACGGTTCAGAAGTGCCGTCGAACGTCACTCCCCAGCGTTGCATGCGCTCCCATGGCGTCGTATCGATTTGTGCTGCTGCCCCTCTCGTTGCCACGTGACATGCGCTGCTGCTGGCCAGGCACCGGTACGCTGAGGTACTGCATACCGATGCTGCCTGTGGCTCGTAGTGTCGGGTTATGAAGAATGTCGGTTACGCTTGGCGTTGCTTTGTCCTCCTGGCCTGCGCTTCCACTCGTAGTTGGAGACAAACTTCGAGATGGCGGATGCATACCTGCTTTGGTATCAACAGTCCGCGCCTTCCCGAAGAAATTTTCCAGTTCCTCTAGCCGAGCCTGTGTGGTAGCTAAATGGCCCTCACGCCTCACAAATGTTGCCATGCGGCCTCGTAGCTCCTCCACTGTGCCGTCACGTTCAAATCCGAACTCGTCTGAAAAAGCCTCCAGCTCTGCCTTGCGCCGGTATTGAATCCATGCCTCGCCAACCATGTTGGTTCCTGGCTAGGGTAGGCTTGGTATGTCGGTGGTTGTCCTCGCTAGGTTGAGCCTTGTCTTATGTTCGGTGTCTTAGCGGCGATCCTCGTATACTCGCTGGTGTCCTTGCTGAGTTGTATAACGGTTGGTGCCTCTGCTGTGGTTTAACGGTTGGTGTCTTTGCATGTGTTATCACGGTTGAAGTCCTCGCTTGATCTTGTAGTATGGTTGGTGTCCTCGCCTGGTTTGGTGTTTCTGCTGAATTATTTGATACCTTGGTTGGTATCCTTGCTGTGTTTATTCTCGCTGCCTTGGTTGGTATCCTTGCTTGGTTGGTCCTCTTGCCTTGGTTGGTATCCTTGCTTGGTTGGTCCTCTTGCCTTGGTTGGTATCCTTGCTTGGTTGGTCCTCTTGCCTTTAAATGATGTGATCAGCTTGCGAGCGCTGGGACGACTGTGTCCTCTTGTTTCGTACTGGCTCGCTTTATAGTGTTTTCGCTCGTACCCCGCTGCGTACGGGTGCTTACGAGCGGTGCGCCGTCCGCCTCTCTCTCTCGGGTGGTAAGTGCGAAAAAAAAGCCTGGCTTTGCTGCTTGGCTCACTCTGCTTCTCTGCTGCCCTGTTACTGCTCGGTTTTTTCTGCTTATGCTCTGCTACTTTGTTACTGCTCGGTTTTCTCTGCTTTTGCTCTGCTACTCTGCTGTTGCTCCGCTAATCTGCCGTTGCTCTGCTTTTCTCTGCTGCTGCTCTGCTTTTGCTTACTACAAAATCCTCGCTACTCTCCATGTACATGCCTAAAACTGTGCTCTCGTGTGACTTTTATTGGTTATGCAGACTATAATAATATGTTAAAGAATAATTTTGCGGCGACGCAAAAAAAATCTAAATTGCACACCCTGTACTTTATTACGCATTTGTCTTATGCTTCTATGCCCGCTTATGCAGCGCTGGTACAGCCGCGCCCACGCGGCAGCGACTGCATAGCGACGCGACAGCAGACATAACCTAACGGCGCTTTGCAAAAAAACATGTGCGTGTGTGTATTCGCGACCACGCTTTTTCAACACCCCTGTCGGACCTTCCTTTTTTTTGTTACTTAGCACTGTGAGGAGCCATATCGCAAAGTGAGCGCTGACAAAACATGGCGGTCGCAGGCGGGAAGGATACCGTAACATGCACACCTACACTGTTGCACATGCGTACGGAGTAGGGGTATGCAGTCGGGCACTTTGCGATATTTTATTTTATCTCAGTACTCACAAGTAAGATGGAGAATTTTGGAAGCAACTCTGGAGCAAGAAGGGCAGCCCCTGTATCGGGCCGTGATCCACGGACGCATCCTCGCACACCAACGGGAGAGGTGCATGCGGTCGACATGGCAGCCATGGGTGCCAGCGCAAGGGGGCGCAGGAACGTGGCACGTCGAGGGCGTAGGGTCGGACAGCCCTATGCGCGTGTCGAGCCGCAGCGGGAGGCATCACCAGATGTGCTGGAGCTGCGGGCGTCGCCCATTCTTGAATCTGTTGAGGAGCGGGAGGCGGCCGAACGGGAGCGTTGCCGCCGCCAGGAGCTGGAGGAAGAGCACGAGTGGGTGCGCAGGGCGTACGGCGACGACTGGGATAGCAGCGACTGGGAGGTGGATCACGACACGGTTTCCGTGGTAGAGATGCGCGGAGAATCGCCGCCGGGCGATTTCGTTGAGGTGAATCCCGAGTGGATTCGAATGTGCCACCCGGAGGCACCGCCGACCCCAGAAGACGAGAATGTGGGCCCAGCCAGCCCGGAGCGGTTCGCCACACCGCCGCTACCGGAGACGCCACCACCAGACTGGCGCCCCGCTAGGCCACCATCGCCTTTCCCACGCGGAGTGGAGGTGTCGGACGCGGAAGATGAGGTGATCTTGATCTCGTCCGAGTCGGAGGGTGAAACAGCACCGGAGGCCGAGGAGCGGGTACCGCAAGGCGAAGCAGACGAGCCACCACCGCCGACGGCGACTATTAATAGGGAGAAGCGGTTCGTGGACGGGCGGTGGCACCACACCGCGACGGTTGTCCTGGAATGGACAGAGGAGGTGGCACCGCCCCGCGAGGGTTTTATTAGAGAGATGACGCCACCACGACCGCGTACGCCAACACCACCCCGACAGCGTACACCAACGCCACCACGACCGCGTACGCCAACGCCACCGCGATCACGACCGCCGACGCCGTCACCACCACACACACTTCAAACACCAGTCTGCACGGCCACCAGCCCGACAACACGGACAGCGCCGTGGGAATGGCCATCACCGCTGCAGGTGGGCACGCCGCCTCGCCCCGGGACACCGCCTCCACCACACGCTTGGGCAACCCATCCGGTGCGCCCAGCGTTCGGTCGGCAGGCTTCATGCCCGTATGGGGAACGGCCGGCTCGCCCGGTGCTGCAGCGGCAGTCATCCGCACCGTTGACGACTCCAGGATGGAGAGAGGTGGCGCGAGCAGACTGGCCACCAGAAGTAATAGCAGCCACAACAGGAGGGAGTGACAGGCGCACGTCGCGTATCGTTTGGGCGCACGGCCAGAGATACGCGGGCCTTTGTGGCAGAGTAAGCGGGAGGAAAAAAAAAAGCAAAAACAACACTAACACGCACAATAAAAAAAAAATAATAAAAAATATTATTTCGTGTAACCTGGAAAAAAATATAAAGAAAACAGGTGGATTAAACTGCAGGAGGGGGGGTGACGTTTGCTGGAAGCATACTCACAAAAAATGTGTGTGTGATCCAGCGCGGGCGGCAAAACGGCATGGCCTGGAAAAAAGAGAACATGATTTAGGATATGGTGGAAATGGCACAAGGCGCAAAAATATGTTACTTACTTTTGCTTTTTAGATTATTTTCAGCAACAACAAAACAATTGCAAACTGCAAATTGTGTGTCATGGCCGATTAGTGTTGGATAGTTGCGTGTGGCCATATCGATCTGGCCACATCGCAAATATCGATCAGGCCGTATCGAGTAACACCGGGCGATGCAAAGCTGGTTGCTATGGCGCAACGGACCACTAGATGGCGTTACACGACCGCCAGCTGATCGCCACAGCGACACTGCTAACGGACGCCAAGGTTCAAAACGGAGGCGCGCGATTTGAAAAAGACGCAAAATTAAGTGGAAGGCTTCCACTTCCGGAGAAAGAGGGGAGTGTGAGGAGCCATATTCACTTATAGCGCCTCACAAAAAGCGATTGCATTTATAGCCGCAGCCGGACCTGAGCTGCGGCGAATTCGCATGCTGTTTCGCTCTGACACAGGATGTCAGCGCTAAGGTACGTGTTTGGCACATGGGAGCCGAAAAACACGTACCGCAAAAGTCGTGGCAAAGTGCCGTTGGTGTGCGAGCGGTGCATCCACGAAATATAGTGATCACCGTCACACCAACGACAGGCGTGATCAGCAACGAGGAACCGTTGTTGCTAGGCGAATCTCACTGGAACGATCACGCCACCTTTGCCCTTGGCGCGACATTGGCAGCGTTGACAGGCCCCGGTCCAGCGAGACAGCAGAAGAGTATAAAAGGAGCCGCCTTGGACAGAGCGGCAAGTTAGTTGAGTGCAAGTTA
>JARNME010000404.1:32661113-32793673 GCA_030179655.1 Scaptomyza flava | reverse complement strand
AATTCGCATGCTGTTTCGCTCTGACACAGGATGTCAGCGCTAAGGTACGTGTTTGGCACATGGGAGCCGCAAAAAAACACGTACCGCAAAAGTCGTGGCAAAGTGCCGTTGGTGTGCGAGCGGTGCATCCACGAAATATAGTGATCACCGTCACACCAACGACAGGCGTGATCAGCAACGAGGAACCGTTTGTGCTAGGTAACTCTCACTGGACCGATCACGCCACCTTTGCCCTTGGCGCGACATTGGCAGCGTGACAGGCCCCGGTCCAGCGAGACAGCAGAAAAGTATAAAGGAGCCGCCTTGGACAGAGCGGCAAGTAGTTGAGTGCAAGTTAGTTGAGTACAAGAGTGCCGAAGTCAGCGAAGCGAAACGTCAGTACGGCGTCAATACGAAATAAGTGAACATCAGTGCGCAAACATAAGAAATCCTACGCGAAAGGATAATTAAGAGTTTAAAGGATTCATATCGCGCATAAGGACAAGGCAGATCGTGCCTTAGCGATTAACAAAACAATTTACTGAGAAATCGATACGCAAAATTATCAGTTCTTGTGGCGCGTTGCATTTGCAAAGCAACCTCAAATTAAAACCAAGTGGTCAGCAAGGTGAGCCTGGCGAAGGACAGGTGAAGCTTAAGCCAGAGCCGGAGAGTAGGCGGCATTATTGGCGAAATCCTTGTGGTAACAAGGAGGCCATAGTAGAGCCTGGCGAATCGGTGTGCTAGCTAAAACCTCGTTTAGTAGGCGTAACATTGACTCTGAATATTGGTGCAACGAGAGCGCCCAGCATTGCAAATAAACTACGACACAAGAGCCGTGCGATTCCCTAACTCAAATAAGAAATATCATTAAGTGCAAAGAATTGTAAACCCAAACGGGAAAACTAGCAGAGAGTGCAGTTTTAAAATATATGTATTAAAAAGAAAAACCAAATGTGTCTTATTGCCGCAGCCGCCACCAAATATAAATTGTGTGCACGTACCCTCAGCACCGCGAGAGTTAGCCCAGCTAAAAACCGCGTAACTTTTAGGTTCGTTACAACTGGCGCCCAACTGTGGATCTACGGCTAATATCACATAGTTTGTTTAATAAATACATATAAATAATTGACAATATGGTTCGTTCGTGGGTGTACAATCTAAAAAGGATGCACTAGTGAAATGCGGAGTTGAATTCGGTCTGGAGCTTGAAGGCACTGTCGAAAACATGAGAAGACAATTCGGAGACTGGGTAAGTCAAAATGAAAATACTCTTCCACACAGCGTTCGCATTAGCGAACCGGCAAAAACATACAGCCGACAGTCGCCGAATAAAGACCCGAATTCATGCGCGAGGAAGGGGAATACGAAGAGGAAAAGGAGTTTGCCGGCATAGACGTAGCAAGGCTGAGCGTCCCATGCACCAGCGCGGCAGCTAGGCGCGAGATTTACAAAATCTCGCCGATCGCCCTGGAATACATCCCAACAGCCAGGAGCGCGAGCCACACCCACACCACATGATCAGACCAATGCAAGGGCAAGTGATACCAAAAAGTAGCTAAACAAGTTCGAGAGTGGAGCTTTCGATTCGATGGACGATCGAAGCCTCTCGATTTTTGGAGCAAGTGGAATGGTCGGCAGACACATATGGATTAAACCTAAATTTAATTCCAAGAGCGATGCCGGAGTTGCTGAAAGGAATGGCACTTAAGTGGTACATAGCTAACAACAGGCATTGGACAACATGGGTGGATTTTGTCGACAGTTTTCAAGAATACTTTTTACCACGAGATTATTTGAAAATTTGTACGACGAAGTACGCAGACGGCGGCAAGCTCTGGATGAGCCCTTTAAAGTCTATAGGTGGCGATGCAGACTCTGATGAGACCCCTACGACTCTCAACAGAGAAGGAAGTACGCACTATTTACACCAACAGCCTTCCTGACTTGCGCGGATATGCACGGCCAAACCAGTTCTCGAATTTGACCCAGCTTAGCAACTGGCAGAAGAATTCGAAGAACTAGAAAAGATAGGCTGAAACTGAGGCTACAAAGTGCTACAGCCCACAACAATACAGCCAACATCAACAACAACAGCCTCAACAACACCGAGATACACAGCAAAATGGACGCGATCACAACCAGAGTCGTGGAAATCGTACCCGATTTATGGCCATGGAGGAGCAGAGCCAGCACACTGGAAGAATGGACGAACGGCCAACCCCAACACCTAGGACCCAGCAAAATCCTGCCAGGACACACATAAACAACCCAGGAAGGGCATGTCGCGTGTGTGGACAGGGGGACACTGGGCGATAGAGTGCCGAAACCCAATGCTGGAGTTCTGCTGGGTCTGTGGCAGGATCGGTCAGCGGACAGCCCTATGTTGTCAGTCGGAAACGGCCAGCGGCGTCCGCCAGCGAGGGGCGAGCGGGAGCCGCAAAGATCCGCCCCGAGACGCTAGTCGGTCACCTGAAGGACGAAGGGACGCAGTTGACTGCCACCGTATGGATCGTGACTGTCAGCATAAGGCTACAGACGATACAGGGCTACAAGCAGCTTTGTTAGCGAAGAGCTAGCTTGTAGACTGAACACTGTAGGCCGGAGAAGCGTCGCAAGCAGACAGGTGAAATTAGCAGACGGACATAGCAGCAGGACAACAGAACAAATAACGGTCGAAATAAGACTCGGGCATCGCAGTTTGGAAATAGTGTTCTAATTATGCCTGGTGTGATAGACGATTTGGTGCTGGGCTGGGATTTTCTGACTGGCATGGGCACAGTGTTGCAGTGTGCGGGATTGGTGGTCACTATCCCAGCACGACGGCACAAGGTTTGGAAAGCTGGAAGAGAGACTGTCGGTGGCAGTTGTCCAGAATACAACCGAACAAGACATAGCAACACGTGACTCCAGAAACCCACCTTTTGAAAGCAAAAATCTTCACGAAGACCAAGAAATTAACGAATTTCTTTTGCGGGAAGTCGCAGCCTTCGAACACCTAAAGGGCACATCACAAATTACAGAACACAAAATGTGATGAGCGACGACAGGCCTATAAAACAGCGTTATTTTCCAAAGATCCAAAATGCAAGCGGAAATTAGCCAGCAAGTAGAGGAACTACTTGCGAAAGGTTGCATAGAGCCATCCAACAGCCCACACAGCGCACCAATCGTGATGGTGAAAAGAAGAATGGCAAATGGCGGTTATGTGTGGATTTTAGGCAACTTAATAGCCGATCCGTTAAGGACGCGTATCCATTGCCAAGAGTGCACCACATTTAAGACCAGCTACGTGAAGCCCACTTCATCACTAGCTTGGATCTGAAAGATGGGTACCGGCAGATCCCGATGGAGAAAGCGAGCCGACCACTGACAGCTTTTACAGTCCCAGGCAAAGGATTATACCAGTGGAAAGTAATGCCATTTGGTTACACTCGGCACCGGCAACTTTTCAGAGGGCTTTGGATCGTGTTATGGACCCGAAATGAGCCACACGCGTTTGCATATTTAGATGACATTATAGTCATCGGAAGAACGCGCGAAGAGCATATGGAAAATCTCAAAGAGGTATTTCGGCGGCTGCGGGAAGCAAATCTGCGTATAAACGTGGACAAATGCGATTTCTTTAAAAGGAATTGAAATATTTGGGCCACAGAGTCACAGAAGAAGGAATTCGCACAGATTCAGATAAAGTTGCTGCAATCGCAGAATTGAAGCCGCCAAGCAACGTAAAAGAGTTACGACAATACCTGGGCGTAGCATCATGGTACAGGCGCTTCGTACCAGATTTTGCGACGAAAGTAGCACCTCTGAACGCATTGATGAAAAAGGCGCAAAATGGGAGTGGACTGAGGAGCGGCAAGTAGCTTTTGACACGGTCAAAGAGAAGCTGACTCAGTCCCAGTATTGGCATGCCCAGATTTCTCAAAAACATTTTGCTTGCAGACGGATGCAAGTAACTATGGCCTGGGTGCGATATTGACCCAACCTTCGGAGCAAGGTGAAAGGGTAATATCGTACGCCAGTAGGACACTAAACGGTGCCGAACGGAACTATTCGGCAACTGAAAAGGAGTGTCTAGCCATAGTGTGGGAATCAGAAAGCTAAGGCCATACCTGGAAGGCTACCATTTTGTGGTCAAACGGACCACATGGCGCTGAAGTGGCTAAACTCATTGAGAGTCCATCAGGCAGAATAGCGCGTTGGGCGCTTGAACTGCAACAATACGACTTTGTCAAATACCGTAAAGGCAACCTCAATGTCGTAGCCGATGCACTTTCGAGACAGCCACTTCCGGAGACATGCTGCCTAAGAAAAATCGCCACAGAAGGGATGGAGGCAGACAACGCAAATTGCAAAAGGATTCAGAAATTAAAAAGGAAATCGCACAAAATGCAAGGAAATATCCGGATTACATGGAGGAAAATGGCAACCTGTACAGACACATCCCACACCGCGCTGGAGGCGGAGATGTGGAAGCTTGGAAGCTTTGTGTACCCAACGGTAAAAGGAAGGATGTATTATTGGAGAACCACGACGCAGCCACAGCCGGTCATTTGGGAAGCCGGAAAACGATAGCAAGAGTAGCGACACGCTACTACTGGCCAGGCTTGTACAGGGACGTGCGCACATATGTGCACAACTGCGAAACGTGTCAACAATATAAGCCAAGTCAAATGGCAGCAGCAGAAAGATGTTGACACAAATTCCGGAAGAGCCATGGAGTACCGTGTGTGCTGATTTTGTTGGCCCACTGCCAAGATCAAAACACGGCAACACAATGCTATTGGTGATGTTTGACCGTTTCTCTAAGTGGACTGAGTTAGTTCCGCTGAGGAGCGCAACCACAGCCCACTTTGCAAAAGGGATTCAGAGAGAGAATTTTGGCACGATTTGGGGTACCAAAAGTTCTCATAACAGACAACGGAACACAATTTACGAGTAAGCCTTCAAACGCTCTCTCGAAGAATTAGGATTTCGACACCAATTTACGGCACCATACACTCCGCAAGAGAATCCTACAGAACGTGCGAACCGCACGGTAAAACGATGATTGCACAATTCACAAAAGATAACCAGCGGTGCTGGGATGAATTTTTGCCAGAATATCTCTAGCCGTTAACACCAGCGTATCAGCATCTACGGGCTACAGTGCAGCGTTTATCACGCAAGGGCGTGAACCAAGGCTGCCAAATGCGCTGTACGACAACGTTACACTCGGCACAGACACCCAGCGACAATGCGAAAAAACTTAGAGAAGTTTTTGAATTGGTGCGCAGGAGTTTAGAGAAGGCCGCTCAGGACCAAGCAAGGCATTACAACCTACGGAGACGGCAGTGGAAACCATCCGTAGGAGGCAAGGTGTGGGTGAAACAACACCACCTGTCAAATGCAGCGGAAGGCTTCGCTGCGAAGCTTGCTCCCAAATACAATAATAAATTTTGTATCACCTGTAATCTGTAAATTACAAGGGAAAACTGGGGAAAAAGAACGGACCGCGCACATAGGCGACATAAAACCCCACGGAGGTGGATCGGACAACGGGTGAGATAATAAAAAAAAAGTTTGGGGGCACAAATTATTTTAAGACCCTGGCACAAAAAGTAATTTTTTTTTTTGGTGGTGAAAAATCTGGAAAAGAAAACAGCGGTTAATTATTGGCCTTATTAATGACGTATCTCATTTACTCACCTGAATCTCCATCACCTCCTATATATAAAAAAAAAAAAGCATTAGTTGATGTGTTTTTTTTTGGAAAAAAAAGAGGGGTGAATATGTATTAATAAATATTAATTATTTTCCCTACTCAACACATTTAACAGATATAAATAATAAAAATAAATATGTAAGGTATTACATTTATAAATAATAAAAATATATATGTAAGGTATTACATATATAAATAATAAAATAAATATGTAAGGTATTAAACATTTATTAAAACCATAAGGCATTACATATAGATAAATAATGAAAATAAATATGTAATAAGAGCCACGGCCCAACCAAGGGCATTACAAAAACGGACCTGAACGCGGCGAAAGGTGTGCGAAGCAAACGCTGCTAGGAAAACGGTTAATGAAAAAGGTTAGCGATATCGCAAAGTGAGCGCTGACAAAACATGGCGGTCGCAGGCGGGAAGGATACCGTAACATGCACACCTACACTGTTGCACATGCGTACGGAGTAGGGTATAAAAGGTGCCGACTGCCATGCAGTCGGGCACTTTGCGATATTTTATTTTATCTCAGTACTCACAAGTAAGATGGAGAATTTTGGAAGCAACTCTGGAGCAAGAAGGGCAGCCCCTGTATCGGGCCGTGATCCACGGACGCATCCTCGCACACCAACGGGAGAGGTGCATGCGGTCGACATGGCAGCCATGGGTGCCAGCGCAAGGGGGCGCAGGAACGTGGCACGTCGAGGGCGTAGGGTCGGACAGCCCTATGCGCGTGTCGAGCCGCAGCGGGAGGCATCACCAGATGTGCTGGAGCTGCGGGCGTCGCCCATTCTTGAATCTGTTGAGGAGCGGGAGGCGGCCGAACGGGAGCGTTGCCGCCGCCAGGAGCTGGAGGAAGAGCACGAGTGGGTGCGCAGGGCGTACGGCGACGACTGGGATAGCAGCGACTGGGAGTGGATCACGACACGGTTTCCGTGGTAGAGATGCGCGGAGAATCGCCGCCGGGCGATTTCGTTGAGGTGAATCCCGAGTGGATTCGAATGTGCCACCCGGAGGCACCGCCGACCCCAGAAGACGAGAATGTGGGCCCAGCCAGCCCGGAGCGGTTCGCCACACCGCCGCTACCGGAGACGCCACCACCAGACTGGCGCCCCGCTAGGCCACCATCGCCTTTCCCACGCGGAGTGGAGGTGTCGGACGCGGAAGATGAGGTGATCTTGATCTCGTCCGAGTCGGAGGGTGAAACAGCACCGGAGGCCGAGGAGCGGGTACCGCAAGGCGAAGCAGACGAGCCACCACCGCCGACGGCGACTATTAATAGGGAGAAGCGGTTCGTGGACGGGCGGTGGCACCACACCGCGACGGTTGTCCTGGAATGGACAGAGGAGGTGGCACCGCCCCGCGAGGGTTTTATTAGAGAGATGACGCCACCACGACCGCGTACGCCAACACCACCCCGACAGCGTACACCAACGCCACCACGACCGCGTACGCCAACGCCACCGCGATCACGACCGCCGACGCCGTCACCACCACACACACTTCAAACACCAGTCTGCACGGCCACCAGCCCGACAACACGGACAGCGCCGTGGAATGGCCATCACCGCTGCAGGTGGGCACGCCGCCTCGCCCCGGGACACCGCCTCCACCACACGCTTGGGCAACCCATCCGGTGCGCCCAGCGTTCGGTCGGCAGGCTTCATGCCCGTATGGGGAACGGCCGGCTCGCCCGTGCTGCAGCGGCAGTCATCCGCACCGTTGACGACTCCAGGATGGAGAGAGGTGGCGCGAGCAGACTGGCCACCAGAAGTAATAGCAGCCACAACAGGAGGGAGTGACAGGCGCACGTCGCGTATCGTTTGGGCGCACGGCCAGAGATACCGCGTGCGAATTTCGACCAGAGGCACGCGGGCCTTTGTGGCAGAGTAAGCGGGAGGAAAAAAAAAAGCAAAAACAACACTAACACGCACAATAAAAAAAAATAATAAAAATATTATTTCGTGTAACCTGGAAAAAAATATAAAGAAAACAGGTGGATTAAACTGCAGGAGGGGGGGTGACGTTTGCTGGAAGCATACTCACAAAAAATGTGTGTGTGATCCAGCGCGGGCGGCAAAACGGCATGGCCTGGAAAAAAGAGAACATGATTTAGGATATGGTGGAAATGGCACAAGGCGCAAAAATATGTTACTTACTTTTGCTTTTTAGATTATTTTCAGCAACAACAAAACAATTGCAAACTGCAAATTGTGTGTCATGGCCGATTAGTGTTGGATAGTTGCGTGTGGCCATATCGATCTGGCCACATCGCAAATATCGATCAGGCCGTATCGAGTAACACCGGGCGATGCAAAGCTGGTTGCTATGGCGCAACGGACCACTAGATGGCGTTACACGACCGCCAGCTGATCGCCACAGCGACACTGCTAACGGACGCCAAGGTTCAAAACGGAGGCGCGCGATTTGAAAAAGACGCAAAATTAAGTGGAAGGCTTCCACTTCCGGAGAAAGAGGGGAGTGTGAGGAGCCATATTCACTTATAGCGCCTCACAAAAAGCGATTGTATTTATAGCCGCAGCCGGACCTGAGCTGCGGCGAATTCGCATGCTGTTTCGCTCTGACACAGGATGTCAGCGCTAAGGTACGTGTTTGGCACATGGGAGCCGCAAAACACGTACCGCAAAAGTCGTGGCAAAGTGCCGTTGGTGTGCGAGCGGTGCATCCACGAAATATAGTGATCACCGTCACACCAACGACAGGCGTGATCAGCAACGAGGAACCGTTGTTGCTAGGCAAATCTCACTGGAACGATCACGCCACCTTTGCCCTTGGCGCGACATTGGCAGCGTTGACAGGCCCCGGTCCAGCGAGACAGCAGAAGAGTATAAAAGGAGCCGCCTTGGACAGAGCGGCAAGTTAGTTGAGTGCAAGTTAGTTGAGTACAAGAGTGCGAAGTCAGCGAAGCGAAACGTCAGTACGGAGTCAATACGAAATAAGTGAAAATCAGTGCGAAACATAAAGAAATCCTACGCGAAAGGATAATTTAAGAGTTTAAAGGATTCATATCGCGATAAGGACAAGGCAGATCGTGTCCTTAGCGATTAACAAAACAATTTACTGAGAAATCGATACGCAAAATTTATCAAGTTCTTGTGGCGCGTTGCATTTGCAAAGCAACCTCAAATTAAAACCAAGTGTCAGACAAGTGAGCCTGGCGAAGGACAGGTGAAGCTAAAGCCAGAGCCGGAGAGTAGGCGGCATTATTGGCGAAATCCTTGTGGTAACAAGGAGGCCATAGTAGAGCCTGGCGAATTCGGCGTTGCTAGCTAAAACCTCGTTTAGTAGGCGTAACATTGACTCTGAATATTTGGTGCAACGAGAGCGCCAGCATTGCAAATAAAACTACGACACAAGAGCCGTGCGATTCCCTAAACTCAAATAAGAAATATCATTAAGTGCAAAGAAATTGTAAAACCCAAACGTGAAAACTAGCAGAGAGTGCAGTTTTAAAATATATGTATTAAAAATAAAACCAAATTGTGTTCTTATTGCCGCAGCCGCCACAAATATAAATTTGTTGGCACGTACCCTCAGCACCGCGAGAGTTAGCCCAGCTAAAAACCGCGTAACTTTTAGGTTCGTTACAGCACAAACCCCTGCAGGACCACTACTCCTGATTTCACTACTTCCCTTTTCCTTGCTCTAGCTTTTTACACTATTTCAGCGTTAAGCTTTCCCACAATCTATTTTAAACAAAATATAAAAAGATAATTGCAACCCTCAAGTCCCTGCTCGGGCGCCACCTGTAAGGTAGCGTTTCTAAGGCTGAGGTAGCTCAGCCTTTCCAGGGCCACCTTACAAAGAAATTTGTAATAAGTACTGGGACCGTAAGGTTGGGAAAAGCATAATGCCGTGCTTGAAAAATATTTAATAGTGTGGCGGGGATGTTAACAAAAAGGTGCACCGGTGATCTGGTGTCTACTGGTTTTCAGCCAAAGAGTCAAACCGCCGCGTGATTACCCTTTGCTCTCTTCCAACTTGACTGCTCCCGGTGAGAAACCCAAAAGCCGCAGCAAGTTAGGAAGAGTGGGCAAATGCCGCTCTGGAGCCCCCGCTCAACTAGGCCTTGGTATTGCCAAGGTGCTATATTTTATGTTCAAACTTAACATGCCTCAAAAAGACAATGCAAACACATGCAAGGTTTAACGAAACGCAAAGAGAAACCTTCGGAATGCGCGTTGTTAACTCTTGCAGTGCCCGAGCAATTCCGGACAGCCCCCAAACATGTGCAGAGAACGCTCGGAACACGTGTTTGTGAGCTGAACGGCACGCTACTACTAGGGAGAAGGGGGAGGGAGCAGTCTTGAGACAAGCACTTCAATGAAAGTCGCCTGATTTTCTTCACTTTTATTTAAGTATTTCACTAACTATATGTATCACCCTAACCACACCGCAACGTAAAACTTGTACCCCGCCCTTTTAATGCCCGTGTTACTTGGGACCAGCTTACCCCGACTCCATGTTTTGCTGCTGCTGCACGTTGTTTTTTTCGTTTGCTTCCGCTGCTGTGTGCCGGTGTACTCTTTGTCACGTGTTTTTTTTACTTAGAAAATTGCTGCACTAATTTTTAAGCCAACCGTTTCATTACGCACCACGATTCTTACTTACGCTTTCGATCTTTGCGGTAGCGATCGCTGCCGAACCTCTGCCCTTAAGCCTGGGCTGAGGCGCGTGCCAGCCTCGGCTGCAGAGACCTCTGCCTTAGCATTGCGCGTGCTATCCTCGGCTGCAAAGACCTCTGCCGTGGCCTTGGCCGTAGCCGCTCTCGCTAGGGTGTGTATTCCTCTAGCTCTGGTGCTTTGCGCCGTTGTCTGTTACTATGCGTGGTCCCTTTCTGTTGGTGCGCTCTTAAGTGCGAGAGCGCATTTTGTTCATTCTTGCAGCGGCTCTGCAATCACGAAAGCATCGTTTGGTTGGGCCTTCAATAAGAGTACGCAGCGGAAGCTAATTATAATTAATATTTGTGAAGGAGCTATTAACTCCTCCACAACAGTAATTCATTAGCTTGTAAGCAAACATGTGTATTAACCATGAAGGTATTTTAGTTTAAGGCCAAGAAGGAGCTACTTAACTCCACAACATTTATTTCATTATCTTGTTAAGTAAATATTTGTATTAACCACGAAGGTATTTTAGTTTAAGGCCAAGAAGGCACCCAGAGTAAAATAATAATAAGTAAGCTGACAAAAACACGAAGAGTTATATTTAAGACACGGGAAACTGGGTTACAGGTTCACGAATCAGAAATGATCAGCACTGACAGCGATGAGCAGCACTGATTGCTAACGGCCGAAGCAACAGCAAAAGAGAGAGCAACAAAGACAGCCACGAAGTGTCGCAGCATAGGCGGCGATAGCAGAGGCCTCAGCGGCAGAGGATGGCCGACGCTGAAAATGCAGCCGCACTGGTTACTAACGAAGCAACAGCAAAGAAACAACAGCAGCCGCGAAGTGTCGTAGCGTAAGCGGTGATAGCAGAGGCCTCAGCGGCAGAGGATAGCCGGCGCTGAGAATGCAGCCGCACTGGTTGCTAACAGCCAAAGCAACAGCAGAAAACATCGGCTGAAAACAACAGCAGCCGCGAAGCGTCGTAGCGAGAGCGGCTACAGCCAAAGCAACAGCAGAAAACATCGGCCGAAAACAACAGCAGCCGCGAAAAGCCTTAGAGAGAGAGAGCGGATACAGCCGAAGCCAGAGCAGAGGCCTCACCGGCAGAGGATAGCCCGTGCCGAAATGCAAAACGCCAGCGAGTTAGTCACGATCGGGCCACGCTCAGAAACGAAAGTGCGAAACATCAAGTGCGGAAAACAAAGAGAACAGCAGCAGCGACAACGTGGGTTACAGCGGCCAGCGACAACGTGTGCGACGAAACACAAAGCTAAACAGCAACGAGCCGTACGAGAAGTTTAAGGATGGAACAGGAGTAAGCTGATCTTCGGTCTGCGGGGATTTAACTGGGCGGGCAATTGTCTTTGTTGCGGAGTGGTATGAGGCTTTGTTAACTAAAAGTATATTATATAATTAAAGAAGTGGAAAACATAAAAACAAGTGCGTTTTGCAAGTGCCCCCCCCCCCCCCCCCCCTGTGGCTGTGCAACATAGAAACAAGTGCGTTTTGCAAGTGTTCCCCCCACCCCCCCCCCCCCCCCCCCAAACTCTTATAAAAGGCGTGCCGTATGGCCCCAACACGTGTTCCGAGCGCTTCTCTGCACGTTTTGCGGTTATCCGGCACCGCACGGGGCACCACGAGACCCAACACGGCACGTGCCGAGGGTTCCTCTGCGCGTTGTGGTGAGTCTTGTAGGTGTCCTACAGTCCCGTCCGTTAGTCTTTGTTTCGCTAGGCGGCTAGAGGCGTGCCGTATGGCCGCAACACGTGTTCCGAGCGTTTCTCTGCACGTTTTGCGGTTATCCGGCATCGCACGGGGCACCACGAGACCCAACACAGCGCCTTCCGAGGGTTCTCTGCGCGTTGTGGTGAGTCTTGTAAGTGCCCATCGCCTACTCTTGGGCATCTCTCAAGCGTTTCTCGAGGTGCGTAGGTTTGGATTTGTATGAGGGCTGCCGAAATGCTCTCTGAGTCTCGGTATTTTATAAATTTTATTGTAAAATGATCCTGGTCTGAGCTGAGCCCTACTTTACAGCTGGCGCTCGAGCAGGGACTCTGAGATTTATTTATTTCGAGCATCTCATATTTATTTTTAACCAGTAAGAGTGAACATTTC
Organism: Scaptomyza flava; assembly: GCA_030179655.1. Classification (NCBI taxonomy): domain Eukaryota; kingdom Metazoa; phylum Arthropoda; class Insecta; order Diptera; family Drosophilidae; genus Scaptomyza; species Scaptomyza flava. The sequence continues at coordinate 32,781,229 of JARNME010000404.1, read as the reverse complement.
ATCCCCAAATCAAAAAAAAATATATAAAAATATAAATAAATTTTTTTTTGTAAAAGGAATGGCACTTAAGTGGTACATAGCTAACAACAGGCATTGGACAACATGGGTGGATTTTGTCGACAGTTTTCAAGAATACTTTTTACCACGAGATTATTTTGAAAATTTGTACGACGAAGTACGCAGACGGCGGCAAGCTCTGGATGAGCCCTTTAAAGTCTATATGGTGGAGATGCAGACTCTGATGAGACCCCTACGACTCTCAACAGAGAAGGAAGTACGCACTATTTACACCAACAGCCTTCCTGACTTGCGCGGATATGCACGGCCAAACCAGTTCTCGAATTTGACCCAGCTTATGCAACTGGCAGAAGAATTCGAAGAACTAGAAAAGGATAGGCTGAAACTGAGGCTACAAAGTGCTACAGCCCAACAACAATACAGCCAACATCAACAACAACAGCCTCAACAACACCGAGATACACAGCAAAATGGACGCGATCACAACCAGAGTCGTGGAAATCGTACCCGATTTATGGCCATGGAGGAGCAGAGCCAGCACACTGGAAGAATGGACGAACGGCCAACCCCAACACCTAGGACCCAGCAAAATCCTGCCAGGACACACATAAACAACCCAGGAAGGGCATGTCGCGTGTGTGGACAGGAGGGACACTGGGCGATAGAGTGCCGAAACCCAATGCTGGAGTTCTGCTGGGTCTGTGGCAGGATCGGTCAGCGGACAGCCCTATGTTGTCAGTCGGGAAACGGCCAGCGGCGTCCGCCAGCGAGGGGCGAGCGGGAGCCGCAAAGATCCGCCCCGAGACGCTAGTCGGTCACCTGAAGGACGAAGAGACGCAGTTGACTGCCACCGTATGGATCGGTGACTGTCAGCATAAGGCTACAGACGATACAGGGGCTACAAGCAGCTTTGTTAGCGAAGAGCTAGCTTGTAGACTGAACACTGTAGGCCGGAGAAGCGTCGCAAGCAGACAGGTGAAATTAGCAGACGGACATAGCAGCAGGACAACAGAACAAATAACGGTCGAAATAAGACTCGGGCATCGCAGTTTGGAAATAGTGTTCTAATTATGCCTGGTGTGATAGACGATTTGGTGCTGGGCTGGGATTTTCTGACTGGCATGGGCACAGTGTTGCAGTGTGCGGGATTGGTGGGCACTATCCCAGCACGACGGCACAAGGTTGGAAAGCTGGAAGAGAGACTGTCGGTGGCAGTTGTCCAGAATACAACCGAACAAGACATAGCAACACGTGACTCCAGAAACCCACCTTTTGAAAGCAAAAATCTTCACGAAGACCAAGAAATTAACGAATTTCTTTTGCGGGAAGTCGCAGCCTTCGAACACCTAAAGGGCACATCACAAATTACAGAACACAAAATTGTGATGAGCGACGACAGGCCTATAAAACAGCGTTATTTTCCAAAGAATCCAAAAATGCAAGCGGAAATTAGCCAGCAAGTAGAGGAACTACTTGCGAAAGGTTGCATAGAGCCATCCAACAGCGCACCAATCGTGATGGTGAAAAAGAAGAATGGCAAATGGCGGTTATGTGTGGATTTTAGGCAACTTAATAGCCGATCCGTTAAGGACGCGTATCCATTGCCAAGAGTGCACCACATTTAAGACCAGCTACGTGAAGCCCACTTCATCACTAGCTTGGATCTGAAAGATGGGTACTGGCAGATCCCGATGGAGAAAGCGAGCCGACCACTGACAGCTTTTACAGTCCCAGGCAAAGGATTATACCAGTGGAAAGTAATGCCATTTGGGTTACACTCGGCACCGGCAACTTTTCAGAGGGCTTTGGATCGTGTTATTGGACCCGAAATGATGCCACACGCGTTTGCATATTTAGATGACATTATAGTCATCGGAAGAACGCGCGAAGAGCATATGGAAAATCTCAAAGAGGTATTTCGGCGGCTGCGGGAAGCAAATCTGCGTATAAACGTGGACAAATGCGATTTCTTTAAAAAGGAATTGAAATATTTGGGCCACAGAGTCACAGAAGAAGGAATTCGCACAGATTCAGATAAAGTTGCTGCAATCGCAGAATTGAAGCCGCCAAGCAACGTAAAAGAGTTACGACAATACCTGGGCGTAGCATCATGGTACAGGCGCTTCGTACCAGATTTTGCGACGAAAGTAGCACCTCTGAACGCATTGATGAAAAAAGGCGCAAAATGGGAGTGGACTGAGGAGCGGCAAGTAGCTTTTGACACGGTCAAAGAGAAGCTGACTCAGTCCCCAGTATTGGCATGCCCAGATTTCTCAAAAACATTTTGCTTGCAGACGGATGCAAGTAACTATGGCCTGGGTGCGATATTGACCCAACCTTCGGAGCAAGGTGAAAGGTTAATATCGTACGCCAGTAGGACACTAAACGGTGCCGAACGGAACTATTCGGCAACTGAAAAGGAGTGTCTAGCCATAGTGTGGGGAATCAGAAAGCTAAGGCCATACCTGGAAGGCTACCATTTTGTGGTCATAACGGACCACATGGCGCTGAAGTGGCTAAACTCAATTGAGAGTCCATCAGGCAGAATAGCGCGTTGGGCGCTTGAACTGCAACAATACGACTTTGTCAAATACCGTAAAGGCAACCTCAATGTCGTAGCCGATGCACTTTCGAGACAGCCACTTCCGGAGACATGCTGCCTAAGAAAAATCGCCACAGAAGGGATGGAGGCAGACAACGCAAATTGCAAATGGATTCAGAAATTAAAAAAGGAAATCGCACAAAATGCAAGGAAATATCCGGATTACATGGAGGAAAATGGCAACCTGTACAGACACATCCCACACCGCGCTGGAGGCGGAGATGTGGAAGCTTGGAAGCTTTGTGTACCCAACGGTAAAAGGAAGGATGTATTATTGGAGAACCACGACGCAGCCACAGCCGGTCATTTGGGAAGCCGGAAAACGATAGCAAGAGTAGCGACACGCTACTACTGGCCAGGCTTGTACAGGGACGTGCGCACATATGTGCACAACTGCGAAACGTGTCAACAATATAAGCCAAGTCAAATGGCAGCAGCAGGAAAGATGTTGACACAAATTCCGGAAGAGCCATGGAGTACCGTGTGTGCTGATTTTGTTGGCCCACTGCCAAGATCAAAACACGGCAACACAATGCTATTGGTGATGTTTGACCGTTTCTCTAAGTGGACTGAGTTAGTTCCGCTGAGGAGCGCAACCACAGCCACTTTGCAAAAGGGATTCAGAGAGAGAATTTTGGCACGATTTGGGGTACCAAAAGTTCTCATAACAGACAACGGAACACAATTTACGAGTAAAGCCTTCAAACGCTCTCTCGAAGAATTAGGATTTCGACACCAATTTACGGCACCATACACTCCGCAAGAGAATCCTACAGAACGTGCGAACCGCACGGTAAAAACGATGATTGCACAATTCACAAAAGATAACCAGCGGTGCTGGGATGAATTTTTGCCAGAATTATCACTAGCCGTTAACACCAGCGTATCAGCATCTACGGGCTACAGTGCAGCGTTTATCACGCAAGGGCGTGAACCAAGGCTGCCAAATGCGCTGTACCACAACGTTACACTCGGCACAGCACACCCAGCGACAATGCGAAAAAACTTAGAGAAGTTTTTGAATTGGTGCGCAGGAGTTTAGAGAAGGCCGCTCAGGACCAAGCAAGGCATTACAACCTACGGAGACGGCAGTGGAAACCATCCGTAGGAGACAAGGTGTGGGTGAAACAACACCACCTGTCAAATGCAGCGGAAGGCTTCGCTGCGAAGCTTGCTCCCAAATTTGCCGGACCATATACAATAATAAATTTTGTATCACCTGTAATCTGTAAATTACAAGGGAAAACTGGGGAAAAAGAACGGACCGCGCACATAGGCGACATAAAACCCCACGGAGGTGGATCGGACAACGGGTGGAATAATAAAAAAAAAAGTTTGGGGGCACAAATTATTTTAAGACCCTGGAACAAAAAGTAATTTTTTTTTTTGGTGGTGAAAAATCTGGAAAAGAAAACAGCGGTTAATTATTGGCCTTATTAATGACGTATCTCATTTACTCACCTGAATCTCCATCACCTCCTATATATAAAAAAAAAAAAGCATTAGTTGATGTGTTTTTTTTTGGAAAAAAAAGAGGGGTGAATATGTATTAATAAATATTAATTATTTTCCCTACTCAACACATTTAACAGATATAAATAATAAAAATAAATATGTAAGGTATTACATTTATAAATAATAAAAATATATATGTAAGGTATTACATATATAAATAATAAAAATATATATGTAAGGTATTACATATATAAATAATAAAAATATATATGTAAGGTATTACATATATAAATAATAAAAATAAATATTAAGGTATTACACATTTATTAAAACCATAAGGCATTACATATAGATAAATAATGAAAATAAATATGTAATAAGAGCCACGGCCCAACCAAGGGCATTACAAAAACCGGACCTGAACGCGGCGAAAGGTGTGCGAAGCAAACGCTGCTAGGAAAACGGTTAATGAAAAAGGTTAGCGATATCGCAAAGTGAGCGCTGACAAAACATGGCGGTCGCAGGCGGGAAGGATACCGTAACATGCACACCTACACTGTTGCACATGCGTACGGAGTAGGGGTATGCAGTCGGGCACTTTGCGATATTTTATTTTATCTCAGTACTCACAAGTAAGATGGAGAATTTTGGAAGCAACTCTGGAGCAAGAAGGGCAGCCCCTGTATCGGGCCGTGATCCACGGACGCATCCTCGCACACCAACGGGAGAGGTGCATGCGGTCGACATGGCAGCCATGGGTGCCAGCGCAAGGGGGCGCAGGAACGTGGCACGTCGAGGGCGTAGGGTCGGACAGCCCTATGCGCGTGTCGAGCCGCAGCGGGAGGCATCACCAGATGTGCTGGAGCTGCGGGCGTCGCCCATTCTTGAATCTGTTGAGGAGCGGGAGGCGGCCGAACGGGAGCGTTGCCGCCGCCAGGAGCTGGAGGAAGAGCACGAGTGGGTGCGCAGGGCGTACGGCGACGACTGGGATAGCAGCGACTGGGAGGTGGATCACGACACGGTTTCCGTGGTAGAGATGCGCGGAGAATCGCCGCCGGGCGATTTCGTTGAGGTGAATCCCGAGTGGATTCGAATGTGCCACCCGGAGGCACCGCCGACCCCAGAAGACGAGAATGTGGGCCCAGCCAGCCCGGAGCGGTTCGCCACACCGCCGCTACCGGAGACGCCACCACCAGACTGGCGCCCCGCTAGGCCACCATCGCCTTTCCCACGCGGAGTGGAGGTGTCGGACGCGGAAGATGAGGTGATCTTGATCTCGTCCGAGTCGGAGGGTGAAACAGCACCGGAGGCCGAGGAGCGGGTACCGCAAGGCGAAGCAGACGAGCCACCACCGCCGACGGCGACTATTAATAGGGAGAAGCGGTTCGTGGACGGGCGGTGGCACCACACCGCGACGGTTGTCCTGGAATGGACAGAGGAGGTGGCACCGCCCCGCGAGGGTTTTATTAGAGAGATGACGCCACCACGACCGCGTACGCCAACACCACCCCGACAGCGTACACCAACGCCACCACGACCGCGTACGCCAACGCCACCGCGATCACGACCGCCGACGCCGTCACCACCACACACACTTCAAACACCAGTCTGCACGGCCACCAGCCCGACAACACGGACAGCGCCGTGGGAATGGCCATCACCGCTGCAGGTGGGCACGCCGCCTCGCCCCGGGACACCGCCTCCACCACACGCTTGGGCAACCCATCCGGTGCGCCCAGCGTTCGGTCGGCAGGCTTCATGCCCGTATGGGGAACGGCCGGCTCGCCCGGTGCTGCAGCGGCAGTCATCCGCACCGTTGACGACTCCAGGATGGAGAGAGGTGGCGCGAGCAGACTGGCCACCAGAAGTAATAGCAGCCACAACAGGAGGGAGTGACAGGCGCACGTCGCGTATCGTTTGGGCGCACGGCCAGAGATACCGCGTGCGAATTTCGACCAGAGGCACGCGGGCCTTTGTGGCAGAGTAAGCGGGAGGAAAAAAAAAAGCAAAAACAACACTAACACGCACAATAAAAAAAAAATAATAAAAAATATTATTTCGTGTAACCTGGAAAAAAATATAAAGAAAACAGGTGGATTAAACTGCAGGAGGGGGGTGACGTTTGCTGGAAGCATACTCACAAAAAATGTGTGTGTGATCCAGCGCGGGCGGCAAAACGGCATGGCCTGGAAAAAAGAGAACATGATTTAGGATATGGTGGAAATGGCACAAGGCGCAAAAATATGTTACTTACTTTTGCTTTTTAGATTATTTTCAGCAACAACAAAACAATTGCAAACTGCAAATTGTGTGTCATGGCCGATTAGTGTTGGATAGTTGCGTGTGGCCATATCGATCTGGCCACATCGCAAATATCGATCAGGCCGTATCGAGTAACACCGGGCGATGCAAAGCTGGTTGCTATGGCGCAACGGACCACTAGATGGCGTTACACGACCGCCAGCTGATCGCCACAGCGACACTGCTAACGGACGCCAAGGTTCAAAACGGAGGCGCGCGATTTGAAAAAGACGCAAAATTAAGTGGAAGGCTTCCACTTCCGGAGAAAGAGGGAGTGTGAGGAGCCATATTCACTTATAGCGCCTCACAAAAAGCGATTGCATTTATAGCCGCAGCCGGACCTGAGCTGCGGCGAATTCGCATGCTGTTTCGCTCTGACACAGGATGTCAGCGCTAAGGTACGTGTTTGGCACATGGGAGCCGCAAAACACGTACCGCAAAAGTCGTGGCAAAGTGCCGTTGGTGTGCGAGCGGTGCATCCACGAAATATAGTGATCACCGTCACACCAACGACAGGCGTGATCAGCAACGAGGAACCGTTGTTGCTAGGCAAATCTCACTGGAACGATCACGCCACCTTTGCCCTTGGCGCGACATTGGCAGCGTTGACAGGCCCCGGTCCAGCGAGACAGCAGAAGAGTATAAAAGGAGCCGCCTTGGACAGAGCGGCAAGTTAGTTGAGTGCAAGTTAGTTGAGTACAAGAGTGCGAAGTCAGCGAAGCGAAACGTCAGTACGGAGTCAATACGAAATAAGTGAAAATCAGTGCGAAACATAAAGAAATCCTACGCGAAAGGATAATTTAAGAGTTTAAAGGATTCATATCGCGATAAGGACAAGGCAGATCGTGTCCTTAGCGATTAACAAAACAATTTACTGAGAAATCGATACGCGAAATTTATCAAGTTCTTGTGGCGCGTTGCATTTGCAAAGCAACCTCAAATTAAAACCAAGTGTCAGACAAGTGAGCCTGGCGAAGGACAGGTGAAGCTAAAGCCAGAGCCGGAGAGTAGGCGGCATTATTGGCGAAATCCTTGTGGTAACAAGGAGGCCATAGTAGAGCCTGGCGAATTCGGCGTTGCTAGCTAAAACCTCGTTTAGTAGGCGTAACATTGACTCTGAATATTTGGTGCAACGAGAGCGCCAGCATTGCAAATAAAACTACGACACAAGAGCCGTGCGATTCCCTAAACTCAAATAAGAAATATCATTAAGTGCAAAGAAATTGTAAAACCCAAACGTGAAAACTAGCAGAGAGTGCAGTTTTAAAATATATGTATTAAAAATAAAACCAAATTGTGTTCTTATTGCCGCAGCCGCCACAAATATAAATTTGTTGGCACGTACCCTCAGCACCGCGAGAGTTAGCCCAGCTAAAAACCGCGTAACTTTTAGGTTCGTTACAGCACAAACCCCTGCAGGACCACTACTCCTGATTTCACTACTTCCCTTTTCCTTGCTCTAGCTTTTTACACTATTTCAGCGTTAAGCTTTCCCACAATCTATTTTAAACAAAATATAAAAAGATAATTGCAACCCTCAAGTCCCTGCTCGGGCGCCACCTGTAAGGTAGCGTTTCTAAGGCTGAGGTAGCTCAGCCTTTCCAGGGCCACCTTACAAAGAAATTTGTAATAAGTACTGGGACCGTAAGGTTGGGAAAAGCATAATGCCGTGCTTGAAAAATATTTAATAGTGTGGCGGGGATGTTAACAAAAAGGTGCACCGGTGATCTGGTGTCTACTGGTTTTCAGCCAAAGAGTCAAACCGCCGCGTGATTACCCTTTGCTCTCTTCCAACTTGACTGCTCCCGGTGAGAAACCCAAAAGCCGCAGCAAGTTAGGAAGAGTGGGCAAATGCCGCTCTGGAGCCCCCGCTCAACTAGGCCTTGGTATTGCCAAGGTGCTATATTTTATGTTCAAACTTAACATGCCTCAAAAAGACAATGCAAAACACATGCAAGGTTTAACGAAACGCAAAGAGAAACCTTCGGAATGCGCGTTGTTAACTCTTGCAGTGCCCGAGCAATTCCGGACAGCCCCCAAACATGTGCAGAGAACGCTCGGAACACGTGTTTGTGAGCTGAACGGCACGCTACTACTAGGGAGAAGGGGGAGGGAGCAGTCTTGAGACAAGCACTTCAATGAAAGTCGCCTGATTTTCTTCACTTTTTATTTAAGTATTTCACTAACTATATGTATCACCCTAACCACACCGCAACGTAAAACTTGTACCCCGCCCTTTTAATGCCCGTGTTACTTGGGACCAGCTTACCCCGACTCCATGTTTTGCTGCTGCTGCACGTTGTTTTTTTCGTTTGCTTCCGCTGCTGTGTGCCGGTGTACTCTTTGTCACGTGTTTTTTTTACTTAGAAAATTGCTGCACTAATTTTTAAGCCAACCGTTTCATTACGCACCACGATTCTTACTTACGCTTTCGATCTTTGCGGTAGCGATCGCTGCCGAACCTCTGCCCTTAAGCCTGGGCTGAGGCGCGTGCCAGCCTCGGCTGCAGAGACCTCTGCCTTAGCATTGCGCGTGCTATCCTCGGCTGCAAAGACCTCTGCCGTGGCCTTGGCCGTAGCCGCTCTCGCTAGGGTGTGTATTCCTCTAGCTCTGGTGCTTTGCGCCGTTGTCTGTTACTATGCGTGGTCCCTTTCTGTTGGTGCGCTCTTAAGTGCGAGAGCGCATTTTGTTCATTCTTGCAGCGGCTCTGCAATCACGAAAGCATCGTTTGGTTGGGCCTTTAATAAGAGTACGCAGCGGCAGCTAATTATAATTAATATTTGTGAAGGAGCTATTAACTCCTCCACAACAGTAATTCATTAGCTTGTAAGCAAACATGTGTATTAACCATGAAGGTATTTTAGTTTAAGGCCAAGAAGGAGCTACTTAACTCCACAACATTTATTTCATTATCTTGTTAAGTAAATATTTGTATTAACCACGAAGGTATTTTAGTTTAAGGCCAAGAAGGCACCCAGAGTAAAATAATAATAAGTAAGCTGACAAAAACACGAAGAGTTATATTTAAGACACGGGAAACTGGGTTACAGGTTCACGAAGCAGAAATGATCAGCACTGACAGCGATGAGCAGCACTGATTGCTAACGGCCGAAGCAACAGCAAAAGAGAGAGCAACAAAGACAGCCACGAAGTGTCGCAGCATAGGCGGCGATAGCAGAGGCCTCAGCGGCAGAGGATGGCCGACGCTGAAAATGCAGCCGCACTGGTTACTAACGAAGCAACAGCAAAGAAACAACAGCAGCCGCGAAGTGTCGTAGCGTAAGCGGTGATAGCAGAGGCCTCAGCGGCAGAGGATAGCCGGCGCTGAGAATGCAGCCGCACTGGTTGCTAACAGCCAAAGCAACAGCAGAAAACATCGGCTGAAAACAACAGCAGCCGCGAAGCGTCGTAGCGAGAGCGGCTACAGCCAAAGCAACAGCAGAAAACATCGGCCGAAAACAACAGCAGCCGCGAAAAGCCTTAGAGAGAGAGAGCGGATACAGCCGAAGCCAGAGCAGAGGCCTCACCGGCAGAGGATAGCCCGTGCCGAAAATGCAAAACGCCAGCGAGTTAGTCACGATCGGGCCACGCTCAGAAACGAAAGTGCGAAACATCAAGTGCGGAAAACAAAGAGAACAGCAGCAGCGACAACGTGGGTTACAGCGGCCAGCGACAACGTGTGCGACGAAACACAAAGCTAAACAGCAACGAGCCGTACGAGAAGTTTAAGGATGGAATAGGAGTAAGCTGATCTTCGGTCTGCGGGGATTTAACTGGGCGGGCAATTGTCTTTGTTGCGGAGTGGTATGAGGCTTTGTTAACTAAAAGTATATTATATAATTAAAGAAGTGGAAAACATAAAAACAAGTGCGTTTTGCAAGTGCCCCCCCCCCCCCCCCCCCCCTGTGGCTGTGCAACATAGAAACAAGTGCGTTTTGCAAGTGTTCCCCCCACCCCCCCCCCCCCAAACTCTTATAAAAGGCGTGCCGTATGGCCCCAACACGTGTTCCGAGCGCTTCTCTGCACGTTTTGCGGTTATCCGGCACCGCACGGGGCACCACGAGACCCAACACGGCACGTGCCGAGGGTTCCTCTGCGCGTTGTGGTGAGTCTTGTAGGTGTCCTACAGTCCCGTCCGTTAGTATTTGTTTCGCTAGGCGGCTAGAGGCGTGCCGTATGGCCGCAACACGTGTTCCGAGCGTTTCTCTGCACGTTTTGCGGTTATCCGGCATCGCACGGGGCACCACGAGACCCAACACAGCGCCTTCCGAGGGTTCTCTGCGCGTTGTGGTGAGTCTTGTAAGTGCCCATCGCCTACTCTTGGGCATCTCTCAAGCGTTTCTCGAGGTGCGTAGGTTTGGATTTGTATGAGGGCTGCCGAAATGCTCTCTGAGTCTCGGTGTTTTATAAATTTTATTGTAAAATGATCCTGGTCTGAGCTGAGCCCTACTTTACAGCTGGCGCTCGAGCAGGGACTCTGAGATTTATTTATTTCGAGCATCTCATATTTATTTTTTAACCAGTAAGAGTGAACATTTCATCCCCAAATCAAAAAAATATATATATAAAAATATAAATAAATTTTTTTTTTGTAAAATTGAACCACTTGGCTAGCGACAAGCGACTAGTTTTTGTTTTTTTGTGCGTCGTTTTTTCTTTTTTGCTGGCCATAACGCTACGCGGTATTCTGGGAACAGTCGAGCATTTTTTCTTTTTGTTGTTTTTGTTTTGCTAACCAAACCGCACTGTCCCAACCATTTACTCTCCAAAGTACAGTAGGATCCAAATTCCCTTTAACCATTTTTTTTTTGCCGATGCCCAAATATTTTTCTGCAATAGCATAGCAAAAGCCGACACAGCCGAGGCCTACCGCTGCCGATCACCGCCACCGCGTCTCGGTCGCTACAGCAGCGGTTACAACACGACAGAGCAGAGCCGCAGGCGACTTACTCTCCAAGCCCAGGAGTAACCACTTAGCGACAGAGCCGTATCCCGACGACACCGATTGCAGAAGCGCGGGCAGCGCGCTCCCGCTGCCTATATAAGGCGGACCCCGGGACCTGAGTAGACAGTCATCGACACGGAGGCACCGAGGCAACAGCTAAGACAACGCGACGAAAAATAAAATCCTTTGAAAAATAAAATCCTTCGAAAAATAAAATCCTCTGAAAATTTAAAAATAAAAAAAAAACGAAGTTAAAATCCTTCGAAAAATAAAATCCTTCGAAAAATAAAACAAAGTTAAAATCCTTTGTAAAATAAAATACTGAAATGAACGATATTAAAAAAAAAAAAAAAAAAATGTATATAAAATAATTCTACAAACGGATAAAACTAATCAGAAATACATCAGTGCAGAGATCAGCTTTGAACATGGGCGTAAAATGGATTTCCTTCCATCGCAAGGACGAGTTACAGTGCCTAGCTGAGGAGTTTAACCTGGGAACCACGGGTACCGTCGAGGATCTGCGTGCTCGAATCTCCGCCTTCATATCCAGGGGAGAGCATTCGGAGGAAATGCAGGATCGCTTGCACAAATTGGAAGTGAGCTATGGGGACGCAGCCAGCCCTCGGGATGCCCGCTCACCAGCTGCGTCTCCGGGTCCGACCGACAAAGTGCGCAAGGAGGAGTACCAACTCCAAGTGCCCGTGCCGACTCAGCCGATGGTAGCCCAGGCACCCACGCTTACAGGCACCCAGGCACCCATCGACCAGGCAAGCAGTAGCAGCATCGGTGCCGGGACTCAGAGGATAGGTCGCGAAGAGATTTCGTGCTCCATGCTGGCCGACAAGCTACGCAGTTGGGGTATCGGGTACGATGGCAACTCGGACCCACTCAGCTTCATGGAGAAACTGGAGGAGCGCGTAGCCTCATACCGGGTGAGTGTTGACCAGCTGCCGCGAGCAATATCCGGTCTCTTTACCGGCCGGGCTGAAGGATGGTTCCGGACCTACAAGATGCAGGATGAGCCTTGGGAGTCAGTCAAGAGGGATTTCCTAGACTTCTTCTTGCCCCCACGCTACTTTCAACGGTTGGAGAGTACCCTTCAGACTCGTTTTCAGCGGCCGGGCGAACCTTTCAAGGATTACCTGATCGAACTGCGGCTGATGATGCAGCGTGCACAATACTCACCGGAACGTTAGCTGGAGAGGATATACGAGAACCTGTTGCCGGAGCATCAACTGTTTACACGACGGCACGAATTTGAAACGTTGGCCGCATTGACCCAGCTGGTCACAAGCTACGAAACTGTGCGGGACCGCGTCCCTCGGGGCTACGCATCATTGTTGCCGGAGAGCGGGCCGACAAAACTGGTGGAGGCCCATAACATCGGAAGCCACGGACAGGGTAACCAGGAGCCTAGGGGTTACGCAACGTTGGTGCCGGCAAGCGCGCCAACAACACCGGTACCAAATCATAGCACCAGAGACCGCGAACAAGGTAACCGGGACCTGACGGTTCCCACAAGAAACACCGAAGCAACGACATCACAAGGCACGGGCGAAGCAATTGAGGTGAAGCGAGCATGTCGGAATTGCGGAGACATCGGGCACTTCTCTAAGGACTGTCGCAATCCCCAGCTGTTGTTCTACTGGGACTGTGGCCGCCGTGGGATCCGCACCATTGGATGCTGCCGCGTCGCCAGATCGGGAAACGGGCAGCGACTCCGTCCAACCGAGGACAGGTAGGAGAGCAGCAGCGACTGGAGCCCTCGTCAGTAGCTCACCCGTTACGCTTGGAGGAGGGGAGGACCGCAGCTCTGGTGACCATAGGGGACACCCCAGTAGAGGCAACACTGGACACCGGAGCCACGCGGTCGTTCATCAGTGAACGGTTGGCAAGGATTGTCGGGACAAAGAATAACATTCGGGATATGCGGGTGAGAATAATCCTCGCGGATGGCTCGCCAAAGGAGATAACCAGAGCAATAATGGCGAAGGTAAGGCTCGACGAACGGGAGGCAGTGGTGCCTCTGCTGGTGATGCCAACAATCCTGGATGACATTATCCTAGGCATTGACTTTTTGTGTGGGATTCGCGCAAAAATTCAGTGCGGCCGAGCCTTCTTGCAACTGGTACAGATGCCCGATCCTCAAACGTACACGATGCTGATGACTCCGTTCCACCCAACGACTCACACGACAACGCAGGTAGCACACGACAGCGTGATGGCCAATCTCGTCGAGACAGCGCAGGCTGGCGCTGCAACAACGCAGGATGCAAGCAGCCCCGAGCCGGCCGACTTCGTAGAGACAGGGCAGGAAACAGGATTGACAACACAGGATGCACACGACACCAAGCTAGCCGACTTCGTAGAGACAGGGCAGGCAACAGGATTGCCAACGCAGGATGCGCACGACAACGTGGTGGCAAATCTCGTCGAGACAGCGCAGGCTGGCGCTGCAACAACGCAGGATGCACACGAAACCAAGCTAGCCGACTTTGAAGAGACCGGGCAGGCAACAGGATTGACAACGCAGGATGCACACGACACCAAGCTAGCCGACTTCGTAGAGACAGGGCAGGTAACAGGATTGACAACGCAGGACGCACACAACACCAAGCCAGCCGACTTCGTAGAAACAGTGCAGGCAACAGGATCGGCAGCACAGGAGGCACAACGACAACAACCAGTCTACAAAGGGTACAACCTGGAAACATTGACCGATGCTGGAAAGGCTCGAAGAAAGAACCCGTTTCGGACACAGCCCCGAACTCTACTAAACATCATGGAAGAACAGGAACCGGAGCAACGAGAAGCTCCCATCAGCCTGGCTACTGTCGCGACCGACGCAGGAAGCGCGAAACAGACAACCGAAGAACGTCCAACGGAACCAGAACTGCCAACTTGGGTCTGGGTATTCTTGGCAAGGCAGCTCGATAAGTTCGAGAACCTGAGGGGAGTATCCAACATTGCCGAGCATTCCATAATTTTGAAGGATGACAAGCCAGTAAAGCAAAGATATTTCCCAAAAAACCCGGCAATGCAGAAGATCATAAACGACCAAGTCGACGAACTTTTGGAGAACGGCCAGATCGAACCATCGAAAAGCGCGCCCATCGTGCTGGTGCGTAAGAAAACGGGAGAGATGCGAATGTGCGTAGTCTTTCGGCAGTTGAATGCACGGTCGGTGCCAGACGCGTACCCCTTACCAAGAATTAACCACATATTGGAGCGCCTGCGAAATGCTTACTACATTTCCACGTTGGACTTAAAAAGCGGATATTGGCAAATTCCAATGGCAAAAGGGAGCCGAGAGTACACCGCGTTTACCGTCCCCGGAAGAGGTCTTTTCCAGTGGAAAGTCATGCCTTTCGGACTTCACTCAGCCCCCGCAACGTTCCAACTTGCCTTGGACAGCGTCATAGGACCGGCAATGGAACCATACGCTTTCGCGTACTTAGATGACATCATAGTCATCGGGGCTACTTTGGAAGAACACGTGGATAACCTGCGGGAGGTATTCTGCCGACTACTGGTCGCGAACTTAAGGTTGAATCAGAAGAAGTGCGCATTCTTTCAACGAAGGCTGTAGTACTTAGGACACCTGATCAGCGACACGGGCATACACACGGATCCGGCCAAAATCGCAGCAGTGCAACGCTTAACGCCGCCAACAACACCCAAAGAGCTGCGACGGTGCATAGGATTGGCAACCTGGTATCGCCGGTTCGTTCCTAACTTCGCCACCATCACGCAACCAATGACGAACCTCCTACGAAAGAACAAGAACTGGGTATGGGGCGAAGAACAGCAGGCAGCATTCGAAGATTTGAAGGATAAGCTAACAAAAGCGCCGGTCTTGGCGTTCCCCGACTTTACGCGGAAGTTTACACTTCAAACGGACGCCAGCGACTATGGACTCGGGGCTGTGCTGACACAAAGCTTGCCGGAAGGAGAACGAGTGATAGCCTACGCAAGTCGACGTCTTCTTCGAGCCGAGGAGAATTACTCAGCTACGGAGAAGGAGTGCGTAGCGATTGTCTGGGCAATCAGGGAGTTACGCTGCTACCTGGAGGGCTACCATTTCGAAGTCATCACGGATCACCTCGCGTTGAAGTGGCTGAACTCGATCGACAATCCAACTGGGAGAATCGCGCGCTGGGCACTGGAGTTGCAGCAGTACCAGTTCGACGTAACGTACAGACGAGGTAGATACAACGTAGTCGCAGACGCGCTTTCCAGACAACCGTTGGAAACCTTGCAGCGAGTACAGGAAGAATACCCGAAGTGCCCATGGTTGCTACGGTTAAGCAGGAGAATGAAACAGACACCCGAGAAGTTCGCAGAGTACATACACGAGAAATGGAAGATCTACCGACAAACGGGACAACGTCCTCCCGAGGAAGAACACTTGACTTGAAAACTTTGCGTCGCCAACAACAACCGACAGCGGGTTTTGGAAGAATGCCATGATCACCCAACAGCAAGACATCTGGGAATTCGGAAGACGGCGACACGGATAGCCCAACGATACTACTGGCCAGGCATTTTTCGCGACGTGACAAGGTACATCAGGTGCGCCCAGTGCCAGAAGTTCAAAGTGAGTCAGACAAAGCCAGCGGGACACATGCACACAAAACAAGCTCAGGGTCCGTTCGACATACTTTGCGGGGATTTCATGGGGCCACTCTCGAGATCTAAACTTGGAAACACCAGTCTCTTGGTTTTCTTCGATGTGTTCTCCAAATGGGTAGAGCTAATACCCTTACGGAAGGCTACTACCGCCCAGCTGGAAAAGGCGTTTAGGGAAAGGATACTCTGCCGATTTGGCAAACCGCTGAAATTTGTGTGCGATAACGGCACACAATTCACAAGCCAATCGTTCAAGAAGTTCTGCAAGACGGCAGGAATGATATTGGAACACACGGCCCCGTACACCCCGCAACAGAACCCCACGGAGAGCGCAAACAGAACCATAAAGACAATGGTAGCGCAGTACATATATGGAGACCAAAGCACTTGGGACAAACTATTGCCGGAACTGAGCCTGGCAATCAACTGCAGCACATCCGACACCACAGGCTTAGCCCCGCTTTTCTCGTCCAGGGCCGAGAACCCAGACTATCGGGAAATCTCTACGAGGAAGTCACGCCCGGACTAGCAGAACACACCCGATCGCGAAGGCAGAAAAACTCAAGGACTTTTTCGGAGTCGTGTAACAAAATATACAACGGGCTTCGCTAGAACAAAGCAAATGTTACAGCCGCCAAAGGCGAGAATGGAGACCGACGCTCGGCACACAAGTGCTGATACGACAAAATCCACTCTCTAAGGCCACCGAAAATTGGCAGCAGAGCTGGCCACCAAATTCGACGGGCCATACAAGGTAGTCAAGTTTATCTCACTGAACATAGTGCGACTGCAAAGCTTGACCGGCCGACGACGGATAACAGCGAGCCTGGCCAATCTCAAGAAATTCCATGCAGACGACAACAACACCAGCGACGAGGACACCAGAAACAACGAACCGGCAAGTAACAAAGTCACGGGGGCCACTTCTATTGGTGAGCCAATAGAACGTCCCCGCCCCTAAGGGGGGAAAACGCACAAGCAAACCATAAGATAGTTAGTAAGAGCAAGATTTGTAATACACCACACCGCAGGGCTAAGTCATGGGGTTAGATAAATAGTCAAGAGTACACAACATAGCTTTAATCCCTAAATCTTGCACAAATAGCACCAAGTCTTTGGAAGACGAGCCGGACGCACGACCTTTGGGGGCAAAGGACGTAGCGATGGGACGTCCCTGGGGTCAGCCGTTGCGGGAAGAGCATTTGCGTAGGCTAAGCGCAGGAGAGAACTGGCACCCGGAGCCAGTACCCTTGGGGGTACGAATGTACGGCGTGCAAGGCTGGGTCGACAACAACTGCCAGTACAAGACGGATGTGATTTCCCTCAGCTCGGAGTCGGATGTCGCACCTGATGGCCGGTTTGAAACCGGTGGAGTGAGAGCCCCCCTTAACTGGGACTTGACGGAGTTGAACCGCCGTGCAGAGTAAGATGATCGCAGCATCGTACCACGCTCCACAGGCACGATCGATGAGTAATCTCTGGGCGAGGTGTACCCCGAGAGCCAGGAAAGCCCGATAGCTGCCAACCCAGAGGGATCCACAGCGAGCACCATGAGCTCGGCGGCATATCGCCTCGCCGTACGTTACGGCGATATGGGCTACCCGCCACCATACTCATGCAGCCCACCACCAGCATACGGGTCATGGGCACTGGACGACCAGGGGACCATGCGGGCAAGCAATTGGTCCGATGTTACCTCGGTACCCCCGATACACAACCAGCAGCATCAGTGGAGCCCGGCTGCGAACCACAGGTTGAGACCACCGCAGAAAACGATGACGAGGATAGCACAGCCACCCACGTGCCACTGGAGGGAAAGGTTGCCGATTGGCTAACGTCAGTATTGGAGGAGCACCCAACCGTCGGCGAGGTTCTGGTCAACCACACGGCCAAAGGAGAAGGCGGCGAGGTTCTGGTCAACCAAACGGCCGAAGGAGAAGGAGTACCAAAGGATGAGCACCCAGGAACTACCGCAGAATGGACCACGGCGCCGGAGTATTGGCGAGTCGGCCCGGAACCCCGTCAGCTGCCGTCACGAATCATAAATTTCATGAGATCGTACCTCAGCCAGCCCGACGCACGATTGGGGGTGCGAAATCTCCTGAGTACAATAATAATTAGTAATAATAAGTAAGCTGACAAAAACACGAATATTTATATTTAAAACACGGGGAACTGGGTACAGGTTCACAAACCAGCAATGATCAGCACTGACAGCGATGAGCAGCACTGATTGCTAACGGCCGAGGCAACAGCAAAAGAAAGAGCAACAAAGACAGCCGCGAAGTGTCGCAGCGTAAGTGGCGATAGCAGAGGCCTCAGCGGCAGAGGATAGCCGACGCTGAGAATGCAGCCGCACTGGTTGCTAACAGCCGAAGCAACAGCAGAATAACATCACACACACCAGCAGCCGCGAAAAAGCCGGCTACAGGCGAAGCCAGAGCAGAGGCTTCAGCGGCAGAGGATAGCCCGTGCCGAAAATGCAAAACGCCGGTGAGTTAGTCACGATCGGGCCGCGCTCAGAAACTCAAGTGCGAAATATTGAGTGCGGAAGCCAAAAGAAAATTAACTACCGCGACAACGTGAGTGACAGCGGCAAGCGACAACCTGCGCAAGGGAACACAACAACAAAAGAACAGCAATGAGCCGCAAGTGGAGTATAAGGATGGAACAGGTGTAAGCTGACCTTCGGTCTGCGGGGATTTAACTGGGCGGGCAATTGTCTTTGTTGCGGTGTGGTATTAGGTTTTTAAATGTGAAATAAAAGTATCAAACGGATATGACCAAAGAATTCGAAAAATATAAACAAGTGCGTTTTGCAAGTGCACGTTTTCCGAGCGTTTCTCTGCACGTTTTGCGATTATCCCATATCGCACGGGGCACCACGAGACCTAACACGGCGCGTGCCGAGGGTTCCTCTGCGCGTTGTGGTGAGTCTTGTAGGTGTCCTACAGTCCCGTCCGTTAGTATTTGTTTCGCTAGGCGGCTAGAGGCGTGCCGTATGGCCGCAACACGTGTTCCGAGCGTTTCTCTGCACATTTTGCGGTTATCCGGCATCGCACGGGGCACCACGAGACCCAACACAGCGCCTTCCGAGGGTTCTCTGCGCGTTGTGGTGAGTCTTGTAAGTGCCCATCGCCTACTCTTGGGCATCTCTCGAGCGTTTCTCGAGGTGCTTAGGTTTGGATTTGTATGAGGGCTGCCGAAATGCTCTCTGAGTCTCGGTATTTTATAAATTTTATTGTAAAATGATCCTGGTCTGAGCTGAGCCCTACCCCAGCCTTAGATCGCTACTTTACATATTAATTAATTAATACTTCTAATAGTTTCATTACGTTTTTTCTTTTTCATTTTTCGAGCGGAGATATTCGCACATCAGTAAGTAATTAGTAGCGAGTCGAGTAGACTGTTTCCGAACATCAAAATTTAAGTAAAGTAATTTAGTCAGTTTACTCCCTACTCGACTAAAAACAAAATAGAATCTACTCTATTTTTTCGTGCCAGTAGCGCGGTAGAGCTTCTAATTACTTGCCACTAAACAAGGCAGAACGTTTTGAAATAGTCAAATCAGCTCTCGCTTTGCATCGCAACGGACGTGTTTTTTTATGCGCTTCGCTTTTTTGAATATTGTGTCTTATTTCTGCTATTAATTTCGCGAATTTGTGTAAACTAATAGTTTTGTGACTTTGTGTTTTGTCGGTTTGCCTAAACCCAAAGTGGACATTAAATTAACGATTTAATTTGCATTTGTTTTAAATTGTTTCCAAGCACAACAACAAACTGCAGTCCAGCATACTGAAAAATTTGCTCAACTTGCTGTCGCCTGCTTTTGTTTTGTTTTTGTGCTTTTACGCTCACTCTCTCTCTCTCTCTCTCTCTCTCTTTTTCAAGCACTGCAGTGCATTAAACCGTTTCTTGATCGTTTACTCTAATGCGCTCTTTTGTGTTGGTGTTGGTCGCGGTCAAACTTTTCTCCGTTGCTTGTTGCTTTCGGTGGTCGCGCTCGCGCCGTTTTTGTTTGTGAAGCTGTGAAGTAAGTTTTGTTTGTAGCTTTACTATTTGCACATTAGGGTTGACCTGTGTCTTAATAATAAAAATTTTTCTGCAGAGAATTTTATTTTTATTTTTATTTATTTATTTATTTTTTTACTTTTATATTCTTTTAATAAATTCAATAAAAATGTCTGTTTGCTGCTATGCGAATTGTCAAGTCCGTGCTAACTCAAAAATGGGTTTTGTCTGCTGCTGGATGTGCACAAATGTTGCTCATGAGCAATGTGCTGGCATTAATGGCCGTATCTCAGACCTCTTGAAGGATACTAATTTAGAGTGGCCGTGTTAGTCATGTTTGGAGAAAAAAAAGACATTGCAAGCTTTATAGGAACTCAGCTTGGCTTAGAGGGCGTTTTCAGTCAGTTGAATAAACTGTGTGAAAAATTCTCATCGGTTCAGAGAAACCTTAGCGAGAAAAATCTCGTACAGGATTCAACAAAGCGTAAAAAGGCCAACGTTGGGCAGTTATCGGGCTCTGTGACGTCGGAAAATACTCCATACGCTCCGATACCACAGTGTAAAGTAAATAAAAATCTTCATGTCCCTTCTGCTAAAGTTGTTGAGAACTTAGATGATACACCAATAACTCCCATGGATATTGTCTTATCTGATCTCGATCCTTCGGTTCCTTTGGTGGTTAGTAGTGTTGATGTTAATCAACAAAAAAACTCTATCAAACCTAAAGAGCCAAATATTTAATTATCCGAGACTGAGTCTTCCAAACCAACCTCAGTGAAGGATATAATTAAAAAATTTGTTGCTGTTCCACCTAAAAAACAAATATTTGTTTCTAGGCTTCCCCCTGATTTAACATCAGAAGATGTCAAGGTTTATATCAAGGCCAAATTGATTGCCAATTTCACGGTGGGGAAATTCAAATTTGTTTATGATCGGAACATTTCGTCTTTTAAAATCAGTGTTTCGAATCAAGATTTTTGCACTATATGCTGCAAAGAATTTTGGCCAGAACACATAAATGTGAAAGAGAATACTGCAAGAAAAAAAAAAATCGACCGATTGTATCTCCCCTTCCGGTGGTTGGTTCTAAGTTAACTCTCCCAATTACTGATAGTTCAAAAAACTAACATCCTCCTTCTTACTTGGCTATCAGAAAGTAAGAGGTCTTTTCAGTAAACTCACTAGTTTATACCTTAATAGCCTTTCTTTCCCTTTCCATTTCATTGCCTTTACTGAGACGTGGTTAAGGCAAGACATTCTCAGTTCCGAAATTTTATGTAGTGCATATTCTATTTATAGAAAGGACCGTACTCTTCGGCGTGGTGGTGGAGTGCTTATTGCTGTGAATGTTGACTTTCCTTCTGAAACAGTCGTATTAGATAGTTCTTTTGATATAGAGTTTATTGCTGTAAAGCTAAATATTTACGGTATTAACATTTTTATCACTTGTTCCTATATACCTCCTTCCTCTGATCTCTCTATTTATGAGACACATCTATCTGCTATTCATTCTGTCTCTGCCTTGCTTTCTGATCGCGATTTTCTTGTAGTTCTTGGTGATTTCAACATTGCTGAAGCTACTTGGATTTCATGTCCTGACTCTGGTGCCCTGACTCCCACGGCCCCGAATGAATTCTTAATCGATTTACTTGGGATGTCATTGAGTCAAATTAATGCTATCCCAAATTCTCTTAATAAAATGCTTGATCTGATTTTTGTTTTGGATTCATCATCTTCATCCGTTTCCCGCTCCCAGCCTATATCTTATCCTTAAGACCTACGTTGGAGCTGTTGATTAATTCACCTTCCCGGACGCGTTGCAATGTCAGGATGCCTTTGAGTCGAGTTCGTCAATTTCGGAAAACTGATTTTGAGGGACTCGTCCTGCTTTTATCCCCAACTGACTGGTTTCCCCTCTACGAGTCTGACGACTTGCACGTGGCAATCAGTATTTTTTACAATACCTTATATTCTTTATTTGATTTATGTGTCCCGGTTGGTAAGCTAAACAGGTCTAATAAACCTGTTTGGTTTACCCGAGAGTTGACAATTCTCAAAAATCGAAAATCTAAACTCTACAAGAGATTTAGAAAAAGCGGCTCATCGGTAGCCTATTCTGATTACTTGATTGCTCGTGCCAGTTTTGATATCTTAAACAACCAATGTTATAAGAATTACCTGACTCGGTGTAGATTACAGTTTCAGCAGGATCCAAAGCGGTTTTTTGATTTTGTTAATGCGAAGCGTAGGTCATCGACACTCCCAGCGGGGGTATTCTTTGAGGAAACGAAGGCCAATTCTGAACAGGAGATTGCAAATATATTTGCCCAATTTTTTCAAACGACGTATAGTTCTTTTCAATCTCAAGTCGGTTTGCCTTACCCTTATCAGGTTAATGGCTCGAGTCGCATCTTTGGACTGAAAATCACTGAGAACTCACTTTTAAATAATCTACATGTTTTGAAACCTATATTTTCCCCAGGACCTGACGGAGTGCCAGGCTGTGTGCTTAAACACTGCGCTCTTGGTCTTTTAAAGCCGTTGCTGAAAATGTTTAACTTGTCCCTGGAGTTAGGCTCCTTTCCAAAAATTTCCTCTCCATAAAAAAGGAAACAAATGTAATGTTCAAAATTATAGGGGTATCTCCAAGTTGTCTGCTATTCCTAAGATTTTTGAAAAATTAATAACCTCCCATCTTCAACACCTTTGTAAATCTATTATTTCACCGTGCCAGCACGGATTTATGAAACAAAGATCTACTACCACTAACTTGTTAGAATTTACTTCGTTTGTTATCAAGGGTTTTCAGGACAAATTGCAGACTGATGTTATTTATACTAATTTTAGTAAGGCTTTCGACTCTGTAGATCATCATCTCCTAATACATAAACTAGAACTCTTGGGCTTTTCAAATATTTTAGTTCTTTGGATAAAAGACAACATAACTCTCAAAACTCAGAGGGTTTTATTTAAAGGGTCCGTTTCCAAGACGGTTCAGGTCACTTCAGGCGTTCCACAGGGTAGTCATCTTGGTCCTTTATTATTTATTTTGGTTATAAACGAACTTCCATCAGCTATAAAGTTCTCTCGGGTGTTGATGTACGCTGATGATGTAAAATTATGCACGTCAGCTGCAACTCCCATTGCCGCTAAACAGCTTTAAAGAGATTTAGATAACTTTCAAATTTGGTGTAAAGTAAATCTTAATTGCCGTAAATGTAAAGTAATGTCATTTTTTAGATGTTTGCCCTTTTTTAATATTTATTTTCTTGACAACAAACCACTAGACAGAATTGAATGGGTTGACGATTTGGGCATTGTTATGGACCCAAAGCCTAAGTTTGCAAGCATATTTCTTCAATTTCTAATCGAGCATCTGGTGTCTTGGGCTTCATTAAGCGCTGGTCGAAGGAGTTCAACGATCCCTACTTAACAAAAACTCTGTATACTTCTCTTGTACGACCGATTCTGGAATATGGATCTTGTATATGGTTTCCCAAATACGAAATTCATCAGAATAAAAAAGAGTCGGTACAAAAACAATTTCTGCTCTTCGCACTTAGAGGTCTTAACTGGGACACTAACAATAATTTGCCGTCTTATCGTAGTAGACTTTTACTAATAGATCTTCCTTCTCTTAATGATCGTAGAGTAATGCTAGCATTTTCCTTTTTTCACAAATTAATTAATGGTGAAATTGATTCTTCTGAATTAATTAACCAAATTAACTTTGCTGTTCCTATTAGAAATACTAGAAATTTTGTACCTATATCTCTTCAAACTTGTAATTCTAATTATGCTCTTCATAACCCTTTTCGTATTCTGTGTTCTATTTATAACGATCTTTCCCACTTAATACACAGTGCCACTCCTACTTGCTCTATAAAAAAAGTTAGTTTTGTGTCATTTGTCTGCATGTTCGCGATCATCGTAACCGCACGTTAAGCGGAGCGCCCCTCGGTCGGATGGGCTGGAGGTGGGTCGCTTTGTGCGTGGGTCCGCGCGTTAACAAGCCGGTGCTTGGTATCGTTGGGCCACTTGACTGTACTGTTCGTTAGAACATCTACGTCCAATAAAGAAAAAAGTACAGTTGATTAGTTCAAAGCTGTTGTGAAGTAAAAAAGTCTCTTCTGTCATTCTTAGCGTCCCAAAGTATTCTTTCGGATCTTCTAGTGCAATTTCTTTCATAAGTGTAGAAATCAATCCAGAGGTACTCCTCTTTTGAATCCATTTTCGGACCCATATTTTTTTCTTTCTCAGCACTACCTCCATTTCTTCCAACTCCTCTGCAACAGCTACAGCCATCAGCTTTATTATTTTATTTTTTTTCACTGAACACTCATTTCGCTGCCGAACACACAGTACTAATGCACTAAACTAATCAGTTAATTTTATAAATGCGAACAGTTTTTGGCGAGTAGCTACTTACCGAGTTACTGTCTACTCGACTCGCTACTTACTACTTACCAAAGTGCGAACAAGGCTTTAGAAACGACATATCTCCACGCGGAGGTATGTCGTTTTTTTCTTGGCGGAGATATGTCGTTTTATGTCATTTGTTACACGGCGGAGATATGTCGTTTCAAAACGTCTCCGCTCGGAGATATGTCATCTCAAAACGTCATGTCTCCGCCGAAAAAGCACGAAACCTTCACACCTGCCTACACAAAACCTTTAGCTCCAGAGACTCGAGTCTGTTTTAACATTAAGTTATTCAAAGTATGTAAACGGTTTGGGATGATGAAGTTCGACGTACATACATTTACATAGTCTCCTCAGTGGTATTTCGCTTCAACAGTACATACCAAATTTGGAAATAATAAAAGATATCGCATCAACTTGAAAAATAACACAAAGATCCAATATATGTAATGTTTTGACAAATCGAAAACCGGTATGTGTATTATGTATATGTAGGGGTTGAAAATTTTGAATGAATCAATTGAATCGGCAAAGATTTGTTTTCGTCGAGTTAACATGCTTTTATAGGCACATTTGCAATGAAGTTGGACAACAAGATTTAATCTAGGCTGCTTACTCATATATTATTTACAAAGTAGATGTTGGTGTTTAATGCCTTTAAAAGTCTTATGGTTGAATTGACTAGAAATTGGAAATTGGTTAGTACATTGATTTTTCTAGTTTGTTTGATTTGAGGAACAAGTGTTACATATAAATATATTATTTTCAGTGACCCCCATAACATGTTGGAACAAAGCATAAAACAGTATACATAATTAAGTATTCCTTTCTCTTCTTATAACGTAGGATTAATAATTATTAATGGGATTCTTTAGCGAATTGATATGGCTTAGTTAACTCAAATTTTGTTTTATTTCTTTTATGTTTAACTTGATACCGGCATCCTTTTCTTCCTCAAGGAGCCCACACAAAACACCGAAAAGCTACAAGCAACATAAGTGTTGTGTGTTTTAGTAGAAAGAACTGCACCAGGCATCGCCCGCTGCGGGGCTTAGCATGACATTTATATTATTAGCACGATGTATTTTAACAACGCCACTTCCCACAGACGGAGGTGATGTCGTGTGAGATGAACTTTGGGGCAAGCATTGGAAGCAGTAGTTGGCACCACAATTGCTATCCCAAAACTGCTGGCCCTAGCATTGGAAACGAACGGCAAACTCCAAACGTTGTCCAACATGCAGTGAATTGCCAAATAAGACAAACTTAAACTTATCGGAGAAGCTATCGCACGAGTTCTGTACATAGTTTGCCTGCAGATCCGCATAGCTGTGCCAGCCGTCTAGATTATAATGCACATGCACCGATTCATGAAAATCTAGTTTGAGTACAAGCACTGATCCGGAGATACTCTGATTAATGCTTTCGGTAACGGCCGCATTCTCCAGCGACACCTGTTTTTCGCGCACAGCATCAAGGAATGAGGGCAAACCGCCCGGCTGCTGGAACAGCGGCATCAGAAGCTTGTCCGTCCTTGGGCTTAGCTGCAGTGGTAGCTCTGACTCTAGTATTTCTAGATCCCCAAATGCTGACTTGAGTATGGTTGGTATTTCGTCAAGATAGGTTTTTACATCCGCCAAATCCAGGCCAAGCACATCGGCAAACCGTACAATCTTCTTACGTCCTGGAGTTCCAGGCGGCGTTTTGCCTGTTTTCAGCGATGAACACCTCCGCACACGCTGAGGCCGACAATCATCCTCGTCGTCTGTGGTATCGATGCCATGACTATGGGATGTTTTCTCCGCCAATAAAATAGTCTTAGATGAATCCTGTTTGGCATGCTCTACATACAAGGTGCTCAATAGCAGCTGTCGACATTATCGTTTCATCTTCTAATTGAAGTAGATGCTCACCTAACTTTTTTATGTCACCATTGAGCATTGGCGCATGCTCTTCGAGCTCGTGTCCTTTTCGATTTAAGTTTTCCTCCGAACTTTTGATGCTATCGCTGTGCTACTGCACCGCACTTAGTGTTTTTGCCTGCAACAATGTCTCATCCTAGCAGTATATCTCCGGTTTCAGTTTTATGAACTGTTTAAATTGCATTTCTAGCTCTTGCTTCTCTGTCTAATCACCATTTGTCATAAGATTAGGTGTTCCGTTAACTTTCAAGGTAAATTTGCACACGAGTTCCTCTGGCTCTTGTGTACATTTTTTTTTTGTGCTCTGGCTGCGGTTGTAAAGTGGTCATCAGCTGATCATTAGGCACATTCTTGTTACTGATGCTGCTGCCAGCCACCGCATCCAGGTAAGAACCATCGGTGTTGCTGTGACTACTGGCGGCTGAGGCACAAGCATAGCCTGACTTGCCTATGGAGTTGTGTGGCGTATTGGAAGCGATTTCTATGAGACGCAGGTACTCGAATTCTTCCACGGGACTGCCTGGCGACTCCAGCTCGCAGTCAATGTCGAAGAATGAGTCAGGCTCATGACGCAGCGGCTGTGTATCTGTGACTGTCCGTTCCGCTTCATGTGCACTCACCCAGGTTATTTTTGTTTGTATTATTTCAATTGGAATCATCCTCCGCATTGACGACTTCCTCGTTTTCCTGCATATGAAAGAAAATATATAGCTGAATAAAAATACTGTTTATAAATTAAGTTTCATTTTATTTAGCGGATTAAATTTTAAAGATGGTTTATTTTATCCATCACTATCTCGCCTACATAGCATATGTTCGTATTTACGTAGTTTTTTACGTTTAGGGTCTGTAAATATGAATTATGTTCAATACCAGGGCTGACTTTCTGTTAAACTGGTTGTTTTTTTTTTTTCAAAGAATGCAAGAAAAAAAAATATAGATTTCTAGTTTCCGATTTATTGAAAGTGTTTGTAAATGTGTGTCAAGGAATTTTCTTAGTTGCGTTCAAGTGGCGTATTTAAAATATTCTTCCTTTCCAGAGTCGTTCGGTTTCATGGTCTTTGAGCCCGGTTTCCAATTAACTAGACAAGCCTCACCAAACTCATCGGCAAATTGAAAAGCCTGACCCAGGTGGAGAGACTCCTCCACACTGCGACCACGCCCAAATCATTTACTGAAACATGACGCACGATGCCAAGGCGATCGATTATATACAACCCACGATGGGCCAGACCTGTGGTTTCGTCAAGCATTTCATAGTCACGAGAAATCTTGAAAGACTTATCTGCCAATAGGGGTATGTCCATCTCGGCCAATCCACCAGTTCTGCTGGATGCATCATCCAAGCTGAGTGAGCAAAATGACTGTCTGTCGAACAACCAATAATCTCGCAGCCCACATTTCGGAACTCCTGAGCGCGATCGCTAAACGCTTGCATCTCTGTTGGGCAGACGTATGAAAAGTTTGCCGGATAAAAAAGCAGTAAGACGTATCTGCCGCGATGCTCGTGCAGTGTCATTGTTCTATTAACACCCACGGATGTCACCGCCATCGTACTGATTTCAGGGGCCTGTTTTCGTAGTAAGTTCATTTTACTTTTCTGTTGTATTATTTTAATGTTTTGCTTTGCTGTGTATTGTTTGATTTCAGAAAATGTACTGGATATTTAAAATAACAAATACAAGTCTAAAATCTAACATGATTGCTCGGATCTTAGTATTAGTTATAAGCTTGAATAAACACAAATCACAAATAAGTCAGGTCATGTCCGGCTGTGTAAGCTTTTCATGCTTACGGATTTTTGGCCGAAAATCTAGAGTCAGTTTAAAATGAATTGTCAGTTTGTAAAAGTTCCATAATCCATAAAACCCATATCTATTGGGGGTACGAAAATCCCACTCTCTACGGAGATAAAGTATCTGGGGATAATCTTGGATAAGAGGCTACTATTGAAACAGCATGTCGAGCATGCGGTACGCAAAGCCACACTGGCCCAAATGAGTTGCAGATCTCTCACAGGGAAAAATTGGGCGGTGTCCCCAAAAATCCTTCTGTGGATGTACACAGCAATGGTGAGGCCCATAGTCAGCTACGGCGCTGTGGTCTGGGCAAGACGTGTAGACCCTGATGTCACTAAACGGCAACTGGGCAAACTCCAGAAACTTACCTGCACGTCCATCTCGGTCGAAATGCGTCCGTGCCCATCCTCAGCACTGGACGTACTGTTAAGACTTCCGCCTTTGCATGTTTGCATCAAACACAGTGTGAACAGTTCAATTATGAGAATGGCAGGAGCGAATGAATTCGCTTCTGTCACTAGTGCAACTGGCAGACGGTTGACCTTTCCGCAAGATGCGAGGATGGCTCTTTTAAGTTTCGAGAAGCTCTTTAAAACGGAGCTCAGTAATAAAGCAGAGTTGATTAGTCTGTCGACCATCTATAATGTGAAAACACATGCTGCTAGATAGTATACGGACGGACACAGTCACCATCTATTGGGTACCAGGACATGCGGGTTTTCCCGTAAATGTTATTGCCGATATTATGGCCAGGAGAGGAGCTAGCACTCCTTTCCACGGCCCTTAAACTTTCTGTGGGCTATGACCAGGGATTATCAGTCAGAGCAGTCGCATCAATCTGCTTAATGCAGGCGAGGACGCTTGGAGGTCTTCACATGGGGCAAGACAGAGCAAGCGAATGCTAGGTAGATAAAACAAGAAGAGAACTGAGAACCGTCAGAAGCTGAGCAAAGGACCTCTTCGGATAGTCACGGGTTTCTTGACCGGGCACTGTAGACTGCGCAAGCATCTGCATAATCTCAAGTTAGAGCAAGACAGTCTTTAAAGACTGTGTCTGGAGGAGGATGAGACTCCAGAGCACCTGCTTGAGGAGTGTCCCGCCATCATTCGACTGAGTGTCTCTCTTCTGGGGAGACTCTTTCTGTCTACAGAGGAGATAATGTTTCTCCAACCATGCTACATCGATAGGGCTGTTCGAGGAGCTGTAACTTACACAACAGTAAGAGGGCACAATAGATCTTAGTGGTCGCAGTGCACGATCCTCATCCCAATAATAACAATAAAAGTTCGTTCGTGATATCTCATACTTTAAAGTGATAATTTCTTATAGGCTTTTGCCTGATGAATTCAAATCAGAATTCTTTATGACAGTAGCTTTTTTTTTATCAATAACAAGAATATATATATATATATATATGCAAATACATAGTCTTAGTCCTTAATTATACAAAAGTGATTCAAT
The DNA here is from genome assembly GCA_030179655.1 of Scaptomyza flava. Taxonomy (NCBI): domain Eukaryota; kingdom Metazoa; phylum Arthropoda; class Insecta; order Diptera; family Drosophilidae; genus Scaptomyza; species Scaptomyza flava. The sequence continues at coordinate 32,751,660 of JARNME010000404.1, read as the reverse complement.
GTTTAATGTTCAAAACATTTAATCTTCCTGTTCAATCTATCTATCTATCAATAAGTTTGTTAATATTTTATTTATTTATTTATTTATTTATTTTTTTTTTTTTTGTTCTTTAAAACTTTATACATATTTTTGATGTGTTAAAATCTTTGCTTTGGGGGCAGTGAAATGCTCGAAAAGTACCCTGCAAGCAATTTGATGATTGTTTTGATCAGAAACCCAATTACGAGTTTAATTTGTGTGATTTTGACGCTTTAAAAACGATAAGTTAAAACGAAGTTATTATATTTTAAATGTTAATATACCTTTTTAATACTACAATTTTGTATGCTAATAATAGACGTCTAGGGTTTTCTGCAAATTTATTCAATAAGCTGAGTGTTTTCTTTTAAAACTGTATTTTGTACGCTCAACAGACATAGTCCAACCAGTCTTTCTTGTACCATCGTGCTCCTAAGCCACGTTTTGACTCTGCGTAACGTACTGAAGGAACGCTCGACCGTTGCTGTAGTACATGGTAAAGCACACAATAGTAATGTGTTAATGTGTTTCGAATGGAAGGAAAAAATTAATTTGCCTCTTTGAATAATTCCACAACTTCAATATCCTTTCAATCATTTTCTGGCAAATTCTTTTTTTTTCCACAGATTGTACCACAGTACTACCTCATTACTGACATCTAATTCATAATTCTTTTCAAATAATTTTGAATTTTCATAAAGCTTTTCATGAGAGTATTTAAGCATATGCAATGGATGCAGCTGAGTTATCGCAAAAGCTGGAGTATTTTTTTTTACTTGCAATGAACAAATTACCGAATCAAGGTATGGTATAATTATACAACGACGCCAATATTCAGTATCATTATTTGACGGAGGATTGTTTCTGTGTTTTTGTTGTCTAGCTATACGAGGCAATGATATTTCTATATTTAGTTCATTTGCCATTGTCCGCGCCTTTTCAAGCAACTAATTTGTTATTTCATCTGCATTGGTACGATCGTTTTTGACAAGTTCTAGTATATCGCTATGTGCTCACCAACTGCAATCAAATCTATTGCCTTATTTTGCAATACGTTAGCGGTTGGTTCCAATACCGCCGAGTATTTTGCGATTGACATCAAATAAACGATAAATCCTGGTCTTGTCACCGTGGAGTGGAGCTGGTATGCAGACTTTCTTGTGGCAGAGTTTCCATCTGTGAGCAATTTTTCTAAAGCTTTGACAATTTCAAGAAAATGTTCAGAAAATTTTCTGACTGCCTTGAACTTCTCCGACCACCTCGTTTCACACAAACGTGATACACAGGCGCACAGTTCCTACGAGTAGTTGATTCACGGAAAAAGTTTATAACATCCTTGACAGTAGAAATAGTGTTTCTTATTTCTGGAACCTGGTTAAAGTCGTTCACTACAAGATTGAGCTTGTGACTAGAGCAATGAACATATTGCGCCCGAGTGTATTTTCTCCTTAAAATGGCTTGAACTCCACCTTCTTTTCCAGACATCGTAGAACTGCCGTCGAAGCCAAATCCAACGCAACATTCTGGTGAGAGGTCATGGTTCAATCAATTATCAATTTCATTTTGTGCTGTGAGCTCAACAAACCCAACAAATTCTTCTCTTATTTGTCCCTTTTTTTCGTCATAAAAGCGCAAACCGATTGAAAGCTGCTCTTTCCCGGATGTGTCAGCAGTTTCATCTGCCAAAACGGAATAAGCATTTGCCTTTTTTACTTCAGATATTATTAGTTGTGTTATAACTTCTCAACACATTTTTAATTTTTGGTGAATTGTAGATTGCGTTGCTACTGCATTTCTGTAGATGATCCTCCAAATTCTCGTCGCCAGATTCGATTCTCAAGTTAAGGAGATCTAATAGTACGCCTCCATCCGCCTCTGCCCCCCTGAGTGGCATATCGTGCGTGCCACAAAATACAACACATGATATAATGGCTTTTATTATATTTCGATTATGCTCTATGATTTTGGCGTGGCTATTTTGTATTTGCACATCCACAGGCACATCGTCAATAAAAGATTTCGCTGCAGCTGTGGCGACTATGTGCAGATTTGTTCTAGCATGTATTTTGCAGTCCTCGTGCATATTTTTAAACTTAGTGAATGGCCGGATCATGAATGATCCCAAAACACCTTTGACCGATCCCGGGACAGGCGGAAACAGAACACAATGCTTGCAAAGAGCACCTTTTAAACGCTTTGAATACACTAGCCACGGCGCATATTGGTCCAGCCAATCGTAGTTAAATTTCCTTTGCAACGCTTGTGCATCAGTTTTAAAGTCGTAGCTAACATCTGGAACCCACGGACGTATCAGAATATCTTTTTTTTTGTCTACTGTTAGTTGGTTAGCTCGTCCAACATAGCGGCCCACGTCGTTTATGTGGCAGTCCTCTGAAAAATTAATTTGTTCATTGATCGCAAAAGCTTCCTCTGTTTGCGCCTCTGAAACAGTTGCGGGCGATTGTGGCAAACGAATGCTCACGTTGCCTTCATCACTTCCACTGCTGCTGTCACGACCTTTCCTCCTCTTTACAGAGGAGATGCCTCCAAAATAGTCATTATTAATTTAAATGTTACAACTACTTAGAAAAGCTTACCTTTTTGAAAAAAATTTCTTATGTCCATTATAGTTTACAAAAAATATTCAAAATAATTTAAACTCCACTTCGGAATATCGCGAAAATAATAAATCTAACTAGCTGCGCACTTTTTTCAAAACCACGTTAAAGCAAACCAAAAAAAGCTGCCCCCCCTGCCCCTACCTAGTTACGCCATTGGTTGTATAGACTTCATATGAACTTTGTGCAATTGTAGAGCAAAACATGAGATATAGACATATAATGTATGTTCATATATATTTTGGCAATAAGTTTGGACTTTCACAACTTATAACGCAAATTGTGTATAAATAAGTTAACTAACACATAAGCACACGTATTTTGTCTTTGTATACTTGAAATAAACTAATAATATATATCAATTATATATTCAAGTTTTCGTTGACGATAACTGAATATTGTGACAAGGGGTATTTTACTTTGTTATATTTGTGCGTCTCATCTAGGACTAGCCAGCACGTTGATTGTTTTGTTTCAGCTCCGCTTTGCGGCCTGTGCATTAAAGGAGAGGCAACGGGCCAGCGGAAAGCAAGAACGGTAAAAATGTGTTAGTATGAGTATGCATGTGTGTTTGCAGTTTGTTAGTTTGTTAGTTTTTATACCCTTAACCCATAAAATGGGTAAATAAGGGTATAATGGTTTTGTGCAAGAGTATATAACAGGCAGAAGGAAGCATCTCCGACCCCATAAAGTAGATATATTCTTGATCAGCATCAACAGCCGAGACGATATAGCCATGTCCGTCTGTCCGTCCGTCTGTTCGTCTGTCTCAGAGACTCCAAGAGCTAGAGACTTCAGATTTTGTATATAAGTTCTCCTATACCAACACGTTTGCTTAAAATTATCGATAACTAATCTGGTTTCCGATATACACATGGAATCGATAACAGAATAATATCGAATTTGGAAAATGTAAAAATTAGGGTTGAAGTAATGGGTAACGATAGAACTTTTCTGAAAATTTCGCCCAAATCGGTTAAGAAACACCGGAGATATCGAATTTAATCGATTGAAGCTTAGTCAGTAAACCAAAGTCAATTATAAATTTAATTTATTTACTGCAACTGGGTTCAGGGTATCTTCTAGTCGGTTATTATTATTAGTTATTACTTGTTTTGTATATTTATACCCTTAACCCATAAAATGGGTAAATAAGGGTATAATGGTTTTGTGCAAAAGTATGTAACAGGCAGAAGGAAGCATCTCCAACCCCATAAAGTATATATATTCTTGATCAGCATCAACAGCCGAGATGATATAGCCATGTCCGTCTGTCCGTCCGTCTGTCCGGTCAGTCCGTCAGTCCGTCTGTCTGTCTGTCTGTCCGTCTGTATGAACGCGTGGATCTCAGAGACTACAAGAGCTAAGGACTTCAGATTTTGTATTTAAGTTCTCCTATACCATGAGCAGAACAAGTTTGCTTCAAATTATCGATAACTATTCTATTTTCCGATATACACATAATACCGATAACAAAAATATCGAATTTGGAAAATCTAAAAGTGAGGGTTGAAGTAATGGGTAATTGTAGAACTTTTCTGAAAATTTCGTCCAAATCGGTTAAGAAACACCGGAGATATCGAATTTAATCGATTGAAGTTAAGTAAGTACATAGCACACATGGCAAGGTGCATTTCATTTCACAATAACTCTTAAGCAAATGAAAGTAAAGATTATTTCAAAGCTTTAATTTATAGTTAAAGTAATCAGTTTTTATCATTAATAAGCGAAAAAAAAATTTATTGAACATTTTTCAGTTTACACGGCTTAAAACTAAATACCAAATAAAATGTGCGTAAAGATGGTTTCATTTGAATAGCACACTTTGTATAAAACTATAGTAAATATTATTTTATTAATCTTAAACAAATTTTTTTGGATTGATTATATAAATTATTAATTAATTAATCAGTTTGCGCGATCAACTTGTGAGTCAAAAATTGGAGCTCGCATGTACCAAAATAGGATATGGCTCCCCACACCATAGCCCCGCCGACGATGGGTCTCCTTTCATAAATCGTGATAGAAATAATTATAACCGTCAGGACCCTCGACATTAAATTTTTTCTCATCCGAGAACACAACGCGAAGAGGGGTAAGTGGTGGTTTTTTGATCAATTTTAGGTGCTTTAGATGTTTGGAAGCAATAATAACAAGTAAGAAGGCTCTAGTCGGGAGAGCCCGACTAGAAGATACCCTGAACCCAGTTGCAATAAATAAATTAAATTTATGTAAGACTTTGGTTTACTGACTAAGCCTCAATCGATTAAGTTCGATATCTCCGGTGTTTCTTAACCGATTTGAACGAAATTTTCAGAAAAGTTCTACAATTACCCATTACTTCAACCCTCACTTTTAGATTTTCCAAATTCGATATTTTTTGTTATCGATATTATGTGTATATCGGAAAATATAATAGTTATCGATAATTTGAAGCAAACTTGTTCTGCTCATGGTATAGGAGAACTTAAATACAAAATCTGTCTTTAGGGTAAATAAGGGTATAATGGTTTTGTGCAAAAGTATGTAACAGGCAGAAGGAAGCATATCCGACCCCATAAAGTATACATATTCTTGATCAGCATCAACAGCCGAGACGATATAGCCATGTTCGTCTGTCCGTCCGTCTGTCTGTCTGTCTGTCCGTCTGTATGAACGCGTGGATCTCAGAGACTACAAGAGCTAAAGACTTCAGATTTTGTATTTAAGTTTTCCTATAGCATTAGCAGAACAAGTTTGCTTCAATCTATCGATAACTATTCTGGTTTCCGATATACACATGCAATCGATAACGAAAAATATCGAATTTGGAAAATGTTAAAATTAGGGTTGAAATAATGGGTAACTATAGAACTTTTCTGAAAATTTCGTCCAAATCGGTAGAGAAACACGGTAGATATTGAACTTAATCGATTGAAGCTAAGTCAGTAAACCAAAGTCTTACATAAATTTAATTTATTTATTGCAACTGGGTTCAGGGTATCTTCTAGTCGGGCTCTCCCGACTAGAGCCTTCTTACTTGCTATTATTGCTTCTTTGTTTACAATACACATGCCCCCTTGTTATACTCGATACCGAAGATAAAGAGTATTTTGGGTTTAAGCAATGACCGTCATGGTGTCCGTCCGTCTGTCCGTCTGTATGTTCGCAACTTTTTTCACACCCTTCAAGCGAGAGACTTGAAACTTTTCAATTCATTTTATCTATGGGATAGTAAATTAAAGTGTCAAGATGGGGGTTCTACGATAACTGGGGGGCTGGTAAATCGATAAATTCGATAACTCAAAACCGATAAATCCACATATTTCGCACATCCTTACAGCTAGAACTATCAAATTTGGTAAGAAGATAGCTACTAGCAACCTCAAAAAAACTACATCAAATTTGAGCACGCCACCATTCCCCCCACCACCGCATTAAGTCAAAAGCCAGTTGTGATGACCCCCCAAAACTGCATCAAAGTTGGATGCCACGCCACCATATCACCTAGCCGCCCCCAGCTGCCCCAACGCTTGATCAAAAACGGTAATGCGTGTATCTTCCAGAGCTGTGGAGCTAGAGCCACCAAATTTGGTAGGAAGATAGCTGGCAACAACCTCCAAAAACTCGTGAGTATATCAATAATTATTCAATCTGTAAGCAAACGAAGAGTCCGAATGTTGTATTAAGACCACCTATGAGTAAGCCATTTGTTTCTGACAGACCATTTCAACGGTTATTTTTAGATTTACTATCCGCGATCTAAAGCTGGAAACATTGGACATTGGACTATTAATTGTGGTCGACCTCTGTTAAAAATTTCATTTTCTTTGCCGAATAAAGCGTTTTACATCACCAAAAATTTGTGATTTTCTGGAGAGCTCTATTTTCTTCACACTTGGGGTACCTGAATCAGTGTTTACAGATAACGGCTCTCAGTTTCGATCATGATACTTTGAAGCATTTTAGACTCGATTTTCTGTTAAGCATATATGTATCTACAGCCATATGTTCTCAACAGGCAAATGCAAGCGAGCGGCTGAATAGGTCGGTGTTGGCAGCAATGCGTGCCTATATTGGAACTGATCATACTTGTTGGGATCAGAAATGGAATGAAATAAATGGTGCGATAAGATCTTGTATGTATACAGGTTACTGGTTAATCTCCATGCTTTTTAACTTTCGGACAAAACATGATACTAAATGGAAAAAATTATGAGCTCCTTAGGAAATTACATGTACTTAGTGACGACACAAGGATTAGCTATCCTGATGCATTATAATTCGCTAGAAGTGAAGCAAAAACCAATATTGCAAATGATCATGAAGCAAATACTCGAGCTTACAATTTGCGCAGCAGAAACACTCAACTTAAAATAAGACAAAAGGTTTTCGCGCGGAAATTTTCTCAAAGTAAGGCTAGCAAAAAGCTATCAATCACAAACTCGATCTTGTATTTTCAAAGGCCAAAGTTATTCTTAAAGTAAGCCCCGTGTACTATGAATTGGTTAACGAACAAAACAAAACAAGTAAGAAGGCTCTAGTCGGGAGAGCCCGACTAGAAGATACCCTGAACCCAGTTGCAATATATAAATTAAATTTATAATTAACTTAGGTATACACTCCGTTTCACTTGCATAGTACAAACCAATTTTTTGTTTATATTTGCTTGATTATCAAAATTCATTGACTCAACTGTACTTTTTGTTGTTCTATTTTGTTCGTCTTCGTATCCACGTCACAAGTGACACTCGAAAGTTTACCGTTACATTTTTCTGCCCATTTAATTCTCATTTGCTTCAATTTCTTTTCAATTTTTTGTTTCACATGAATAGCACATTTGCGTTAAAGTTTTATTTACGTCGTGCAGATCATCGGGAAGTTAAAGGAAAAGAATATTTTGAATATTTAAAATATATTTTAATAATAGTCCGTAATAATGGGTCGTGGTAAAGCCTTAACAAACGACGAACAAATAAAAATAAAAAGTTATCGAGAATGTGACCTCTCAGTGGCTGAAATAGCAAAAAAAAATTGGAAGAAGTAGAAAAGTGATATATAATTTTATTCAGAGCAGCCCAAATTATGGGAAAAATATGAAAGGTCGCGTAAATAGTGTACTTTCCAATGCAGATAAGCGCATGACTCTATTGAAAAATAAGAGCAAAAGCTGGGGTTAGTGCAAGTAAAACTACTGTGTGGCGAGTGATTTCGAAGGCCAAACATCTAAAGCACCTAAAATTGAAGAAAAAATCTCGGATGAGAAAAAATTTAATTTCGAGGGTCCTGACGGTTATAATTATTTCTATCACGATTTATGAAAGGAGACCCATCAATTGGAGCGTCTACACAGCAGAGTCGGCGGGGCTATGGTGTGGGGAGCCATATCCTATTTTGGTACATGCGAGCTCCAATTTTTGACTCCCAAGATGAACGCGCAAACTGATTAATTAATTAATAATTTATATAATCAATCCAAAAAAATTTGTTTAAGATTAATAAAATAATATTTACTATAGTTTTATTCAAAGTGTGCTATTAAAATGAAACAATCTTTACGCACTATTTTTTGGTAATTTAGTTTTAAGCCGTGTAAACTGAAAAATGTTCAATAAATTTTTTTTCGCTTATTAATAATAAAAACTGATTACTTTACCTATAAATTAAAGCTTTGAAATAATCTTTACTTTCATTTGCTTAAGAGTTATTGTGAAATTAAATGCACCTTGCCATGTGTGCTTTTAAGTGAAACGGAATGTACTTACTTAACTTCAATCGATTAAATTCGATATCTCCGGTGTTTCTTAACCGATTTGGACGAAATTTTCAGAAAAGTTCTACAATTACCCATTACTTCAATCCCCTTTTAGATTTTCCAAATTCGACATTTTTTGTTATCGATATTATGTGTATATCGGAAAATATAATAGTTATCGATAATTTGAAGCAAACTTGTTCTGCTCATGGTATAGGAGAACGTAAATACAAAATCTGAAGTCTTTAGCTCTTGTAGTCTCTGAGATCCACGCGTTCATACAGACTGACAGACAGACAGACAGACGGACTGACGGACAGACGGACATGGCTATATCTTCTCGGCTGTTGATGCTGATCAAGAATATATCTACTTTATGGGGTCGGAGATGCTTCCTTCTGCCTGTTACATACTTTTGCACAAAACCATCATACCCTTATTTACCCATTTTATGGGTTAAGGGTATAAATATTGGAATTCGTCATTTAAAAGATATTCAGACAGTCTGCATCAGACTAGGTGGTAAACCGTACTTTAGTCAGATAATGCCACTTTGTAGACTTCATTGGCTTTATCTGTGGTCTGTAGTGGACAGAATACTATCCCAAACATAATTTTGTTGAATTTTATTTTTGAGCGACACATGAACTCACTTTTGCCACCCATTGTCGCTATTAGCTAATCTCGCTCGCAGCTCTTGACACCGTTGCTTGGTGCAAGCACATTTTTGGTTCGACTTTGTTACGCTCTTTTGATATTCAGCACTGGAAGTATGCCGTTTGAAAGCTCTTCGCTTGGGCAAATCGTTCTTTAGAGGATACAATTTTCTGAGCTGTCGATCTTTTCTGCCTCAGCATCCAAAGAGTGACGTCGTGTATTATTAAATAAATACAAGAAATTAAAAACCACGTGAGCTGAATCAAATGGTACAGTGCGGAAATAAGCCCTTAAAATAGTAAAAGTGCAACAGAAAAGAGTTAAGATCAATTGAGAAATAATCAGACACTGGCTATTCAGCAAACAACGCTGTTTAATTGTTTATTAGTTTTGCGGAAATATAAAGGAAAAGGTAATATATTACTCAAATTTAGTAAGTGCATCGCTCGCTTTTGTGTCCATTTTCGTCAACGACAATTTAACATTAGGACGGGCTTTAAGAATTGTTCAAGTTAACATGCTGTAAACCACGTCGCAACCACGAAGCGGACAGAAGTAACGAGTAAAAAATTCGGTTCTTCCAAGATAAGCAGCTGTGCTTGTTTTTATACCCTTAACCCGTAAAATGGGTAAATAAGGGTATAATGGTTTTGTGCAAAAGTATGTAACAGGCAGAAGGAAGCATATCCGACCCCATAAAGTATATATATTCTTGATCAGCATCAACAGACGAGACGATATAGCCATGTCCGTCTGTCCGTCCGTCCGTCCGTCTGTCCGTCTGTCCGTCTTTCTGTCTGTCTGTCCGTCTGTATGAACGCGTGGATCTCAGAGACTACAAGAGCTAAAGACTTCAGATTTTGTATTTAAGTTTTCCTATAGCATTAGCAGAACAAGTTTGCTTCAATCTATCGATAACTATTCTGGTTTCCGATATACACATGCAATCGATAACGAAAAGATATCGAATTTGGAAAATGTTAAAATTAGGGTTGAAATAATGGGTAACGATAGAACTTTTCTGAAAATTTCGTCCAAATCGGTAGAGAAACACGGGAGATATTGAACTTAATCGATTGAAGCTAAGTCAGTAAACAAAGTCTTACATAAATTTAATTTATTTATTGCAACTGGGTTCAGGGTATCTTCTAGTCGGGCTCTCCCGACTAGAGCCTTCTTACTTGTTATTATTGCTTCTTTGCTTACAATACACATGCCCCCTTGTTATACTCGATACCGAAGATAAAGAGTATTTTGGGTTTAAGCAATGACCGTCATGGTGTCCGTCCGTCTGTCCGTCTGTATGTTCGCAACTTTTTTCACACCCTTCAAGCGAGAGACTTGAAACTTTTCAATTCATTTTATCTATGGGATAGTAAATTAAAGTGTCAAGATGGGGGTTCTACGATAACTGGGGGGCTGGTAAATCGATAAATTCGATAACTCAAAACCGATAAATCCACATATTTCGCACATCCTTACAGCTAGAACTATCAAATTTGGTAAGAAGATAGCTACTAGCAACCTCCAAAAAACTACATCAAATTTTGAAGCCACGCCCACCCATTCCACCCCCAGCCACCCGCAATTTAAAGTCAAAAAAGCCAAGTTAGGTGATGATGACCCCCCAAAAACTGCATCAAAAGTTTGGATGCCACGCCCACCATTATCACCTTAGCCGCCCCCAGCTGCCCCAACGCTTGATCAAAAACGGTAATGCGTGTATCTTCCAGAGCTGTGGAGCTAGAGCCACCAAATTTGGTAGGAAGATAGCTGGCAACGACCCCCAAAAACTCGTGAGTATATCAATAATTGTTCAATCTGTAAGCAAACCAAGAGTCCGAATGTTGTATTAAGACCACCTATGAGTAAGCCATTTGTTTCTGACAGACCATTTCAACGGTTATTTTTAGATTTACTATCCGCGATCTAAAGCTGGAAACATTGGACATTGGACTATTAATTGTGGTCGACCTCTGTTAAAAGTTTCATTTTCTTTGCCGAATAAAGCGTTTTACATCACCAAAAATTTGTGATTTTCTGGAGAGCTCTATTTTCTTCACATTTGGGGTACCTGAATCAGTGTTGACAGATAACGGCTCTCAGTTTCGATCATGATACTTTGAAGCATTTTAGACTCGATTTTCTGTTAAGCATATATGTATCTACAGCCATATGTTCTTCACAGGCAAATGCAAGCGAGCGGCTGAATAGGTCGGTGTTGGCAGCAATGCGTGCCTATATTGGAACTGATCATACTTGTTGGGATCAGAAATGGAATGAAATAAATGGTGCGATAAGATCTTGTATGTATACAGGTTACTGGTTAATCTCCATGCTTTTTAACTTTCGGACAAAACATGATACTAAATGGAAAAAATTATGAGCTCCTTAGGAAATTACATGTACTTAGTGACGACACAAGGATTAGCTATCCTGATGCATTATAATTCGCTAGAAGTGAAGCAAAAACCAATATTGCAAATGATCATGAAGCAAATACTCGAGCTTACAATTTGCGCAGCAGAAACACTCATCTTAAAACAAGTGGAAACGTTGCAGTCGGACGCAGCAGATTGTTGGGGGTCGTTGCCAGCTATCTTCCTACCAAATTTGGTGGCTCTAGCTCCACTACTCTGGAATATACACGCATTCCCGTTTTTGACGAAGCGTTGGGGCAGATGGGGGTGGCTAGGGCGGTATTGGTAGGCGTGGCATCCCAACTTTTGATGCAGTTTTTTGGGGGTCATCATCAGCTAAATTGGCACCAAATTTGGTGGCTCCAGCTCAAAAACTGTGGGAGATATAGGATTATTTGACTTTATACAGTTCTTTTGGGGTCGTTACCAGCTATCTTCCTACCAAATTTGGTGGCTCCAGCTCCACTACTCTGGAAGATACACGCATTCCCGTTTTTTACGAAGCGTTGGGGCATCTGGGGGCGGCTACGGCGGTATTGGTGGGCGTGGCATCCAAACTTTTGGTGCAGTTTTTGGATGGTCATCATCAGCTAAATTGGCACCAAATTTGGTGGCTCTAGCTCAAAAACTGTGGGAGATATAGGCTTATTTGACTTTAAAATTCTGGGGGTCTGGGGGCGGAATGGGGGGGCGTGGCTCCAAAATTATTGATGCAGTTTTTTGGGGGTTGCTAGTAGCTATCTTCTTACCAAATTTGGTAGTTCTAGCTGTAAGGGTGTGTGAAATATGCGGATTTATCGTTTTTGAGTAATCGAATTTATCGATTTGCCAGCCCCCCAGTTATCGTAGAACCCCAATCTTGACACTTTAATTTTCTATCCCATAGATAAAGAGAATTGGAAAGTTTCAAGTCCCTAGCTTGAAGGGTGTGGAAAAAACTTGCACACATACGGACGGACAGACGGACAGACACCATGACGGACATTGCACAAAACCAATATACTCTTTACCTTCGGTATCGAGTATAATAAGACAAAAGATTTTCGCGCGGAAATTTTCTCAAAGTAAGGCTAGCAAAAAGCTATCAATCACAAACTCGATCTTGTATTTTCAAAGGCCAAAGTTATTCTTAAAGTAAGCCCCGTGTACTATGAATTGGTTAACGAACAAAACAAAACAAGTAAGAAGGCTCTAGTCGGGAGAGCCCGACTAGAAGATACCCTGAACCCAGTTGCAATATATAAATTAAATTTATAATTAACTTAGGTATACACTCCGTTTCACTTGCATAGTACAAACCAATTTTTTGTTTATATTTGCTTGATTATCAAAATTCATTGACTCAACTGTACTTTTTGTTGTTCTATTTTGTTCGTCTTCGTATCCACGTCACAATTGACGCTCGAAAGTTTACCGTTACATTTTTCTGCCCATTTCATTCTCATTTGCTTCAATTTCTTTTCAATTTTTTGTTTCACATGAATAGCACATATGCGTTAAAGTTTTATCTACGTCGTGCAGATCATCGGGAAGTTAAAGGAAAAGAATATTTTGAATATTTAAAATATATTTTAATAATAGTCCGTAATAATGGGTCGTGGTAAAGCCTTAACAAACGACGAACAAATAAAAATAAAAAGTTATCGAGAATGTGACCTCACAGTGGCTGGAATAGCAAAAAAAAATTGGAAGAAGTAAAAAAGTGATATATAATTTTATTCAGAGCAGCCCAAATTATGGGAAAAATATGAAAGGTCGCGTAAATAGTGTACTTTCCAATGCAGATAAGCGATCTATATTGCGCGAGGCTTCCAATTCGCATGACTCTATTGAAAAATAAGAGCAAAAGCTGGGGTTAGTGCAAGTAAAACTACTGTGTGGCGAGTGATTTCGAAGGCCAAACATCTAAAGCACCTAAAATTGAAGAAAAAACCACCACTTACCCATCTTCGCGTTGTGTTCTCGGATGAGAAAAAATTTAATTTCGAGGGTCCTCGCGGTTATAATTATTTCTATCACGATTTATGAAAGGAGACCCATCAAATCGAGCGTTTACACAGCAGAGTCGGCGGGGCTATGATGTGGGGAGCCATATCCTATTTTGGTACATGCGAGCTCCAATTTTTGACTCACAAGATGAACGCGCAAACTGATTAATTAATTAATAATTTATATAATCAATCCAAAAAAATTTGTTTAAGATTAATAAAATAACATTTACTATAGTTTTATGCAAAGTGTGCTATTCAAATGAAACCATCTTTACGCACTATTTTTTGGTAATTTAGTTTTAAGCCGTGTAAAGTGAAAAATGTTCAATAAATTTTTTTTTCGCTTATTAATAATAAAAACTGATTACTTTAACTATAAATTAAAGCTTTGAAATAATCTTTACTTTCATTTGCTTAAGAGTTATTGTGAAATTAAATGCACCTTGCCTTGTGTGCTATTTAAGTGAAACGGAATGTACTTACTTAACTTCAATCGATTAAATTCGATATCTCCGGTGTTTCTTAACCGATTTGGACGAAATTTTCAGAAAAGTTCTACAATTACCCATTACTTCAATCCCCTTTTAGATTTTCCAAATTCGACATTTTTTGTTATCGATATTATGTGTATATCGGAAAATATAATAGTTATCGATAATTTGAAGCAAACTTGTTCTGCTCATGGTATAGGAGAACTTAAATACAAAATCTGTCTTTAGGGTAAATAAGGGTATAATGGTTTTGTGCAAAAGTATGTAACAGGCAGAAGGAAGCATATCCGACCCCATAAAGTATATATATTCTTGATCAGCATCAACAGCCGAGACTATATAGCCATGTCCGTTTGTCCGTCCGTCCGTCTGTCCGTCGTCTGTCTGTCTGTCTGTCCGTCTGTATGAACGCGTGGATCTCAGAGACTACAAGAGCTAAAGACTTCAGATTTTGTATTTAAGTTTTCCTATAGCATTAGCAGAACAAGTTTGCTTCAATCTATCGATAACTATTCTGGTTTCCGATATACACATGCAATCGATAACGAAAAATATCGAATTTGGAAAATGTTAAAATTAGGGTTGAAATAATGGGTAACGATAGAACTTTTCTGAAAATTTCGTCCAAATCGGTAGAGAAACACCGGAGATATTGAACTTAATCGATTGAAGCTAAGTCAGTAAACCAAAGTCTTACATAAATTTAATTTATTTATTGCAACTGGGTTCAGGGTATCTTCTAGTCGGGCTCTCCCGACTACAGCCTTCTTACTTGTTATTATTGCTTCTTTGCTTACAATACACATGCCCCCTTGTTATACTCGATACCGAAGATAAAGAGTATTTTGGGTTTAAGCAATGACCGTCATGGTGTCCGTCCGTCTGTCCGTCTGTATGTTCGCAACTTTTTTCACGAGTGAGTATATCAATAATTGTTCAATCTGTAAGCAAACCAAGAGTCCGAATGTTGTATTAGGACCACCTATGAGTAAGCCATTTGTTTCTGACAGACCATTTCAACGGTTATTTTTAGATTTACTATCCGCGATCTAAAGCTGGAAACATTGGACATTGGACTATTAATTGTGGTCGACCTCTGTTAAAAGTTTCATTTTCTTTGCCGAATAAAGCGTTTTACATCACCAAAAATTTGTGATTTTCTGGAGAGCTCTATTTTCTTCACATTTGGGGTACCTGAATCAGTGTTGACAGATAACGGCTCTCAGTTTCGATCATGATACTTTGAAGCATTTTAGACTCGATTTCTGTTAGCATATATGTATCTACAGCCATATGTTCTTCACAGGCAAATGCAAGCGAGCGGCTGAATAGGTCGGTGTTGGCAGCAATGCGTGCCTATATTGGAACTGATCATACTTGTTGGGATCAGAAATGGAATGAAATAAATGGTGCGATAAGATCTTGTATGTATACAGGTCACTGGTTAATCTCCATGCTTTTAACTTTCGGACAAAACATGATACTAAATGGAAAAAATTATGAGCTCCTTAGGAAATTACATGTACTTAGTGACGACACAAGGATTAGCTATCCTGATGCATTATAATTCGCTAGAAGTGAAGCAAAAACCAATATTGCAAATGATCATGAAGCAAATACTCGAGCTTACAATTTGCGCAGCAGAAACACTCAACTTAAAATAAGACAAAAGATTTTCGCGCGGAAATTTTCTCAAAGTAAGGCTAGCAAAAAGCTATCAATCACAAACTCGATCTTGTATTTTCAAAGGCCAAAGTTATTCTTAAAGTAAGCCCCGTGTACTATGAATTGGTTAACGAACAAACAAAACAAGTAAGAAGGCTCTAGTCGGGAAAGCCCGACTAGAAGATACCCTGAACCCAGTTGCAATATATAAATTAAATTTATAATTAACTTAGGTATACACTCCGTTTCACTTGCATAGTACAAACCAATTTTTTGTTTATATTTGCTTGATTATCAAAATTCATTGACTCAACTGTACTTTATGTTGTTCTATTTTGTTCGTCTTCGTATCCACGTCACAAGTGACACTCGAAAGTTTACCGTTACATTTTTCTGCCCATTTAATTCTCATTTGCTTCAATTTCTTTTCAATTTTTTGTTTCACATGAATAGCACATTTGCGTTAAAGTTTTATTTACGTCGTGCAGATCATCGGGAAGTTAAAGGAAAAGAATATTTTGAATATTTAAAATATATTTTAATAATAGTCCGTAATAATGGGTCGTGGTAAAGCCTTAACAAACGACGAACAAATAAAAATAAAAAGTTATCGAGAATGTGACCTCTCAGTGGCTGAAATAGCAAAAAAAAAAATTGGAAGAAGTAAAAAAGTGATATATAATTTTATTCAGAGCAGCCCAAATTATGGGAAAAATATGAAAGGTCGCGTAAATAGTGTACTTTCCAATGCAGATAAGCGATCTATATTGCGCGAGGCTTCCAATTCGCATGACTCTATTGAAAAATAAGAGCAAAAGCTGGGGTTAGTGCAAGTAAAACTACTGTGTGGCGAGTGATTTCGAAGGCCAAACATCTAAAGCACCTAAAATTGAAGAAAAAATCTCGGATGAGAAAAAATTTAATTTCGAGGGTCCTCGCGGTTATAATTATTTCTATCACGATTTATGAAAGGAGACCCATCAATTGGAGCGTCTACACAGCAGAGTCGGCGAGCTCCAATTTTTGACTCCCAAGATGAACGCGCAAACTGATTAATTAATTAATAATTTATATAATCAACCCAAAAAAAATTTGTTTAAGATAATAAATAATAAGTAAATAATAAAATAATATTTACTATAGTTTTATACAAAGTGTGCTATTAAAATGAAACAATCTTTACGCACTATTTTTTGGTAATTTAGTTTTAAGCCGTGTAAACTGAAAATGTTCAATAAATTTTTTTTCGCTTATTAATAATAAAAACTGATTACTTTAACTATAAATTAAAGCTTTGAAATAATCTTTACTTTCATTTGCTTAAAGAGTTATTGTTAAATGAAATGCACCTTGCCATGTGTGCTATTTAAGTGAAACGGAATGTACTTACTTAACTTCAATCGATTAAATTCGATATCTCCGGTGTTTCTTAACCGATTTGGACGAAATTTTCAGAAAAGTTCTACAATTACCCATTACTTCAATCCCCTTTTAGATTTTCCAAATTCGACATTTTTTGTTATCGATATTATGTGTATATCGGAAAATATAATAGTTATCGATAATTTAAAGCAAACTTGTTCTGCTCATGGTATAGGAGAACTTAAATACAAAATCTGTCTTAGGGTAAATAAGGGTATAATGGTTTTGTGCAAAAGTATGTAACAGGCAGAAGGAAGCATATCGACCCCATAAAGTATATATATTCTTGATCAGCATCAACAGCCGAGACGATATAGCCATGTCCGTCTGTCCGTCCGTCGTCCGTCTGTCCGTCTGTCCGTCTTCTGTCTGTCTGTCCGTCTGTATGAACGCGTGGATCTCAGAGACTACAAGAGCTAAAGACTTCAGATTTTGTATTTAAGTTTTCCTATAGCATTAGCAGAACAAGTTTGCTTCAATCTATCGATAACTATTCTGGTTTCCGATATACACATGCAATCGATAACGAAAATATCGAATTTGGAAAATGTTAAAATTAGGGTTGAAATAATGGGTAACGATAGAACTTTTCTGAAAATTTCGTCCAAATCGGTTGAGAAACACCGGAGATATTGAACTTAATCGATTGAAGCTAAGTCAGTAAACCAAAGTCTTACATAAATTTAATTTATTTATTGCAACTGGGTTCAGGGTATCTTCTAGTCGGGCTCTCCCGACTACAGCCTTCTTACTTGCTATTATTGCTTCTTTGTTTACAATACACATGCCCCCTTGTTATACTCGATACCGAAGATAAAGAGTATTTGGGTTTAAGCAATGACCGTCATGGTGTCCGTCCGTCTGTCCGTCTGTATGTTCGCAACTTTTTTCACACCCTTCAAGCGAGAGACTTGAAACTTTTCAATTCATTTTATCTATGGGATAGTAAATTAAAGTGTCAAGATGGGGGTTCTACGATAACTGGGGGGCTGGTAAATCGATAAATTCGATAACTCAAAACCGATAATATCCACATCCTTACAGCTAGAACTATCAAATTTGGTAAGAAGATAGCTACTAGCAACCTCCAAAAAACTACATCAAATTTTGAAGCCACGCCCACCCATTCCACCCCCAGCCACCCGCAATTTAAGTCAAAAAAGCCAAGTTAGGTGATGATGACCCCCCAAAAACTGCATCAAAAGTTTGGAAGCCACGCCCACCATTATCACCTTAGCCGCCCCCAGCTGCCCCAACGCTTGATCAAAAACGGTAATGCGTGTATCTTCCAGAGCTGTGGAGCTAGAGCCACCAAATTTGGTAGGAAGATAGCTGGCAACGACCCCCAAAAACTCGTGAGTATATCATAATTGTTCAATCTGTAGCAAACCAAGAGTCCGAATGTTGTATTAAGACCACCTATGAGTAAGCCATTTGTTTCTGACAGACCATTTCAACGGTTATTTTTAGATTTACTATCCGCGATCTAAAGCTGGAAACATTGGACATTGG
This sequence comes from Scaptomyza flava, assembly GCA_030179655.1. NCBI lineage: Eukaryota > Metazoa > Arthropoda > Insecta > Diptera > Drosophilidae > Scaptomyza > Scaptomyza flava. The sequence continues at coordinate 32,733,132 of JARNME010000404.1, read as the reverse complement.
ACTATTAATTGTGGTCGACCTCTGTTAAAAGTTTCATTTTCTTTGCCGAATAAAGCGTTTTACATCACCAAAAATTTGTGATTTTCTGGAGAGCTCTATTTTCTTCACATTTGGGGTACCTGAATCAGTGTTGACAGATAACGGCTCTCAGTTTCGATCATGATACTTTGAAGCATTTTAGACTCGATTTTCTGTTAAGCATATATGTATCTACAGCCATATGTTCTTCACAGGCAAATGCAAGCGAGCGGCTGAATAGGTCGGTGTTGGCAGCAATGCGTGCCTATATTGGAACTGATCATACTTGTTGGGATCAGAAATGGAATGAAATAAATGGTGCGATAAGATCTTGTATGTATACAGTCACTGGTTAATCTCCATGCTTTTTAACTTTCGGACAAAACATGATACTAAATGGAAAAAATTATGAGCTCCTTAGGAAATTACATGTACTTAGTGACGACACAAGGATTAGCTATCCTGATGCATTATAATTCGCTAGAAGTGAAGCAAAAACCATATTGCAAATGATCATGAAGCAAATACTCGAGCTTACAATTTGCGCAGCAGAAACACTCAACTTAAAATAAGACAAAAGATTTTCGCGCGGAAATTTTCTCAAGTAAGGCTAGCAAAAAGCTATCAATCACAAACTCGATCTTGTATTTTCAAAGGCCAAAGTTATTCTTAAAGTAAGCCCCGTGTACTATGAATTGGTTAACGAACAAAACAAAACAAGTAAGAAGGCTCTAGTCGGGAAAGCCCGACTAGAAGATACCCTGAACCCAGTTGCAATATAAATTAAATTTATAATTAACTTAGGTATACACTCCGTTTCACTTGCATAGTACAAACCAATTTTTTGTTTATATTTGCTTGATTATCAAAATTCATTGACTCAACTGTACTTTATGTTGTTCTATTTTGTTCGTCTTCGTATCCACGTCACAATTGACGCTCGAAAGTTTACCGTTACATTTTTCTGCCCATTTCATTCTCATTTGCTTCAATTTCTTTTCAATTTTTTGTTTCACATGAATAGCACATTTGCGTTAAAGTTTTATTTACGTCGTGCAGATCATCGGGAAGTTAAAGGAAAAGAATATTTTGAATATTTAAAATATATTTTAATAATAGTCCGTAATAATGGGTCGTGGTAAAGCCTTAACAAACGACGAACAAATAAAAATAAAAAGTTATCGAGAATGTGACCTCTCAGTGGCTGAAATAGCAAAAAAAAAAATTGGAAGAAGTAAAAAAGTGATATATAATTTTATTCAGAGCAGCCCAAATTATGGGAAAAATATGAAAGGTCGCGTAAATAGTGTACTTTCCAATGCAGATAAGCGATCTATATTGCGCGAGGCTTCCGATTCGCATGACTCTATTGAAAAATAAGAGCAAAAGCTGGGGTTAGTGCAAGTAAAACTACTGTGTGGCGAGTGATTTCGAAGGCCAAACATCTAAAGCACCTAAAATTGAAGAAAAAATCTCGGATGAGAAAAATTTAATTTCGAGGGTCCTCGCGGTTATAATTATTTCTATCACGATTTATGAAAGGAGACCCATCAATTGGAGCGTCTACACAGCAGAGTCGGCGAGCTCCAATTTTTGACTCCCAAGATGAACGCGCAAACTGATTAATTAATTAATAATTTATATAATCAACCCAAAAAAAATTTGTTTAAGATAATAAATAATAAGTAAATAATAAAATAATATTTACTATAGTTTTATACAAAGTGTGCTATTAAAATGAAACAATCTTTACGCACTATTTTTTGGTAATTTAGTTTTAAGCCGTGTAAACTGAAAAATGTTCAATAAATTTTTTTTCGCTTATTAATAATAAAAACTGATTACTTTAACTATAAATTAAAGCTTTGAAATAATCTTTACTTTCATTTGCTTAAAGAGTTATTGTTAAATGAAATGCACCTTGCCATGTGTGCTATTTAAGTGAAACGGAATGTACTTACTTAACTTCAATCGATTAAATTCGATATCTCCGGTGTTTCTTAACCGATTTGGACGAAATTTTCATAAAAGTTCTACAATTACCCATTACTTCAACCCTCACTTTTAGATCTTCCAAATTCGATATTTTTTGTTATCGATATTATGTGTATATCGGAAAATATAATAGTTATCGATAATTTGAAGCAAACTTGTTCTGCTCATGGTATAGGAGAACGTAAATACAAAATCTGAAGTCTTTAGCTCTTGTAGTCTCTGAGATCCACGCGTTCATACAGACGGACAGACAGACAGACAGACGGACTGACGGACAGACGGACATGGCTATATCGTCTCGGCTGTTGATGCTGATCAAGAATATATATACTTTATGGGGTTGGAGATGCTTCCTTCTGCCTGTTACATACTTTTGCACAAAACCATTATACCCTTATTTACCCATTTTATGGGTTAAGGGTATAAATATTGGAATTCGTCATTTAAAAGATATTCAGACAGTCTGCATTAGACTAGGTGGTAAACCGTACTTTAGTCAGATAATGCCACTTTGTAGACTTCATTGGCTTTATCTGTGGTCTGTAGTGGACAGAATACTATCCCAAACATAATTTTGTTGAATTTTATTTTTGAGCGACACATGAACTCACTTTTGCCACTGAAATAGACAAAACAAGTGGAAACGTTGCAGTCGGACGCAACCGACTGCGGTATACTCGATACCAGTATTAAAAATTTTGATGCCCATCCATGTGGGATGTCAATTGCTATCTTCATACTAAATTTGGTGACTCTAGCTCGAAGTTTGTATAAAGTGGGGAAAGGGCGGCTGGGGGCGGTATGGGTGGAATTGCATCCAAATTTTTGATGCAGATCTTTGTGGAATGTCAATTGCTATCTTCATACCCAATTTGGTGACTCTAGCTCAAAGTTTGTAAAAATGGGGAAAGGGGGGCTGGGGGCGGTATGGTTGGGCGTGGCATCCAAATTTTTGCTGCAGATCCTTGTGGAATGTCAAATGCTACCTTCATACCAAATTTGGTGACTCTAGTTCGAAGCATGTAAAAGGTGGTGAAAGGGGGCTATGGGGCTTGGGGCGGTATGGGTGGGCGTGGCATCCAAATTTTTGCTGCAGATCCTTGGGGAATGTCAAATGCTACCTTCATACCAAATTTGGTGACTCTAGCTCGAAGTTTGTATAAAGTGGGGAAAGGGGGGCTGGGGGCGGTATGGGTGGAATATCATCCAAATTTTTGATGCAGATCTTTGTGGAATGTCAATTGCTATCTTCATAACAAATTTGGTGACTCTAGCTCAAAGTTTGTAAAAGTGGGGAAAGGGGGGCTGGGGGCGGTATGGTTGGGCGTGGCATCCAAATTTTTGCTGCACATCCTTGGGGAATGTCAAATGCTACCTTCATACCAAATTTGGTGACTCTAGCTCAAAGTTTGTATAAAGTGGGGAAATGGGGGCTGGGGGCGGTATGGTTGGGCGTGGCATCCAAATTTTTGCTGCAGATCCTTGTGGAATGTCAAATGCTACCTTGATACCAAATTTGTTGACTCTAGCTCAAAGTTTGTATAAGGTGTGGACAGGGGGGCTATGGGGCTGGGGGCGGTATGGTTGGGCGTGGCATCCAAATTTTTGCTGCAGATCCTTGTGGAATGTCAACTGCTACCTTCATACCAAATTTGGTGACTCTAGTTCGAAGCATGTAAAAGGTGGTGAAAGGGGGCTATGGGGCTTGGGGCGGTATGGGTGGGCGTGGCATTCAAATTTTTGCTGCCGATCCATGTGGGATGTCAATTGCTCTCTTCATACCAAATTTGGTGACTCTAGCTCTAAGTTTGTATAAAGTGGTGAAAGGGAGGCTGGGGAAGGTATGGTTGGGCGTGGCATCCAAATTTTTGCTGCAGATCCTTGTGGAATGTCAAATGCTACCTTGATACCAAATTTGTTGACTCTAGCTCAAAGTTTGTATAAGGTGGGGAGAGGGGGGCTATGGGGCTGGGGGCGGTATGGTTGGGCGTGGCATCCAAATTTTTGCTGCAGATCCTTGTGGAATATCAAATGCTACCTTCATACCAAATTTGGTGACTCTAGTTCGAAGCATGTAAAAGGTGGTGAAAGGGGGGCTATGGGGCTTGGGGCGGTATGGGTGGGCGTGGCATTCAAATTTTTGCTTCCGATCCATGTGGGATGTCAATTGCTCTCTTCATACCAAATTTGGTGACTCTAGCTCGAAGTTTGTATAAAGTGGGGAAAGGGGGGCTGGGGGCGGTATGGTTGGGCGTGGCATCCAAATTTATGCTGCAGATCCTTGTGGAATGTCAAATGCTACCTTCATACCAAATTTGGTGACTCTAGCTCAAAGTTTGTATAAGTGGGGAAAGGGGGGCGGAACGGATGGGCTAGGCTCCAAAACTTTGATGCAGATTGTTGGGGGTCGTTGCCAGCTATCTTCCTACCAAATTTGGTGGCTCTAGCTCCACTACTCTGGAATATACACGCATTCCCGTTTTTGACGAAGCGTTGGGGCAGATGGGGGTGGCTAGGGCGGTATTGGTTGGCGTGGCATCCAAACTTTTGATGCAGTTTTTGGGGGGTCATCATCATCTATCTTGGCACCAAGTTTGGTGACTCTAGCTAAAAAACTGTGGGAGATATAGGCTTTTCTGATTTCTAAATGCGGGGGGATTGGGGGCGGGATGGGTGGGCATGGCTCCAAAACTTTGATGCAGTTCTTTTGGGGTCGTTACCAGCTATCTTCCTACCACATTTGGTGGCTCTAGCTCCACTACTCTGGAAGATACACGCATTCCCGTTTTTTACGAAGCGTTGGGGCATCTGGGGGCGGCTAGGGCGGTATTGGTGGGCGTGGCATCCAAACTTTTGGTGCAGTTTTTGGAAGGTCATCATCAGCTAAATTGGCACCAAATTTGGTTGCTCTAGCTCAAAAACTGTGGGAGATATAGGCTTTTTTGACTTTAAAATGCGGTGGGTCTGGGGGCGGAATGCGGGGGCGTGGCTCAAAAATTTTTGATGCAGTTTTTTTGGGGAATGCTAGTAGCAAATTTGGTAGTTCTAGCTGTCAGGGTGTGTGAAATATGCGGATTAATCGTTTTTGAGTTATCGAATTTATGGATTTGCCAGCCCCCCAGTTATCGTAGAACCCCAATCTTGACACTTTAATATACTATCCCATAGATACAGAGAATTGGAAAGTTTCAAGTCCCTAGCTTGAAGGGTGTGGAAAAAACTTGCACACATACGGACGGACAGACGGACAGACACCATGACGGACATTGCACAAAACCAATATACTCTTTACCTTCGGTATCGAGTATAATTATTACCCATTGTCGCTATTAGCTAATCTCGCTCGCAGCTCTTGACACCGTTACTTGGTGCAAGCACATTTTTGGTTCGACTTTGTTACGCTCTTTTGCTATTCAGCACTGGAACTATGCCGTTTGAAAGCTCTTCGCTTGGGCAAATCGTTCTTTAGAGGATACAATTTTCGGAGCTGTCGATCTTTTCTGCCTCAGCATCCAAAGAGTGACGTCGTGTATTATTAAATAAATACAAGAAATTAAAAACCACGTGAACTGAATCAAATGGTACAGTGCGGATATAAGCCCTTAAAATAGTAAAAGTGCAACAGAAAAGAGAGACCAATTTAGAATTTTAAATGACGAATTCCAATATTTATACCCTTAACCCATAAAATGGGTAAATAAGGGTATAATGGTTTTGTGCAAAAGTATGTAACTGGCAGAAGGAAGCATCTCCGACCCCATAAAGTGTATATATTCTTCATCAGCATCAACAGCCGAGACGATATAGCCATGTCCACCTGTCCGTCCGTCCGTCTGTCTGTCCGTCTGTCTGTCTGTCTGTCCGTCTGTACGAACGCGTGGATCTCAGAGACTACAAGAGCTAAAGACTTCAGATTTTGTATTTAAGTTTTCCTATAGCATTAGCAGAACAAGTTTGCTTCAATCTATCGATAACTATTCTGGTTTCCGATATAAACATGCAATCGATAACGAAAAAATATCGAATTTGGAAAATGTTAAAATTAGGGTTGAAATAATGGGTAACGATAGAACTTTTCTGAAAATTTCGTCTAAATCGGTAGAGAAACACCGGAGATATTGAACTTAATCGATTGAAGCTAAGTCAGTAAACCAAAGACTTACATAAATTTAATTTATTTATTGCAACTGGGTTCAGGGTATCTTCTAGTCGGGCTCTCCAAACTACAGCCTTCTTACTTGCTATTATTGCTTCTTTGCTTACAATACACATGCCCCCTTGTTATACTCGATACCGAAGATAAAGAGTATTTTGGGTTTAAGCAATGACCGTCATGGTGTCCGTCCGTCTGTCCGTCTGTATGTTCGCAACTTTTTTCACACCCTTCAAGCGAGAGACTTGAAACTTTTCAATTCATTTTATCTATGGGATAGTAAATTAAAGTGTCAAGATGGGGGTTCTACGATAACTGGGGGGCTGGTAAATCGATAAATTCGATAACTCAAAACCGATAGATCCACATCCTTACAGCTAGAACTATCAAATTTGGTAAGAAGATAGCTACTAGCAACCTCCAAAAAACTACATCAAATTTTGAAGCCACGCCCACCATTATCACCCTAGCCGCCCCCAGCTGCCCCAACGCTTGATCAAAAACGGTAATGCGTGTATCTTCCAGAGCTGTGGAGCTAGAGCCACCAAATTTGGTAGGAAGATAGCTGGCAACGACCCCCAAAAACTCGTGAGTATATCAATAATTGTTCAATCTGTAAGCAAACCATGAGTCCGAATGTTGTATTAAGACCACCTATGAGTAAGCCATTTGTTTCTGACAGACCATTTCAACGGTTATTTTTAGATTTACTATCCGCGATCTAAAGCTGGAAACATTGGACATTGGACTATTAATAGTGGTCGACCTCTGTTAAAAGTTTCATTTTCTTTGCCGAATAAAGCGTTTTACATCACCAAAAATTTGTGATTGTCTGGAGAGCTTTATTTGCTTCACATTTGGGGTACCTGAATCAGTGTTGACAGATAACGGCTCTCAGTTTCGATCATGATACTTTGAAGCATTTTAGACTCGATTTTCTGTTAAGCATATATGTATGTATGTACAGCCATATGTTCTCCACAGGCAAATGCAAGCGAGCGGCTGAATAGGTCGGTGTTGGCAGCAATACGTGCCTATATTGGAACTGATCATACTTGTTGGGATCAAAAATGGAATGAAATAAATGGTGCGATAAGATCTTGTATGTATACAGGTTACTGGTTAATCACCATGCTTTTTAACTTTCGGACAAAACATGATACTAAATGGAAAAAATTATGAGCTCCTTAGGAAATTACATGTACTTAGTGACGACACAAAGATTAGCTATCCTGATGCATTACAATTCGCTAGAAGTGAAGCAAAAACCAATATTGCAAATGATAATGAAGCAAATACTCGAGCTATCAATTTGCGCAGCAGAAACACTCAACTTAAAATAAGACAAAAGGTTTTCGCGCGGAAATTTTTCAAAGTAAGGCTAGCAAAAAGCTATCAATCACAAACTCGATCTTGTATTTTCAAAGGCCAAAGTTATTCGTAAAGTAAGCCCCGTGTACTATGAATTGGTTAACGAACAAAACAAAACAAGTAAGAAGGCTCTAGTCGGGAGAGCCCGACTAGAAGATACCCTGAACCCAGTTGCAATATATAAATTAAATTTATAATTAACTTAGGTATACACTCCGTTTCACTTGCATAGTACAAACCAATTTTTTGTTTTTATTTGCTTGATTATCAAAATTCATTGACTCAACTGTACTTTATGTTGTTCTATTTTGTTCGTCTTCGTATCCACGTCACAAGTGACGCTCGAAAGTTTACCGTTACATTTTTCTGCCCATTTAATTCTCATTTGCTTCAATTTCTTTTCAATTTTTTGTTTCACATGAATAGCACATTTGCGTTAAAGTTTTATTTACGTCGTGCAGATCATCGGGAAGTTAAAGGAAAAGAATATTTTGAATATTTAAAATATATTTTAATAATAGTCCGTAATAATGGGTCGTGGTAAAGCCTTAACAAACGACGAACAAATAAAAATAAAAAGTTATCGAGAATGTGACCTCACAGTGGCTGAAATAGCAAAAAAAAATTGGAAGAAGTAAAAAAGTGATATATAATTTTATTCAGAGCAGCCCAAATTATGGGAAAAATATGAAAGGTCGCGTAAATAGTGTACTTTCCAATGCAGATAAGCGCATGACTTTATTGAAAAATAAGAGCAAAAGCTGGGGTTAGTGCAAGTAAAACTACTGTGTGGCGAGTGATTTCGAAGGCCAAACATCTAAAGCACCTAAAATTGAAGAAAAAATCTCGGATGAGAAAAAATTTAATTTCGAGGGTCCTGACGGTGATAATTATTTCTATCACGATTTATGAAAGGAGACCCATCAATTGGAGCGTCTACACAGCAGAGTCGGCGAGCTCCAATTTTTGACTCCCAAGATGAACGCGCAAACTGATTAATTAATTAATAATTTATATAATCAACCCAAAAAAAATTTGTTTAAGATAATAAATAATAAGTAAATAATAAAATAATATTTACTATAGTTTTATACAAAGTGTGCTATTAAAATGAAACAATCTTTACGCACTATTTTTTGGTAATTTAGTTTTAAGCCGTGTAAACTGAAAAATGTTCAATAAATTTTTTTTCGCTTATTAATAATAAAAACTGATTACTTTACCTATAAATTAAAGCTTTGAAATAATCTTTACTTTCATTTGCTTAAAGAGTTATTGTTAAATGAAATGCACCTTGCCATGTGTGCTATTTAAGTGAAACGGAATGTACTTACTTAACTTCAATCGATTAAATTCGATATCTCCGGTGTTTCTTAACCGATTTGGACGAAATTTTCAGAAAAGTTCTACAATTACCCATTACTTCAATCCCCTTTTAGATTTTCCAAATTCGACATTTTTTGTTATCGATATTATGTGTATATCGGAAACCAGAATAGTTATCGATAATTTGAAGCAAACTTGTTCTGCTCATGGTATAGGAGAACGTAAATACAAAATCTGAAGTCTTTAGCTCTTGTAGTCTCTGAGATCCACGCGTTCATACAGAAGGACAGACAGACAGACAGACGGACTGACGGACAGACGGACATGGCTATATCGTCTCGGCTGTTGATGCTGATCAAGAATATATATACTTTATGGGGTCGGAGATGCTTCCTTCGGCCTGTTACATACTTTTGCACAAAACCATTATACCCTTATTTACCCATTTTATGGGTTAAGGGTATAAATATTGGAATTCGTCATTTAAAAGATATTCAGACAGTCTGCATCAGACTAGGTAGTAAACCGTACTTTAGTCAGATAATGCCACTTTGTAGACTTCATTGGCTTTATCTGTGGTCTGTAGTGGACAGAATACTATCCCAAACATAATTTTGTTGAATTTTATTTTTGAGCGACACATGAACTCACTTTTGCCACTGAAATAGACAAAATTATTACCCATTGTCGCTATTAGCTAATCTCGCTCGCAGCTCTTGACACCGTTACTTGGTGCAAGCACATTTTTGGTTCGACTTTGTTACGCTCTTTTGATATTCAGCACTGGAAGTATGCCGTTTGAAAGCTCTTCGCTTGGGCAAATCGTTCTTTAGAGGATACAATTTTCGGAGCTGTCGATCTTTTCTGCCTCAGCATCCAAAGAGTGACGTCATGTGTTATTAAATAAATACAAGAAATTATAAACCACGTGAGCTGAATCAAATGGTACAGTGCGGAAATAAGCCCTTAAAATAGTAAAAGTGCAACAGAAAAGAGTTAAGATCAATTGAGAAATAATCAGACACTGGCTATTCAGCAATCAACGCTGTTTAATTGTTTATTAGTTTTGCGGAAATATAAAGGAAAAGGTAATATACTACTCAAATTTAGTAAGTGCATCGCTCTAAAGCTTTTGTGTTCATTTTCGTCAACGACAATTTAACATTAGGACGGGCTTTAAGAATTGTTCAAGTTAACATGCTGTAAACCACGTTGCAACTACGAAGCGGACAGAAGTAACGAGTAAAAAATTCGATTCTTCCAAGATAAGCAGCTGTGCTTGTTTTTATACCCTTAACCCGTAAAATGGGTAAATAAGGGTATAATGGTTTTGTGCAAAAGTATGTAACAGGCAGAAGGAAGCATCTCCGACCTCATAAAGTATATATATTCTTGATCAGCATCAACAGCCGAGACGATATAGCCATGTCTGTCTGTCCGTCCGTCCGTCCGTCTGTCCGTCTGTCCGTCTGTCCGTCTGTCTGTCTGTCTGTCCGTCTGTATGAACGTGTGGATCTCAGAGACTACAAGAGCTAAAGACTTCAGATTTTGTATTTAAGTTTTCCTATACCATGAGCAGAACAAGTTTGCTTCAATCTATCGATAACTATTCTGGTTTCCGATATACACATGCAATCGATAACGAAAAAATAACGAATTTGGAAGATGTTAAAATTAGGGTTGAAATAATGGGTAACGATAGAACTTTTCTGAAAATTTCGTCCAAATCGGTAGAGAAACACCGGAGATATTGAACTTAATCGATTGAAGCTAAGTCAGTAAACCAAAGTCTTACATAAATTTAATTTATTTATTGCAACTGGGTTCAGGTCGGGCTCTCCCGACTAGAGCCTTCTTACTTGCTATTATTGCATCTTTGTTTACAATACACTTGCCCCCTTGCTATACTCGATACCGAAGATAAAGAGTATTTTGGGTTTAAGCAATGACCGTCATGGTGTCCGTCCGTCTGTCCGTCTGTATGCTCGCAACTTTTTTCACACCCTTCAAGCTAGAGACTTGAAACTCTTCAATTCTTTTTATCTATGGGATAGTAAATTAAAGTGTCAAGATGGGTGTTCTACGATAACTGGGGGGCTGGTAAATCGATAAATTCGATAACTCAAAACCGATAAATCCACATATTTCGCACATCCTTACAGCTAGAGCTATCAAATTTGGTAAGAATATAGCTACTAGCAACCCCCAAAAAACTGCATCAAAAATTTTAAATCCACGCCCACCCATTCCGCCCCCTGCCACCCGCAATTTTAAAGTCAAAAAAGCTTATATCTCCCACAGTTTTAAGCTAGAGCCACCACATTTGATGCCAAGTTAGGTGATGATGACTCCCCAAAAACTGCATCAAAAGTTTGGATGCCACGCCCACCAATACCACCCTAGCCGCCACCAGCTGCCCCAACGCTTGATCAAATACGGTAATGCGTGTATCTTCCAGAGCTGTGGAGCTAGAGCCACCAAATTTGATAGGAAGATAGATTGCAACGACCCCCAAAAATCTGCATGGAGCCACGCGCATCCCTTCCACCCCCTTTCCCCACCTTTTACAAACTTTGAGCTAGAGTCACCAAATTTGATATAAAGGTAGCAATTGACATTCCACATAGATCTGCAGCAAAAATGTGGATGCCACGCCCATCCATACCGTCCCAAGCCCCCCTTTCCCCACCTTTTACAAAATTTAAGCTAGAGTCACCAAATTTGGTATGAAGATAGCAATTGACATTCCACATAGATCTGCTGCAAAACTTTGGATTCCACGTCCAGCCATACAGCCCCCAGCCTCCCTTTCCGCTTTTTTTTTTACAAACTTTGACCACCCAACATTTTGAAGGAAGATAGCTGGTGGCATCCTCATCCGCATCGGAACGATGGCTGTGTGCAGCCACAGCGTGATGTGGGGTGCCATTCCCCATTTCAGTCCAATGGACTTCCTACATGTATATTGTGCGACTTTTGTGTTAATATTCCAGTCTAGTTTACTATCGAGAGTGAGCCCTAAGTATTTAGCGGATTTACTGAAGGCAAGTTCCACCCCATTCAGGGTTGGTGGTCTGAGGGGAGGGATCTTTTACTTCTTAGTTAAGAGCACTAAATCCGTTTTAGCTGGGTTTAGTCCAAGTCCCTTTGCTGTAGCCCATGAGGAGAGGGTTCGAAGTTCAGTGGTCATAAGCTCGCACAAGCTGTGGAGTTATTTACCCGAGAAGGCTATGGCAACGTCTTCCGCGTAAGCGGTAACTTGACAGCCGCCTCCCTCTATGGAGCGCAGCAAGCTGTTAACAGCCACATTCCAGAGGAGAGGAGAGAGACCACCTCATTGCGGGGTGCCTCTATTGACCGATCTGGAAATGGTCGCAGACCCAAGGGTGGCCCTGACGATCATGCGTTTGAGCAGCTGATCAATCAGATCCACGATCCGGTGCCCCACTCCCAGCTCCGACAATGCCTCGGTAATCGCTCCCGGTGCGACGTTATTGAAAGCGAACTCGATGTGTAGAAAGGCTATAAGGCAGCCAAGTTCTTTGTGGTGTAGTGCCGTTTCCACTGTGGAGATGACAGCATGAAGCGCTGTCTCAGTAGATTTTCCTTTTTGATAGGCATGTTGTGCTTGGGAGAAGTGATCAGTCTTGATCGAGTCTCTGATATGTAGGCCCAGTACCCTTTCTAGTGTCTTGAGTAGAAAGGACGTTGGGCTTATGGGACGAAAGTCCTTTGGGGTCGTGTGTGAGGCTTTGCCAGCCTTGGGGATGAACACGACATTCTCTGTAGATAGGGGGTTGTACTCCTACGACTGAGCAACCGGGAAAGTGGGTTTCAACAAAAAGTTCCAGAGACTCCAGACTGGTCGTTGTCCACGAGTCATCGGGTTTTTTGAGCAAGCCCACGGTTGCTCGAGTGCCGGAGAGAATTTTCCTGAGCCTAGCGGCTTCTTTAGTGTTCTCGATTGATGAGCAGAAATTCCGCCAAGTGCAGCGCTTAGCTTGTCTAAGTTTCTTTTTATATGAGGTTAGGTTGGCTTTAAAGAGACTCCATGATTGGTCGTCCAATTCGGGAGAGCCTGACTAGAAGATACCCTGAACCCAGTTGCAATAAATAAATTAAATTTCTCATTGACTTTGGTATACTGACTTAGCTTCAATCGATTAAATTCGATATCTCTGATGTTTCTTAACTGATTTGGACGAAATTTTCAGAAAAGCTCTATCATTACCCATTTCTACAACCCTAATTTGTACATATTCTAAATTCGATATTTTTTGTTATCGATAATTTGAAGCAAACGTGTTCTGCTCATGGTATAGGAGAACGTAAATACAAAATCTGAAGTCTCTAGCTCTTTTAGTCTCTGAGATCCACGCGTTCATACAGACGGACATGGCTATATCGTCTCAGCTGTTGATGTTGATCAAGAATATATATACTTTACGGGGTCGGAGATGCTTCCTTCTGCCTGTTACATACTTTTGCACAAAACCATTATACCCTCATGTACCCATTTTATGGGTTAAGGGTATAAAAATGGGGGTTGAAACAATGAGTAACAATAGAACTTTCCTGACAACTTTGTCCAAATCGGTTAAGAAACACCGGAGATATCGAATTTAAACGATTGAAGTTAAGTCAGTATACCAAAGTTTTAAAAAAATTTAATATATTTATTGCAACAAGGTTCAGGGTATCTTCCAGTTGGGCTCTTCCGACTAGAGCCTTCTTACTTGTTTTAAATAGTCCACGCAGCTCCCCGCATTTTTAAGTCAAAAAAGCCTATATCTCCCTCAGTTTTTGAGCTATAGCCACCAAATTTGGTGCCAAGATAGGGGTTGATGAACCCCAGAAACTGCATCCAAAGTTTGGATGTAACGCCCACCAATACTGCCCTAGCTGCTCCCATCCGCCCCAACGCTTCGTCAATAACGGGAATGCGTGCATCTTTCTGAGTTGTGTAGCTAGTCACAAAATTTGGAAAGAAAACAGCTGATGGAATCCCCATCTGCATCGGAGAATCTTTAAGGCAGCGTACACCCCTGCCGCATCCGATACCCTTTGCAATCAGTATCGAGTATATCGCAGTCTTTTGCGTCCGACTGCAGCGTTTCCACTTGTTTCTTTTTACAAGCGGAAAAATTCAGCTTACTTTGTTTTGTTAACAAATCGTTGATGGCCTTGTTTATTCATAAATGTCGCGTTTTCTATTCTGTGTGGGACTCTTATATGTATTTATAACAGAAATCACAATGGTAGATTGTAATACATGCATATCAATAACAGATTCAATTGTTTCTATAGCACGGCCATAACAATAATAACCTATAGCTATCATATAGTTTGCCTGAATCATTCATTAGCAATTAATGTTTAGCCCAAACCGTAAAAGACAGAAAGTTAAAACTTAAAACAATTTGACTTAGCGTGAGATCGGGTTAAATTCGGTTTGGAAGGAAATAATATGACACATAATAAAATAAAACATGACAGATAGTGGGAGGGTGTTTTGGAAACTAAAACTTTGTCAACAGTAATGACCAGGTAAGCGATTAAGCTGAGATGTATCTAGGAGAATAACAACATCACCTTCCAAGTAGGAACCATTATATAAAACTGCAACAAGACCTGTGCATTTGAAAAAGTAAAAAAGTTACAGTTGGATGCAACTGAGAGCAGAATAATCTGACACCAGAGGCGGAGTGCGTGCTGGTCGTGGCCTTCACAAATTTTATCATGCAAAATCTTTGTGAACATCGTCAGCTATCTTTCCACCAAATTTGGTTACGCTACCTCAGAAACTGTGGAAGACATAGGCATTTACGATTTTTAAAAGAGGTCTTAAAAGACGTTACCTTTCGTTACCTATATCTATAGCTATCTTGCAACAATATTCAAAATTTACCATGGCTTGCGAACTGTCAAACATGCAGGCCTTTCCGTTTTAAGAAGGCGGTCGGGCTTAGGTTAGACTTTAGAGGTGTGGCGTCCAATTGCAGATCTCAGAGAGATGTCAGCATATATTTTCCCACCAACTTTGGTGTTACGAGCTGTTCAAATTTGTTTATTTATTTATATGTTTATTGTCAACTATGATCAGCTGACATAAAATCCAAAATAATTAAAATTAAAATAAAATTTAGGATCGAAATTACAATTAAGTAAAATATAAATATAGATAAATCTGAGAATACGTTTAGGTAAAAAATTTATAAAGTTGACGTTAAAGCTCTGGGAGTTCCATTGATAAAATTAGTGGTCTAGCATTTGTTGCGTGGTTTGGGGAAAACCGAGAAAAACCCAATCAGACCAGCGTTAGATTAGTAATTAATGGTTACGATTAGATAAAGCAAAAATGATCGATCATTTTAGTACCGGAGTTAAGGTCTCAAAGGAGACAGAACATTTAACACGGTTCATGAATTAAATAGTTGCTCAAGCAACGATCAAGGCTAATGGGTAAAAAGTTACGTGAAGATCTAATTGGGACATTAAATTTAATAGGACTCAAAAGAACTGATGAGTCGATTTCACCATTAAGTAGGTTAGTTATAAATAATACTCCATGCATAGTTCTACGGTTTAATAGGGAGGGAAGATTTATTAAAAGGAGTCTACTAGAATGCGTGGGTAAGTCAACTCCAGCAACCCAGTTAAAACTTCTTAGGGCAAATATAAGAAATTTCTAGTGCACAGATTCAATTCTATCCTGGTTAATCGAGTATTCTGGGGACCACACACAAGATCCATACTCCAGGATGAGACGAACTAGGGATGTATATAGCGTTTTAGTGGTGTAGGGATCATTAAACTCTTTCGACCACCTCTTGATGAAGCCAAGGACATTAATGGCCTTATTAACCATCGACGAAATATGAGCGTCAAACTTTAATTTAGGATCAAGAATAATGCCTAAATCTTTGATTTCAAACACGCGGTCGAGTGGTGAATCATCAAGCAAGTAGTGAGCAGCATGGGGGGTACTTCTTCAATTACAGATTGAACAATTTAAATTGAGTAAGTTAAAACGACACCAGGCCGACAATGCAACCAAATCCGACTGTACAAAATTACTCAGGGAAGCATCATCATTGGTGAAACATAGCTTCACATCTTCAGCAAGCTTATATACAAAAGAGATAGTAATATCAGCTGGAAGATCGTTAATAAACAAATAAAATAGCAAAAGTCCAAGGTGCCTACCCTTCATTACTCCATAGGTAACTAAAAAAGGTTTAGATACAGTCGATTTAAAAACTACTTGTTGTGTACGACCACGCAAGTACTCAGAAAGCCACAATAAAAGTTTTGATGGAAATCCAATAATATTTAATTTATGAAGCAACAGAAAATAACTTACAGAATCAAATGCCTTACTAAAATCGGTGTAAACAACGTCAGTTTGCATTTTTTCCTGAAATCCTTTGATAACAAGCGAAGTGAATTCAAGAAGGTAAGTGATAGTAGATCTACGCCTAACAAAACTATGTTGATTAGGCGATATAATTGAACTACATCCGTATTGCAGTTGAGAAAGTATAATTTTTTCAAACACAATAGGAATGGCGAACAACTTGGATATACCCCTATAATTTTTAACGTTTGACTTTGAAGAATTTTTATGGAGCGGAATTATAAAGGATTCCTTCCATATGTGAGGAAACACAGTTGAGTCAACAGACAAGATAAATAATTTATTTAATTACTGGGACATATATGCAATTTGACGTTTGAAATTGAAATGGATAGGAATGACTGCTACTGAAAAATCTAATAGTTTGTAGATTATGAAAATATTTAATGAAAATTGAGACGCGGTTTTCGTTGAATTTAGTAAAATTTTAATGCGGTGGCTTCAGATACGACAGCGTGAGCCACAGACGGCCACACGCAGATTGCCGATCGGCCTAAAAGTTTACACAGCTTAAGAGCGACTTCAATTTTACTCTTAAACTAACTTATGATACGTTAACAAACTAACTTATAAGCAATATACATATTTTGCTCCAACATTCCGGCCCCGTTGACGAGCTCCGGTCTTCAACATCCATCTATGGTATAGGAAGTGGTGCCAGCCTGTGTACCAGTCGCTTAATGACGCCGGCCGATTACGCGTGTCACGCGCCCGGTGGTCCATCGTTGCGCGGTGTGCTGTCGTCGTGCACCGGAAAGACCGCCCCTTCGACCAGATTGGCCTCGCCTCTGCTCCATTGGGCTGGCTTCTGCAAGCTGAGCAGGTAGTCCTTGGACCCCTTGCGCCAAAAGTGCAGTTTGAGCTCCAACAACTGTTGCCACCGCTTAAAGAATGCGGATACGCGACTGTTGTTGGGCTCCTCGGGCATGAATCCTGTGGGCAGCCCCAGCAAAGGCTGCCCGATGAGCAAGTGCCCTGGGGCTACTGCTTCCCCGTCGTTGGGATCGCTGGTGTTTGCCACGAGAGGCCTGGAATTGAGCAACGTTTCGACATCCACCGGATGCGTGCTCGATTCGTCCGGTGCCAAGTTGGCATCGCCTGCTCCTCGAACCAGCCTGTGTTTGGCATGTTTCACTGCTGCCTCCCACAGCCCGCCGAAGTGCGGTGTCCTCGGAGGGATAAATTTCCAGTGTACCGCTCTCTGGGCTGCGTACTCCTGCAGCTTCTCCTCGATCTGGTGGAACGCTGTTTGCAGCTCTCTCAGCACGTTGCTCGCTCCGACAAAATTTGTCGCGTTGTCGCTGAGCATCTTCTCCGGCAGCCCTCGTCTCCCAAAGAACCTTTTGAAAACTTTTTAAAAACATCAGTGGACAGATCTGTTACCAGTTCCAAGTGGACTGCCTTTGAGGCGAAACAAAAGGTCTGTTTGATAGTAAAAAGTGCAGGGTAGTGCAGGGCAGAACAGAACACGAAAAATACAACTCTGAAAATTTTAAGTGTAAAAAGTGTAGAACTGCTATCGAACAAAAAAGGTGTAAGTTAGGGCAATTGAAGCAAAAAAAACAGCTGACTGACAACTTCGAGCCGTGAAGCAAGCATACATCGTTTGGTTGGGCCTTAACATGAGTTTTATATAAATGACAATTTCACTTTAAGTGAGTTAATTGATGAAGACAGCGATGCTGAAACTATTGCAAGCTCTACTGATCCAAGTGGTGATGAAGAAGAGGAACTTTTAATGGTGCAGTTGTTGGATTTCCCGAAAGGAAAAAGGAATTGCGTGACTGACTACTTAACAAGTACTATTCCAACCAACACGGACAACGAATTTCAAACGAATTTCCGAGTGACAAGAGGAATTTTCCAGTATCTGTCGAAGGAGTTTGAAAAATCCTCGGAGTATGCAAATATGGACAGAACTAGAGCGTATTCATCAGATATGCATGTTTTGCTTTTTTTGTGGTTTGCTGGTCATGAGGCTTGCTCATTTCGGGATGTAGCCGATAGATTTAATGTTGCCATCAGCACGACAAGCCTTATTGGGAGAGTAACCTTTTTCGTGAGTGGTTTGTCAGACAACATGATGACATGAAGAAGCAAGCAACATCTGCTTATTATGCTGGACTGAACAGTGGAAAAGATTTTGCTGAAGGAGTTATAGGTAACAATAGTTTTTTTAAAATTACATTCCTAAAAAACATATTGTTTTATAAGGTGCCATGGATGGAACGCACATAGGCATTTCTCCTCCACGAAGCGGCAAGGATGTTTATATATAAATAGAAAGGGAGACGTTTCGATCCAAATGCAAGCTATTTGCAATGATAAATTGAGATTCGTAGATATCTTTGTTGGTTATCCCGGATCGGCTCATGATAATCGTGTTTTCGAAAACTCCGACGCATATTCAAAAGTATCAGCTCTGAGTGAATATTACGTTTTGGCTGAGTCTGCATATGGATGCTCTAATAATGTTATAACACCATATCGTGAATATGGTCATTTGACAAGGCAGCAGAGAGAGTTTAGTTAGTTAAGTTCATGTAGAGTAGTTATCGAACATGCTTTCGGAATATTGAAGCAGAGATTTAGACAATTGTACTACTGCAAGCTTAGAGGCAATAAGAAAATTTGTCATTTTATCCGAGCTTGTGTCGTTTTACACAACTTGTGCGACGACAATTCCTTTTTAAGTGAAGAGAGCCGTGTTCCAGAAGAAGAAAGTGCACCTTCATGCGGGGAATAGTATATATCATCAGCTAAGTCTGTTAAGCGAAGGGACCAAATGTATGATATAATGTTTAATAATATAAGGAATTAAGGTTTTTTTTTGTTTTTTTCCAACATTATTTTTACAAAAATCGAATGGATTTTTCGTAAACTTTTTATCAATAAACAATAAACAACCACTATAACTATTTTTAATTATTATTTTTTTTTTTTTAGATTTTTAGTTATTGTTCTTGGAAAGAAGCTGCTCCAGCAGTTCGTTTTTTCGTTCTATGGCCTTTGTTCTTTGTTTATATGCCTCTAGTGCCTCAGCCTTTTGCGTCATTCTTTCCAAGTGACGCTCTTCTTGCTTCTGCAGGATCTCCATCATAATAGACTTATTATTTGGTTTATTCCAGTTCAGTGCAATTGATGGGGTGGAGGACCGCATCGATTAGCAGCTTTGTGCTTGAATTCACCCAAATTGCCTTTTCTTTATTTTCATTAGGTGCGGCAGGCTCTGCATATTGTAAAAAAAATGTAAAAAATTATAAAAAGTTATAAAAATAAACAATTTATTTAATACATCCTTTAATTGCAAGCTCCAAATACTCCTCATCCATATAATAATCATCCTCATTTGACATTTTTAAACAACTTGCAATGTTAAGATGATTGTCCCAAAACGATAACTGACTCAAAACAGCTGTTTTGTTGTTTTACACTTTTCTGCTCTTGATTTTTGGTGGTGTAGAAAAGTGCAGAAAAGTGGAAGTCAGGGCACACTAAAAAAACACAGGGCAGAACAGTTTAGTGTAAAAAAGGGCAGCTATCGAACACTTTTTTATGAACTGGTGTACACTAGGGTACACTAGTGCAGCTATCGAACAGACCTAAATAAAAGCGGCAACGTACATTTTTACGGGTGGTCTACCTCTAAAGGTCTACCTTGAAAAGGCCCACAGAAATCTACACCAGATACCTTCAATGGCCGACCTTCACGAAGGCGATCTGCTGGCAGATTTTCCATGATTTGCCTCAATAATTTTGGCTTGTAGCGAAAACAGTGTACGCAACAGTTTAACAGTTGCCGTACATGCACTACGGGCATTGACCACCCAAATTTGCTGCCTTAATAATCCAACAAGAATCTTGGCACCATCATGGTAGTGCCCAAGGTGCAAATACCTGATAAAAAGACTGACGAAGTCAGAACTCTTTGGTAACAACAGAGGGAACTTAGCGTCGTACGAAAAAGGGACATGTAGCAAACGTCCTCCTACTCGAATTAATTCACATTTAATGCCATTTTCCACAGTCTCGTGAATAAATGGATTTAATGCTTGCAGCATTGGAGTTAATTTTTTTTAAACAAGTTAAACTCACTGCCGTAAGTTGTGCTTTGGACGACTGCGATCAACAAAATCGAAACAAAATCGAAGCACATAAGCCATTATACGGACCAGCTTAGAAAACCTTGACTGACGGCTTATCAGTTGCAAAATGAAATTAGAGTCAGCGTCTGATACCCCCAGTGCACACACAACAGCACTTTTCTTATCCTCAGAAGTTTTAACTTCTGACGCTATCTCAAACTTATGCATTTGAGGCCATCGATCCTTTTCTGCCATTAAAAAACCAAAAGGAGCTCACATTTCGTTAGTATCCGTTCCTCTTGAAACTAAGTCTTCTGGATTAGAATCCGTTGGAACGTGACGCCACAAGACTCCAGTTGACAACTCTAAGGCTTCTGCAACTCGATTCGCGACAAATGTACCCAACGTTCCCGAATCACGCTCCAACCAATATAATGTGACCTGCGAATCTGACCAGATATTCACGCTTCCACGCCTTCATTGTTGACTGTTCACATGTAAATCCACCAAACATAGGCTTGACTGGAGGCGTCAGCAAAGCCGTGGACTTGAACACTTTGGTACAAAGACAAACACACGTACCGAGGGATCGAAATTTTGTGCAAATCACGCAAAGTCGTAGGAAACTTGTTCCACGCAGTGTGTAGATTCATAGGGATTGCCTCATCCCAATCTACCTTTAGCCTCCATAGTTCCTGCAACAACATTTTTGCCTTAGTGACAATTGGACACAATAATCCAAGAGGGTCAAACAAACGAGAGGATATAGACAAGATGTTACGTTTGGTTGGCTTAAGGGAGGCAAAAATATCCACGTCAAGATGATATTTAAAAACATCCTCTTCAGGTGCCCAACGCATTCTAAGCTTCCTAACCGAGCTTTGCTCATCACTAGCGTTCCTGTCACCAGACCGATTCTGGCAATTGGAAATCCTCCTTCGGACAATATGTCATTAACCTAACTAAATAACATTTATCTGCCTACACATTTGTGAAATATCGGAATATACCGAAATTTGACCAACGTTGAATACAACTCCTTCTGAATCGTTGGCCCCACCATAAGTGTTTCGTTGAGCGAAACTGCTGTTTATGTTTTGCTAGACGCGTCAAAAACAACTCGAAGCTTGGTTGAGGTACTCTCAGGTCGCAGAATGCATTGATGAGGAATGTAGTAATGCTGTTCTGGAGGAGCAGACTTCAGAATGGACATTTCTCCCAAATCCAAATACTCTTTCATGAAGTCAGGATACATATTTTTTAAGGGTATCATCCCTTGACAGTTTGCGCTCAAGTTGCAAAAAACGCATTCCAGCAGCTTAAAAGGACAGGCCAAGAACCTTGGGATCGGTCTTCAAGGAAAGATTAACTTGAAAGCGACCGGTATTTAACCGTTGTACAGTTTTTGTGAAGTGTAATTCTCAGACCTGCTGTTGAGCTGTTTGTCGTACAGCCTTCGACTCGATTGGACATTGATCTAATTTCCAAAAACGATTAACTAAAGAGTCGAGAGAACAGATAGAAACTTGAGCTACTGCACTATTACTATACTGTTGCCGAGGCACTTGTCCAGTATATTTGCCCGCTTCAATCCAGCCGAGCAATTTTTTTGCATGATGGGCAGCTCGGAATGCAGTTTTATTTGCCCAACGCACAATAATCCATAAAACAATTCCTCTCCCAATAGTACATCTACCTTCGCTGGCTTATATAATTCGGGATCTGCCAACTTAATATTTTTTGGAATTTTCCAATTCCATAATGATAGAGCCTGTCCAGGCTGAGATGTGGATATCGATTTCAGTACCCAGCACTCAGCGGAAAACGTTTGGGAATTTAAACGAAATTCAACTAATGCGCAAACCTTATTGTTACTATTAGTGGTTGCCCCACCTACCATTGAGATAGCAAGGGAAGTTGGCTCGCGTTTAAGCCGTAGCCTCTGGGCCATGCTCTCAGACATCAAATTTATCTGCGAGTCACTGTCCAGCAACACTCGTGCTGGATGCAACAGTCCAAATCTATCTTTTATATTTCCGACGGCGGTAGCAGGAACGACTTGATCCGCATTACCAACGCATGTGATGAACATATGCCTCTGAAGTTGAGGCTTGAAGAGCAGCTGCTTCACTTTGTACTGGTGTGTTATACCTATGAAGCAAAGAGTGATGAGGCTTTGAACACACACGACACTTCGACGACTTGCAGTTCGAAACTATGTGTCCCATGGTCAAACAGTTCAGACACATCTTTTGAGTTTTAACGTACTCAAATCTTTGCATCACAGAAATAGCACTGAATGACGGACAAGAATATATATTGTGATCTGCAGACTTGCAATAAGTGCATGCAGACGACGACCTATGCGCTGAGCTAGCACATGCAAATGAAGATTTTTGTTGAGGCTTTCTCACTTCATTGCGTACTTTTGATTTGTCACGAGTTGACTCTTCTGCAGCCAAATATTGGTACCTCCTATTTAACTGCTTAGCACAATCTTCCCAAGATGGCATCTTATCATAATCAAGCTGCTCCTCAAAACGAGACTTAGTCTTATGGTCTACTTTAGCCATGACCATATGAGTAATCATTGCATTTGAAATGTCTTTGTCGTCACCCAAAGACGACAGCGATGTCTAAATCGCAGACACTGTATCTACCATCGATCTTAAGCTCGACGCAGATAGTTTTGTCATGCTTGGCAAATCGAATTACTGGGCAACTGTATCAAAAAATATAAGGCATTTATTGTCGTAGACTGACTTTAGACTAGCAAGGGCCTTAGGGTGGTTACAATCTGTTAGCTGATATGGCTTAACTACACCCTATGCTTCATCTGACAAACAAGAAATTAAATGGTTAAACTTTTCCACGTTTGTTAATGAAGCACCGTCATCCACGAGACTCTCGAAAAGTCACATAAAGTTTTTAAACTCAGAATGTTTACCACTAAATTTCGGTAGACGCATTTTAGGTAGTTGAGATCGCTGGCTCGAATTCATTGAGCAATCATGTTGTACCTGTGTGTCGAATCGTGGCTTAATCGCATTCATAAACAACGCTTTCGTTACTACACACAAATCCTCTAACGGTCCTCTGCTTGCGTTAGCTGGATTTAAACTGTCCAGCTCTGCCTGTAAATTCATAGCCTTTTCAACATACCCTTCTAATAATTCTAATCGACATGCGAGCAATGTCAGCATTAACTTTATCAAACTTCTGCAAACATAATTAGGGTGTTCACTTTGTGTTGCAAAAGTGCAAAAGTGCAAGCCATCCCAACAACAATTTGTACATAATCGAGTTTACACTTTTTGCTAGACCCCTGCCTATGACTTAAATACCGTAGTACTTTTACAACGATTTCAGTGCTAAAAATTATACAAAAGTGAAAACGTGTTGCACAATACCAGCAATTTTCTGGTATCTTTTTGGTGTAATTTTGTGCCTTAGGTGCTAAATCAAAACAATCAGCTGTTCATTGTGAAAAGACGCTAAAAGTAAATTAGGGTTGGTTTGCTAATTTTCTTAAATAAACAAGTTTATGGGATGCTGTCTGTTCTAGGAGTGATGCTTTCACGCTTTTAATCGGCAATTTTAAATTTATTTATTTATTGCAAGCAGCAAATTAAATATCACAAATGGCAAACTCAGTTCAACTCAGATATGTGAACAAACAAACGAAAACGGTTCAAGCGACCGAAAATAAGCAAGTCAAGCGGTTGCTGTAGCCCTTTTGTGGGTACAGCTGTAAAATATGCGTGAAGTGGGGGGCTAAACAAAGTAAAGAGATAATTTGGAGCGAACGCGGGCACAAAAACGAACAGACGATCAATACAAGCTTGATCCGCAAGCAAAGCGGGGATGAAAATAACAAGCGGCAAAAATTGGCGCGAGCGCTCGCATAGATATGTATACCAATGTTTAAAAGCAATGCAAGTGCAAGCAAAAAGCGAAGAAAGGTTAACGAACGAACGAACAGTCAGATGTAAAAGCCCAAAAATGTTGAACAATTTGTAAGTGCGAGTGCAAATATATGTTTTAATGTATGTACATTTATTGTTACGCAGCGATTAGTTGAGAAGCGAAATCAAAAAAAACACTTTGCAGTTTCACAAACACACGATCTATATGAAACGCAATCAATAGACCACTGTTTGAAACCTTTATTTTGTTTCTTGTACCTAATTTTTATTTATTCAATTTTATATATGTATGTAAATATGCTGCCGTTTTGTTTATTTAAATCAAATACACAAAGTGCCAGAAAGTTAGTTGTTTCTACGTGTATGAATGAACGTATGTACAAACATACATATATAAAATTGAATAAACAACAAGTAAGAAGGCTCTAGTCGGGAGAGCCTGACTAGAAGATACCCTGAACCCAGTTGCAATAAATATATTTAATTTATATAAGACTTTGGTATACTGGCTTAGCTTCCATTGATTAAGTTCAATATCTCCGGTGTTTCTCAACCGATTTGGACGAAATTTTCAGAAAAGTTCTATCATTATCCATTACTTCAACCCTCATTTTTAGATTTTCCAAATTCGATATTTTATTGTTATCGATATTATGTGTATATCGGAAACCAGAATAGTTATCGATAATTTGAAGCAAACTTGTTCTGCTCATGGTATAGGAGAACTTAAATACAAAATCAGATGTCTCTAGCTCTTGTAGTCTCTGAGATCCATGCGTTCATACAGACGGACAGACGGACAGACAGACGGAAAGACGGACATGGCTATATCGTCTCGGCTGTTGATGCTGATCAAGAATATATATACTTTATGAGGTCGGAGATGCTTCCTTCTGCCTGTTACATACTTTTGCACAAAACCATTATACCCTTATTTACCAATTTTATGGGTTAAGGGTATAAAAATAAGGTACAAGAAACATTCGTTGGTGACGGTCGTGTTTTTGCGTGCTCTTGATTGTTTATTGTTCTCTTGTGTTTGTGAACGGTGTTTTTACTCTGTTTAATCTGGTAGTTAGTTTTAGCAGTGATTGCAAATATATGCGTATTTATTTACGTTTACATAAAAGAGTTTGCCGAGTTTATACTCACTTTAATTAGCAGTTTAACTGAGACTGCTCTGCCTGAACATAAAGAAAACATAAAGTAAACATACGTTCATACTTACATACATATATTTACATTTGCATATTTGCATATTCTGTGTGATTACTAACAACAAATAGTTTGTCAGTTTTTTTTTGCTCTCGCTTTACAGCTCTCCCGCTCTTATCCGCTATTATCCGTCGCACTTGCGGTTCTATCTGCCTTCGCGCTTACGCTCTCTCATTTAAGCGCTCATTTGATATTTACTGTTTATACTCGATACCGAAGGTAAAGAGTATATTGGTTTTGTGCAATGTCCGTCATGGTGTCTGTCCGTCTGTCCGTCCGTATGTGTGCAAGTTTTTTCCACACCCTTCAAGCTAGGGACTTGAAACTTTCCAAAT
Source organism: Scaptomyza flava (assembly GCA_030179655.1). Classification (NCBI taxonomy): domain Eukaryota; kingdom Metazoa; phylum Arthropoda; class Insecta; order Diptera; family Drosophilidae; genus Scaptomyza; species Scaptomyza flava. The sequence continues at coordinate 32,707,291 of JARNME010000404.1, read as the reverse complement.
CTCTTTATCTATGGGATAGAAAATTAAAGTGTCAAGATTGGGGTTCTACGATAACTGGGGGGCTGGCAAATCGATAAATTCGATAACTCAAAAACGATAAATCCGCATATTTCACACACCCTTACAGCTAGAACTACCAAATTTGGTAAGAAGATAGCTACTAGCAACCCCCAAAAAACTGCATCAATAATTTTGGAGCCACGCCCCCCCATTCCGCCCCCAGACCCCCCGAATTTTAAAGTCAAATAAGCCTATATCTTCCACAGTTTTTGAGCTAGAGCCACCAAATTTGGTGCCAATTTAGCTGATGATGACCCCCCAAAAACTGCACCAAAAGTTTGGATGCCACGCCCACCAATACCGCCGTAGCCGCCCCCAGATGCCCCAACGCTTCGTAAAAAACGGGAATGCGTGTATCTTCCAGAGTAGTGGAGCTGGAGCCACCAAATTTGGTAGGAAGATAGCTGGTAACGACCCCAAAAGAACTGTATCAAAGTTTTGGAGCCACGCCCCCCATTCCGCCCCCAGACCCCCCGCATTTTAAAGTCAAATAAGCCTATATCTCCCACAGTTTTTGAGCTAGAGCCACCAAATTTGGTGCCAATTTAGCTGATGATGACCCCCAAAAAACTGCATCAAAAGTTTGGATGCCACGCCCACCAATACCGCCCTAGCCACCCCCATCTGCCCCAACGCTTCGTCAAAAACGGGAATGCGTGTATATTCCAGAGTAGTGGAGCTAGAGCCACCAAATTTGGTAAGAAGATAGCTGGCAACGACCCCCAACAATCTGCATCAAAGTTTTGGAGCCTAGCCCATCCATTCCGCCCCCTTTCCCCACCTTATACAAACTTTGAGCTAGAGTCACCAAATTTGGTATGAAGGTAGCATTTGACATTCCACAAGGATCTGCAGCAAAAATTTGGATGCCACGCCCAAACATACCGCCCCCAGCCCCCATTTCCCCACTTTATACAAACTTTGAGCTAGAGTCACCAAATTTGGTATGAAGGTAGCATTTGACATTCCACAAGGATCTGCAGCAAAAATTTGGATGCCACGCCCAACCATACCGCCCCCAGCCCCCCTTTCCCCACTTTATGCAAACTTCTAGAGCTAGAGTCACCAAATTTGGTATAAAGATAGCAATTGACATCCCACATAGATGCACCAAAAATTTGAATGCCACGCCCAACCATACCGCCCCCAGCCCCCTTTCCCCACTTTTACAAACTTTGAGCTAGAGTCACCAAATTGGGTATGAAGATAGCAATTGACATTCCACAAAGATCTGCATCAAAAATTTGGATGCAATTCCACCCATACCGCCCCCAGCCCCCCTTTCCCCATTTTATACAAACTTCGAGCTAGAGTCACCAAATTTGGTATGAAGATAGCAATTGACATCCCACATGGATGGGCATCAAAATTTTTAATACTGGTATCGAGTATACCGCAGTCGGTTGCGTCCGACTGCAACGTTTCCACTTGTTTATATTGCTCTTGCAGTGATACGTTTTACTTATACTTACCGTCGCCTTACTTTGTTTTGTGCTAGCGTATTAGTTGCCAGAGAAAACCTTAAATCAATTCGAAAATGTTTGCATGCTGTAGCACCAATTGCAAAGTGGTTGGAACCACCAACCAAGATTTTATTGTGTGTGGATTGTTTGACAACATGATCCACATGAAATGTGCTGGCTTCACTCCCAAAATCAGGGACTTCTTAATTGCAGATACAGGCCTTAAATGGTACTGCGAGCCCTGCAATTTAGCTGTGAAAGATTCGACCAAGTTCATGAGGCAGACTCATGCTGGCTTTAAAGCTATGCATGTAGCTTTTAATAATCTGCAAGCGTCATTCAACGAGCTTGAGCTTAATTTCAAGAATGGCAAGGTGATTACCGAATCTCCGAAGCGTAAAAAGACTTCGGGTCCTAATCCACTTATTGCCCCACATGTTCTTCCAACCAAACCCCTTCTAGTGCCTAACAATAATCCTTAAATTGGTTCCAATGCTAACCCACTAATGTTATTTAACTCCCCTGCTAGAAAACCTATCAACAACTTAGCCACTTTAACTTCCGAACCTTTGCATGAGCCCTCTGGTTCAGCAGCTCGTGTGCCTATTAATCCTAATATAGGTACAACTGGGGCTCACAAGCCTCTGGTTGTTGTACCACTCAACAAATTTGTTTTTGTTTCTAGGCTGGCATCCGATACGTCATCGGATGATGTTGCAGCATATGTAAAGAGTCAAATCGATTCCCCACTTATTGTTGTTGAAAAGTTTAAATTTAAACATGCCAGAAGTATATCTTCTTTCAAGTTGGGTGTACCGCCTAAACTTTTCTCGACCATTTGCTCTGAAAAGTTTTGGCCGCCGCAGCTTGTCGTTAAGGAGTATACGAATAGGCGAGTTAATAACAATAATGGTATAAGGATCAATAGTACACCGCCTGCTAGCCAACCTGTTGCCTCCACCTCGGTGGCAAAAAACTAACAAAACAACTTAGTTTGGCCCATCAAAACGTTAGAGGCCTTAACACTAAACTTTCTAAATTATATGTTAACAGTTTATCATTTGATTCACATATAGTAGCACCCACGGAAACCTGGTTAAAACCTGATATTTCTGATTATTCCATTTTTCCTTGTAAATGTAACTTGTACAGATGCGATCGCTTTTCCCGCAAGGGGGGTGGTGTTCTCATTGCTGTTGACTCCTGTATTTCCTCTGAACAGATTCTTTCTCAGCATCTTCCGGTCATAGAGTTTTTATGTGTTTAAATATTACTAAACGGCCGTTCACTTTATGTTACTTGCTCTTATATTCCTCCTCAATCTGATATTAACATTTACTCATCCCATGCAGTGCCCTGCAACTTGTTTCGTCACTTTTGACAGATATGGATAATCTGATAGTGGTTGGTGATTTTAATCTGCCACATGTTGTATGGTCTGTGAATGACACATCTTCGGCGGTGTTACCAGTAACTTCTGATGATTTTATTGATGGCCTACTGGAGTTAGGCCTATCGCAAGTTAACAGGGTGCATAACTGTAGTTGTATAATGTTGGACTTAATATTTGTTTCGGACTCCGATTGCAGTATTGCTAGTAGAATACCCCCTCTAGTGCTTCCGGAATATACCTACCATCCAACCTTAGAACTATCCATCGAAATTCTTAACCCTATTTCAGTATCTAAAATACTTTAAAAACCCGTTGCTTTCGTAAAACTAACTTTACTAAATTAAATTATCTTCTTCAACATACTAATTGGTCGCGCCTTTATTCTTGTGGTGATATAGAAACTGCTATAGCCATATTTTATAGGACCTTGAATTCGTTTTTGGATATTTGTGTTCCCCTCACTTGTTCTTCAAGGACAATAAACCACCTTGTTTACGAGAGAACTATCGAAGTTGAAAAACGCAAAGACAAGATCATATAAAAAATTTAAAAAATCGGGAACTACTTTAGATTTATCTTCGTATTTAGTAGCAAAATCTAGTTTTATTTTCGTTAACACATCTTGCTATAATAATTATCTTAATCGTTGTAGACTAAACTTTTCAGGTGAGCCTAAACAGTTTTATAAATTTGTTAACTCTAAACGTAAGACTGCTTGCTTGCCATCCTCAGTATACCTAGATGATACAAAAGCAAGTTCTGATCAGGTAGTAGCCGAGCTATTTGCTGAGTATTTTCAATCAGTATACTCATCGAATATGTATAGTAGTAGTAATTCCTATCCTTTTCAAGTTCAAACGTCAAATTGCATATATGTCCCAGTAGTTACTGAGTCTATGCTCCTAAGTGAATTTAACTCTATTAAACCTGGCTACTTGCCTGGTCCTGATGGAGTGCCAGGTTGTATTCTTAGATACTGCGCGGATTCTCTTTGTGCGCCATTAAATAAATTATTTAACTTGTCTGTTGATTCAAACGTGTTCCTTGATATATGGAAGGAATCCTTTATAATTCCACTCCATAAAAATTCTTCAAAATAAAACGTTAAAAATTATAGGGGCCTATCCAAGTTGTCTGCCATACCAAAAGTCTTTGAAAAAACAAGTGGAAACGTTGCAGTCGGACGCAACCGACTGCGGTATACTCGATACCAGTATTAAAAATGTTGATGCCCATCCACGTGGGATGTCAATTGCTATCTTCATTTTAAATTTGGTGACTCTAGCTCAAAGTTTTTAAAGTGGGGAAAGGGGGGCTGGGGGCGGTATGGTTGGGCGTGGCATTCAAATTTTTGGTGCAGATCTATGTGGGATGTCAATTGCTATCTTCATACCAAATTTGGTGACTCTAGCTCGAAGTTTGTATAAAGTGGGGAAAGGGGGGCTGGGGGCGGTATGTTTGGGCGTGGCATCCAAATTTTTGCTGCAGATCCTTGTGGAATGTCAAATGCTACCTTCATACCAAATTTGGTGACTCTAGCTCAAAGTTTGTATAAGGTGGGGAAAGGGGGGCGGAATGGATGGGCTAGGCTCCAAAACTTTGATGCAGATTGTTGGGGGTCGTAGCCAGCTATCTTCCTACCAAATTTTTTGGCCCTAGCTCGAAAATTGTAAAAAGTTGGGAAAGGGGGGCGAAATGGGTGGGCGTGGCTCCAAAACTTTTATGCAGATTTTTGGGGGTCGTTATTAGCTATCTTCCCACCAAATTTGGAGGCTCTAGCTCCACAACTCTGGAAGATACACGCATTCCCGTTTTTGACGAAGCGTTGGGGTGGATGGGGACGGCTAGGGCAGTATTGGTGGGCGTGGCATCCAATCGCAGTTTTTGGGGTGTCATTATCACTTATATTGGCACCAAATTTGGTGGCTCTAGCTCAAAAACTGTGGGAGATATAGCCATTTCTGATTTCAAAATGTGGGGGGGGCTGGGGGCGTAATGGGTGGGCGTGGCTCCAAAACTTTGATGCAGTTTTTTGGGGGTCGTTACCAGCTATCTTCCTACCAAATTCGCTGGCTCTAGCTCCACAACTCTGGAAGATACACGCATTCTCGTTTTTGACGAAGCGTTGGAGCGGATGGGGGTGGCTAGGGCAGTATTGGTGGGCGTGGCATCCAAACTTTTGATGCAGTTTTTGGGGGGTCCTCATCACCTATCTTGGCACCAAATTTGGTGGCTATAGCTCAAAAACTGTGGGAGATATAGGCGTTTTTGACTTTAAAATGCCGTGGGGCTGGGGGCGGAATGGGGGTGCGTGGCTCCAAAATTTTGGTAGTTCTAGCTGTAAGGATGTGCGAAATATGTGGATTTATTGGTTTTGAGTTATCGAATTTATCGATTTGCCAGCCCCCCAGTTATCGTAGAACCCCCATCTTGACACTTTAATTTACTATCCCATAGATAAAGAGAATTGGAAAGTTTCAAGTCTCTAGCTTGAAGGGTGTGGAAAAAACTTGCAACCATACGGACGGATAGACGGACAGACGGACAGACACCATGACGGACATTGCACAAAACCAATATACTCTTTACCTTCGGTATCGAGTATAATTATGTGTTCTCAACTGCAATACGGATGTAGTTCGATTATTTATTTATTTATTTATAGTCAGCTAAGAGCAGCTGACATTAAAATGAATCAAAATTTAATTTAAATTAAAAATAATTAAAATAATTAAATTAAGTAAAATATTGAATAATATATAAATCTGAAAAAATAATTAGAAGTTAAAGTTAAAGCTCTGGGATATTCAATAAAAAATTGAGCAGTCCAACATTTGTTGCGAGGATTGGGAAAAACCCAGAAAAACCCAATCAGACCAGCGCACAGTGGGGCCATTCGAGTTTTTTCATATCAAAAATCATAACTTTTGAACCAAATGAGATAATCGAACAATTTAAAAAGCATATGATAGATAATTAATCAACCTATATGAGCGTTTGAAATGAATTATACGATTTTTCTGTGCCTATTTATGGGTATGCAAAGTTGAAATTTGTGGAAAAATCAACTTTACGGGAAGGAAAAAAAATATTTTTTAAATTTTTTGATTTTTATTGTTTCGTTTTAATGGTTTTTATAATCTAAAATTAATATTAAAATAATTAAAAATAATTTTTTTTTTTTATTTGTTTTTATTAATTTTTTGTAAAATATTCATCACAATCCGTAAAAGATGGTATATCTAAAAGAGAAATCATCTCTGAACTATAAGAATTTTCTAATTCTTTTCGTGACTTAACATGCCTCAGTGATGAAATTAGTGGATCTGAAGATGCTGCTAACATGTTGAAGAGGTCCTCATTTTGTCTCACCCTTGAAGCTTTGAAAGTGTTTAGCAATCTGTATTTTTTATAAAACTTATTAAGGGACTCTTGTGCTTCTTCAGAGAGCTCTCCAATTGGCAAAGACTGATACTCAATTATATCCTTGCCATGCGCCAATATTTTATGGACTGTCGGGGTCAACTTTTTCTGCGGATATAATTCTGCTAAAAGTGATGCAGTTTTTGAAGCATATTCTCCATATTTGGCAGAATCAACTTTTTCCTTGCAGTTCAAAACATTTAAGATCGTTCCCAATCTCTTAACGATTTGGTTGTTTATCCCTGTGATTTGAGTTACAGCTTCATCATTCTCAAAAAATCTCCTTGAAGTGTTTCCATCGTTTGAGTTTCCGTATCCGTACTTGGGGCAGTCTACTTTAAGTCCAACTTGTTTGAAAAACGCATCCTGTATTCGCTTCTTTCTGATATTTTTCTTATCTTTGTTTGATGTGTTTTCATCAAAGTTTTCAACCTCTTGTGGAAGCGTATTCGCTTATTTCAGCAAGAACTCCATACACCTTATTCTTGCATGCAAGGGTGAGATCCCAAACTCATAATTTTCTTCATTTGCAGAATCACTTAAATTGTCGAAGATTATTTTTTTTTTTTTTTTTTTTTTATATCTTCGCTTCTCTGTATATTGCCGTATAAACTATCAAGTTCTTCGAAGGCAGCTTCCGTGAAATTCGTTAATGTTTTTGACTTCCTAAACAAGTCAAATAATTTATGGTTGTTCAACGGAATATTTTAAGTGTAATACAGTACTTGTCTCGCCAACTTTCAGTCGTAGACTAATCCAGGATTATAGTTTTTTTTTTTCAATATATAGTCTAATCTATTACCTGATAGATACCGTTTGGATTAAGGGCTCAAGAAAAGAGTTAGCTTTCATGCCTAACAAATTTACCTTTTGTTTGTATAAGTCCAGGTCAATAAGGTCAATTTATGCAATTTGGGTACTTGGCACGTGTCCGAATAAGATTTGTGCCTACCTGAATGGGATGTGTGACTAGTTGTACGCTAACGCAATTTCTGTATTCGGTGCGTACCTGGTAATTTATTTGTATATCCTGTAACTGCACCTGAATTTAGGGACCAGGATTTGACAAATGATCTCAGGTAAGCATTACAGAATGAAAAACAACAAGTGGAAACGTTGCAGTCGGACGCAACCGACTGCGGTATACTCGATACCAGTATTAAAAATTTTGATGCCCATCCATGTGGGATGTTAATTGCTTTCTTCATACCAAATTTGGTGACTCTAGCTCGAAGTTTGTATAAAGTGGGGAAAGGGGGGCTGGGGGCGGTATGGGTGGAATTGCATCCAAATTTTTGATGCAGATCTTTGTAGAATGTCAATTGCTATCTTCATAACAAATTTGGTGACTCTAGCTCAAAGTTTGTAAAAGTGGGGAAAGAGGGGCTGGGGGCAGTATGGTTGGGCGTGGCATTCAAATTTTTGCTGCACATCCTTGTGGAATGTCAAATGCTACCTTCATACCAAATTTGGTGACTCTAGCTCAAAGTTTGTATAAAGTGGGGAAAGGGGGGCTGGGGGCGGTATGGTTGGGCGTGGCATCCAAATTTTTGCTGCAGATCCTTGTGGAATGTCAAATGCTACCTTCATACCAAATTTGGTGACTCTAGCTCAAAGTTTGTATAAAGTGGGGAAAGGGGGGCTGGGGGCGGTATGGTTGGGCGTGGCATCCAAATTTTTGCTGCAGATCCTTGTGGAATGTCAAATGCTACCTTCATACCAAATTTGGTGACTCTAGCTCAAAGTTTGTATAAAGTGGGGAAAGGGGGGCTGGGGGCGGTATGGTTGGGCGTGGCATCCAAATTTTTGCTGCAGATCCTTGTGGAATGTCAAATGCTACCTTCATACCAAATTTGGTGACTCTAGCTCAAAGTTTGTATAAGGTGGGGTTAGGAGGGCTATGGGGCTTGGGGCGGTATGGGTGGGCGTGGCATTCAAATTTTTGCTGCCGATCCATGAGGAATGTCAATTGCTATCTTCATACCAAATTTGGTGACTCTAGCTCGAAGTTTGTAAAAAGTGAGAAAAGGGGGGGGGGGGGGGGCTGGGGCGTTATGGGTAGGCATGGCATCCAAATTTTTGATGCAGATCTTTGTGGAATGTCAATTGCTATCTTCATACCAAATTTGGTGACTCTAGCTGAAAGTTTGTAAATGGTGGGGAAAGGGGGGCGGAATGGGTGGGCTTGGCTCCAAAACGTTGATGCAGATTTTTGAGGGTCACTGCCAGCTATCTTCCTACCAAATTTGGTGGCTCTAGCTCCACAACTCTGGAAGATACACGCATTCCCGTCTTTGACGAAGCGTTGGGGTGGATGGGGGCGGCTAGGGTAGGATCGGTGGGCGTGGCATCCAAACTTTTGATGCAGTTTTTAGGGGGTCATCATCACCTATCTTGGCACCAAATTTGGTGGCTCTAGCTCAAAAACTTTGGGAGATATAGCCATTTCTGATTTCAAAATGCGGGGGGGCTGGGGGCGAAATGGGTGGGCGCGGCTCCAAAACTTTGATGCAGTTTTTTGGGGATCGCTACTAGCTATCTTCCCACCAAATTTGGAAGCTCTAGCTCCACAACTCTGGAAGATACACGCATTCCCGTTTTTGACGAAGCGTTGGGGTGGATGGGGGTAGCTAGGGCAGTGTCGGTGGGCGTGGCATCCAAACTTTTGATGCAGTTTTTAGGGGGTCATCATCACCTATCTTGGCACCAAATTTGGTGGCTATAGCTCAAAAACTGAGGGAGATATATGCTTTTTTGACTTTTAAATTCGGGGGGGCTGGGGGCGGAATGGGGGGGCGTGGCTCCAAAATTATTGATGCAGTTTTTTGGGGGTTGCTAGTAGCTATCTTCTTACCAAATTTGGTAGTTCTAGCTGTAAGGATGTGCGAAATATGTGGATTTATCGGTTTTGAGTTATCGAATTTATCGATTTGCCAGCCCCCCAGTTATCGTAGAACCCCCATCTTGACACTTTAATTTACTATCCCATAGATAAAGAGAATTGGAAAGTTTCAAGTCTCTAGCTTGAAGGGTGTGGAAAAAACTTGCATACATACGGACGGACAGACGGACAGACGGACAGACACCATGACGGACATTGCACAAAACCAATATACTAGTTACCTTCGGTATCGAGTATAAAAATCAAGTATCTTAACAATAACGAACGAAACAACAACAATAAAAATGGGTTTTCACGGTTATATGTCATAAATTGCCCAAAAATGCATGCAACACATTTTTTTCCTATGACTTTTTTCACTTTTTTTACATTTAAAAAAAAAGGGGCAAAAACGGGCACATGAAACTTTTTGCATTTAATAGAGGAATAATCAAAGAAATTAATTTAAAAAAATAGCCGATATAATGTGATAAAATTTTTTTTTATTTTCCATCAAAGTTGAGAAATAGTGAAAAAGTGGATAGTTGGTAAATATTGAATTGCCTGGCCAAACGCAAAGCAAACAGTATAATTTTTTTTTTTATTCTTTTTTTAATAAATAGATCTATCAATAGAACCAAAAATAATGACGATCCGTAAGTTAGTTTTTGAGATATTGTATCTCAAAGCCGACCAAATTACCTTAAAATTGTGATTTTTATGTAACACAAAAAATCAGGCAACTTTGAAAAGCTATATCTTCTAAACTAAAAATGCGGTTACATTATGGATTGCAGATTTGAAATCGCTGGAAAATTTCCTATAAAGTAGGTTCATTCAATATTTTTTAGAGTCACATGCAATTTTTGATTTTTGACACTTGACTTGTTCTACGGGCGCCACTGTGCAGCGTTAGATTAGTAGTTAGTGGTTACGATTAGATAAAGCAAAAAGGATCGATCTTTTTAGTACTGGAGTTGAGGCCTCCAAGGAGACAAGAGAATAAAGTTTGTTATAGTCAGAACAAATAACACGAAATGGTTCATGAATAAAATAGTTGCTGAAGCAACGATCAAGGCTAAGGGGTAAAAAGTTACGTGAAGATCTAACCGGGACATTAAATTTAATTCGACTCAATAGAACTGATTATATTATATCGCCTTATCAACACGGTTTTGTTAGGCGTAGATCTACTACCACTAACCTTCTTGAATTCACTTCGCTTGTTATCAAAGGGTTTCAGGAAAAAATGCAAACTGACGTTGTTTACACCGATTTTAGTAAGGCATTTGATTCTGTAAGTCATTCTCTGTTGCTTCATAAATTAAATATTATTGGATTTCCATCAAAACTATTATTGTGGCTTTCGGAGTACTTGTGTGGTCGAACACAACAAGTAGTTTTTAAATCGTCGGTATCTAAACCTATTTTTGTTACCTCTGGTGTACCCCAGGGTAGTCACCTTGGACCTTTGCTATTTAATTTGTTTATTAACGATCTTCCAGCAGTTATTACTAACTCTTTTGTATATATGTTTGCTGATGATGTAAAGCTATGTTTCACCTATAATGACGCTTCCTTCCCTGTGTAATTTACTACAGTCGGATTTGGGTGCTTTGTCAGCCTGGTGCCGTACTAACTTACTAAATTTAAATTGTTCAAAATGTAAAGTCATGTCTTTTTGTAGAAGTACCCCTCATACTGCTCACTACTTGCTTGATTCTTCGCCACTTGACCGCGTGTTTGAAATCAAAGATTTAGGCATTATTCTTGATCCTAAATTGAAGCTTGACGCTTATATATCGTATATGGTCAATAAGGCCATTAATGTCCTTGGCTTCATCAAGCGGTGGTCGAAAGAGTTTAATGATCCCTACACCACTAAAACGCTTTATACATCCTTAGTACGTCCCATTCTGGAGTATGGATCTTGTGTGTGGTCCCCACAATACTCGATTCACCAGGATAGAATAGAATCTGTGCAGAAGAAATTTCTTCTATTTGCCCTAAGAAGTTTTAACTGGGTTCCTGGAGTTGACTTACCCCCGTATTCTAGTAGACTCCTTTTAATAAATCTTCCCTCCCTGCTAAACCGTAGAACTATGCATGGAGTATTATTTATTACTGACCTAATTAATGGTGAAATCGACTCATCAGTTCTTTTGAGTCGAATTAAATTTAATATCCCGGTTAGATCTTCACGTAACTTTTTACCCCTTAGCCTTGATCGTTGCTTCAGCAACTATTTAATTCATGAACCATTTCGTGTTATATGTTCTGACTATAACAAACTTTATTCTCTTGTCTCCTTGGAGGCCTCAACTCCAGTACTAAAAAGATCGATCCTTTTTGCTTTATCTAATCGTAACCACTAACTACTAATCTAACGCTGGTCTGATTGGGTTTTTCTGGGTTTCTCCCAATCCTCGCAACAAATGTTGGACTGCTCAATTTTTTATTGAATTTCCCAGAGCTTTAACTTTACTTTTAATTATTTTTTCAGATTTATATATTATTCTATATTTTACTTAATTTAATTATTTTTAATTTAAATTAAATTTTAATTCATTTTAATGTCAGCTGCTCTCAGCTGACTATAAATAAATAAATAAATAAGTAAAATATCACAAATTTTGATATTTTTTTTTGTCGACTGCAGCGACACAACGAATTAAAATTTTTAAGCTCAATTTCCGGCACAGAATACCTGGAGACTTTCTAGCGATTCAATAAAAAGTGTTCTTCCTATTTTCTCCATGGTCAATCCTGATTATGCAGCGTCCAAGATGGCAAAGTCCAAAGGGGCAAAAGCAGCTAAATCCAAATTATGCAGCGTCCAAATGGCAAAGTCCAAAATGGCAAAGGCTGCAAATCCAAAGAAGTATATGTGTTGAGTTTTCAACACACGCGAAACCTGAGCCTCCAACGCGAAAAAAAACAAACAAATGAAAAATAAACCGAGGTCCCTGTTCGGGCACCAATGAAAAATCTAAAAGTTTTTAGATTAAGAAAATTTTAATGAAAATTGAGACTTTTTTTTCGTTAAATTAAGTACAATTTGAATGGGGTGGCTTCAGATGATGTTCGACAATTAATGTGTAGCTTAGCCTAAGGCAGCGTTTACAATGTCAGCTTAGCTTGGATTGAAGCTTTTAAAAATCTGAAATCCACGCTGGTAGTTTACGATGTCAGCGTGGAAACCAGTTCGAATTTTCGAAATTGTATTACAGCTGCTTATGAGCTTTGAACAGCTGATGCTTGTTTCATGTTTGTGGCAAAAATTTATAAAGTGAATGAAAACCGGAAGCAGACTTGTTTATTTATTAAAAAATGAGAAGAAAACAAGCAATTTTACTAGCTCATCATACAATGATGATGCAAGCAGCTGTAGCTGCTGCTGCTGAACTTGAAGAGGAGCAGCCGCAGGGAAGTGCTCGACGGTGTTGGGCGCGCGATCATGATGTTGCAATCAGCTGATTCGAACTCGGCTTGCACATGTGAAATGGCGCGAAAATTAAACGATTTGCTTTTCTTACAAAACAATGATTTTATTGTTATATATGCGTATATATGTACTAAATAAATATTAAATAGTGAATTATATTAACATTTACCTCTGTATTGAGTTAAATAGTGGTAAAAACATTGGAGCTTACGAAAATGCGAAACCTATTGACAGCCATTTTGAGTAAAATATAGGTTAGAGCTTTGGTGCTTTCAAGCACATGTTGCTAATTTCGAAAATGCGACACCTATTGACAGCTTTTAAAACTCAATTTTCGAATAGCTTTTTTCCACTCCAAGCTGAGATGCAAGCGAGACCGGTTACAGATTGGAAATGAGGGAGACAAACTTATGTGAAAAATATGTGTGTCAGACAGGAACAAAACATTTTCCAATCTCACGCTGACATTGTAAACGCTGCCTTATGCGACAGCGTGAGCCACAGACGGCCACACGCAGATTGCCGATCGGCCTAAAAGCTTACACAGCTTAAGAGCGACTTCAATTTTACTCTAAAGCTAACTTTTGCTATAAACTAACTTATTAGCAATATACATATTCTACTCCAACATTCCGGCCCCGTTGACGGGCTCCGGTCTTCAACATCCATCCATAGGAAGTGGTGCCAGCCTGTGTACCAGTCGCTTAATGACGCCGGCCGATTACGCGTGTCACGCGCCCGGTGGTCCATCGTTGCGCGGGGTGCTGTCGTCGTGCACCAGAACGACCACCCCTTCGACCAGATTGGCCTCACCTCTGCTTCATTGGGCTCGCTGCTGCAAGCTGAGCAGGTAGTCCTTGGAGCCCTTGCGCCAGAAGTGCAGTTTGAGCTCCAACAACTGTTGCCACCGCTTCAAGAATGCGGATACGCGACTGTTGTTGGGCTCCACGGGCGTGAATCCTGTGGGCAGCCCCAGCAAAGGCTGCCCGATGAGCAAGTGCCCTGGGGTTACTGCTTCCCCGTCGTTGGGATCGCTGGTGTTTGCCACGAGAGGCCTGGAATTGAGCAACGCTTCGACATCTACCAGATGCGTGCTCAATTCGTCCGGGGTCAAGTTGGCGTCGCCTGCTCCTCGAACCAGCCTGTGTTTGGCATGTTTCACTGCTGCCTCCCACAGCCCGCCGAAGTGCGGTGCCCTCGGAGGGATAAACTTCCATTGCACCGCTCTCTGTGCTGCGTACTCCTGCAGCTTCTCCTCGATCTGGTGGAACGCTGTTTGCAGCTCTCTCAGCACGTTGCTCGCTCCGACAAAATTTGTCGCGTTGTCGCTGAGCATCTTCTCCGGCAGCCCTCGTCTCCCAAAGAACCTTTTGAAAACTTTTTAAAAGCATCAGTGGACAGATCTGTTACCAGTTCCAAGAGGACTGTTTTTGAGGTGAAGCAAACAAATGTGAAGTAGGCCGCGTCGGCCCCTTCACAAATAGTTATATTTATTATATTTATAGTTTTTAAGTCGCAAGAAGCGCATCGGTTGTTTGAGTTACCTGTATTATATTGATAGTTGTTAAGTCGCAAGAAGCGCAGGGGTTGTTCGAGTTGTAGGTATAGTTTTGTTAGACGCAAGGAGTGTGCAGTATTTATATTTAATAAACGCAAGGAGCGTAAAGTATTTAGATTTATCGGATGTACTTATTTTTTGAATTTAAATATAACCGCCCCAAAACACAGAGTCGCAAGATGCAGCGCGCCAGCTGCGATCATCAAATCCATCACGGTCACGAGCAAGTGTGGGGAGTGACAAAATCTGCAACTTGGGCCGAAGCCGAAGCGTGGGCGAGGGAGTTATGATTGACCTCCGCAAGTAAGCAGACGCGTACGCGAGAGGGAGAAAAGAAAGGTTAGGTTATAAGGACAGAAAGGGGAGTTGCGATTGATATACGGAAGTGAGCAGACGCGTATGCGCTTAGAAGTAATTAACGAGTTAGTAGCAAAGGGATAGAGTTTAGAAAAGATAAGTTAGGTTTAGGCTTTCTTGTGCACATAATCTTTTATAGGAACTGAATAAATTGGTCGCCGGTAAGTCCGCGACCCAGTGGAGTGCAATTGCTGTGTGTTTTCTTTCTTTCTATTTCTCTTCTTTGGTTTTTTTTTGTACACGCGCGCCCGCGAGTTAAGCTGAGTCGCTTTATACCCTGGCTGCTGAGTGTGCCGGCTGTTGCGTTGGTGTCGACGTAAGCGTTTCCCCTTCCAACTTGTAAAACCGCGCGCGTTATAGTCCCACCAAAAAAATATATAAATATTCTTGTGTGGTGTACCTGGCCAGACTGAGTTTATACCCCGGCTAAATTACTCCTTTACAAGTGGCGCCCGAGCAGGGACTCTAAAGTGCAAAGGTGTGGTATAATCTGGAATTAAAGCCCCAGAAATATCACCAACAAGTGTGGAAGGAAAAGTGCGTTAAGTGAAGTGCGGGTATACCCGACGATACCCTGCTTTACAAGTGGCCAACGAGAACGGGTTTCGAGCGTGGTTTTGTGCAATCGTCGCGGCACAACGAAAGTGAGGGCGTAAGGCAAGTGCAGATAAGAATAACTGTTCGCGTTCGAGATGCATTGCCTTAGCAACATTTGCGGCGCAACGAAGTTGACGGTGGAAGAAGACTCACCGATCAAACTAGCGGTTCGCGTTCGAGGCTGTGCATAAGTGAACACTTGCGGCACAACGAAAGTGTCGGCAAAGGTGTGAGCGGTCAACGAACGGCGTGACAGTAGCTGGTACAGGCAGCTGCAAGGTCGCGGTGTTGTCGCACAGTGGCTTCGACCGCGAAATAAAAATTGACTCTTATTTCGAGTGCGGAGTTTCCCATCGGTTCGGGTCGAGTATCGGACTTACGTGAAGTCGCCGTACAGTGGGCCTCGACCGTGTAAACATACAGTGGAAAAAAAAAAATTAAAGGAATTTAAAAAAAAAGACAGAAATACGAAAAAAAAATTTTTAATAAAATAAACAGTGACCTATTAACAGGAAAATTTTATTGCACTGATAAAAAAAGAGAAAAAAATATATAAAATTAATTTCGCAATAAAATTAAATAACCGCAATAAACAGTGACCAGTTAACAAAGGAAAATTTTTTTTTATTACACTGCAAAAAAAAAATTTATATAAAATTCGTAATGCCGTGGACAAAATTTTTTTTGTAATAAAAGGAATAACCGCGACAGACAGTGACAAGTTAAAAGTTTTTTTTTTTACACCGGGGAAAAAATTCGGGAAATTTTTTTTTTTAATTTCGTAAAAAAAACGGTTACCGCGATAAACCGTGCCAGCTTAAGAGTGCAAATTTTTGCGAAGCGGGACACATACGGCTCGAGACGGAATTTTTTTTTGCGTTCGTTTTTATTTTTCGGTTAAATGGAGAAACCCAAGACTATCGAGCCCGCCCGAGTGGAGGTCGTAGAAAGCAGCAACCCCGGTGTAAGTTTGCAATGGGTCTACCACTGCCATAAGGAGGATCTAGAGGATATCGTCCGGGAGCTCGGATTGGAAAAGTGTGCCACGCTAACTGACTAACGGAAGCTGGTATGTACTTTCATAAGGCAAGGTGGTCATACCACCGATATATGGCCCGGTTAGCGGATGGGAGTTGCGGTTCGCAAAGATCCCAGTGTCGCCTACCCGGACTGCCACTTCTGTTGGAGGAATACGACCCAGGCAGAAATCTGAATCAGATGCGGCAATCCCGTCAATACAGACCGGTGGCACGGAACATTTGCGTCCAACCTCCAACAGTACGATTTATAATGAATTTTCCCCACAGAATACAGCATGTATCCCCGATATACGAGTAGGGTCGCCTCTGGCATCCGGCGAAGATACCCCGGTGAGACAGGTGAACCCCCATCTTAATTCTAGTGATACCTATAGTACCCCTAGGAACGGGATGGTCGTCCCCGAACTAGTCCGGAAGTGGGGTATCCTGTTCAATGGGTGCACCGACCCATTAGTTTTCCTGGAGGCGATGAGGACAGGCGTGTCATACGACAGGCTTGACGGTGCGAGGGCAATGAGCGAGGCTCTAACGGGTAAGGCCGCGCGGTGGCTATCAAAAAGTAGGCTAAGGGATGCGACTTGGGCGACATTTAAAGCCAAGTTCTTGGAGTTTTTTCTACCGCCCCAGTATTTCGACAGGTTAGAAGACAGTATCCGGGCACGACGGCAACATGATAACGAGCCGTTCAAGGACTACTTGCTTGAGCTGCGGGGTATGATGTACCACGCGGGGTACAGGGCAGAACAAGAATTGCATAGGGTATACGAGAATTTAGCACCCGAGTACCGTTTGTACATTCGTAGAGGGGACTTCGCCTCTCTGGCGCAGCTAATTCAGATGGCAGCCGAGTACGAAAATGTGAGTC
The DNA here is from genome assembly GCA_030179655.1 of Scaptomyza flava. Lineage (NCBI taxonomy): Eukaryota > Metazoa > Arthropoda > Insecta > Diptera > Drosophilidae > Scaptomyza > Scaptomyza flava. The sequence continues at coordinate 32,690,209 of JARNME010000404.1, read as the reverse complement.
AACAAAGTCGCGAGCGCGCAGCACGGAGTAGGACCGGGGGTAGTAGGTATTCGGATGGATTAGCCGGTGAGGTAGCCCCCGCCAAACATTTTAATCCTTTCCGCACGCAACCACAGCCAGGGTCAAGCGGTAACGTGGGGAATACGCCACCGCTCGGGCATACGGGAGTAATTTCAAACGGGATGATCAGCCAAGAGCAGTCGAGGGCTCTAGGCGGGAAGAGGCTATGCTATAACTGTTCGCAAGAGGGTCATTTTGCCAAGGAGTGCCCCAATCCACGGGTACAGTTCTGTCGGCAGTGTGGGGCCAAGGGGGTCAATACCAGCCAGTGTTGTCAACAGTCAAGGGCGGGAAACGATATGCGGCACCATCCGGGACGGGACCCGATGGGGGCCGACGTGAACCAGTCCCGAACCTAGAATACCCTTTAAGAGTGGAAGACGGGCGGATAGTCGCTACTGTAAGAGTCGGGGACCAAGTAGCGACTGCGACAGTAGATACAGGGGCGACTAGGAGTTTTATTAGTGAGGAGTTTTCCCGCAAGGTGACCAGCGGGGGCGAGATGCTGGACGCCTGCGCTAAAATTCGCCTAGCCGATGGGTCCACCTTAGAGGTAAAGAAGCTATTGAGGGTAAAAGTTGGTCTAGCGGGGACAGAGTATGCTCGGTGAGTATGCTCGTGATGCCCTCGATGCTAGACAACATTATACTAGGGATAGACTTTTTGTGCCGGGTGGGGACGACCATCGAATGTGGCAAGGCTAGGTTAATTTTGGAAGCTGTGGAAGTACCAGATATAGAGCCAGTTGTGAGCAAACCGGAGGAGGACGGCGGATCAAGGCAAGAGAAGGATGCCCCTGGGGCACCTCAGCCCAGCATCGCCGTGGGAACGGTTCGAGGAGACAGCGTGGACATGACAACGACAGGAGTACAACGGTTCGGCGAGGTAGGAGGGTGCGTCATACCCAGCCCCGCAAAAGCACCGGTGGAAAATGTTGAAACTAAGGATAACGAGTGGTCAGAGGATTTGGAACTAGAGATAAAGGAAATACTGAAAGCGGAATTGGTTCTCTTTGACGAGCTGCAAGGGGTGTCTCACGTAGCCGAGCACCGGATCATCATAAAGGACAAAGGAAGGAACTATAACCTCAGGAGAAGAGAATGGTGACCAGGACTCAATACTTTGGTGCTACTAAGAGCACACCAACTCTCTAAAGCCAGTGAAGGTTTCGCGGCGAAACTCGCTCCCAAGTTCGATGGCCCGTTCCTCGTGAAAAAGTTCGTATCACCGAATATAGTGCGATTGGTAAAAGAAAGGACAATGAAAGAGCAGACTCGCCAACATTGCGCAACTGAAGCCATTCTATGACGAGGGAGAGGAGCACGGAGAAGATGACCAACCCGACCGAGCGTCTGACAAAGAGCAGACTCGTCACAGTTTTAATTAATCTCTTTATTCTTTTTTATTAACACTAACCAAATTTAAATTCAGAAGGCCCGTTCTTCAATTAAGACTAACCGATTGTGTTTATAAATCCCACAGAATACCCAAGATGAGCGACCAATTCCCTTATGTGCAGGTATTACCGCCGAAAATGTGGGCGATACGCCCCACAAATTGGGCTGTCTTCCGGACGAGGACGAGCTGACCGACGCCGCGGTCGCGGCCATATCAGAGGCGTTGGAAAATTGTACGTCGAGAGCCCACCGTTTCAGGTTCAAGGTGGAGGTGAACGGGGAGCTACACGGCCTGACATGGAACGCGTGCGGACACGTAACTGTCACGCTACCCAAGAAAGGGGGGGGGGGGTGTGAAGTAGGCCGCGTCGGCCCCTTCACAAATAGTTATATTTATTATATTTATAGTTTTTAAGTCGCAAGAAGCGCATCGGTTGTTTGAGTTACCTGTATTATATTGATAGTTGTTAAGTCGCAAGAAGCGCAGGGGTTGTTCGAGTTGTAGGTATAGTTTTGTTAGACGCAAGGAGTGTGCAGTATTTATATTTAATAAACGCAAGGAGCGTAAAGTATTTAGATTTATCGGATGTACTTATTTTTTGAATTTAAATATAACCGCCCCAAAACACAGAGTCGCAAGATGCAGCGCGCCAGCTGCGATCATCAAATCCATCACGGTCACGAGCAAGTGTGGGGAGTGACAAAATCTGCAACTTGGGCCGAAGCCGAAGCGTGGGCGAGGGAGTTATGATTGACCTCCGCAAGTGAGCAGACGCGTACGCGAGAGGGAGAAAAGAAAGGTTAGGTTATAAGGACAGAAAGGGGAGTTGCGATTGATATACGGAAGTGAGCAGACGCGTACGCGCTTAGAAGTAATTAACGAGTTAGTAGCAAAGGGATAGAGTTTAGAAAAGATAAGTTAGGTTTAGGCTTTCTTGTGCACATAATCTTTTATAGGAACTGAATAAATTGGTCGCCGGTAAGTCCGCGACCCAGTGGAGTGCAATTGCTGTGTGTTTTCTTTCTTTCTATTTCTCTTCTTTGGTTTTTTTTTTTGTACACGCGCGCCCGCGAGTTAAGCTGAGTCGCTTTATACCCTGGCTGCTGAGTGTGCCGGCTGTTGCGTTGGTGTCGACGTAAGCGTTTCCCCTTCCAACTTGTAAAACCGCGCGCGTTATAGTCCCACCAAAAAAATATATAAATATTCTTGTGTGGTGTACCTGGCCAGACTGAGTTTATACCCCGGCTAAATTACTCCTTTACACAAAAACGGCAACGTACATTTTTACGGGTGGTCTACCTATAATCCTGTAGCTCACATGAAAAGGCCCACAGAAATCTACACCAGATACCTTGAATGGCCGACCTTCACGGAGGCAATCTGCTGGCAGATTTCCCATGATTTGCCCCAATAATTTTGGCTTATAGCGAAAACAGTGTACGCAACAGTTTAGCAGTTGCCGTACATGCAATACGTGCATTGACCACCCAAATTTGCTGCCTTAATAATCTAACAAGAACCTTGGAACCAGCATGGTAGTGTCTAAGGTGCAAATACCTAATAAAAAGACAGTCGAAGTCAGAACTCTTTTGTAACAACAGAGGGAACTTAGCGTCGTACGAAATAGGGACATGTAGCAAACTTTCTCAAACTTATGCAGTTGAGACCATCGATCCATTTCTGCCATTAAAAACTTGGTCCATTGAACCACAAGGAACTCACATTTCGTTAGTATCCGTTATTCTTGAAACTAAGTCTTCTGGATTAGAATCCGTTGGAACGTGACGCCACAAGACTCCAGTTGACAACTCTAGGGCTTATGCAACTCGATTCGCGACAAATGTACCCAACGTTCCCGAATCACGCTCCAACCAATATAATGTGACCTGCGAATCTGACCAGATATTCACGCTTCCACGCCTTCATTGTTGACTGTTCACATGTAAATCCACCAAACATAGGCTTGACTGGAGGCGTCAGCAAAGCCGTGGACTTGAACACTTTGGTACAAAGACAAACACACGTACCGAGGGATCGAAATTTTGTACAAATCACGCAAAGTCGTAGGAAACTTGTTCCGCGCAGTGCGTAGGTTCATAGGGATTGCCTCATCCCAATCTACCTTTAGCCTCCATAGTTCCTGCAACAACATTTTTGCCTTAGTGACAATTGGACACAATAATCCAAGAGGGTCAAACAAACGAGAGGATATAGACAAGATGTTACGTTTGGTTGGCTTAAGGGAGGCAAAAATATCCACGTCAAGATGATATTTAAAAACATCCTCTTCAGGTGCCCAACGCATTCTAAGCTTCCTAACCGAGCTTTGCTCATCACTGGCGTTCCTGTCACCAGACCGATTCTGGCAATTGGAAATCCTCCTTCGGACAATATGTCATTAACCTAACTAAATAACATTTATCTGCCTACACATTTGTGAAATATCGGAATATACCGAAATTTGACCAACGTTGAATACAACTCCTTCTGAATCGTTGGCCCCACCATAAGTGTTTCGTTGAGCGAAACTGCTGTTTATGTTTTGCTAGACGCGTCAAAAACAACTCGAAGCTTGGTTGAGGTACTCTCAGGTCGCAGAATGCATTGATGAGGAATGTAGTAATGCTGTTCTGGAGGAGCAGACTTCAGAATGGACATTTCTCCCAAATCCAAATACTCTTTCGTGAAGTCAGGATACATATTTTAAGGGTATCATCCCTTGACAGTTTGCGCTCAAGTTGCAAAAAACGCATTCCAGCAGCTTAAAAGGACAGGCCAAGAACCTTGGGATCGGTCTTCAAGGAAAGATTAACTTGAAAGCGACCGGTATTTAACCGTTGTACAGTTTTTGTGAAGTGTCATTCTCAGGCCTGCTGTTGAGCTGTTTGTCGTACAGCCTTCGACTCGATTGGACATTGATCTAATTCCCAAAAACGATTAACTAAAGAGTCGAGAGAACAGATAGAAACTTGAGCTACTGCACTATTACTATACTGTTGCCGAGGCACTTGTCCAGTATATTTGCCCGCTACAATCCAGCCGAGCAATTTTTTTGCATGATGGGCAGCTCGGAATGTAGTTTTATTTGCCAACGCACAATAATCCATAAAACAATTCCGCTCCCAATAGTACATCTACCTTCGCTGGCTTATAGAATTCGGGATCTGCCAACTTAATATTTTTTGGAATTTTCCAATTCCATAATGATAGAGCCTGTCCAGGCTGAGATGTGGATATCGATTTCAGTACCCAGCACTCAGCGGAAAACGTTTGGGAATACAAACGAAATTTAACTAATGCGCAAACCTTGTTGTTGATATTAGTGGTTGCCCCACCTACCATTGAGATAGCAAGGGAAGTTGGAAGTTTAAGCCGTAGCCTCTGGGCCATGCTCTCAGACATCAAATTTATCTGCGAGTCACTGTCCAGCAACACTCGTGCTGGATGCAACTGTCCGAATCTATCTTTTATATTTCCGACTGCGGTAGCAAGAACGACTTGATCCGCATTCGTATGTGACCAAACTATACCTCTGAAGTTGAGGCTTGAAGTGCAGCTGCCTCACAAGAATATATGTCGTGATCTGCACACTTGCAATAAATGCATGCAGACGACGACCTATGCGCTGAGCTAGCACATGCAAATGAAGATTTTTGTTGAGGCTTTCTCACTTCATTGCGTACTTTTGATTTTTCACGAGTCGACTCTTCTGCAGCCAAATATTGGTACCTCCTATTTAACTGCTTAGCACAATCTTCCCAAGATGGCAGCTTATCATTATCAAGCTGCTCCTCAAAACGAGACGTAGTCTTGTGGTCTACTTAAGCCATGACCATATGAATAATCATGTATTTGAAATGTCTTTGTCGTCACCCAAAGACGACAGCGGTGCCTAAATCGCAGACACTGTATCTACCATCGATCTTAAGCTCGACGCAGATGGTTTTGTCATGCTTGGAAAATCGAATAACTGGACAACTGTATCAAAAAATATAAGGCATTTATTGTCGTAAACTGACTTTAGACTAGCAAGGGCCTTAGGGTAGTTACAATCTGTTAGCTGATATGGCTTAACTACACCCAATGCTTCATCTGACAAACAGGAAATTAAATGGTTAAATTTTTCAAAGTTTATTAATGACGCATCCTCATCCACGAGACTCTCGAAAAGGCACATAAAGTTTTTAAACTCCGAATGTTTACCACTAAATTTCGGTAGACGCATTTTAGGTAGTTGAGATCGCTGGCTCGAATTCATTGAGCAATCATGTTGTACCTGTGTGTCGAATCGTGGCTTAATCGCATTCATAAACAACGCTTTCGTTACTACACACAAATCCTCTAACGGCCCTCTGCTTGCGTTAGCTGGATTTAAACTGTCCAGCTCTGCCTGTAAATTCATAGCCTTTTCAACATACCCTTCTAATAATTCTAATCGACATGCGAGCAATGTCAGCATTAACTTTATCAAACTTCTGCAAACATAATTAGGGTGTTCACTTTGTGTTGCAAAAGTGCAAAAGTGCAAGCCATCCCAACAACAATTTGTACATAATCGAGTTTACACTTTTTGCTAGACCCCTGCCTATGACTTAAATACCGTAGTACTTTTACAACGATTTCAGTGCTAAAAATTATACAAAAGTGAAAACGTGTTGCACAATACCAGCAATTTTCTGGTATCTTTTTGGTGTAATTTTGTGCCTTAGGTGCTAAATCAAAACAATCAGCTGTTCATTGTGAAAAGACGCTAAAAGTAAATTAGGGTTGGTTTGCTAATTTTCTTAAATAAATAAGTTTATGGGATGCTCTCCGTTCTAGGAGTGATGCTCTCACGCTTTTAAAGGGCAATTTTAAATTTATTTATTTATTGCAAGCAGCAAATTAAATATCACAAATTGTAAGCTCAGCTCAAACAATAGCGAACAGCTGATTGTGTTATCAGACTTGTTTTGTTCAATTAGGTGCTCACGACAGTTGTGTTGCAAAGTTACACTTTTGCACATTTGCAACACAAAGTGAACACCCTAACTGTTAATTTAACATCAGTCTTAGATACTGCTGGCTTTTCGAGCGACAGTTTATCTGACTCAGACATATTTAAGCTGACTTAAAACAACCTTTACAAAACGCAGAAAAAAGTTCGGCACACTTTGTGAGCTGCCATAACGCACGCATTGCGAATATGTAACAAAACGCCAAGCTTGCTTACTGAACACGCACACACAATCTTGGCGATAAGTGAACAAACAAACGAAAACGGTCCAAGCGACCGAAAATAAGCAAGTCAAGCGGTTGCTGTAGCCACTTTGTGGGTACAGCTGTAAAATATGCGGGGTGCGGGGGGCTAAACAAAGTAAAGAGATAATTTGGAGCGAACGCGGGCACAAAAACGAACAGACGATCAATACAAGCTTGATCCGCAAGCAAAGCGGGGATGAAAATAACAAGCGGCAAAAATTGGCGCGAGCGCTCGCATAGATATGTATACCAATGTTTAAAACCAATGCAGGTGCAAGCAAAAAGCGAAGAAAGGTTAACGAACGAACGATGAGTCAGATGTAAAAGCCCAAAAATGTTGAACAATTTGTATGTGCGAGTGCAAACATATGTTTTAATGTATGTACATTTATTGTTACGTAGCGATTAGTTGAGAAGCGAAATCCAAAAAAACACTTTGCAGTTGCACAAACACACGATCTATATGAAACGCAATAAATAGACCACTGTTTGAAACCTTTATTTTGTTTCTTGTACCTAATTTTTATTTATTCAATTTTATATATGTATGTAAATATGCTGCCGTTTTGTTTATTTAAATCAAATACACAAAGTGCCAGAAATTGAGCTGTTTCTACGTGAATGAACGTATGTACATACATATAAATATCACAAATTTTGATATTGTTTTTTTTTTGTGGACTGCAGCGACACAACGAATTAAAATTTGTAAGCTCAATTTCCGGCACAGAGTACCTGGAGACTTTCTAGCGATTCAATAGAAAGTGTTCTTCCTTTTTTCTCCATGGTCAATCCTGACTATGCAGCGTCTAAGATGGCTGCAAATCCAAACAAGTATTTGTGTTGAGTTTTCAACACACGCGAAACCTGAGCCACCAACGTGAAACAAACAAACAAATGAAAAACAAGAAAGAAGGCTCTAGTCGGCTCTGAACCCAGTTGCAACAAATAAATTAAATTTATAATTGACTTTGGTATACTGACTAAGCTTCAATCGATTAAATTCGATATCTCCGGTGTTTCTTAACCGATTTGGATGAAATTTTCAGAAAAGTTCTATCGTTACTCATTACTTCAACCCTCATTTTAATACTCGATACCGAAGTAAAAGAGTGTATTGGTTTTGTGCAATGTCCGTCATGGTGTCTGTCTGTCTGTTCGTCCGTATGTCTGCAAGTTTTTTCCTCACCCTTCAAGCTAGAGACTGAACTAGCTGAAACTTTCCAATTCTCTTTATCTATGGGATAGTAAATTAAATTGTCAAGATGGGGGTTCTACGATAGCTGGGGGGCTGGCAAATCGATAAATTCTATAACTCAAAACCGATAAATCCACATATTCCGCACGTCCTTACAGCTAAAACTACCAAATTTGGTAAACAGATAGCTACTAGCAACCCCCAAAAAACTGCATCAAAAGTGTTGGAGTCACGCCCACCCATTCCGCCCCCAGCCCCCCGCAATTTAATTTCATAAAAGCTTATATCTCCCACAGTTTTTGAGCTAGAGCCACCAAATTTGGTGCCAAGATAGGTGATGATGACCCCCCAAAAACTGCATCAACAGTTTGGATGCCACAACCACAAATACCGCCCTAGCCGACCCCAGCTGCCCCAACGCTTCGTCAAAAACGAGTATGCGTGTATCTTCCAGAGTTGTGGAGCTAGAGCCACCAAATTCGGTAGGATATATGATAGCTGGTAACAACCCCCAAAGAACTGCATCAAAGTTTTGGAGTCACGCCCACCCGTTCCGCCCCCAGCCCACCGCATTTTGAAATCAGAAAAGCCTATATCTCTCACAGTTTTTGAGCTAGAGCCACCAAATTTGGTGCCAAGATAGGTGATGATGACCCCCCAAAAACTGCATCAAAAGTTTGGATGCCACGCCCACCAATACCACCCTAGCTGCCCCCAGATGCCCGAACGCTTCGTCAAAAACGGAAATGCGTGTATCTTCCAGAGTTGTGGAGCTAGAGCCACCAAATTTGTTAGAAAGATAGCTGGTAACGACCCCCAAAAATCTGCATCAAAGTTTTGGAGCCACGCGCACCCCTTCCACCCCTCTTTCCCAACCTTTTACAAACTTTGAGCTAGAGTCACCAAATTTGGTATGAAGAAAGCAATTGACATGCCACATAGATCTGCATCAAAAATTTGGATTCCACGCCCACCCATACCACTCCCAGCCCCCCTTTCCCCACCTTTTACAAATTTCGAGCTAGAGTCACCAAATTTGGTATGAAGATAGCAATTGACATTCTACAAAGATCTGTTTCAAAAATTGGATGCCTCGCCCATGCATACCGCCCCCAGCCACCCTTTCCCCACATTTTTCAAACTTTGAGCTAGGGACACAAGATTTGGTATGATGATAGCAATTGACATTTCACAAAGATCTGCATCAAAAATTTGGATGCAATTCCACCCCAACTACCCCCAGCCTTCCTTCCCCCACTTTTACAAACTTTGAGCTAGATTATCAAAATATGGTATGAAGAAAGCAATTGACATTCCACAAAGATCTGCATAAAAACATTGGTTGCCACACCCACCCATAACGGCCCCACCCCTTACAAACTTTAAGCTAGTGTCACCAAATTTGCAACGAAGACAGCTGGTGGAATCCCCATCTGCAACGGATAATCTTTAAGGCAGCGTACACCCCGGCCGCATCTGTAACCCTTTGCAATAAGGCCTGTTTTTACCGGTCTTAATTCTGGTATCGAGTATACCGCAGTCGGTTGCGTCCGACTGCAACGTTTCCAATTGTTTTTCGTTGAATTAAGTACAATTTTAATGCTGTGGCTATAGATGATGTTCGACAATTAATGTGTAGCTAAGCCTAATACGACAGCGTGAGCCGATCGGCCTAAAAGCTTTTAAAGCTTAAGTGCGACTTCAATTTTACTCTTAAACTAACTTATGCTAACTAACTAACTAATTTATTAGCAATATTCATATTTTGCTCCAACTTTTTGGCCCCGTTGACGAGCTCCGGTCTTCAACATCCATCTATAGGAAGTGGTGCCAGCCTGTGTACCGGTCGCTTAATGACGCCGTCCGGAGGCCTTGATTCGGCCACCTGCACCTTGCCGTCCTCGCCTTTGGTTGCGCGTGTCACTGCTGCAGGCTGAGCAGGTAGTCCTTGGACCAACAACAGCTTCAAGAATGCGGGTACACGCTTGTTGTTGGGCTCCTCGGGCGTGAATCCTGTGGGCAGCCCCAGCAAAGGCTGCCTGATGAGCAAGTGCCCTGGGGTTACTGCTTCCCCGTCGTTGGGATCGCTGGTGTTTGCCACGAGAGGCCTGGAATTGAGCAACGCTTCGACATCCACCAGATGCGTGCTCAATTCGTCCGGTGTCAGCTTGGTGTCGCCTGCTCCTCGAACCAGCCTGTGTTTGGCATGTTTCACTGCTGCCTCCCACAGCCCGCCGAAGTGCGGTGCCCTCGGAGGGATAAACTTCCATTGCACCGCTCTCTGTGCTGCGTACTCCTGCAGCTTCTCCTCGATCTGTCGGAATGCTGCTTGCAGCTCTCTCAGAACGTTGCTCGATCCGACAAAATCTGTCACGTTATCGCTGAACATCTCTCGTTACCCAATGAACCTTTTGAGAACATTTAAAAAAGCATCAGTGGACAGATCTGTTACCAGTTCCAAGTGGACTGCCTTTGAGGCGAAACAAACAAAAGCGGCGGGTGGTCTACCTCTAATCCTTTAGCTCACATGAAAAGGCCCACAGAAATCTACACCAGATACCTTGAATGGCCGAACTTCACAGAAGCGATCTACTGGCAGATTTCCCATGATTTGCCCCAATAATTTTGGCTTGTAGCGAAAACAGTGTACGCAACAGTTTAACAGTTGCCGTACATGCACTACGGGCATTGACCACCCAAATTTGCTGCCTTAATAATCTAACAAGAACCTTGGCACCATCATGGTAGTGCCCAAGGTGCAAATACCTGATAAAAAGACTGACGAAGTCAGAACTCTTTGGTAACAACAGAGGGAACTTAGCGTCGTACGAAAAAGGGACATGTAGCAAACGTCCTCCTACTCGAATTAATTCACATATAATGCTATTTTCCACAGTCTCGTGAATAAATGGATTTAATGCTTGCAGCATTGGAGCTAATACTGCAGATTTTTTCAACAAGTTAAACTCACTGCCGTAAGTTGTGCTTTGGACGACTGCGATCAGCTTCAAGAATCCAATTTTTCTTTCTGATGTAGATACAGCGAGCGAATCACCTTAGGCTGATGTCAGAGTGCGCGCGAGAAGCGATGCGATAATATTGGGCGACAACGCGCGATAAAGCTCTGCAAGCTGTTTTACAGGCAATCGCTTGAAACCTGTCAGAGTGAGAGCGAAGTGAGGTGCGAGCTCAAGCGATAAAGCAGTTTGCAACCTGCTTTATCGCTTGAACTCGCTCAGAACTTGAGTTTTTTTTTGTTGCATTCTGTTTTTTATGTTCCGTTTATTTTAAAAGCACGCGGTTTTGAAAGCTCATACGGTTATTTTGTTGTCTTTTGTTTTTTATTTGTGAGAAAACGCCGGCACGAAATGGAGATAAACGTGGAAAATTTAATTAATGAAGTCTTTTTACGCCCAGCACTATGGGACCAAAGGAGCACCAACTATCATAATAGAATTTTGGTGGAAAAAAAATTGGACAGAAATTGAAAACAAATTAGAAACACAGATTTAGTAACTATTTATTAATAGCTGCAAATTATTTGTATTTACATTGTTTTATTTGGTTTATCTGTGTGTGCAAACAAAGTCGCGAAAGGCGTTTCTAATTATTTGGCCTGTTTTTAAATTAACAGGATTGAAAGTTTCGGCATAGCTATGAGTTCCGTTGCCAATATGAGAATGTTGTGATTCAATATTAATATCATAAGGCCCTTCAAGGTCAATGATTGTATTGTGCAAAATGCATATACTCTTTACAATAACATCAACCAAATTGGGATCTGTCTCAATAGGCTTCCAGAGCAGACGCCATTTGGATGTCATGATACCAAAAGCACATTCAATGCATCTTCGAGCTCTGGAAAGTCTACTGTTAAAGTATTCGTTGCTTGCATTTATATCTCTTCTTGAGTATGGCCTTAAAAGATTTTCGAGAAGTGGATAAGCCTCATCACCCACAAAAACATATGGCATCGTAGTGTTTGTTCCAGGCAAGCAAGAATCTGGCGGAAAGAACTGTCGAGCCCTTAGCTGCATATAGAGCTGTGATGCATTAAATGTGCCACCATCACTTTGTTTGCCATAGCCTCCAACTTCTATGGCAATAAATTTGAAATTCGCATCTGCGACCCCTTACAGTACTATCGAAATGTACTTTTTATAATTATAAAACATAGACCCGTAATGCGCTGGACACTTAATACGAATGTGTTTTCCATCAATTGCTCCAGCGCAATGGGGAAGTTCCGCAGCTTCCAAAATTTGTCTGCTGTCTGGCGTAGTAATTGCTTCGTAAGCTGAGGCATATGTAGTGGTTGTAGCTCCTCCCAAAGAGCTATGACAGTCTCTTTGACTACAACTGAAACAGTAGTCCTTCCAATTTTAAATGAATATGCCAATGATGAGAAAGATGCTCCAGTAGCTAAAAATCTGTAATTACGGATAATTTTCGACATCAGTGTAATAAATTAATTACATTTTTATTTTAGAAGACTGTTTAAAAAAAAAAAATGGAAGAACATCCGTGACCAATTTCGCAACGAGTGGAAAAAAATTCCTGTTCCAAAATCTGGAGACTCTGGAGTTTCAGAGGAGGCTTACAGCCATTATACTTCTTGGCCTCATTTTAATAGTCTTCTTTTTTTAAAAGACCAAATGAAACCCCGTAAATTGGTTGGTAATTTTGAAACACTCAATACTTCATCACAATTTTGCTTGTAGCCATCTTCTCCAGGCTTTTCTTCAGAATTCTCTCTAGATGAAATCATCTCTGAAGAAATTCGCGAGCTAACTGAAGATGAACCAATTCATCAACCGAAGAAAAAGCAAAAGAGGTTGAATGCATCAGAGGAATTAGTTGCTATTGAGCAACAAAAACTTATGTTGCTTGAAAAGAAAATTAATAGCAATAAGGAGAAAGAGAAAGACGACGATGAGGCATTTTTTGGTAGCCTACTACCATATATGCGGAAAATGGATCCGATGAAAAAATTATTATGTAGAATGGAAATACAGAAAACCATTTTTAATTTTTCTTTTGATAAATGTTCCAATAACGATATTACTGAACCATAACATTATTATATATTTTAAATAAATAATACACAATAAATATAATTGAAACATATTCAAAACTAACCTCAATGTTATTATCAATTTTTGGCAAGGCAGAATTGGATGTGCAACAAAATTTGACCAACGCTTCTCCAACCGACTGCTAATTTAATTTAATATGTAATCAAAAGTCGAAACAGACATCCGCGCATAGTTAAAAAACTTTTCTGGATGGTTCCGTAAATCATTATACAAATTATTGAATTCTCCTATTTCATTTCTATTGCAATTAATTGGGTGGACGCCTGTTTTTTTGTTAAACACAAAATTAATTGTTGCACTTGAAGCAAAAAACTCCTCGTCCGAATCCATCACGTTCACATTAACAACTAAAAGAGAGCAAAGCAGCTCGCTTCTCGCAAAGCTCTCACTCTGACATCTTCTCGCTTTGCTCTTCGCTTCTCGCGCGCACACTGACATCAGCCTAAGTTGCTTGAAACAAAATCGAAGCACATAAGCCATAATACGGACCAGCTTAGAAAACCTTGACTGACGAATTATCAGTTGCAAAATGAAATTAGAGTCAGCGTCTAATACCCCCAGTGCACACACAACAGCACTTTTCTTATCCTCAGAAGTTTTAACTTCTGACGCTATCTCAAACTTATGCATTTGAGGCCATCGATCCTTTTCTGCCATTAAAAAACTTGGTCCATTGAACCACAAGGAGCTCACATTTCGTTAGTATCCGTTCCTCTTGAAACTAAGTCTTCTGGATTAGAATCCGTTGGAACGTGACGCCACACGACTCCAGTTGACAACTCTAGGGCTTATGCAACTCGATCCGCGACAAATGTACTCAACGTTCCCGAATCACGCTCCAACCAATATAATGTGACCTGCGAATCTGACCAGATATTCACGCTTCCACGCCTTCATTGTTGACTGTTCACATGTAAATCCACCAAACATAGGCTTGACTGGAGGCGTCAGCAAAGCCGTGGACTTGAACACTTTGGTACAAAGACAAACACACGTACCGAGGGATCGAAATTTTGTACAAATCACGCAAAGTCGTAGGAAACTTGTTTCGCGCAGTGCGTAGGTTCATAGGGATTGCCTCATCCCAATCTACCTTTAGCCTCCATAGTTCCTGCAACAACATTTTTGCCTTAGTGACAATTGGACACAATAATCCAAATCAAACAAACGAGAGGCTATAGACAAGATGTTACGCTTGGTTGGTTTAAGGGAGGCAAAAATATCCACGTCAAGATGATATTTAAAAACATCCTCTTGAGGTTCCCAACGCATTCCAAGCTTCTTAACCGAGCTTTGCTCATCAATTTTTATACAAAATTCTCCACTGGCGTTCCTGTCACACGACCGATTCTGGCAATTGGAAGCCCACGTGGCCAGTGGAAATCCTCCTTCGGACAATATGTCAATAACCTGGCTGCAAATGTTGTCCAGTTCTTTTAAGCTGTCTGCAACTGCCAGCATATCGTCGACATAAAAACAGTTTTGAATCACTTTCGCACCAATGGTTTTGTCATGATTGGAAAATCGAATAACTGGGCAACTGTATCAAAAAATATAAGGCATTTATTGTCGTAAACTGACTTTAGACTAGCAAGGGCCTTAGGGTAGTTACAATCTGTTAGCTGATATGGCTTAACTACATCCAATGCTTTATCTGACAAACAGGAAATTAAATGGTTAAATTTTTCAACGTTTGTTAATGACGCATCGTTATCCACAAGACTCTCGAAAGGGCACATAAAGTTTTTAAACTCCGAATGTTTACCACTAAATTTCGGTAGACGCATTTTAGGTAGTTGAGATCGCTGGCTCGAATTCATTGAGCAATCATGTTGTACCTGTGTGTCGAATAAACAACGCTTTCGTTACTACACACAAATCCTCTAACGGCCCTCTGCTTTCGTTTGCTGGATTTAAGCTGTCCAGCTCTGCCTGTAAATTCATAGCCTTTTCAACATACCCTTCTAATAATTCTAATCGACATGCTAACTCTGTTATGTCGGATGAGACCCCTGCCTATGACTAAAATATCGTTGTACTTTTACAACGATTTCAGTGTTAAAAATTATACAAAAGTGAAAACGTGTTGCACAACACAAGCAATTTTCTGGTATTTTTTTGGTGTAGTTTTGTGCCTTAGGTGCTAAATCAAAACAAACAGCTGTTTATTGTTTAAATAAATAAGTTTATGGGATGCTCTCCGTTCTAGGAGTGATGCTCTCACGCTTTTAAAGGGCAATTTTAAATTTATTTATTTATTGCAAGCACCAAATTAAGTATCACAAATGGCAAACTCAGCTCAAACGATAGCGAACAGCTGATTATGCAAAGTTATCAGACTTGTTTTGTTCAATTAGGTGCTCACGACAGTGGTGTTGCAAAGTTAGACCCCTTTTACACGATGAAGTTTTTTCATTAAGTTTTATTTCATACTGTTTTAAAACATCTTCGCAAAACTGGTCGCATTTACACGATGAATTTTTTTCATGCAGCATTTTCTTTGTAAATACAACTCTGATTTAAATTTATGGTCGATAAACATATATCTTTGCCATCGATTGTTTTATTTGTTAACATATAATTGATCTAAGAAGTAACAAGTATAAAAAATGGATTCAGTGAACATTTCTACTAATAATTTCTTAACCAAAACAATGTATTTACTATTGGCGCTAATGTGTGCTTTTGCGATATTCCGTATCGATAACTTTATTATTCACGTCAAACACTGTGCAACTCTGTGTTTACATGCAATCGGAATAAGGCAAAGCAAAATGAGAAAAATAAATCATTGCTTCACAAGTCATGAAGCATTGCTTGCAGCTGTAACCCCTCTTCACCCTTTGCCTACAAACGAATAATTCAGACGCAAAAACTTCAACGTGTAAAAGGGGTCTTACACTTTTGCACATTTGCAATACTAAGTGAACACCCTAAATGTTAATTTAACATTAGTCGTAGATACTGCTGGCTTTTCGAGTGGCAGTTTATCTGACTCAGACATATTTAAGCTGACTTAAAACAACCTTTACAAAACGCAGAAAAAAGTTCGGCACACTTTGTGAGCTGCCCTAACGGACGCACTGCGAATATTTAACAAAACGCCAAGCTTGCTTACTGAACACGCACACGGCACTCTTGGCGATAAGTGAACAAACAAACGAAAACGGTCCAAGCGACCGAAAATAAGCAAGTCAAGCGGTTGCTGTAGCCCTTTTGTGGGTACAGCTGTAAAATATGCGTGGAGTGGGGGGCTAAACAAAGTAAAGATATAATTTGGAGCGAACGCGGGCAAAAAAACGAACAGACGATCAATACAAGCTTGATCCGCAAGCAAAGCGGGGATGAAAACAACAAGCGGCAAAAATTGGCGCGAGCGCTCTCATAGATATGTATACCAATGTTTAAAACCAATGCAAGTGCTATCGTGACGGTCAAAGTGTACGCATGTGCCTGTTGATTTGTTCTCATCATCAAACAAAGACAAACAAAGACAAAACAAAACAATTACCAGCGTTAAAAGTGCTTAAAGTCGGCAACTTGCTGATAACGTTCAGCAGGTACCGGTTGACTTTTCTGGCCGGTCAGCCAATCAGAAAAAGGCAAAATACCATTGCACACTTTCGGGCTTCAGAATATTAGTGAAGTGTTGCCTACTCTTGGGCTCTGTTCAAAACAAAATTTTCGTGGTGCTTACTTTGAGGCTGCTCCCGAAAATTAAGTTATCGTCCGACTAGGGAATTGAATCCCTTCGCGGCCAACCTTGGCCAGCAGAATGGATATTGAAGACGCACCGAGTGGCAGTGCTGCGGGACCCGTCTCGTGGCAGATCGTCTCCCGGAAGTCAACTTCCCTCCGGAAAAGGCAGACGTCTCATGCAGTGAAGCGCATGAAATCTGCTAACTCTAAAAATCTTTCAGCCCATTCATCAACTGAGTCGGCATCATCTGGATCCGAAGTGAGCTCAACTGAGGACTGCGCAACCCGACGCAAGCCAGCCGCAAGTGCAGCTCTAAGCTCCAACAAGTTTGCGCTACTCGCCCAGAACGACGACTCTCAGTCAAATGCTGCAACCGCCGCAGCAGAGCCCAGCACCTCTGCACCCAAGACTCCCCCCATCTTTATCTCTTCTGTTGGCGACATCTCCGACATGCTAATCTTTTTAATTGACACAATAAAAAGCGACAACTTCTCGTATAAAGCAGGTAGAGACGGTCAGGTTCGTGTCATGACCACCAGCATCGACGACTACAAAAAGTTAATCCGTGCATTAGAGTCAAGCAAGGTTGAATTTCACAGCTATCAACTAAAAAACGAAAGAGCGTACAGAGCCTTCATCAGGCATCTGCACCACAGTACCCCTCTAAGTCTCATCCGCGACGAAATAATCAAGCTTGGTCACAACGTGCGCCATCTCACCAATGCAAAACATAGAATAACCAAATCGCCATTGCCTATGTTCTTCATTGACTTGGAGCCAGCAGTGAACAACAAAGATGTTTTCTCCATCACTCGCCTGTGCAACGCCGTCGTTGTCATTGAGCCTCCCAGGAAAAGGAATGAGCTCGTACAATGCCACAGATGCCAAGAGTTCAACCACACCCAAAACTTTTGCAACAAACCCTGGAGATGTGTCAAGTGCTCTGGCAATCACGAGACAAACAAGTGCTTAAAAAGCAAGGATCTGCCCCCAGAGTGCGCGAACTGCAACGAACGCCACACCGCTTCCTACAGAGGCTGCAGAGTATACAAGGAAAGAGTCAAGCAACGAGACCAAGGTAAGACTCAAACTCGCCCTGCCACAGTACGCAACCGCTCGGGCACCGGGTTCGTCAACCCAATGTTGCAAAATCCCCCCTCATCCTACACGCAGCCGGGTATGACGTGTGCTGGAGTTGCCAAAAACTCTGCAACCCTAAACGCTCCCTCTTACGACAACCCCAATGCTCCCCCAACGCAGCAAATCGGCTCCTCCTATGCTCACTTGGAACAAATAATAAGACTTCTGCAGGCCCAAATGGAGCAAATGACACTCATGATGAACACGATCCTGGCCCAATTATGCAAGTAGGTCTCAAGCTTGTCATATGGAATGCTAACGGCCTATGCAAGAGTAGGCCCGAGATCGACTTATACCTTAAACGGAACAACGTTGACATCATGCTCGTCTCAGAGACCCACCTTACCACGCAATCGTTTTTCAAAATCAGCGGATACGACCTTCTCCAGGCAAACCACCCCAGCGGCAACGCCAGAGGTGGAGCTGCCATCATCATAAAATTGAAGCTGAAGTATGCAGAAAACTCGCCAACCCTACTTCCGTGGCTCCAAGCGGCATCCCTGAGCATTTTCACCCCCCTCGGAAACCTTACGATAGCCTCCTGCTATGCTCCTCCCAGACACACAGTCGACACTCAATCTTTTCTGCAGATTCTACGCTCGTTTGGCTCCAGATTCATCATCGGAGGCGACTTTAACGCTAAACACTCGTGGTGGGGCTCTAGGTGTAATAACCCGAAAGGAGTTGCCCTTTTGCCTTGCATAGGCATATTCAACTTGACCACCCACTCGTCCAGCCAACCAACATACTGGCCAACGGATCCCCAGAAGAGCCCTGACGTCCTGGATATTGCAATTTCCCGAGGAATAAACCACAGCAGAGTCCACACTGAAGCCGATTTTGACCTTCACTCCGACCACACTGCGGTCAAAGTCTGGCTGGACACCCCAGTCGAGCTGATCAAGCGCACCACCAGGCTACTCAGTAAGAGCTCCAACATTGACTCTTTTAAAACAATGCATGAAGCGATTACTGAGCCCAACGCCAGCCTCAACAGCGGAGAGGACATCGACAAAACTGTGGAGAAGCTCACGCGTGACATCTGCGACTCCGCTTTCGCCTGCACACCTCCAGCACGGATCTGTCGAGCCTCAGTAAGTCGGAAAGACATATTTACCAGGTCAGACGAAATAACAAACGCGCTGAGAGAGAAGAGACGCCTTCGAAGAGTTTGGCAGCAAACCCGCAACCCGCTGGATAAAAGGGCTTTCAACCGCTCCATCAAGGAGTTGAAAGCACTTTACTACAATCTCCGAAACGACGCCACAGCTGATTTTCTACGAAACCTGGAGCCCAACAACCCGGATCACAGCCTCTGGAACGCCACCAAATACCTCAAAAGGCCAACCATGAGGAAAGTTCCCATCCGGAGCTCTAATGGCACATGGTGTAGGTCGAGTGCTGAAAAGGCTGAGGAGTTTGTTTCACATCTGGCAAATACCTTCACCCCCTTCAACACATGCTGCGCTGAAGAAGCTGACGCCACACAATCCTATTTGGACACTCCATGCCAAATGGCTCTCCCCATCTCCAGAGTCACGCCCGAAGAGGTGCAAAACGAAATTGACCGCCTAAAAACAGCAAAAAGCCCAGGATATGACGGAATTAACTCTGTCACCCTTAAGTGCCATCCGCCGAAAGTGATACAGCTGCTGGCTAACATCTTCAATGGAATCTTTGACCTCTACCACTTTCCATCCCAATGGAAGTGTGCAGAGGTTATTATGATTCCGAAACCCGGGAAACCGGAACATGAAGTTGCCTCCTACCGTCCAATCAGTCTGCTGGCAGTACTCTCCAAGGTATTCGAAAGACTACTTTTGGCTAGAGTGTTGCCACTACTGGACGAAGGCAAGTTAATCCCAGACCACCAATTTGGATTCCGGCAGCATCACGGCACACCAGAGCAATGCCATCGCATTGTCCAAGAGATCCTGTGCTCGATTGAGGAAAAGAAATATTGTTCTGTGGTATTCCTGGATGTCAAGCAGGCGTTCGATCGGGTATGGCACGCCGGCCTCCATCTCCCAGCACCACTCTACCTAACCCTTAAATCCTACCTAACGGACAGGTGCTTTTATGTAAGGTGTGAAAGCTCTCAATCGAGGATAGAACGAGTTCAGGCTGGCGTTCCACAAGGCAGCGTGCTGGGTCCGATTTTATACACTCTATACACTGCAGATCTACCCGTGCTCCAACACGACCAACTCCTTGCTGCTTCCTACGCCGATGACACAGCCTTCATCGCCTCAGCAACGAACCACGCAGAGGCATCGGAAATCGTACAAATGCAGCTTGACTTGCTGCAACCATGGCTACTAAGATGGAACATAGCAGTGAATACAGAGAAGTCACTCCACATGACTTTTGCGAATCGTAGGCTCAACTGCCCACCAGTAAGCTTACTCGGTTCACCCATCCCAGTTGCGGACAAGGTGAGGTACCTGGGCCTTACCCTTGACAGGCGGCTGAACTGGCAGGCACATCTCAAAACCAAAAGGACGCAGTTAAACCTTAAGGTAGCCAAAATGAACTGGTTGCTCTGTAAACGCTCACAGCTAAGCACACGCAACAAAGTATTGCTTTACAAAGCGCTGATAAAACCAATCTGGACATACGGCATCCAACTCTGGGGGACGGCAGCCGAGTCCAACATCGAAATCATCCAGCGCTTCCAGAGCAAGCTGCTCCGAAGGATTCTTGGTGCGCCTACCTACGTAAGAAAGTCAGTGATACACAGGGACCTGGATTTACCCTCAGTTAGAAGTGAAATCCGTAAACTCGGAACTCGTCACACATCCAGACTTGAACGCCACAGCAACCATTTGGCAATAAGCCTGCTGGACAACAGCCAACACCCAAGGCGGCTAAAAAGGAGCCATCCTCTGGACCTGCAATTCAGACCCGAGCCGCTTTGGTGACCCATCCAACCCTATTTGTATATTGTAAATAGTCTTTTTCACCCATAAATAGTAAAACTGTGACGTTCTTTCCCCATGTTATGTTACACCTTCACAACATTTTCTTATTGTCATTAGAGACAGATTGTAAATATACACGAACTAATAAAAAAAAAAAAAAAAAAAAAAAAGTTGCACAAACACACGCTCTATATGAAACGCAATAAATAGACCACTGTTTGAAACCTTTATTTTGTTTCTTGTACCTAATTTTTATTTATTCAATTTTATATATGTATGTAAATATGCTGCCGTTTTGTTTATTTCAATCAAATACACAAAGTGCCAGAAATTGAGCTGTTTCTACGTGTATGAATGAACGTATGTACATACATACATATATGAAATTGAATAAATAAAAATTAGGCACAAGAAACATTCGTTGGTGACGGTCGTGTTTTTGCGTGCTCTTGATTGTTTATTGTTCTCATGTGTTTGTGAACGGTGTTTTTACTCTGTTTAATCTGGTAAATAGTTTTAGCAGTGATTGAAAATATATGTGTATTTATTTACGTTTACATAAAAGAGTTTGCCGAGTTTATACTCACTTTAATTAGCAGTTTAACTGAGACTGCTCTGCCTGAACATAAAGAAAACATAAAGTAAACATACGTTCATACTTACATACATATATTTACATTTGCATATTTGCATATTCTGTGTGATTACTAACAACAAACAGTTTGTCAGTTTTTTTTGCTCTCGCTTTACAGCTCTCCCGCTCTTATCCGCTATTATCCGTCGCACTTGCGGTTCTATCTGCCTTCGCGCTTACGCTCTCTCATTTAAGCGCTCATTTGATATTTACTGTTTTATATTGCTCTTGCAGTGATACGTTTTACTTATACTTACCGTCGCCTTACTTTGTTTTGTGCTAGCATATTAGTTGCCAGAGAAAACCTTAAATCAATTCGAAAATGTTTGCATGCTGTAGCACCCATTGCAAAGTGGTTGGAACCACCAACCAAGATTTTATTTTGTGTGGATTGTGTGACAACATGATCCACATGAAATGTGCTGGCTTCACTCCCAAAATCAGGGACTTCTTAATTGCAGATACAGGCCTTAAATGGTACTGCGAGCCCTGCAATTTAGCTGTGAAAGATTCGACCAAGTTCATGAGGCAGACTCATGCTGGCTTTAAAGCTATGCATGTAGCTTTTAATAATCTGCAAGCGTCATTCAACGAGCTTGAGCTTAATTTCAAAAATGGCAAGGTGATTACCGAATCTCCGAAGCGTAAAAAGACTTCGGGTCCTAATCCACTTATTGCCCCACCTGTTCTTCCAACCAAACCCCTTCTAGTGCCTAACAATAATCCTTAAATTGGTTCCAATGCTAACCCACTAATGTTATTTAACTCCCCTGCTAGAAAACCTATCAACAACTTAGCCACTTTAACTTCCGAACCTTTGCATGAGCCCTCTGGTTCAGCAGCTCGTGTGCCTATTAATCCTAATATAGGTACAACTGGGGCTCACAAGCCTCTGGTTGTTGTACCACTCAACAAATTTGTTTTTGTTTCTAGGCTGGCATCCGATACGTCATCGGATGATGTTGCAGCATATGTAAAGAGTCAAATCGATTCCCCACTTATTGTTGTTGAAAAGTTTAAATTTAAACATGCCAGAAGTATATCTTCTTTCAAGTTGGGTGTACCGCCTGAACTTTTCTCGACCATTTGCTCTGAAAAGTTTTGGCCGCCGCAGCTTGTCGTTAAGGAGTATACGAATAGGCGAGTTAATAACAATAATGGTATAAGGATCAATAGTACACCGCCTGCTAGCCAACCTGTTGCCTCCACCTCGGTGGCAAAAAACTAACAAAACAACTTAGTTTGGCCCATCAAAACGTTAGAGGCCTTAACACTAAACTTTCTAAATTGTATGTTAACAGCGGAACAACGGAAACCTGGTTAAAACCTGATATTTCTGATTATTCCATTTTTCCTTGTAAATGTAACTTGTACAGATGCGATCGCTTTTCCCGCAAGGGGGGTGGTGTTCTCATTGCTGTTGACTCCTGTATTTCCTCTGAACAGATTCTTTCTCAGCATCTTCCGGTCATAGAGTTTTTATGTGTTAAAATATTACTAAACGACCGTTCACTTTATGTTACTTGCTCTTATATTCCTCCTCAATCTGATATTAACATTTACTCATCCCATGCAGTGCCCTGCAACTTGTTTCGTCACTTTTGACAGATATGGATAATCTGATAGTGGTTGGTGATTTTAATCTGCCACATGTTGTATGGTCTGTGAATGACACATCTTCGGCGGTGTTACCAGTCACTTCTGATGATTTTATTGATGGCCTACTGGAGTTAGGCCTATCGCAAGTTAACAGGGTGCATAACTGTAGTTGTATAATGTTGGACTTAATATTTGTTTCGGACTCCGATTGCAGTATTGCTAGTAGAATACCCCCTCTAGTGCTTCCGGAATATACCTACCATCCAACCTTAGAACTATCCATCGAAATTCTTAACCCTATTTCAGTATCTAAAAATACTTTAAAAACCCGTTGCTTTCGTAAAACTAACTTTACTAAATTAAATTATCTTCTTCAACATACTAATTGGTCGCGCCTTTATTCTTGTAGTGATATAGAAACTGCTATAGCCATATTTTATAGGACCTTGAATTCGTTTTTGGATATTTGTGTTCCCCTCACTTGTTCTTCAAGGACAATAAACCACCTTGTTTACGAGAGAACTATCGAAGTTGAAAAACGCAAAGACAAGATCATATAAAAAATTTAAAAAATCGGGAACTACTTTAGATTTATCTTCGTATTTAGTAGCAAAATCTAGTTTTATTTTCGTTAACACATCTTGCTATAATAATTATCTTAATCGTTGTAGACTAAACTTTTCAGGTGAGCCTAAACAGTTTTATAAATTTGTTAACTCTAAACGTAAGACTTCTTGCTTGCCATCCTCAGTATACCTAGATGATACAAAAGCAAGTTCTGATCAGGTAGTAGCCGATCTATTTGCTGAGTATTTTCAATCAGTATACTCATCGAATATGTATAGTAGTAGTAATTCCTATCCTTTTCAAGTTCAAACGTCAAATTGCATATATGTCCCAGTAGTTACTGAGTCTATGCTCCTAAGTGAATTTAACTCTATTAAACCTGGCTACTTGCCTGGTCCTGATGGAGTGCCAGGTTGTATTCTTAGATACTGCGCGGATTCTCTTTGTGCGCCATTAAATAAATTATTTAAATTGTCTGTTGATTCAAACGTGTTCCCTGATATATGGAAGGAATCTTTTATAATTCCACTCCATAAAAATTCTTCAAAATCAAACTTTAAAAATTATAGGGGCATATCCAAGTTGTCTGCAATACCAAAAGTCTTTGAAAAAATTATATGTTCTCAACTGCAATACGGATGTAGTTCGATTATATCGCCTTATCATTACGGTTTTGTTAGGCGTAGATCTACTACCACTAACCTTCTTGAATTCACCTCGCTTGTTATCAAAGGGTTCCAGGAAAAAATGCAAACTGACGTTGTTTACACCGATTTTAGTAAGGCATTTGATTCTGTAAGTCATTCTCTGTTGCTTCATAAATTAAATATTATTGGATTTCCATCAAAACTATTATTGTGGCTTTCGGAGTACTTGTGTGGTCGAACACAACAAGTAGTTTTTAAATCGTCGGTATCTAAACCTATTTTTGTTACCTCTGGTGTACCCCAGGGTAGTCACCTTGGACCTTTGCTATTTAATTTGTTTATTAACGATCTTCCAGCATTTATTACTAACTCTTGTATATGTATACTACTCTTTTGTATATATGTTTGCTGATGATGTAAAGCTATGTTTCACCTATAATGACGCTTCCTTCCCTGTGTAATTTACTACAGTCGGATTTGGGTGCTTTGTCAGCCTGGTGCCGTACTAACTTACTAAATTTAAATTGTTCAAAATGTAAAGTCATGTCTTTTTGTAGAAGTACCCCTCATACTGCTCACTACTTGCTTGATTCTTCACCACTTGACCGCGTGTTTGAAATCAAAGATTTAGGCATTATTCTTGATCCTAAATTGAAGTTTGACGCTCATATTTCGTATATGGTCAATAAGGCCATTAATGTCCTTGGCTTCATCAAGCGGTGGTCGAAAGAGTTTAATGATCCCTACACCACTAAAACGCTTTATACATCCTTAGTACGTCCCATTCTGGAGTATGGATCTTGTGTGTGGTCCCCACAATACTCGATTCACCAGGATAGAATAGAATCTGTGCAGAAGAAATTTCTTCTATTTGCCCTAAGAAGTTTTAACTGGGTTCCTGGAGTTGACTTACCCCCGTATTCTAGTAGACTCCTTTTAATAAATCTTCCCTCCCTGTTAAACCGTAGAACTATGCATGGAGTATTATTTATTACCGACCTACCTAATGGTGAAATCGACTCATCAGTTTTTTTGAGTCGAATTAAAAGTTAATGTCCCGGTTAGATCTTCACGTAACTTTTTACCCCTTAGCATTGATCGTTGCTTCAGCAACTATTTAATTCATGAACCATTTCGTGTTATATGTTCTGACTATAACAAACTTTATTCTCTTGTCTCCTTGGAGGCCTCAACTCCAGTACTAAAAAGATCGATCCTTTTTGCTTTATCTAATCGTAACCACTAACTACTAATCTAACGCTGGTCTGATTGTGTTTTTCTGGGTTTCTCCCAATCCTCGCAACAAATGTTGGACTGCTCAATTTTTTATTGAATTTCCCAGAGCTTTAACTTTAACTTTTAATTATTTTTTCAGATTTATATATTATTCTATATTTTACTTAATTTAATTATTTTTCATTTAAATTATATTTTGATTCATTTTAATGTCAGCTGCTCTCAGCTGACTATAAATAAATAAATAAATAAATAAAATATCACAAATTTTGATATTTTTTTTTGTCGACTGCAGCGACACAACGAATTAAAATTTTTAAGCTCAATTTTTGGCACAGAATACCTGGAGACTTTCTAGCGATTCAATAAAAAGTGTTCTTCCTATTTTCTCCATGGTCAATCCTGATTATGCAGCGTCCAAGATGGCAAAGTCCAAAGGGGCAAAAGCAGCTAAATCCAAATTATGCAGCGTCCAAATGGCAAAGTCCAAAATGGCAAAGGCTGCAAATCCAAAGAAGTATATGTGTTGCGTTTTCAACACACGCGAAACCTGAGCCTCCAACGCGAAACAAACAAACAAATGAAAAACAAGTGGAAACGTTGCAGTCGGACGCAACCGACTGCGGTATACTCGATACCAGTATTAAAAATTTTGATGCCCATCCATGTGGGATGTCAATTGCTATCTTCATACCAAATTTGGTGACTCTAGCTCGAAGTTTGTATAAAGTGGGGAAAGGGGGGCTGGGGGCGGTATGGGTGGAATTGCATCCAAATTTTTGATGCAGATCTTTGTGGAATGTCAATTGCTATCTTCATACCCAATTTGGTGACTCTAGCTCAAAGTTTGTAAAAGTGGGGAAAGGGGGGCTGGGGGCGGTATGTTTGGGCGTGGCATTCAAATTTTTGGTGCATCTATGTGGGATGTCAATTGCTATCTTCATACCAAATTTGGTGACTCTAGCTCGAAGTTTGTATAAAGTGGGGAAAGGGGGGCTGGGGGCGGTATGGTTGGGCGTGGCATCCAAATTTTTGCTGCAGATCCTTGTGGAATGTCAAATGCTACCTTCATACCAAATTTGGTGACTCTAGCTCAAAGTTTGTATAAAGTCGCGAAATATGTGCAGCTTCTCGTCGATCTGGTACACGTACACGTTGCTCGCTCCGACAAAATTTGTCGCGTTGTCGCTGAACATCTTCTCCGGCAGCCCTCGTCTCCAAAAGAACCTTTTGAAAACATTTAAAAAAGCATCAGTGGACAGATCTGTTACCAGTGCCATTAATGTCCTTGGCTTCATCAAGCGGTGGTCGAAAGAGTTTAATGATCCCTACACCACTAAAACGCTTTATACATCCTTAGTACGTCCCATTCTGGAGTATGGATCTTGTGTGTGGTCCCCACAATACTCGATTCACCAGGATAGAATAGAATCTGTGCAGAAGAAATTTCTTCTATTTGCCCTAAGAAGTTTTAACTGGGTTGCTGGAGTTGACTTACCCCCGTATTCTAGTAGACTCCTTTTAATAAATCTTCCCTCCCTGTTAAACCGTAGAACTATGCATGGAGTATTATTTATTACCGACCTACCTAATGGTGAAATCGACTCATCAGTTCTTTTGAGTCGAATTAAATTTAATGTCCCGGTTAGATCTTCACGTAACTTTTTACCCCTTAGCCTTGATCGTTGCTTCAGCAACTATTTAATTCATGAACCATTTCGTGTTATATGTTCTGACTATAACAAACTTTATTCTCTTGTCTCCTTGGAGGCCTCAACTCCAGTACTAAAAAGATCGATCCTTTTTGCTTTATCTAATCGTAACCACTAACTACTAATCTAACGCTGGTCTGATTGTGTTTTTCTGGGTTTCTCCCAATCCTCGCAACAAATGTTGGACTGCTCAATTTTTTATTGAATTTCCCAGAGCTTTAACTTTAACTTTTAATTATTTTTTCAGATTTATATATTATTCTATATTTTACTTAATTTAATTATTTTTAATTTAAATTATATTTTGATTCATTTTAATGTCAGCTGCTCTCAGCTGACTATAAATAAATAAATAAATAAATAAAATATCACAAATTTTGATATTTTTTTTTGTCGACTGCAGCGACACAACGAATTAAAATTTTTAAGCTCAATTTTTGGCACAGAATACCTGGAGACTTTCTAGCGATTCAATAAAAAGTGTTCTTCCTATTTTCTCCATGGTCAATCCTGATTATGCAGCGTCCAAGATGGCAAAGTCCAAGGGGCAAAAGCAGCTAAATCCAAATTATGCAGCGTCCAAATGGCAAAGTCCAAAATGGCAAAGGCTGCAAATCCAAAGAAGTATATGTGTTGCGTTTTCAACACACGCGAAACCTGAGCCTCCAACGCGAAACAAACAAACAAATGAAAAACAAGTGGAAACGTTGCAGTCGGACGCAACCGACTGCGGTATACTCGATACCAGTATTAAAAATTTTGATGCCCATCCATGTGGGATGTCAATTGCTATCTTCATACCAAATTTGGTGACTCTAGCTCGAAGTTTGTATAAAGTGGGGAAAGGGGGGCTGGGGGCGGTATGGGTGGAATTGCATCCAAATTTTTGATGCAGATCTTTGTGGAATGTCAATTGCTATCTTCATACCCAATTTGGTGACTCTAGCTCAAGTTTGTAAAAGTGGGGAAAGGGGGGCTGGGGGCGGTATGTTTGGGCGTGGCATTCAAATTTTTGGTGCATCTATGTGGGATGTCAATTGCTATCTTCATACCAAATTTGGTGACTCTAGCTCGAAGTTTGTATAAAGTGGGGAAAGGGGGGCTGGGGGTGGTATGGTTGGGCGTGGCATCCAAATTTTTGCTGCAGATCCTTGTGGAATGTCAAATGCTACCTTCATACCAAATTTGGTGACTCTAGCTCAAAGTTTGTATAAAGTGGGGAAAGGGGGCTGGGGGCGGTATGGTTGGGCGTGGCATCCAAATTTTTGCTGCAGATCCTTGTGGAATGTCAAATGCTACCTTCATACCAAATTTGGTGACTCTAGCTCAAAGTTTGTATAAGGTGGGGAAAGGGGGCGGAATGGATGGGCTAGGCTCCAAAACTTTGATGCAGATTGTTGGGGGTCGTTGCCAGCTATCTTCCTACCAAATTTGGTGGCTCTAGCTCCACTACTCTGGAATATACACGCATTCCCGTTTTTGACGAAGCGTTGGGGCATCTGGGGGCGGCTACGGCGGTATTGGTGGGCGTGGCATCCAAACTTTTGGTGCAGTTTTTGGGGGGTCATCATCAGCTAAATTGGCACCAAATTTGGTGGCTCTAGCTCAAAAACTGTGGGAGATATAGGCTTATTTGACTTTAAAATTCGGTGGGTCTGGGGGCGGAATGGGGGGCGTGGCTCCAAAACTTTGATACAGTTCTTTTGGGGTCGTTACCAGCTATCTTCCTACCAAATTTGGTGGCTCCAGCTCCACTACTCTGGAAGATACACGCATTCCCGTTTTTTACCAAGCGTTGGGGCATCTGGGGGCGGCTACGGCGGTATTGGTGGGCGTGGCATCCAAACTTTTGGTGCAGTTTTTGGGGGGTCATCATCAGCTAAATTGGCACCAAATTTGGTGGCTCTAGCTCAAAAACTGTGGGAGATATAGGCTTATTTGACTTTA
>JARNME010000404.1:32601429-32661102 GCA_030179655.1 Scaptomyza flava | reverse complement strand
GCTGGGGGCGGTATGTTTGGGCGTGGCATCCAAATTTTTGCTGCAGATCCTTGTGGAATGTCAAATGCTACCTTCATACCAAATTTGGTGACTCTAGCTCAAAGTTTGTATAAGGTGGGGAAAGGGGGGCGGAATGGATGGGCTAGGCTCCAAAACTTTGATGCAGATTGTTGGGGGTCGTTGCCAGCTATCTTCCTACCAAATTTGGTGGCTCTAGCTCCACTACTCTGGAATATACACGCATTCCCGTTTTTGACGAAGCGTTGGGGCAGATGGGGGTGGCTAGGGCGGTATTGGTGGGCGTGGCATCCAAACTTTTGATGCAGTATTTTGGGGGTCATCATCAGCTAAATTGGCACCAAATTTGGTGGCTCTAGCTCAAAAACTGTGGGAGATATAGGCTTATTTGACTTTAAAATGCGGTGGGTCTGGGGGCGGAATGGGGGGGCGTGGCTCCAAAACTTTGATACAGTTCTTTTGGGGTCGTTACCAGCTATCTTCCTACCAAATTTGGTGGCTCCAGCTCCACTACTCTGGAAGATACACGCATTCCCGTTTTTTACCAAGCGTTGGGGCATCTGGGGGCGGCTACGGCGGTATTGGTGGGCGTGGCATCCAAACTTTTGGTGCAGTTTTTGGGGGGTCATCATCAGCTAAATTGGCACCAAATTTGGTGGCTCTAGCTCAAAAACTGTGGGAGATATAGGCTTATTTGACTTTAAAATTCGGTGGGTCTGGGGGCGGAATGGGGGGCGTGGCTCCAAAATTTTTGATGCAGTTTTTTGGGGGTTGCTAGTAGCTATCTTCTTACCAAATTTGGTAGTTCTAGCTGTAAGCATGCGCGAAATATGTGGATTTATCGATTTTGAGCTACCGAATTTATCGATTTGTCAGCCCCCAGTTATCGTAGAACCCCCATCTTGACACTTTAATTTACTTTCCCATAGATAAAGAGAATTGGAAAGTTTCAGCCAGTTGAGTCTCTAGCTTGAAGGGTGTGGAAAAAACTTGCACACATACGGACGGACAGACGGACAGACGGACAGACACCATGACGGACATTGCACAAAACCAATATACTCTTTACCTTCGGTATCGAGTATAATAAACCGAGGTCCCTGCTCGGGCGCCAATGAAAAATCTAAAAGTTTTTAGATTATGAAAATTTTAATGAATATTGAGACTTTTTTTTCGTTAAATTAAGTACAATTTTAATGGGGTGGCTTCAGATGATGTTCGACAATTAATGTGTGGCTTAGCCTAATACGACAGCGTGCGCCGATCGGCCTAAAAGCTTTTAAAGCTTAAGGGCGACTTCAATTTTACTCTTAAACTAACTTATGCTATGTTAACAAACTATTTTTTTAGCAATATACATACTCTGCTCCAACATTCCGGCCCCGTTGACGGGCTCCGGTCTTCAACATCCACCTATAGGAAGTGGTGCCAGCCTGTGTACCAGTCGCTTAATGACGCCGGCCGATTACGCGTGTCACGCGCCCGGTGGTCCATCGTTGCGCGGGGTGCTGTCGTCGTGCACCAGAACGACCACCCCTTCGACCAGATTGGCCTCGCCTCTGCTCCATTGGGCTGGCTTCTGCAAGCTGAGCAGGTAGTCCTTGGACCCCTTGCGCCAGAAGTGCAGTTTGAGCTCCAACAACTGTTGCCACCGCTTCAAGAATGCGGATACGCGACTGTTGTTGGGCTCCTCGGGCGTGAATCCTGTGGGCAGCCCCAGCAAAGGCTGCCTGATGAGCAAGTGCCCTGGGGTTACTGCTTCCCCGTCGTTGGGATCGCTGGTGTTTGCCACGAGAGGCCTGGAATGGAGCAACGCTTCGACATCTACCAGATGCGTGCTCAATTCGTCCGGGGACAAGTTGGCGTCGCCTGCTCCTCGAACCAGCCTGTGTTTGGCATGTTTCACTGCTGCCTCCCACAGCCCGCCGAAGTGTGGTGCCCTCGGAGGAATAAACTTCCATTGCACCGCTCTCTGTGCTGCGGACTCCTGCAGCTTCTCGTCGATCTGGTACACGTACACGTTGCTCGCTCCGACAAAATTTGTCGCGTTGTCGCTGAACATCTTCTCCGGCAGCCCTCGTCTCCAAAAGAACCTTTTGAAAACATTTAAAAAAGCATCAGTGGACAGATCTGTTACCAGTTCCAAGTGGACTGTTTTTGAGGCGAAGCAAACAAAAACGGCAACGGTGGTCCACCTATAATCCTTTAGCTCACATGAAAAGGCCCACAGAAATCTACACCAGATACCTTGAATGGCCGACCTTCACGGAGGCAATCTGCTGGCAGATTTCCCATGATTTGCCCCAATAATTTTGGCTTATAGCGAAATCAGTATACGCAACTTTTAACAGTTGCCGTACATGCACTACGGGCATTGACCACCCAAATTTCCTGCCTTAATAATCCAACAAGAACCTTGGCACCAGCATGGAAGTGCCTAACGTGCAAATACCTGATAAAAAGACTGAAGAAGTCAGAACTCTTTGGTAACAACAGAGGGAACTCAGCGTCGCACAGTGGCGCCCGTAGAAGAAGTCAGGTGGCAAAAATCAAAAATTGCATGTGCCTCTAAAAAATATTAAATGAACCTACTTTATAGGAAATTTTCCAAATTTTTCCAACGATTTCAAATCTGCAACCCTTAATATAACCGGATTTTTTGTTTAGAAGATATAGCCCTTCAAAGTTGTCTGATTTTTTGTGTTACATATAAATCACAATTTTAAGGTAATTTGGTCGTCTTTTAGATACCATATCTCAAAAACTAAGGTACGGATCGTCATTATTTTTGGTTCTATTGAAAGATCTATTTATTAAGAAAAGAATAAAAAAAAATTGTACTGTTTGTTTTGCGTTTGGCCAGGCAAATCAATATTTACCAACTATCCACTTTTTCACTATTTCTCAACTTTGATGGAAAATAAAAAACTATTATATCACATTATATCGGCAATTTTTATACCCTTAACCCATAAAATGGGTAAATAAGGGTATAATGGTTTTGTGCAAAAGTATGTAACAGGCAGAAGGAAGCATCTCCGACCCCATAAAGTATATATATTCTTGATCAGCATCAACAGCCGAGACGATATAGCCATGTCCGTCTGTCCGTCTGTCTGTCTATATGAACGCGTGGATCTCAGAGACTACAAGAGCTAGAGACTTCTGATTTTGTATTTAAGTTCTCCTATACCATGAGCAGAACAAGTTTGCTTTAAATTATCGATAACTATTCTGGTTTCCGATATACACATAATATCGATAACAATAAAATATCGAATTTAGAAAATGTAAAAATGAGGGTTGAAATAATGGGTAACGATATAAATTCGTCCAAATCGGTTAAGAAACACCGGAGATATCTAATTTTATCGATTGAAGTTAAGTCAGTATACCAAAGTCAATTATAAATTTTTTTTTTTTTTTTTTTTTTTTTATCTTGTTATTTATTAAGGCATACAGGGCAATCCAGGAGCCCCTTTGTGTCCTTGGTGTCTATTCATTCAGCCCATTTGGGCGCGCCGGCTAACATAAGTTAGCTGTAACAATTATAATAACAGTAACAATATAATAACAATAACAATAAAATAACAAATATCACAGATATACAAATGCTGCAAAGATGCGTCAGCTTCTTCTGACCCTCGTCACAGGAGATCGAAGTATTAGGTCCCTCGGTTGTCGCCGGTTGAGCCTCCTAGGTGGGCGATATCTGGTGAGTCCGTTTGCTAGCCGATTTCGGTGTCGCTCTAGCCTATCATGGTAACGACTCGAGTGCTGGTTGATTGTGTCGAAGACAGTGGTCAGTTTCAGGTCTCTGTGTAGCGTGGTGTTCCGGATAAACCACTCGCAACCAGTAACTATCCTCAATGCTTTATTCTGGACGACCTGCACTCTTTGGATTTGGCTGTCGCATGCCAGGCCCCAGATTTGGCACCCGTATTTCCAGATTGGTGCCACGATCTGCTTATAAATTGTCATTTTATTGGAGAGTGACAATTTACTTCGCGAGCAGAGAAGCCAATAATGCTTTTTTACTGAAGCACGTATGCGCGTTTTGATGGCAGTCACTTGCTTAGAGAAAGTGAGTCTGCGATCCAGGATTACTCCAAGATATTTTGCTGTATTCGACTGCGGTACAGGGGCCCCTTCCACAGACACGGCCGGTGGCGTTCTCCTCTTGAGGGTGTAGCAAACATTGCTCGATTTGTCGCTATTGATGCCAATATTCCAGCGCCTTGCCCATTCCGCAAACTTTGATGCGTAGTCCTGGATGCCATCGGCTGCATCGTATTCGCATCGGGACGTGTAGGTGACGCACACATCATCAGCAAATGTGGCTAGCATTGATGTCCCGTACAGGCTATAATCTGGTATCGGCATATCGTAGCTATACAAGCAGTAAAGCAGGGGGCCAAGGACACTTCCCTGTGGTACTCCAGCTGCCACATCATGTTGGGTAGAGAGTGCCGAATGAAAACGGACCGCGAATCTCCTTCCCTCGAGGTATGACTTAAGAAGGCCGAAATATGGCGCAGGCAGCGTATGCTTAATTTTTAGCAGAATTCCGGTGTGCCAAACTCGGTCAAACGCTTCCCGGATATCCAGATAGAGGGCGTTGCAGTATTCCTTATTGTCGTAGGCCGTCAGAATTTGCTCGACAACCCGATGAAGCTGTTCGACAGTACTATGGCCAGCGCGGAACCCGAACTGATGCTCAGGAATAATCCCCTTAGCTTCCATGATCCTGGCCATCCGGGCGGCAATCAGTCTTTCAAACACCTTTGAGATCGAAGGGAGGAGGCTTATCGGCCTGTAGGAAGCGGGTTCCCTTTCCGGTTTGCCTGATTTGTGGATCATGGAGATTATCCCGAGCTTCCACTGAGGAGGGAAGTATTGCAGCCTCACAATAGCGTTGAACACCATCGCTATGTAGCGAATCGCACGGCTGGGCAGTGCCTTCAAAGTAGCATTGCAGATGGCGTCATGACCTGGCGCTCTTTTTATGTTCTGGCTTGCAATGACATCAGCTATCTCACTAGGGGCAAATGGCTTGATAGGCAGGTCCATTTGAAGAGCTTGAGTCAGCTGGTCGTGTGTCTCCTCAACATGCTGCAGACTTGCAAGATTAAACGGCTGAAAGCGCTCGGCAAGGTGCACAGCAAACACCTCCGCTTGCTCCAAGTCAGTACGACACCATGTCCCGTTACTGTCCACCAGTGGCGCTTTTCTTGCGCAACGCCTTTTAATAGCGCGCGTGGCTTTCCAGAGTGAGTGCGTCGCTTCGCTTGCAACCCCAGTGTTGGCTAGCCTTTCGTCAAACCATGCAGATTTGTGCTCCACTAGTGCACGACGGAGCCTACTCTGCGCTCTGTTCCAATCGGCTTTGTCCAACGGATGGCGAGACCTCATCCACCTCGCGCGTAAGCGCCTCTTCTCAGTGATGAGAAGAAGAATCTCCCCGGTTAACGGTATCCTATCTGCTGCGGGCCTCCGAGATGCAGTGCGAGTAGCCATTCTAGCTGCTGCCTGGACTGAGTGGGTGAACGAGTCGATAGCGTCATCGATGTCCTTTTCGGTGTGAATCGCAGAGTTAAGTTGCAGTGAGGATTCGAGGTGCTCTTGGAACCATTCCAAGTTAGTACGCCTGGTGATTAGCCGCTCCGTCTTGGGGTAAGATATTGCTGACGCATTCAGCGTAATGACAAGGGGTAGATGGTCGGAGCTGAGCTCAACAACCGGCCGTATATCAGCATGAATGCCCATGATCCCCCTAGTCAACGCAAAATCAATATAGCCTGGTGAGCCTCTGCTGCCGTACGGGTATCTCGTTGGGCCACCTGTTGCTAGCGAGTTTATCTCCGAATTCAGGACGAGATTTGCAAGCGCATGACCTCTTTGGTTGCACCTTCCTGCTCCCCATAGCCAGTGGGACGCATTCCAGTCGCCCGCAACGATGAATTTGGAACGATGCTGTTCCAAAATCGACTTAAATTCATCCGTTGTCCATATAAACCTCGGGGGACAGTATACCGCTCCAAAATTTATATATCCGAGTGCCGTCTCGATAGCTGCTGACGCTAGTTGCACTTTGTTAGTGGCTGTTGGTTCTAGCGGGAAGTGGACCAGGCTTGACCTGATCATGATCGCTGCACCACCTTTAGCGTTGCCAGCGCTGGGATCATTGGCAGTATAGGCCTCATACCCAAATAGTTTGGGTGCCTCTGACCCTTTGCAGTGTGTCTCGCTGAGAAGCAAGACATCTATATCATGTCGCCGCACAAAGCACTCTACTTCGGGCAGCTTCGTGGAAACGCCGTCGGCGTTCCACACAAGGATGCGCAGCGGCATCATTATGGTGTCTTCTGCGCTTGGAGAGCAGTGAGCAGATTAAGAATCTGCCCCTGCTGCTGTGTCTGTTGTTGTTGCTGCTTCAGCATCATCATCATTAATTCCATCTGCTTCTCTTGGAACGAGCGCAGAGAGTTAATGCTTTCACTAAGCGATTGCAGAATTGTTTCGATGGTGCTGCTGGCTCCCATCGACTGCTGATGTGGATCCCTCGTCGTCCTTTGACGGCTGCGGCTCCTGTTGTTAGACTGTTGCTGATGTTGGTGTTGTTGTTGGTCCTGCTGCTGTTGCTGCTTTGCTACATCCGCATAGGAGACGCCGCTTCGAAGAGTGGCAATCGGCCTACCACCAGAGGTACTCCGTAGCATAGAGCGCTCGTTGCTCATGCTTCTACCGCCCAGTCCGCTTCTGGGCCTGGAGCGTTGTAGGAACGCTTGATATTTATTGCAGCCTGAGTAGTTGGCAGGGTGCTGTTCACCACAGTTATAGCAAGTGCATAGCTCGTTGCGTGGTCGAGTACAATCTCTGGCAGGGTGTTCTCCGGCACATTTAACACAAATGTGCGCCTTGCGACAATATTTAGCAGTGTGACCAAACTGCTGGCATCTATGGCATTGCACGATAGCAGTGCGCTTGCGGAGTGGTTCAATAACAACTCTCATATGGCATAATGTTTTGACAGCCAGGATCGCCTTGTTGTTGGCCGCTGCAGCAATATTCAGGAAAAACATATTGACTGGATTGTCTTTTGGGGTGCCTGGCTCGCTGCGCCTCTTGGGCGTATGGGCATCGATCACCTTGTGGCCAATTTTCTCCAGTTCGGCTTTGATCTGGCTAAGCAACGTGCTGTGGTGCAAGCCTTTTACGCAGACTCTGTATGGTCTGTCTTCTTTTAGCTGGTAGCAGTGAAACTCATACTGCTCAGACTCGAGCCAGTTGACAATACTGCGGAATGTGGCAGCATCGGCCGTGTAAAGCCTCATGACACCACCCAGAGAAGCCCTTGCCTCTACCTTGCTCACGTCAGTAATTCTTTTAATGCTTTCCATTAGCAAATTTACATCATTTATTCCCTCCATCACTATTGGTGGTGGCTTGGGCTGTGTTTTGACGGGAGTATCAGAGCTCCCAGCTATGTCAGCAGTAGCAGCTTGGTGGCTGGTGCTTGGCTGCTCGCACAGCACGTCAATTTCGTTTTCGGCGTCCATGTCAGCAGGAGTTTGCGCAAGTGATCCGAAGCGGTTTGAGCTGCCGTTGTAACTAGCTTGAAGTGAGGGAAAGTTACCACCATTCTGGACAAGGTTCGATTTTTTCCTCAATAGCTTCGGAGAAGCGGCTAAGCCCATCTTGCGCTTAATTTTAATTTTTTGAAAACGCAAAGCTACGTCACCTGAGGCAGAGTTTTGGTTGCTTGTGGGGGTCTCAGCTGAGGCTCCGTTGACGCTTGAGAAGGCACCTGGTGCAAATGTCGATGTAGTTGCGGCAATTCCAGCTGCACCGTTCATCTCATTAGCTGTGGGTTCATTGACGGCTTTGCTTAGTGCCTCGCCAAGAATCGCTTTGTTCTTAATCTTAGTTGTTGTTGCAGTTGTTGTGGTGGGGCTACTGCTTTCGGTCGTATTGCATGAAATGCGCTTAATTTCATAAGGTGATTTACCTGCTATTGAGAATATTTTTCCGCGAGCAATCTGCTTATTTCTGAACTGAGAGTTCATTTTGCGCACTAAGGTGATGTGCTGCCCAGACGGGCAAAGAAACAAGTCTGGCCGCACTACAGATATATTTTGTTGTTTTCCAACTGCCGACACTGTACGAGACAGTATCCAAAGACTTAGAATGTGAAATCACTGCACACAGAAAATAAAACAAATTTATTTGTTCTGAATTAAAAAAAAATAAAATAAATAAATAATAAATAAATTATAAATTTAATTTACATATTTTTTGCAACTGGGTTCAGGGTATCTTCTAGTCGGGCTCTCCCGACTAGAGCCTTCTTACTTGTTTAGATATAAAATAGTGAAAAAAGACATAGCTCCAAAAATGTGTTGCATGCATTTTTGGGCAATTTATGACATATAGCCGTGAAAACCCATTCTTATTGTTGTTGTTTCGTTCGTTATTGTTAAGAT
Organism: Scaptomyza flava; assembly: GCA_030179655.1. Lineage (NCBI taxonomy): Eukaryota > Metazoa > Arthropoda > Insecta > Diptera > Drosophilidae > Scaptomyza > Scaptomyza flava. The sequence goes on along the minus strand of JARNME010000404.1, from coordinate 32,652,601 downwards.
ACATGATTTTTGTTTTTCGCTCTGTAATGCTTACCTGAGGTCATTTGTCAAATCCTGGTCCCTAAATTCAGGTGCAGTTACAGGATATACAAATAAATTACCAGGTACGCGCCAAATACAGAAATTGCGTTAGCGTACAACTAGTCACACATCCCATTCAGGTAGGCACATATCTTATTCGGACACGTGCGAAGTAGCAAATTGCATAAATTGACCTTATTGACCTGGGTTTATACAAACAATAGGTAAATTTGTTAGGCATGAAAGCTAACTCTTTTTTTGAACCCTTAATCCAAACGGTATATATCAGGTGATAGATTAGACTATATATTGAAAAAATAAAAAATACAGATTACTAAATACTTTCAAAGCATCAAGGGTGAGACAAAATGCGGAACTCTTTAACATGTTAGCAGCATCTTCAGATCCACTAATTTCATCACTGAGGCATGTTAAGTCACGAAAGGAATTTGAAAATACGTATAATGCAGAGATGATTTCTCTTTTAGATATACCATATTTTACGGATTGTGATGAATATTTTACAAAATATTAAAAAAAAAAAAACATAGTGCCGCATAGTTAATTTTGGCTATGCCAAGACTATGATACCCTTCACACGTGGATTAATTTGTATTTTTATTTTTTTATTGCGTGAAAATCTCGAAAGACTATAAGGCATTAAATTATTAATATTCGGTGTATCGAATTAACTATGTTAATTTTAACAATAGATATTCAGCTATTCTGTTAAACTCTTATATAGTCTAGTGGTAAGTATGCCAGACTCTCATCCGGTAGGTGCGGGTTCGAATCCCCGTGTAGTTATTTTGGTATTTTAGTTTTTTAGTCCAATTTTGTTTTTTTAATAGATTTTTTGTATTTATATGGTGGCTATATCGTAGAATTCTCCGATCGGGATGAAATTTCATAGTGAACAAAGCCGACATGATCTAAGCAATCTGTGAAAGTTTCATCAAGATCGGTTAAGCAGTTTGGCCGGAAATCGTGTTGATATGGTAAATTTATATGGTGGCTATATCGTAGAATGCTCCGATCGGGATGAAATTTCATAGTGAACAAACCCGACATGATCTAAGCAATCTGTGAAAGTATCATCAAGATCGGTTAAGCAGTTTGGCCGGAAATCGTGTTGATATGGTAAATTTATATGGTGGCTATATCGTAGAATGCTCCGATCGGGATTAAATTTCATACTGAACAAACCCGACATGATCTAAGCAATCTGTGAAAGTTTTATCAAGATCGGTTCAGCAGTTTGGCCGGAAATCGTGTTGAAACAGACAGACAGACGGACAGACGGAAATCAATTCCTGAGCTCGTCCTGATCATTTTGATATATAGTTTATGGGGTCTCCCATCATTCCTTTAAGGCGTTACAGATTCATGACAAAGTCAATATACCCTGTGACGAGTAAAATTATTTTTAATTATAATAATATTAATTTTGAATTATAAAAACCATTAAAATGAAACAATAAAAATCAAAATGTGTAAAAAATATTTTTTTTCCTTCCCCTAAAACTCGGTTTTTCTCACATTTTAACTTTCATACCCATAAAAAGGCACACAAAAATCTTAGAATTCATTTCAAATGCTCATTTTATAGGTTGATTAATTATCTATCAGATGGTTTTTAAGTTGATCGATTATCTTATTTGGTTCAAAAGTTATGATTTTTGCAACGAAAAAACTCAAATGGCGCCACTGTGCGTCGTAACTTGATTCGCGACAAATGTTCCCAACGTTCCCGCATCACGCTCCAACCAATATAATGTGATCTGACAATTTGACAATTGGACACAATTATCCAAGAGGGTCAAACAAACGAGAGGATATAGACAAGATGTTACGTTTGGTTGGTTTAAGGGAGGCAAAAATATCCACGTCAAGATGATATTTAAAACAAGTGGAAACGTTGCAGTCGGACGCAACCGACTGCGGCATACTCGATACCAGTATTAAAACCGCTTAAAAAGAGGCCTGATTGCAAAGGGGTACGGATGGGGCAAGGGTTTACGCTGCCTTAAAGATTCTCCGATGCAGATGGGGATGCCACCAACTATCTTCCTTCCAAATTTGGTGACTCTAGCTCAAAGTTTGAAAGAGCTGTGGAAAGGGGGGCTGGGGGCGGTATGGGTGGGTGTGGCATCAAAATTTTTACAGCAGATCTTTGTGAAATGTCAATTGCTGTCTTCATACCAAATTTGGTGACTCTAGCTCGAAGTTTGTAAAAAGTGGGGAAAGGGGGGCTGGGGGCGGTATGGCTGGGCGTGGCATCCAAATTTTTACTGCAGATCTTTGTGAAATGTCAATTGCTGTTTTCATACCAAATTTGGTGACTCTAGCTCGAAGTTTGTAAAATGTGGTGAAAGGGGGGCAAAATGGGTAGGCGTGGCTCCAAAACGTTGATGAAGATTTTTGGGGGTCGTTGCCAGCTATCTTCCTACCAAATTTGGTGGCTCTAGCCTCACAACTCTGGAACATACACGCATTTCCGTTTTTGACGAAGCGTTGGGAGGATGGGGGCGGCTAGGGTGGTATTGGTGGGCGTGGCATCCAAACTTTTGATGCAGTTTTTGGAGGATCATCATCATTTATCTTGGCACCAAAATTGGTGGCTATAGCTCAAAAACTGTGGGAGATATACGCTTTTTGACTTTATAATATGGAGGGGGCTGGGGGCGGAATGGGAGGGCGGGGCTCAAAAATTTTTCATTAAATTTTTTAGGGGTTGATAGTAGCTATCTTCTTTCTAAATTTGGTAGTTCTAGCTGTAAGCATGCGCGAAATATGTGGATTTATCGATTTTGAGCTACCGAATTTATCGATTTGTCAGCCCCCAGTTATCGTAGAACCCCCATCTTGACACTTTAATTTACTTTCCCATAGATAAAGAGAATTGGAAAGTTTCAGCCAGTTCAGTCTCTAGCTTGAAGGGTGAGGAAAAAACTTGCAGACATACGGACGAACAGACGGACAGACACCATGACGGACATTGCACAAAACCAATACACTCTTTTACTTCGGTATCGAGTATAAAAATGAGGGTTGAAGTAATGGGTAACGATAGAACTTTTCTGAAAATTTCATCCAAATCGGTTAAGAAACACCGGAGATATTGAACTTAATCGATTGAAGGTTAGTCAGTATACCAAAGTCAATAAATTAATTTAATTTATTTGTTGCAACTGGGTTCAGGGTACCTTCTAGCGGGCTCTCCCGACTAGAGCCTTCTTACTTGTTATACCCTTAACCCATAAAATGGGTAAATAAGGGTATAATGGTTTTGTGCAAAAGTATGTAACAGGCAGAAGGAAGCATCTCCGACCCCATAAAGTATATATATTCTTGATCAGCATCAACAGCCGAGACGATATAGCCATGTCCGTCTGTCCGTCTGTCTGTCTATATGAACGCGTGGATCTCAGAGACTACAAGAGCTAGAGACTTCAGATTTTGTATTTAAGTTCTCCTATACCATGAGCAGAACAAGTTTGCTTCAAATTATCGATAACTATTCTGGTTTCCGATATACACATGGTATCGATAAAAAAATTATCGAATTCGGAAAATCTAAAAATGAGGGTTGACGTAATGGATAATGATAGAACTTTTCTGAAAATTTCGTCCAAATCGGTTGAGAAACACCGGAGATATTGAACTTAATCGATTGAAGCTAAGTTAGTATACCAAAGTCTTACATAAAATTTATTGCAACTGGGTTCAGAGTATCTTCTAGTCGGGCTCTCCCGACTAGAGCCTTCTTACTTGTTTTTCATTTGTTTGTTTCGCGTTGGAGGCTCAGGTTTCGCGTGTGTTGAAAACTCAACACAAATACTTCTTTGGATTTGCAGCCTTTGCCATTTTGGACTTTGCCATTTGGACGCTGCATAATTTGGATTTAGCTGCTTTTGCCCCTTTGGACTTTGCCATCTTGGACGCTGCATAATCAGGATTGACCATGGAGAAAATAGGAAGAACACTTTTTATTGAATCGCTAGAAAGTCTCCAGGTATTCTGTGCCAGAAATTGAGCTTAAAAATTTTAATTCGTTGTGTCGCTGCAGTCCACAAAAAAAAAACAATATCAAAATTTGTGATATTTATATGTATGTACATACGTTTATACACGTAGAAACAGCTCAATTTCTGGCACTTTGTGTATTTGATTTAAATAAACAAAACGGCAGCATATTTACAAACATATATAAAATTGAATAAATAAAAATTAGGTACCAGAAACAAATTAAGGTTTCAAACAGTGGTCTATTTATTGCGTTTCATATAGATCGTGTGTTTGTGAAACTGCAAAGTGTTTTTTTGGATTTCGCTTCTCAACTAATCGCTACGTAACAATAAATGTACACACATTAAAACATATGTTTGCACTCGCACATACAAATTGTTCAACATTTTTGGGCATTTACATCTGACTATTCGTTCGTTCGTTAACCTTTCTTCGCTTTTTTCTTGCACTTGCATTGGTTTTAAACATTGGTATACATATCTATGCGAGCGCTCGCGCCAATTTTTGCCGCTTGTTGTTTTCATCCCCGCTTTGCTTGCGGATCAAGCTTGTATTGATCGTCTGTTCGTTTTTGTGCCCGCGTTTGCTCCAAATTATCTCTTTACTTTTTTTAGCCCCCCGCACCCCGCATATTTTACAGCTGTACCCACAAAAGGGCTACAGCAACCGCTTGACTTGCTTATTTTCGGTCGCTTGGACCGTTTTCGTTTGTTTATTCACTTATCGCCAAGATTGTGTGTGCGTGTTCAGTAAGCAAGCTTGGCGTTTTGTTACATATTCGCAGTGCGTGCGTTAGGGCAGCTCACAAAGTGTGCCGAACTTTTTTCTGGATTTGTAAAGATTGTTTTTTGCAGCTTAAATATGTCTGAGTCAGATAAACTGTCGCTCGAAAAGCCAGCATTATCTAAGTTTATCTAACTTTGTGTTGCAAATGTGCAAAAGTGTAACTTTGCAACACCACTGTCGTGAACACTCTATTGAACAAAACAAGTCTGATAACTTTGCACAATCAGCTGTTCGCTATCGTTTGCGCTGAGTTTGCCATTTGTGATATTTAATTTGCTGCTTGCAATAAATAAATAAATTTAAAATTGCCGATTAAAAGCGTGAAAGTATCACTCCTAGAACAGACAGCATCCCATAAACTTGTTTATTTAAGAAAATTAGCAAACCAACCCTAATTTACTTTTAGCGCCTTTTCACAATGAACAGCTGTTTGTTTTGACTTAGCACCTAAGGCACAAAATTACACCAAACAGGTGGAAACGTTGCAGTCGGACGCAACCGACTGCGGTATACTCGATACCAGTATTAAAAATTTTGATGCCCATCCATGTGGGATGTCAATTGCTATCTTCATACCAAATATGGTGACTCTAGCTCGAAGTTTGTATAAAGTGGGGAAAGGGGGGCTGGGGGCGGTATGGGTGGAATTGCATCCAAATTTTTGATGCAGATCTTTGTGGAATGTCAATTGCTATCTTCATAACAAATTTGGTGACTCTAGCTCAAAGTTTGTATAAAGTGTGGAAATGGGGGCTGGGGGCGGTATGGTTGGGCGTGGCATCCAAATTTTTGCTGCAGATCCTTGTGGAATGTCAAATGCTACCTTCATACCAAATTTGGTGACTCTAGCTCAAAGTTTGTATAAGGTGGGGAAAGGGGGGCGGAATGGATGGGCTAGGCTCCAAAACTTTGATGCAGATTGTTGGGGGTCGTTGCCAGCTATCTTCCTACCAAGTTTGGTGGCTCTAGCTCCACTACTCTGGAATATACACGCATTCCCGTTTTTGACGAAGCGTTGGGGCAGATGGGGGTGGCTAGGGCGGTATTGGTGGGCGTGGCATCCAAACTTTGGATGCAGTTTTTGGGGGGTCATCATCACCTATCTTGGCACCAAATTTGGTGGCTATAGCTCAAAAACTGTGGGAGATATAGGCTTTTTTGACTTTAAAATGCGGGGGGCTGGGGGCGGAATGGGTGGGCGTGGCTCCAAAACTTTGATGCAATTGTTTGGGGTCGTTGCTAGCTATCTTCCTACCAAATTTGGTGGCTCTAGCTCCACTACTCTGGAAGATACACGCATTCCCGTTTTGACGAAGCGTTGGGGCAGATGGGGGTGGCTAGTGCGGTATTGGTGGGCGTGGCATCCAAACTTTGGATGCAGTTTTTGGGGGGTCATCATCACCTATCTTTGCACCAAATTTGGTGGCTATAGCTCAAAAACTGTGGGAGATATAGGCTTTTTTGACTTTAAAATGCGGGGGGGCTGGGGGCGGAATGGGTAGGCGGGGCTCCAAAATTTTTGATGCAGTTTTTTGGGGGTTGCTAGTAGCTATCTTCTCACCAAATTTGGAAGTTCTAGCTGTCAGAATGTGCGAAATATGTGGATTTATCGGTTTTGAGTTATCGAATTTATCGATTTGCGAGCCCCCCAGTTATCGTAGAACCGCCATCTTGACACTTTAATTTACTATCCCATAGATAAAGAGAATTGGAAAGTGTCAAGTCTCTAGCTTGAAGGGTGTGGAAAAAAGATGCGTTCATACAGACGGACAGACGGACAGACACCATGACGGACATTGCACAAACCCAATATACTCTTTACCTTCGGTATCGAGTATAAAAAATAACAGAAAATTGCTTGTATTGTGCAACACGTTTTCACTTTTGTATAATTTTTATACCCTTAACCCATAAAATGGGTAAATAAGGGTATAATGGTTTTGTGCAAAAGTATGTAACAGGCAGAAGGAAACATCTCCGACCCTATAAAGTATATATATTCTTGATCAGCATCAACAGCCGAGACGATATAGCCATGTCCATCTGTCCGTCTGTCCGTCTGTCTGTCCGTCTGTCCGTCTGACCGTCTGTCCGTCTGTATGAACGCGTAGATCTCAGAGACTACAAGAGCTAGAGACTTCTGATTTTGTATTTAAGTTCGCCTATACCATGAGCAGAACAAGTTTGCTTCAAATTATCGAAAGCAAAAAGTGTAAACTCGCTTATGTACAAATTGTTGTTGGGATGGCTTGCACTTTTACACTTTTGCAACACAAAGTGAACACCCTAATTATGTTTGCAGCTTTTCTCAGCATGGAACGCAGTATCGTATTTTACATTAATTTATATAAGAAACTTTGTTTCGCTTAACGAGTGTTTCGCTTTACGAGAGAGATTCTGGAACGAATAATGCTCGTTAAGCGAGGTTTTACTGTACTCCTTCGGTATCGAGTATAAACATCCTCTTGAGGTGCCCAACGCATTTCAAGCGTCTTAACCGAGCTTTGCTCATCAATTTTTATACAATTTTCTCCAGTGGCGTTCCTGTCACCAGACCGATTCTGGCAATTGGAAGCCCACTTGGCCAGTGGAAATCCTCCTTCGGACAATATGTCAATAACCTGGCTGCAAATGTTGTCCAGTTCTTTTAAGCTGTCTGCAACTGCCAGCATATCGTCGACATAAAAACAGTTTTGAATCACTTTCGCATCAATGGGATGTGATTGTGCGTATATATTTGCCAATTCGAATAAACAACGTACAGCCAGAAAGGGTGCTGACGCTGTTCCATATGTAACAGTATTCAACCTGTATGCCTGTAGACCTTGCGATGTATTTTCGGTCCACAAGACAAGTTGAAAGTTTCTTTCTTGCTCCGAAACATTTATCTGCCTATGCATTTGTGAAATATCGGTAGTTACGGCATATTTGTTCCACCGAAATTTGACCAACGTTGAATACAACTCCTTCTGAATCGTTGGCCACACCATAAGTGTTTCGTTGAGCGAAACTGCTGTTTATGTTTTGCTAGACGCGTCAAAAACAACTCGAAGCTTGGTTGAGGTACTCTCAGGTCGCAGAATGCATTGATAAGAAATGTAGTAATGCTGTTCTGGAGGAGCAGACTTTAGAATGGACATATGTCCCAAATCCAAATACTCTTTCATGAAGTCAGGATACATATTTTTTAAGGGTATCATCCCTTGACAGTTTGCGCTCAAGTTGCAAAAAACGCTTTTCAGCAGCTTGAAAGGACAGGCCAAGAACCTTGGGATCGGTCTTAAAGGGAAGATTAACTTGAAAGCGACCGGTATTTAACCGTTGCACAGTTTTTGTGAAGTGTAATTCACAGGCCTGCTGTTCAGCTGTTTGTCGGACAGCCTTCGACTCGATTGGACATTGATCCAATTCCCAAAAACGATTAACTAAAGAGTCGAGAGAACAGATAGAAACTTGAGCTACTGCACTATTACTATACTGTTGCCGAGGCACTTGTCCAGTATATTTGCCCGCTACAATCCAGCCGAGCAATTTTTTTGCATGATGGGCAGCTCGGAATGTAGTTTTATTTGCCAACGCACAATAATCCATAAAACAATTCCGCTCCCAATAGTACATCTACCTTCGCTGGCTTATAGAATTCGGGATCTGCCAACTTAATATTTTTTGGAATTTTCCAATTCCATAATGATAGAGCCTGTCCAGGCTGAGATGTGGATATCGATTTCAGTACCCAGCACTCAGCGGAAAACGTTTGGGAATACAAACGAAATTTAACTAATGCGCAAACCTTGTTGTTGATATTAGTGGTTGCCCCACCTACCATTGAGATAGCAAGGGAAGTTGGCTCGCGTTTAAGCCGTAGCCTCTGGGCCATGCTCTCAGACATCAAATTTATCTGCGAGTCACTGTCCAGCAACACTCGTGCTGGATGCAACTGTCCGAATCTATCTTTTATATTTCCGACTGCGGTAGCAAGAACGACTTGATCCGCATTCGTATGTGACCAAACTATACCTCTGAAGTTGAGGCTTGAAGTGCAGCTGCCTCACAAGAATATATGTCGTGATCTGCACACTTGCAATAAATGCATGCAGACGACGACCTATGCGCTGAGCTAGCACATGCAAATGAAGATTTTTGTTGAGGCTTTCTCACTTCATTGCGTACTTTTGATTTTTCACGAGTCGACTCTTCTGCAGCCAAATATTGGTACCTCCTATTTAACTGCTTAGCACAATCTTCCCAAGATGGCAGCTTATCATTATCAAGCTGCTCCTCAAAACGAGACGTAGTCTTGTGGTCTACTTAAGCCATGACCATATGAATAATCATGTATTTGAAATGTCTTTGTCGTCACCCAAAGACGACAGCGGTGCCTAAATCGCAGACACTGTATCTACCATCGATCTTAAGCTCGACGCAGATGGTTTTGTCATGCTTGGAAAATCGAATAACTGGACAACTGTATCAAAAAATATAAGGCATTTATTGTCGTAAACTGACTTTAGACTAGCAAGGGCCTTAGGGTAGTTACAATCTGTTAGCTGAAATGGCTTAACTACACCCAATGCTTTATCTGAAAAACAAGAAATTAAATGGTTAAATTTTTCAAAGTTTGTTAATGACGCATCCTCATCCACGAGACTCTCAAAAAGGCACATAAAATTTTTAAACTCCGAATGTTTACCCCTAAATTTCGGTAGACGCATTTTAGGTAGTTGAGATCGCTGGCTCGAATTCATTGAGCAATCATGTTGTACCTGTGTGTCGAATCGTGGCTTAATCGCATTCATAAACAACGCTTTCGTTACTACACACAAATCCTCTAACGGCCCTCTGCTTGCGTTAGCTGGATTTAAACTGTCCAGCTCTGCCTGTAAATTCATAGCTCTTTCAACATACCCTTCTAATAATACCCTTCTAATATATATAATAATAATAATTCTAATCGACATGATAACTCTGTTTTGTCGGATGAGATTTTTTTTAATTTAAAGGCGGTTGGCATGCGAGCAATGTCAGCATTAACTTTATCAAACTTCTGCAAACATAATTAGGGTGTTCACTTTGTGTTGCAAAAGTGCAAAAGTGCAAGCCATCCCAACAACAATTTGTACATAATCGAGTTTACACTTTTTGCTAGACCCCTGCCTATGACTAAAATATCGTTGTACTTTTACAACGATTTCAGTGTTAAACATTATACAAAAGTAAAAGCTTGTTGTAAAATACAAGCAATTTCCTGGTTATTTTTACATTCGATACCGAAGGTAAAGACCATTATTGGTTTTGTTCAATGTCCGACATGGTGTCCGTCCGTCTGTCCGTCTGTATGAACGCAACTTTTTTCCACACCCTTCAAGCAAGAGACTTGGCACTTTCCAATTCTCTTTATCTATGGGATAGTAAATTAAATTGTCAAGATGGGGGTTCTACGATAACTGGGGGGCTTGCAAATCAATTCGATAACTCAAAACCGATAAATCCACATATTTCGCACATCCTTACAGCTAGAACTACCAAATTTGGTAAGAAAAAAGCTACTATCAACCCCCAAATCAACAATTTAAGAGCCACGCCCACCCATTCCACCCCCAGCCTCCCCGCAATTGAAAGTCAAAAAAGCGTATATCTCCAATAGTTTTTGAGCTAGAGTCACCAAATTTGGTGCCAAGATAGGCGATGATGACCCCCAAAAACTGCATCAAAAGTTTGGAGGCCACGCCCACAAATACCGCCCTAGCCGCCCCCAGCTGCCCCAACGCTTGGTCAAAAACGCTAATGCGTGTATCTTCCAGAGCTGTGGAGCTAAAGCCACCAAATTTGGTAGGAAGATAGCTGGCAACGACCCCCAAAAATCTGCATCACAGTTTTGGAGCCACGCGCACCCCTTCCACCCCCCTTTTCCCACATTTTACAAACTTTAAGCTAGAGTCAATAAATTTGGAAGGAAGATAGCAATTGACATTTCACAAAGATCTGCAGCAAAAATTTGGATGCCACGCTCACCCATACCGCCCCCAGCCGAACTTTCCCCACCTTTTACAAAATTTGAGCTAGAGTCACCAAATTTGGTATGAAGATAGCAATTGACATTTCACAAAGATCTGCAGCAAAAATTTGGATGCCACGCCCACCCATACCGCCCCCAGCCGAACTTTCCCACCTTTAACAAATTTGAGCTAGAGTCACCAAATTTGGTATAAAGATAGCAATTGACATTCCACATAGATCTGCAGCAAAACTTTGGATGCCACGCCCACCCATACCGCCCCCAGCCCCCCTTTCCCAACCTTTTACAAACTTTGAGCTAGAGTCACCAAATTTGGAAGGCAGATAGCTGGTGGCATCCTCAACCGCATCGGAGAATCTTTAAGGCAGTGTACACCCCTGCCCAGTCCGTACCCCTTTCCAATCAGGCCTCTTTTTACCGGTTTAAATACTGGTATCGAGTATACCACAGTCGGTTGCGTCCGACTGCAACGTTTCCACTTGTTTTGGTGTAATTTTGTGCCTTAGGTGTTAAGTCAAAACAAACAGCTGTTCATTGTGAAAAGGCGCTAAAAGTAAATTAGGGTTGGTTTGCTAATTTTCTTAAATAAACAAGTTTATGGGATGCTGTCTGTTCTAGGAGTGATGCTTTCACGCTTTTAATCGGCAATTTTAAATTTATTTATTTATTGCAAGCAGCAAATTAAATATCACAAATGGCAAACTCAGCGCAAACGATAGCGAACAGCTGATTGTGCAAAGTTATCAGACTTGTTTTGTTCAATAGGGTGTTCACGACAGTGGTGTTGAAAAGTTACACTTTTGCACATTTGCAACACAAAGTTAGATAAACTTAGATAATGCTGGCTTTTCGAGCGACAGTTTATCTGACTCAGACATATTTTAGCTTACTAAAAACAACCTTAACAAAACGCTGAAAAAAGTTCGGCACACTTTGTGAGCTACCCTAACGCACGCACTGCGAATATGTAACAAAACGCCAAGCTTGCTTACTGAACACACACACGCATTCTTAGCGATAAGTGAACAAACAAACGAAAACGGTCCAAGCGACCGAAAATAAGCAAGTCAAGCGGTTGCTGTAGCCACTTTGTGGGTAAAGCTGTAAAATATGCTGGGTGCGGGGGGCTAAAAAAAGTAAAGAGATAATTTGGAGCGAACGCGGGCACAAAAACGAACAGACGATCAATCCAAGCCTGATCCGCAAGCAAAGCGGCAAAATTTGGCACGAGCGCACGCATAGACATAAGACCGTCTCCAGACGGTCATATTTTTTGATTGTTTTTCTTTGTTCTGTCAAAATTTATGAAAAAAGTATTGTGAATTAGGCCAAATGCCGGTCTCTCCACAATAAATTCATTGAAGAGAATTATTATTTTAATTATCACATACTTTTATTTTTATCATTTGATCTTTTATATATTAAGACATATGCGAGATACTATGAAAGTAAATATTAATGGAACAAATGCAATGTTAGTATGAACAGACCTTAAGCCTAACATAAGTATGGTACGGTGAAGGGCATAGAATAAGCATAGTATAAGATAACTTAAGAGAGCAGCGCAAGAAGAACGGCGGTCGTGTGCACTCTCACACGATCCAAATGTCGCGACCCACGATCCAGATGTCGCGACCCACAAAGGCGAAAAAGGGCACGCTCAGGCCGAGCGCAAGGCGACGAGTGAGGGCAGAAGCACAAGTGAATGCGAACGGACGTGACCGCGGGTGGCCCAAGAGAAGAGTATGATCAGCAAAGACAAGTACAGTGTCAGAGACATTTAGAGAATAGAGTTTGAGATTGGCGTGGACTAGAATTCCCCTTGGAGGCTTGGAAGCGAGTACGTTTCGGCAAATTCAAATATTTCTTGTAACGTGGAACCTTGGCCGGACTGAGTTTCATACCCCGGCCAATATCACTACTTTACAGTACTAATGGGAATACCTCATAAATATAGTATATCATTTGTAAAAGTTTTAGTTGAGTTATTTTATCATTTGCACTTGTACTTGACATTTGATTGACACAAAGCATTGAAAAGAAGCGTCAAAGATGAACAGGACAAAAAAAAAATTTTGTAGTGCGAAGAAAATAAAGTCAACTATTTTCAAAGTGTCTAAATATTTGCAGGTATGTTCATAGTATAGTAGGACGGTTACACATAAGTTACTATCGATACCTAGATGTTAAGTGCAACACTGTATTACTCTGTAACATTTATATGTAACCTAACATAAGTCTGTAGAAAGGTGAGTAGTTCGTAGTCTGTTAACAACAAGAACGGTCGATCGTGGATATAGACATTAATAAAGAGCTCGAACTAAAACAAAGTATCGGACGTCTACAAATCAGAAGTGGGATAAAACTTTTCGCCATGGATGATATTAACTTAAACAATTTTAAAGTCATCCAAAAGAAGTGGCTGTCCTTGCTAAAATTACCAACGAAAGGTACCAAAGCAGGATTAGTTTCGCGATTGAGCCAAATTTCGCCCGATCGACGTGGATGTGCACCGGAGCTGGACAATGTCGGGGAGCCCGAGGTCGCTGCAGGTATTCAAGGCAATATGTACGTCATGGAAAATGAAAACGTTGATGACAGCGGTGGCGAGATCGAGGGTGAGATCGGAGGCGCGGGCGGCGGCAACATTGGACAGGGCAGCACCAACATCGCGGAGTGCAGTACATCAACTCGACAGGGTAGAGAAGATGAACTGATGCGTATAATTCAGCAGCTACAAGCTGAAAACGAAGCGAGCAAAAAAATCATTGACGAGTGGCGGCAAATGCAGCAAAAGCGCGGGACCGGCATAAGTGGTGGCGTCAGTGGCAACACTGTTGCTTTAGAAAATGGCAACGCTAATAGTGAAGATGGCGGCGGTGGAATTAGTGGCGATATTATGTCAGTAGAGGGCGCTGGCAACATACCAGTAGATGGCGTTTACAATGTTACCAGTAGTGTAATTAATCGCAACGCGGGTGTCACAGCTGATATCAATAATTTTGGCGCAAATGCAGTCGTGGAACAGCCGAGAATAATAGAAAACCAATTTTCAGCTAAATTGTTGGCGTTAGCAAAGGAAGCTTCTGTAGACTTCTATGGTGGCTCAGGCGTTCAAAATCGGATTATTCAAATAAAGAATATTGGGCAGATGTATAATCTGGACGAAGTGTGCCTGCGCATGCTACTGATCGCCAAACTAAAGGGAGATGCGCAGCGCTGGGTACAGGCGAATCCGACGCGTATGTTGCAAACATTTAATAGCTTGTGCGAGCAGCTTGTCATGGCATATGGAAGCAAAGCTACAAAATCGGACATGAGGCGAACATTTCAGGAGCGGACATGGCGATTGGAGGAAACATTCATCGCATATTATAAGGAAAAACTGTTGTTAGCGCAAGAAATCAACGTTGACGTAGAAGAATTGCTGGAACAACCAGAAAAAAATATGCGTGACCAAGCACGCATCCAGTGTTTCTCCATTCCAGAAAAACTTTTGAAGGCGTTTGCTAATATAAGTCTGCAGGAGAAATAGCCGGTAAAGGAGGACGCTAGTTCGATTATGAAGCGACGAGATGTCAATAATATGGTGCGATGCTACAACTGCAACGCAAGAGGCCATATAGCAAAGGATTGCAGAAAGCCACAGCGCGATGCTGGATCGTATTATAAATGCGGAAAAATGGGGCATTATATTGCGCAATGCCCACAACACAGTGGAGAGATGCCAAACAAGTTTGTAAGGTGTTTTAAAATATTTTTTAATGTATACCCTAAATTATTTTTGGTTACAGAATGCCTCATAGACTCTGGTAGTGCGGTTTCATTGATAAAAAAATCATTTGTTCCTGAAAACATTATTAAATATCCAGTATTTGAATCCTATTACGGCATAAATAAAAGCCGTCTTGAAGTTTATGGAAAAATCTTTTGTTATGTTATAAAAAAATCAATAAAAGTTAATTTTGAGCTAATCGTGGTGTCTGCAGAGTCTATGAGTCATAATGTTGTTGTTGGGCGGGATTTTATGAATGTGTGTGATTTGGATATTGATACATCTTACGTTACGGTTGTGACAAAAAATACTGAAAACCCAGATGATAGACTAAAATGTGATAGAGCAGAAAAGTCCATAATTATGCGAGTTGAAAATGTAGTTATTGAGGGAATGGATGCAAACAGTGACGATAAGAAATATTTATGCGAAAATGAAAGAAGTCTTATGAGCAGTTCGTTCTGTGAGGATATTGTGACGATAAATGAAAGTGAGGTTGTTAGTAGTGTGTTAAGTAAAGAAAATAATGTTATGAATAAGGTGTTAAGTCAAGAAGATGGGGTTATGAAACAGCAATTAGATAAAAAGCAAGACGAAAGACATTTAAGTGAGAAACAAGATAGAAGTTTTGAGGAAAATATGTTATGCATTAATGTGGTCGAGGAAGGAATTGAATATAGTTTTGGGAAAAATGTTGATCACCGAACCAGATTAAAATTTGATAAAATGTTTAAGAAAGTTTATGTTGAAGCAGAAAGGCCAAGTGATCCTTTGGTAAAATATGAGATGAAAATATGTGTAGAAAAGTCAAAACCATTTAGTTGCTCACCAAGGAGACTCTTCTACACCGAAAAAGATAAGTTACAAAAAATGTTAGACGATTATTTAGAAGAAGGAATCATTAGGCACAGTGATTCAGAATATGCTTCACCAATTGTGTTAGTAAAGAAGAAAACGGGAGATTTGCGTTTATGCATTGATAATAGAAAATTGAATAAAGTATTTGTTAAGGACAATTATCCGTTACCTCTTATAGACGATTTGTTGGATAAATTAGTTAACAAGATTGTGTTTTCGAAACTGGATCTGAAGAATGAATATTTTCATGTGAGGGTAAGCGAAGAGTCTATTAAATATACATCGTTTGTGACACCGCTTGGGCAGTTCGAGTTTATGAGAATGCCAATGGGATTAAAGAATTCACCAGCAGTGTTTCAAAGGTTTGTCAATAAAATATTTGAAGATTTAATAAGAGAAGACAAAGTGATAGTGTACATGGATGACTAAATGGTGGAAAGTACAGATAAAGAAGAGCACTTAAGGACATTAATTGAGGTGCTAAGGAGATTAGTTCAAAATAAATTAGAGCTACGACTAGACAAGTGTGAATTTATGCAGGACAGTATTAAATATTTATGATTTTTTATAACAAATGAAGGTATAAGAGCAGACGAGAAGGGGTTAGAAGCAGTAAAGAATTTTCCAATACCAGACAAAACACAAACTGTCCAGAGATTTTTAGGGCTATGTTCATATTTTAGAAGATTTATTAAAGATTTTTCAGTCATTGCGAAGCCATTATATGATTTATTAAAGAAAGATAAACAGTTTGTATTTGGGGAAAACGAATTAGAATGTTTTAATGTTATGAAGGAAAAACTTATGCAATCTCCTGTAATAGCGATTTATGATCACAGAGATGAAGTTGAGTTACATTGTGATGCTAGTGCAATGGGTTTTGGTGCAGTGTTGATGCAAAAGAAAAAAGATGGTAAGATGCATCCTATATTTTATTTTTTAAAAAGGACGTCTAAGACTGAGGCAAAGTACCATAGTTTTGAGCTCGAAGCGTTGGCAATTATATATGCGCTGCGTAGGTTTAGGATTTATTTGCAAGGCAGAAAGTTTAGGATTATAACTGACTGTAATTCATTAGCGTTAACGCTTAACAAGGTAGAATTAAATCCTAGAATAGCGCGGTGGGCATTAGAATTGCAAAATTATGAATATGAATTAATTCATAGAGCAGGTGACAAAATGAAGCATGTAGATGCTCTGAGTCGAAGCACAAATATTATGATAATAGAAACAAATAGTTTCGAAGATAATTTAGTTATATGTCAGGCGAAAGATCCAAAGATAACAGATATTAAAAAGATATTAGAGAAGAACGAACATAAATGGTTTGAAATGAGGAGTGGTATTGTGTATAGGAAAGCCGAAAATAATAGATTGTTATTTTATGTACCGGAGGATATGGAAGAAAGTGTTATGCATACCACAATGAGCTCGGACACATAGGAAGGGAATTGTTTAAAATGTGTGGCTTTTTCGCCTAAATCAGGAAAGCTAGAAGGATTTCTTAAGAGTATACCCAAAGGTGATAAACCATTTGATTTGATACACATTGATCATTATGGATCAGTTGCGGCCGGAAGAGCAAACAAACATATTTTATTAATAGTTGATGGGTTTGCAAAATTTGTCAGGTTATATACAACAAAGACAACATCAGCAAAAGAAGTAATAAAATCACTAAAGGATTATTTTAGAGCATACAGCAGACCCAAGTGCATAGTATCCGATAGAGGTAGTTGTTATACGGCAAATGAGTTTGAGTTATTTTTAAAGGAATTAAATATTAAACACATCAAAATAGCGACAGGATCGCCGCAAGCGAATGGACAGGTGGAGAGGATAAACAGGACTTTAGGACCGATGATTGCGAAATTAACGGATGTAGAGAAAGGTCTTCATTGGGATTCTACGATACAGCGAGTTGAATATGCCATAAACAACACAATTCATCGGAGCATTAAGCAAAGCCCGAGTATAGTTTTGTTTGGAGTAGAGCAAAAAGGAGAAATTGTGGATGAATTGAGGGAAAGATTAGAAGAGGAAATTAAGCCAGGTGAAAGCAGAAATTTAGAAGAAATTCGAAAGAAAGCGGAAGAGAATCAGAAAAGAGCACAGTGATTATGAAAAATATTATGATAAGAGTAAGAAAAAACCAAACGAATATAAAGTAGGTGATTTTATCATGGTTAAGAATTTCGATAGTACAGTTGGAGTATCCAAGAAGTTAATACCGAGAAATAAGGGGCCGTACGTCATAGATAAAATTTTAAGAAATGATAGATTTTTAATAAAGGATGTTGAAGGGTTTCAAGTTGGTCGCAATCCGTATCAGGGCGTTTGGAGCATCCAGAACATAAGACATTGGGTGAAAGGAAAAAAGAAATAAAAAATATGTACATTTAAGCTTTAAAAGTTGTGCAATTCACCAATGTTTATAATTGTTAAATTAATTTATTATTGTATTAAATATTAAAAAGTAGAAAGTTTTAGTTTGTAACAAACTGGGATCAGGAGATCCAATGGTCAGGATGGTTGAGTTGTAGTAGGACGGTTACACATAAGTTACTATCGATACCTAGATGTTAAGTGCAACACTGTATTACTCTGTAACATTTATATGTAACCTAACATAAGTCTGTAGAAAGGTGAGTAGTTCGTAGTCTGTTAACAACAAGAGCGGTCGATCGTGGATATAGACATTAATAAAGAGCTCGAACTAAAACAAAGTATCGGACGTCTACAATAGAACTGTGTTTTAGAGAAATGCACTTTAAACTTTTAAGAAAAAATTTAAAATTATGTGTTTTATAGGCAAAAACATAATGACCGTCTCAAGGCGGTCATGACGGTTTAAGGCAACATAAGTATATGAAATTGCTCAACATAGCTGTACTATTAACACAGTGTACCCACATACCTAACGGTAAATTATTGGTGATTGCGAGCAATTCTACACTCATTTATTCTTTCGTTTTACTTTTTATGCATAATCGGCTACCGCACAGTTGACAAAAGTCAGTCACATATTGTGCGCTACATGAAGTGGTTCTATATAAACTTTCAAGCGAATATTTATAAAGGCTGAATTATTTATTAAAATGGATAGGAGTTTGAAAAGGTATAGATTGTCTGAAGTGACGGATGAACAGGTGCTGAAGTTGATGGATTCGGTTCTATCTGATGAAGAATTAGACTTCAGTGGCAGTGATGAAGAAGAAGAGCACACAATTGTGCCAGATATTTTTACCAGCTCCAGTAAAAGATACATTTTTAAATGCATAAAAGAAATGGTATCGACTGAAACAAGTGCTGCTTTCTTGAAGAATATCAGCAGAACATTTGATTTTTTTGCAGTAGAAGAAGTTGCTGAAAGCTGCCCAGCTACGTCCGGGGCAAAGTCACCGAAAAGGTTGCGATCACCTTTGCCAGAAACAGAACAAAGTGGTCCTATAGTTGAAGGATATGGCTCATTAATTCGAATAAGGAACTTGGCTGAAAAATTTAACCAAAGGTTTGATTCAGTACCCAAGATGCCGCGCTTGTGTGTAGACGAACAAATGTGCAGTACGAAGATAAAGCATCATTTGAGACAGTATATGCCAAATAAACCACACAAGTGGGGTATAAAATTATTTGTGCTTTGTGACACTTTTGGATACGCTTACAAATTTAAAATTTATATTGGAGCAGGAGACAACATCGTACTATCAAATGAACCTGATCTTGGTAGCTGTGCCAATGTGGTTGTACGATTGAAGCAAACAGTCCCATATTTTAACAAGTGGAAACGTAGCACTCGGACGCAACCGACTGCGGCATACTCGATACCAGTATCAAAACCGGTAAAAAGAGGCCTGCTTGCAAAGGGGTACGAATGCGGCAGGGGTGTACACTGCCTTAAAAATTCTCCGATGTAGATGAGGATGCCACCAACTATCTTCCTTCCAAATTTGGTGACTCAAGCTCAAAGTTTGTAAGAGCTGTGGAAAGGGGGGCTGGGGGCGGTATGGGTGGGCGTGGCATCCAAATTTTTACTGCAGATCGTTGTGAAATGTCTATTGCTATCTTCATAACAAATTTGGTGACTAGCTCGAAGTTTGTAAAAGGTGGGGAAAGAAGGGCTGGGGGCGGTATGGGTGGGTGTGGCATCCAAATTTTTACTGCAGATCTTTGTGAAATGTCAATAGCTATCTTCATACCAAATTTGGTGACTCTAGCTCGAAGTTTGTAAAAAGTGGTGAAAGGGGGGCTGGGGGCAGTATGGCTGGGCGTGGCATCAAAATTTTTGATGCAGATATTTGTGGAATGTCAATTGCTATCTTCATACCAAATTTGGTGACTCTAGCTCGAAAATTATAAAAAGTGGGGAAAGGGAGCTGGGGGCGGTATGGGTGGGTGTGGCATCCAAAGTTTTGATGCAGATCTGTGTGGAATGTCAATTGCTATCTTCATACCGAATTTGGTGACTCTATCTAAATGTTTGTAAAAGGTGGGGAAAGGGAAAGGGGCGAAATGGGTAGGCGTGGCTCCAAAACTTTGATGAAGATTTTTGGGAGTCGTTGCCAGCTATCTTAATACCAAATTTGGTGGCTCTAGCTTCACAACTCTGGAAGATACACGCATTACCGTTTTTGACGAAGCTTTTGGGTGGATGAGGGCGGCTAGGGCAGTTTCGGTAGGCGTGGCATCCAAACTTTTGATGCAGCTTTTTGGGGGGTCATCCTCACCTATCTTGGCACGAAGTTTGGTTGCTATAGCTCAAAGAGTGTGAGAGAGATCGACTTTTTTGACTTTAAAATGCGGTGGGCTGAAGGCGGAATGGGTGGGCGTGGCTCCAAAATTTTTGATGCAGTTTTTTGAGGGTTGATAGTAGCTATCTTCTTACCAAATTTGGTAGTTCTAGCTGTAAGGATGTGCGAAATATGTGGATTTATCGGTTTTGAGTTATAGACGATTTGTTGGATAAATTAGTAAACAAGAATGTGTTTTCGAAACTGGATCTGAAGATTGGATATTTTCATGTGAGGGTAAGCGAGGAGTCTATTAAATATACATCGTTTGTGACACCGCTTGGGCAGTTCGAGTTTATGAGAATGCCAATGGGATTAAAGAATTCACCAGCAGTGTTTCAAAGGTTTGTCAATAAAATATTTGAAGATTTAATAAGAGAAGACAAAGTGATAGTGTACATGGATGACATAATGCTGGCAAGTACAGATAAAGAAGAGCACTTAAGGACATTAATTGAGGTGCTAAGGAGATTAGTTCAAAATAAATTCGAGCTACGACTAGACAAGTGTGAATTTATGCAGGACAGTATTAAATATTTATGATTTTTTATAACAAATGAAGGTATAAGAGCAGACGAGAAGGGGTTAGAAGCAGTAAAGAATTTTCCAATACCAGACAAAACACAAACTGTCCAGAGATTTTTAGGGCTATGTTCATATTTTAGAAGATTTATTAAAGATTTTTCAGTTGTAGTTGGTAGTTCTAGCTGTAAGGATGTGCGAAATATGTGGATTTATCGGTTTTGCGTTATCAAATTTATCGACTTGCTAGCCCACCAGTTATCGTAGAACCCCAATCTTGACACTTTAATTTACTATCCCAAAGATAAAGAGAATTGGAAAGTTTCAAGTCTCTAGCTTGGAGAGTGTGGAAAAAAGTTGCGTTCATACAGACGGACAGACACCATGACGGACATTGCACAATCTCAATATACTCCTTACCTTCGGTATCGAGTATAAAAATCACATTGTTTATTTCGACAATTTCTACACCACTCTTCCATTGTTATTGTATTTACGAGCTATGAGTATTTATAGCTTAGGCACAATAAGAGCCAATCGTATACCTAATTGCAAGTTACCATCTGATAATGAAACAAGAGATAAAGAATGAGGATATTCAGTATAATTCTCGGGTTCTCTATTTGGTGTTTGCATAAATAATGTTCTTTGGAAAGACATCAAATGCTTACGGGGTGGCGTTGATCTAAAAGACGGATTGATGGGAAGACCATATTCGGGTCAAGACACGAAATCCCAAGATGCGCACTTTTTATCATTTGATCGACTTAGCTGCAACTAATGCCAGTTTAATGTATCGTAGAATAAACAATGATAACGACACCCAAAATTTACTTCAACTACCACATTTTCGAGAACATATTGCAGCAGGTTTAGTTGCGTACAATACAAGAACACCTGGCCGTCAAAGAATCAGTACACCGCAACAACAACCCATATTCATTGTTGGAAAAAATGCCAAACATCCCGTTGCTGATGTTCGTTTTGATGGGATTAACCACTTTCCTGTTTGGCTAGATAAAAAACCGTTTTATCAATAAAAACCTTAACGTATTATTATTATTATGAAATTAAGATCACAATATGTAATAATTTAACTAAATACAAAGTTTAGAGTAGAAAAAAAAAACAACAAAATGTTACGTATACAAATATTTATGTTGACTCCAACCGGCATGACCGTCTTAAGGCGGTCATTTTTATTTTTACCTGTGCGCAACCTGACGCAACCAACCACAAATCTGAATTCAAATTTGAGTTTAGATGGACCAAATCACCCTAAAAAATAAATATGGATGTTTTTGCTTCACTATTAGAGTTTTGCCAGTTAGAGGGTTAAAACCAATGCAAGCGCAAGCAAAAAGCGAAGAAAGGTTAACGAACGAAGGAACATTGCCCAAAAATTTTTAACAATGTGTATGTGCGAATGCAAACATATGTTTTAATGTATGTACAGTTATTGTTACGTAGCAATCAGTTGAGAAGCGAAAACCAAAAAAACACTTTGCAGTTGCGCAGACACACGAACTATATGAAATGAATAAATAGACCACTTTTTGAAAACTTTTTTTTGTTTCTTGTATTGAATTTTTATTTATTCACTTTCATATATATGTACTAGTAAGTGGCCCGCTTACTTCGCTGCGCGGATTGTTTATATACATTTTAGCAATAGAAAATATTTCACATTCACGCCACCATTGAGGTAGAGAATCAGGCGCGTCATTTTGATTGTGGTTTCCCCAGTAGGCCTTATCCTTTTATGGAATTTAATTTGCAATTACTAACAATTGTTAAGAGCTCTTTACAAACGACATTGGTTTTTTTCCGTCAGGTGCTATAACAAATAAACTTTTTGGTGAACTGACTCTTGAGCAGGCTACATAAAATTGGACATAAGAAAAACAATCGTGTCTTAAGTCTAGTCCGGCTAATTTACGAGTTTGTCCCTGTGATTTATTAATTGGTAAGGCAAAGCAAACTTTTAAAGGAAATTGCAATCTTTTAAATTTAATTTGGCAATTCAGAATTCTCGGTATAAAAACCGTTTCCCCAATACCATTGCCAGTAAAGATAATTGCTTCGACAACATTCTTATGAAGAACTTTAACTTGCAATCTTGTACCATTGTAAAGTTTTGGCGGTTTCAAGTTGCGAATCATCATTACAGGTAAACAAATCTTGAAAGTTAGTGTATGTTGAGGCAGGCCAGACGAATTTAATGAATTAAGAAACTCGAAGGGGTAATGAGCTGCATCTTCGATTTCAGTCACAGTATCAATAGAGTTATATGTAATTTCTTCACTTTGAAATAATTTTAATAAAAACTCGTTTATTTCCAGTTTATTGCCATTTCTCGCAGTCAAAATAGCACGTTCTGAAACCATTCGAGTGATTTTTGAGAGATATTTTCAATATCCGGAAATATTTTTAGAGTTAGTTCTTCAATACTTTTCACAACATGACACAAAGTTGATGGTAAAGTTATTTTGCCATCATGGGTTGGAAATAATCCATTTCTATTTTAAGAAGCATTTCTGCAAATTCACCAGCTATGCTATCACCTTTTAAGTGCACTCGCATATTTTTCATTAATGCAATTTTCTGTATTTTGGGCCACAAAATTGAAGACTTTAAGCACGCATTTATTTCATCTGCTCTTGTTCTTCTGGGGATCACTGGAAGAGTTTCTCGAAAATCACCAGCTAAGAGAAAAATTATGCCAGAAGCATATTAGAAGCAACGGCCAATGCAATTTTTACTTTGCCGTACCTCTGCCAATATTAAATTTCAAAGATAAGTTTTTTACGAGTTTTGCTCAGCAGTAAGGAGTAGCTCATTATTAACAACAAAATTATCGCAATTTTCATAATTTGTTTCTCTATGATATTCAATATTTGGAACAATTTCCTTGGATCTAATTGGTTGTGGAAGTCCATAATAAGTCAAGTTTTGACCACCAATACATAGACTGTACAATATCTTCAATGTTAATAAGACATTTAATTAATACATTATTCACAATACTTGCATCAATATTTCTGTCTTGTGAAAAATGAAAGACTCTTAAAATATCTTCTGAAAACTCTCTTTATAAGTATTCCAAAGTTAAAGAGCATCTGAAATTTGACAAACATTATTGCAAAAAGTTCACGCAGTTTTGTAGGATTTTGACATATGACAGCATCGGCTATAGTTGAATCCCAGTGCCTATCATCTTCTAGTAATCCTAGAGCTCAAAGAAGGCTAGCAAAGTGGTTTTGGGTGTAGTGCTTAATCTGTCAAGTAATTGTTGCGGATTATTGGGGTTAAAATATATCCGTTGACCATTTTCTAAAGGAACAGCTAAGTGTGTAAAAGCCGGAAAACGTTCATGTATGGGAAATGCAAGGATTCTCCATACCGCTTCTGAGCTTTTTATATAACGGCCACTTTCGTACATATTAATTTCATTACGTTGGTCTTCAAGAGTAAATGATGCTTGATCACTGCCCTTGTTAATATATTTACAAATGTATTTAATAGACTTTACAGAACTACAATACTCAACATTTATGTGAGCTGCAAATGTTCTCAATAGTACACAGTTATAAGGCACAACCCAACGATTATCTATGCAATTACCATTTATATTAATTGCATTGCCAACATCTTCTATCGCTCTTCTACGATATAGAGGTTAGCTATCTTTTCCAGTCACAGTTTCTTTAAGTAATTCTCGAGTAAACCTTTTGGTACATTTTCCAATTTTCATGCATGGCGATTTATTATTGAATGCACCGCAAGGACCATGAATCATACTTGACTTAACAATGTTAAATAACAAAGGATATTCATCTGTGTTTGGTGTTTCGGCACAGATAATTTTATCGATTTTATCTGGTCTTATTTTATTTTCTAACCAAAGTAGAATATGTATGTGTGGTAAACCCCGCTTTTGCCATTCCACAGAGTACATGAAACATTGCACGCTTCCAAACAAAGAACCTTTTGTCAATATTGACATTAAAGCTTTAACTTTTTAATTAAAATCTCGAGCTATAATATCGTGACGATCATGCTGTTTTTGACCCGGTAATAAAACACTTTTTATGTCATACCATTGTGGATTGCATGTGAATGTTATGAAAAGATCTGGTCGCCCATAATGGCGAAAATATGTCATAGCATCTTGAGTCTTTTCATGCATATATCGTGCAGAGCTTGTAAAAGAAGATGGTAAAATTACCATCTGACCAAGTTGAGCTGTGACAACATCTTGTTGGCCTATTGCATCTTGTAGATGTATATAGCTATCTGCTCTGAGTTTCGCTTGATTGTAGCGAATATAATTTAACCTTTCTGTTTCAATTTTAGCATACATATCAACAAAAAACTGACTAAAAAGGGAACGACAATAAATTAAATGATTTATCTCAGATTGACGAATCATTATTTTATAGCTGTAAAAGCTTAACGCAGACTTCTTATTTTTGGTTCCTCTTTTTTAATAATGGATTCCATTGTGGTATATCCACTTAATAGCCATCTTCGCCATAAGGAAATAGCAAAGGGTACTGTAAGGCATCGTATGATCGATGCACCTCACTTATACGATGTAATTTATTATTATGGCTTTCAATAATAATATCGCGCTTTTCAAATTGGTGACCAACAATAACTATAGCTACTTCGCTTGATTGAGGTGCATTGTAAAGCCCTTTGTGAGCACCAGCGGGTGTTCGATCAGCATGTATAATCAATTTATAGTCTTAAGTACTTGTTGGTATTTTATTGAGAGCCTTTTTTAGACCTTTAAAAAACGATAATTATGATGAAACATACATTGAAGATTCTTTACTTCGCTATAATGAACATTTTAAATATTTTTGCAACGTAGTTGAGATTCCTTTTCATCATCACCAACAAAATAAATTTGAAGAAACTGCATTTCTACATTTGGCAAAGGTCGGACACTACCAATTAAGTGATACACTTGTCCTTGGACTTTAAAGGTTGACCAACTTTCATTTATAGTTTTTATACTCGATACCGAAGGTAAAGAGTATATTGGGTTTGTGCAATGTCCGTCTGTCGGTCTGTCCGTCTGTATGAACGCAAGTTTTTTCCACACCCTTCAAGCTAGAGACTTGAAACTTTCCAATTCTCTTTATCTATAGGATAGTAAATTAAAGTGTCAAGATTGGGGTTCTACGATAACTGGGGGGCTGACAAATCGATACATTCGATAACTCAAAAACGATAAATCCGCATATTTCAGAACTACCAAATTTGGTAAGAAGATAGCTACTAGCAACCCCCAAAAAACTGCATCAAAAATTTTGGAGCTACGCCCCCTCATTCCGCCCCCAGCCCCCCGCATTTTAAAGTCAAAAAAGCCTATATCTCCCACAATTTTTGAGCTAGAGCCACCAAATTTGGTGCCAAGATAGGTGAGGATGACCCCCCAAAAACTGCATCAAATGCCACGCCCACCAATACCACCCTAGCCAACCCCAGATGCCCCAACGCTTCGTCAAAAACGGGAATGCGTGTATCTTCCAGAGTTGTGGAGCTAGAGCCACCAAATTTGGTATTAAGATAGCTTGCAACGACCCCCAAAAAACTGCATCAAAGTTTTGGAGCCACGCGCACCCCTTCCACCCCCTTTCCCCACCTTTTACAAACTTTGAGCTATAGTCGCCAAATTTTGCATGAAGGTAGCAATTGACATTCCACATAGATCTGCAGCAAACATTTGGATGCCACGCCAACCCATACCGCCCCCAGCCCCCCTTTCCCCACTTTTTACAAACTTTGAGCTAGAGTCACCAAATTTGGTATGAAGATAGCAATTGACATTCCACACAGATCTGCATCACGCAGACACACGAACTATATGAAATGAATAAATAGACCACTTTTTGAAAACTTTTTTTTGTTTCTTGTATTGAATTTTTATTTATTCACTTTCATATATATGTACTAGTAAGTGGCCCGCTTACTTCGCTGCGCGGATTGTTTATATACATTTTAGCAATAGAAAATATTTCACATTCACGCCACCATTGAGGTAGAGAATCAGGCGCGTCATTTTGATTGTGGTTTCCCCAGTAGGCCTTATCCTTTTATGGAATTTAATTTGCAATTACTAACAATTGTTAAGAGCTCTTTACAAATGACATTGGTTTTTTTCCGTCAGGTGCTATAACAAATAAACTTTTTGGTGAACTGACTCTTGAGCAGGCTACATAAAATTGGACATAAGAAAAACAATCGTGTCTTAAGTCTAGTCCGGCTAATTTACGAGTTTGTCCCTGTGATTTATTAATTGGTAAGGCAAAGCAAACTTTTAAAGGAAATTGCAATCTTTTAAATTTAATTTGGCAATTCAGAATTCTCGGTATAAAAACCGTTTCCCCAATACCATTGCCAGTAAAGATAATTGCTTCGACAACATTCTTATGAAGAACTTTAACTTGCAATCTTGTACCATTGTAAAGTTTTGGCAGTTTCAAGTTGCGAATCATCATTACAGGTAAACAAATCTTGAAAGTTAGTTTATGTTGAGGCAGGCCAGACGGATTTAATGAATTAAGAAACTCGAAGGGGTAATGAGCTGCATCTTCGATTTCAGTCACAGAATCAATAGAGTTATATGTAATTTCTTCACTTTGAAATGATTTTAATAAAAACTAGTTTATTTCCAGTTTATTGCCATTTCTCGCAGTCAAAATAGCACGTTCTGAAACCATTCGAGTGATTTTTGAGAGATATTTTCAATATCCGGAAATATTTTTAGAGTTAGTTCTTCAATACTTTTCACAACATGGCACAAAGTTGATGGTAAAGTTATTTTGCCATCATGGGTTGGAAATAATCCATTTCTATTTTAAGAAGCATTTCTGCAAATTCACCAGCTATGCTATCACCTTTTAAGTGCACTCGCATATTTTTCATTAATGCAATTTTCTGTATTTTGGGCCACAAAATTGAAGACTTTAAGCACGCATTTATTTCATCTGCTCTTGTTCTTCTGGGGATCACTGGAAGAGTTTCTCGAAAATCACCAGCTAAGAGAAAAATTATGCCAGAAGCATATTAGAAGCAACGGCCAATGCAATTTTTTACTTTGCCGTACCTCTGCCAATATTAAATTTCAAAGATAAGTTTTTTACGAGTTTTGCTCAGCAGTAAGGAGTAGCTCATTATTAACAACAAAATTATCGCAATTTTCATAATTTGTTTCTCTATGATATTCAATATTTGGAACAATTTCCTTGGATCTAATTGGTTGTGGAAGTCCATAATAAGTCAAGTTTTGACCACCAATACATAGACTGTACAATATCTTCAATGTTAATAAGACATTTAATTAATACATTATTCACAATACTTGCATCAATATTTCTGTCTTGTGAAAAATGAAAGACTCTTAAAATATCTTCTGAAAACTCTCTTTATAAGTATTCCAAAGTTAAAGAGCATCTGAAATTTGACAAACATTATTGCAAAAAGTTCACGCAGTTTTGTAGGATTTTGACATATGACAGCATCGGCTATAGTTGAATCCCAGTGCCTATCATCTTCTAGTAATCCTAGAGCTCAAAGAAGGCTAGCAAAGTGGTTTTGGGTGTAGTGCTTAATCTGTCAAGTAATTGTTGCGGATTATTGGGGTTAAAATATATCCGTTGACCATTTTCTAAAGGAACAGCTAAGTGTGTAAAAGCCGGAAAACGTTCATGTATGGGAAATGCAAGGATTCTCCATACCTCTTCTGAGCTTTTTATATAACGGCCACTTTCGTACATATTAATTTCATTACGTTGGTCTTCAAGAGTAAATGATGCTTGATCACTGCCCTTGTTAATATATTTACAAATGTATTTAATAGACTTTACAGAACTACAATACTCAACATTTATGTGAGCTGCAAATGTTCTCAATAGTACACAGTTATAAGGCACAACCCAACGATTATCTATGCAATTACCATTTATATTAATTGCATTGCCAACATCTTCTATCGCTCTTCTACGATATAGAGGTTAGCTATCTTTTCCAGTCACAGTTTCTTTAAGTAATTCTCGAGTAAACCTTTTGGTACATTTTCCAATTTTCATGCATGGCGATTTATTATTGAATGCACCGCAAGGACCATGAATCATACTTGACTTAACAATGTTAAATAACAAAGGATATTCATCTGTGTTTGGTATTTCGGCACAGATAATTTTATCGATTTTATCTGGTCTTATTTTATTTTCTAACCAAAGTAGAATATGTATGTGTGGTAAACCCCGCTTTTGCCATTCCACAGAGTACATGAAACATTGCACGCTTCCAAACAAAGAACCTTTTGTCAATATTGACATTAAAGCTTTAACTTTTTAATTAAAATCTCGAGCTATAATATCGTGACGATCATGCTGTTTTTGACCCGGTAATAAAACACTTTTATGT
Organism: Scaptomyza flava; assembly: GCA_030179655.1. Taxonomy (NCBI): domain Eukaryota; kingdom Metazoa; phylum Arthropoda; class Insecta; order Diptera; family Drosophilidae; genus Scaptomyza; species Scaptomyza flava. The sequence continues at coordinate 32,623,362 of JARNME010000404.1, read as the reverse complement.
CATACCATTGTGGATTGCATGTGAATGTTATGAAAAGATCTGGTCGCCCATAATGGCGAAAATATGTCATAGCATCTTGAGTCTTTTCATGCATATATCGTGCAGAGCTTGTAAAAGAAGATGGTAAAATTACCATCTGACCAAGTTGAGCTGTGACAACATCTTGTTGGCCTATTGCATCTTGTAGATGTATATAGCTATCTGCTCTGAGTTTCGCTTGATTGTAGCGAATATAATTTAACCTTTCTGTTTCAATTTTAGCATACATATCAACAAAAAACTGACTAAAAAGGGAACGACAATAAATTAAATGATTTATCTCAGATTGACGAATCATTATTTTATAGCTGTAAAAGCTTAACGCAGACTTCTTATTTTTGGTTCCTCTTTTTTTAATAATGGATTCCATTGTGGTATATCCACTTAATAGCCATCTTCGCCATAAGGAAATAGCAAAGGGTACTGTAAGGCATCGTATGATCGATGCACCTCACTTATACGATGTAATTTATTATTATGGCTTTCAATAATAATATCGCGCTTTTCAAATTGGTGACCAACAATAACTATAGCTACTTCGCTTGATTGAGGTGCATTGTAAAGCCCTTTGTGAGCACCAGCGGGTGTTCGATCAGCATGTATAATCAATTTATAGTCTTAAGTACTTGTTGGTATTTTATTGAGAGCCTTTTTTAGACCTTTAAAAAACGATAATTATGATGAAACATACATTGAAGATTCTTTACTTCGCTATAATGAACATTTTAAATATTTTTGCAACGTAGTTGAGATTCCTTTTCATCATCACCAACAAAATAAATTTGAAGAAACTGCATTTCTACATTTGGCAAAGGTCGGACACTACCAATTAAGTGATACACTTGTCCTTGGACTTTAAAGGTTGACCAACTTTCATTTATAGTTTTTATACTCGATACCGAAGGTAAAGAGTATATTGGGTTTGTGCAATGTCCGTCTGTCGGTCTGTCCGTCTGTATGAACGCAAGTTTTTTCCACACCCTTCAAGCTAGAGACTTGAAACTTTCCAATTCTCTTTATCTATAGGATAGTAAATTAAAGTGTCAAGATTGGGGTTCTACGATAACTGGGGGGCTGACAAATCGATACATTCGATAACTCAAAAACGATAAATCCGCATATTTCAGAACTACCAAATTTGGTAAGAAGATAGCTACTAGCAACCCCCAAAAAACTGCATCAAAAATTTTGGAGCTACGCCCCCTCATTCCGCCCCCAGCCCCCCGCATTTTAAAGTCAAAAAAGCCTATATCTCCCACAATTTTTGAGCTAGAGCCACCAAATTTGGTGCCAAGATAGGTGATGATGACCCCCCAAAAACTGCATCAAAAGTTTGGATGCCACGCCCACCAATACCACCCTAGCCAACCCCAGATGCCCAAACGCTTCGTCAAAAACGGGAATGCGTGTATCTTCCAGAGTTGTGGAGCTAGAGCCACCAAATTTGGTATTAAGATAGCTTGCAACGACCCCCAAAAAACTGCATCAAAGTTTTGGAGCCACGCGCACCCCTTCCACCCCCTTTCCCCACCTTTTACAAACTTTGAGCTATAGTCGCCAAATTTTGCATGAAGGTAGCAATTGACATTCCACATAGATCTGCAGCAAACATTTGGATGCCACACTACCCATACCGCCCCCAGCCCCCCTTTCACCACTTTTTACAAACTTTGAGCTAGAGTCACCAAATTTGGTATGAAGATAGCAATTGACATTCCACACAGATCTGCATCACGCAGACACACGAACTATATGAAATGAATAAATAGACCACTTTTTGAAAACTTTTTTTTGTTTCTTGTATTGAATTTTTATTTATTCACTTTCATATATATGTACTAGTAAGTGGCCCGCTTACTTCGCTGCGCGGATTGTTTATGTACATTTTAGCAATAGAAAATATTTCACATTCACGCCACCATTGAGGTAGAGAATCAGGCGCGTCATTTTGATTGTGGTTTCCCCAGTAGGCCTTATCCTTTTATGGAATTTAATTTGCAATTACTAACAATTGTTAAGAGCTCTTTACAAATGACATTGGTTTTTTTCCGTCAGGTGCTATAACAAATAAACTTTTTGGTGAACTGACTCTTGAGCAGGCTACATAAAATTGGACATAAGAAAAACAATCGTGTCTTAAGTCTAGTCCGGCTAATTTACGAGTTTGTCCCTGTGATTTATTAATTGGTAAGGCAAAGCAAACTTTTAAAGGAAATTGCAATCTTTTAAATTTAATTTGGCAATTCAGAATTCTCGGTATAAAAACCGTTTCCCCAATACCATTGCCAGTAAAGATAATTGCTTCGACAACATTCTTATGAAGAACTTTAACTTGCAATCTTGTACCATTGTAAAGTTTTGGCAGTTTCAAGTTGCGAATCATCATTACAGGTAAACAAATCTTGAAAGTTAGTTTATGTTGAGGCAGGCCAGACGGATTTAATGAATTAAGAAACTCGAAGGGGTAATGAGCTGCATCTTCGATTTCAGTCACAGAATCAATAGAGTTATATGTAATTTCTTCACTTTGAAATGATTTTAATAAAAACTCGTTTATTTCCAGTTTATTGCCATTTCATGCAGTCAAAATAGCACGTTCTGAAACCATTCGAGTGATTTTTGAGAGATATTTTCAATATCCGGAAATATTTTTAGAGTTAGTTCTTCAATACTTTTCACAACATGACACAAAGTTGATGGTAAAGTTATTTTGCCATCATGGGTTGGACATAATCCATTTCTATTTTAAGAAGCATTTCTGCAAATTCACCAGCTATGCTATCACCTTTTAAGTGCACTCGCATATTTTTCATTAATGCAATTTTCTGTATTTTGGGCCACAAAATTGAAGACTTTAAGCACGCATTTATTTCATCTGCTCTTGTTCTTCTGGGGATCACTGGAAGAGTTTCTCGAAAATCACCAGCTAAGAGAAAATTATGCCAGAAGCATATTAGAAGCAACGGCCAATGCAATTTTTTACTTTGCCGTACCTCTGCCAATATTAAATTTCAAAGATAAGTTTTTTACGAGTTTTGCTCAGCAGTAAGGAGTAGCTCATTATTAACAACAAAATTATCGCAATTTTCATAATTTGTTTCTCTATGATATTCAATATTTGGAACAATTTCCTTGGATCTAATTGGTTGTGGAAGTCCATAATAAGTCAAGTTTTGACCACCAATACATAGACTGTACAATATCTTCAATGTTAATAAGACATTTAATTAATACATTATTCACAATACTTGCATCAATATTTCTGTCTTGTGAAAAATGAAAGACTCTTAAAATATCTTCTGAAAACTCTCTTTATAAGTATTCCAAAGTTAAAGAGCATCTGAAATTTGACAAACATTATTGCAAAAAGTTCACGCAGTTTTGTAGGATTTTGACATATGACAGCATCGGCTATAGTTGAATCCCAGTGCCTATCATCTTCTAGTAATCCTAGAGCTCAAAGAAGGCTAGCAAAGTGGTTTTGGGTGTAGTGCTTAATCTGTCAAGTAATTGTTGCGGATTATTGGGGTTAAAATATATCCGTTGACCATTTTCTAAAGGAACAGCTAAGTGTGTAAAAGCCGGAAAACGTTCATGTATGGGAAATGCAAGGATTCTCCATACCGCTTCTGAGCTTTTTATATAACGGCCACTTTCGTACATATTAATTTCATTACGTTGGTCTTCAAGAGTAAATGATGCTTGATCACTGCCCTTGTTAATATATTTACAAATGTATTTAATAGACTTTACAGAACTACAATACTCAACATTTATGTTTTTTTTTTTTTAAATTGCTGGTCTTATTTATTGAATCTTTTCTAGTGAATTAGAAAACTAGCAATAAGTATACAAATCTTATAAATAAATCTTAGCTAACAGTTCATTTTTGTTTTTGACTGTATTCTGAGTGCGCGTCCCTAAAAATCATCGCTGGGTTGGTAAGTCGTTACGACGAAGACGGGATCGGCTGCGCAGCCTTGTGAGACCTCTCGCGAGATGATTTGTGTGCGATGAGAGCTTGATAAGATATTTTACTTTTTGTTCGTCTATTTCCTCCTTGACTGTTGAGATGTTTAAGTCTTTATGAATGTTTTCGTTTCGAACATACCACGGTGCCCTGGTAATGGTTCTCAATATTTTTGACTGGGCTCTCTGGACAATGTCAATGCTGCTGTTGCTAGCGTTCCCCCATAACTGGGAACCATAGGTCCAGATTGGTTTTAGAACAGAGTTGTAAAGCAGGACCTTGTAGTCCAAACTAATGGAAGAGCGAGCATTGATGAGCCAGTGGAGGCTATTGGCTTTCAGTTTGAGATGTGTTCTTTTAGCTTCAATGTGTCGCCGCCATGTTAGTCTTCGGTCTAAGTGTACGCCCAGATACGTTACATCGTTTGTTTTTGGAAGTGTGGTGTTGTTTAACGTGAGCGGTGGACAATCTTGCCTGTTAAGGGTGAAAGTTACTTGCTTACATTTTTGTTCGTTTACCTTAATTCGCCAATCTGATAACCATTTTTCCACGTTGACCAGATGAAGGGCTAGTTGCGCTGTTGCTTGTATTGGGCATCTGGAGCGGCTGAGAATAGCTGTATCATCAGCAAAGGTAGATGTTGTCAATCGGCTGCTTATTGGGATGTCTGCTGTGAAAAGCACGTACAGTGTTGGTCCCAGTACGCTGCCCTGTGGAACACCAGCTTCGATACTGTGTTCGTCAGACATTGCAGTGTTACATCTTACTGCGAACTTCCTGTCGTATAGGTACGACTTAAGCAGCTTATGTGTGTTGTTTGGGAGCATTGCTTTGATCTTATGCATTAGACCTTCCAACCAAACTTTGTCGAATGCCTGAGAAACATCCAGAAATATTGCAGTGCAGTATTCTCTATTTTCGAACGCGCTTCGTATCTCTGATGTTATTCTGTTAACCTGCTCAATTGTTCCATGCTTTTCACGAAAGCCAAATTGGTGTGACGGGATTATGTTATGAAGATTCAGGAATGGATTTATCTGGGACAGCAATCATTTTTCTAAAAGTTTTGATAGACACGGTAATAAGCTTATAGGTCTATACGACGTGGGAACTGTGTGATCTTTTCCAGGCTTTGGTATCATAATGACAATTGACTTTTTCCATCTGTCTGGATAGTGGCCAAGTTTGGTGATAGCATTGAAGAGCTGGGCAATTATGCATATTGCACAGTAAGGAAGCTCAATAATCATCTTTGGGGTTATTTGGTCACCTCCTGGAGATTTTTTTGGGTTCAGTTGCTCTTTAATGATTCTAACGATTTCATTCGGGCGAAACTTGATTGGATCATCTTGAAGCTGAGAGCCGTTTGAAGCAGTCGGTAGTGCAAACGTATTTGTTGCAGCGTTAGGTTGGAACACTTTTTGGAGATGAGTAGCAAATGTGTTAGCTCTTTCTTCATCGCTGCGAGCCCAGCCGCCTGCGAAGTTTCTTATAGGCATTACTGTTTCTGTTGGTGAGCTTAGAGTTGGGTGAGCTCTCCACAATGAGTTTTTCGTACTGGTGGTTGATAATTGCTCGATGTAACGGCGTTGAGCGCGCTCGTCCTCGATTTTTAACGCTTTGGTGAGTTTACGTGTGGCGTCTTTTAGTTTTTGCTTTGCCGATGGCGATCTGTTCGATTGCCAATCACGTCGTAAGCGCCGCTTTTCAAGAACGAGCTGTTCAATTTGTAGATTTGTTGTCCTTTGGTTGTGTATTGTTTTTGGTATTTGAGGCGTAGCGGCGCGAGCTGCGGCGACGAAGACAGTCTCCAGAGTGTTAACAAAACTGTCAATGTCAGCTACATCAACGAGACGTGGCTTAAGCTCAATGTGTGAGCTTGTATCTGAGCCAGTTAGTTTTATGTGAAGTTAACTTACTGGGTCGATTTATGTATTCAGGGTGTCGTTGCAGATTTATTAGGACTGGGGAGTGATCGGATGATAGATCCGAAAGGCACTCTGCACTTATCAGTCTACGCGAAATGTTTTTGGTAACTGCAAAGTCAATCATATCGGGTAGTTTTTTGGGATCTGTCGGCCAGTATGTTGGTCTGCCAGGAGAAACGTAGTCGAGCTTGTTGTTAGCTTTTATAATTGCATTGTAGAGCTGCTTTCCTTTTGGATTCACTAGACGAGATCCCCAGTGTGTGTGCTTGGCATTGTAGTCTCCTGCCGCTATAAAGCATTCTCCTAGTGAGTTAAAAAATTCCATAAATTGGTCTTCAGATATGGTATAACGCGGAGGGCAGTATACAGCGGCAAGAGTAAGTTGGTTCCCACTGTTTAAATGTATTTTTAGAGATGTGGCCTGTAGAAAGTTTTCAGCAAACTCTTTATAGTAGTGGTGCTTGAGGCGGCTTCTGATCAAAATACCAGTTCCACCGTGTGCTTTACCATCGGGATGATTTGTACCATAGAATAAGTATCCACTTATGTTAAAGTTATATTTGTTTGTAAGGTGTGTTTCGGAAAGTAGCATTACGTCGATGTGCTTATCGAGTAGGAATTGAGCTAATTCAAGTTTATGCTGTGAGACGCCATTAGCGCTCCACGTAGATATTCGTATCTCAGCCATTGATTATTTTGACTGTTGTGATACAAGCATTTGTATCAAGAGATTTTGATTACGCATTAGTTCCTGCATAGTTGTTTTCATGAATGACATAAACTCGTTCATGCTCTGCTGCAGGGTACATACGAGTGCTTCGAGGTTACTTTGTTGCTGCTCCTGTGCAGCGTTTGTGCTCACTTGTTTTGGTTGTAAGTACGGTGTGTTTGAGGCAGGAAGAGCCAGTCCGGATCTTAGGGCGCTTGCATAAGTTGCGTTATTGGTTGAGAACTCGGGGCCAAGTGAGGATCTGGCTGCAGATGAAAAGAAGACGTCTGGGTTGTGTTTCGATGGAGTGAAGGTAGTCGGTGCGTGTTGCGAGCGTGCAGTGGTACAGCGCTGATGGATACGATTTTTAAGTTCCTTGTAGACTTGGCAGCCTCTGTAGTTGGCTGTATGCTTGCCTTCGCAGTTGTTACAGAATTTTTTGCTAGAGTCTTCTTTGCTTACTGGGCAACTTGCGGAGCTGTGCAGTTCCCCACAGTATACGCATACCGAGCGCAGTGTACAGTAGGCTTTTGTATGGCCGTACTCTTGGCAGTTCATACATTGTACCGGACCGTTTCGTTTGTGCGGTTCTTCTACGGTGATTCTTCGGTGAAGTAAAAGCTGAAGTTTGTATATTGAGTGCACCTCGTTTTTTTTAAGCATCTTCGTTTCTGGTTCAAGTGCTATTTTAAAAAGTGGTTGCGGCATCCTATTCCTGTTTAAGATGTTTATGACGGTTTTTGCTCGAAATCTTTTTTCCTGCAGCGCCTGTTTTATTTCTTCTGGTGTTACATCAGGTTCTATGCCTTTTATTACGACCTGCAGGCCCTTGCAGCTTTTTAATTGATACGTATAATAATTCATTTTTTTTTCGTTTAGATAATTTATGAGAACTCTGTAATTATCTTCCGACTTTGTCTGGACTTTAATTTCTTGAATTTTACCCTGTACGAGAGGGACTATGTAGAAACTATCTTTGCCTATGAGCTCGATAACTTTGTTAACAAAAGCACTGGAGCTTTTCTCGCGTATATATATTGGGGGTGGCTTCGGCTTTTTCGTGACAACCCCAACGGCTTCAGAAGGCAGATCATCTGTGTTTTCTGCCAAGATGTGAAATCTATTGCTATTGTATATAGTATCATTCGAGGGTCTATTTAAATTGCTACGGGTCATTTTTGGTTTATTCGTAGAATTTTGCGGACTTAGCTTTCTTTTGATATAAATGTAGCGATCCATACCAGTCTGCGTAGCCGGCTTAACATTTTTGCTGTTTGCAGTTTGATTTGCTGACGGCGCAGCAGTCGTTGTGCTTGTTGAACGGGAAGTAGGTATCGGTGCAGTTGTGGTTGTAGTCGCTGTTGCGGTACCTAGAGAGGCCGCGGCACTTGCAGTCGTTGCTAAGAGAGACGGGGAGCACGAAAACTTTCGGTCGCGTGCTGTGTGCAATACTTCATTTGTCGGATTGGGTGTTGCCGACCGCGCGCGGTCGGATTGCGTTGACTCGATAGATAACAGGGACGGAGACGGTGAGCAAGAACGTTCTCTGGCACGCGCTGTGTAAGAGAGTTCGATTTGCGGGTTGGGGGTAATTGACCGCTCGGGCTGCTCTGAAACTACGGAAAAGTAAGCGTTGCTCAGCCGACGACGCTCGTCTTGCTCGCGTTGTCGCTGGCCACAATTCTCGCGTTGACTCATTGTCTTAAGCGAGGTGAAGAATTTGTTAGTGCCTTTTGTTTTATATGTTATTATTTGTTAAAAGTCAATTGTTTTGTTTGAATTACAGATTTTTTAAAAAGCAATTTGTGCAGATACATTGCACTTAGCGTCTTTTCGCATATAATATATATTTTATAAGCTTCTATATCACTGCACTTTTGCGTTTGGGAATTAATTAACCGGACCACGATGAGAAAACACGTCTGCATTCGACGACAGTTGCGAAAAATTAATTCATTTATGTGAGCTGCAAATGTTCTCAATAGTACACAGTTATAAGGCACAACCCAACGATTATCTATGCAATTACCATTTATATTAATTGCATTGCCAACATCTTCTATCGCTCTTCTACGATATAGAGGTTAGCTATCTTTTCCAGTCACAGTTTCTTTAAGTAATTCTCGAGTAAACCTTTTGGTACATTTTCCAATTTTCATGCATGGCGATTTAGTATTGAATGCACCGCAAGGACCATGAATCATACTTGACTTAACAATGTTAAATAACAAAGGATATTCATCTGTGTTTGGTATTTCGGCACAGATAATTTTATCGATTTTATCTGGTCTTATTTTATTTTTTAACCAAAGTAGAATATGTATGTGTGGTAAACCCCGCTTTTGCCATTCCACAGAGTACATGAAACATTGCACGCTTCCAAACAAAGAACCTTTTGTCAATATTGACATTAAAGCTTTAACTTTTTAATTAAAATCTCGAGCTATAATATCGTGACGATCATGCTGTTTTTGACCCGGTAATAAAACACTTTTTATGTCATACCATTGTGGATTGCATGTGAATGTTATGAAAAGATCTGGTCGCCCATAATGGCGAAAATATGTCATAGCATCTTGAGTCTTTTCATGCATATATCGTGCAGAGCATGTAAAAGAAGATGGTAAAATTACCATCTGACCAAGTTGAGCTGTGACAACATCTTGTTGGCCTATTGCATCTTGTAGATGTATATAGCTATCTGCTCTGAGTTTCGCTTGATTGTAGCGAATATAATTTAACCTTTCTGTTTCAATTTTAGCATACATATCAACAAAAAACTGACTAAAAAGGGAACGACAATAAATTAAATGATTTATCTCAGATTGACGAATCATTATTTTATAGCTGCAAAAGCTTAACGCAGACTTCTTATTTTTGGTTCCTCTTTTTTTAATAATGGATTCCATTGTGGTATATCCACTTAATAGCCATCTTCGCCATAAGGAAATAGCAAAGGGTACTGTAAGGCATCGTATGATCGATGCACCTCACTTATACGATGTAATTTATTATTATGGCTTTCAATAATAATATCGCGCTTTTCAAATTGGTGACCAACAATAACTATAGCTACTTCGCTTGATTGAGGTGCATTGTAAAGCCCTTTGTGAGCACCAGCGGGTGTTCGATCAGCATGTATAATCAATTTATAGTCTTAAGTACTTGTTGGTATTTTATTGAGAGCCTTTTTTAGACCTTTAAAAAACGATAATTATGATGAAACATACATTGAAGATTCTTTACTTCGCTATAATGAACATTTTAAATATTTTTGCAACGTAGTTGAGATTCCTTTTCATCATCACCAACAAAATAAATTTGAAGAAACTGCATTTCTACATTTGGCAAAGGTCGGACACTACCAATTAAGTGATACACTTGTCCTTGGACTTTAAAGGTTGACCAACTTTCATTTATAGTTTTTATACTCGATACCGAAGGTAAAGAGTATATTGGGTTTGTGCAATGTCCGTCTGTCGGTCTGTCCGTCTGTATGAACGCAAGTTTTTTCCACACCCTTCAAGCTAGAGACTTGAAACTTTCCAATTCTCTTTATCTATAGGATAGTAAATTAAAGTGTCAAGATTGGGGTTCTACGATAACTGGGGGGCTGACAAATCGATACATTCGATAACTCAAAAACGATAAATCCGCATATTTCAGAACTACCAAATTTGGTAAGAAGATAGCTACTAGCAACCCCCAAAAAACTGCATCAAAAATTTTGGAGCTACGCCCCCTCATTCCGCCCCCAGCCCCCCGCATTTTAAAGTCAAAAAAGCCTATATCTCCCACAATTTTTGAGCTAGAGCCACCAAATTTGGTGCCAAGATAGGTGAGGATGACCCCCCAAAAACTGCATCAAAAGTTTGGATGCCACGCCCACCAATACCACCCTAGCCAACCCCAGATGCCCCAACGCTTCGTCAAAAACGGGAATGCGTGTATCTTCCAGAGTTGTGGAGCTAGAGCCACCAAATTTGGTATTAAGATAGCTTGCAACGACCCCCAAAAAACTGCATCAAAGTTTTGGAGCCACGCGCACCCCTTCCACCCCCTTTCCCCACCTTTTACAAACTTTGAGCTATAGTCGCCAAATTTTGCATGAAGGTAGCAATTGACATTCCACATAGATCTGCAGCAAACATTTGGATGCCACGCCAACCCATACCGCCCCCAGCCCCCCTTTCCCCACTTTTTACAAACTTTGAGCTAGAGTCACCAAATTTGGTATGAAGACAGCAATTGACATTCCACACAGATCTGCATCACGCAGACACACGAACTATATGAAATGAATAAATAGACCACTTTTTGAAAACTTTTTTTGTTTCTTGTATTGAATTTTTATTTATTCACTTTCATATATATGTACTAGTAAGTGGCCCGCTTACTTCGCTGCGCGGATTGTTTATATACATTTTAGCAATAGAAAATATTTCACATTCACGCCACCATTGAGGTAGAGAATCAGGCGCGTCATTTTGATTGTGGTTTCCCCAGTAGGCCTTATCCTCTTATTGAATTTAATTTGCAATTACTAACAATTGTTAAGAGCTCTTTACAAATGACATTGGTTTTTTTCCGTCAGGTGCTATAACAAATAAACTTTTTGGTGAACTGACTCTTGAGCAGGCTACATAAAATTGGACATAAGAAAACAATCGTGTCTTAAGTCTAGTCCGGCTAATTTACGAGTTTGTCCCTGTGATTTATTAATTGGTAAGGCAAAGCAAACTTTTAAAGGAAATTGCAATCTTTTAAATTTAATTTGGCAATTCAGAATTCTCGGTATAAAAACCGTTTCCCCAATACCATTGCCAGTAAAGATAATTGCTTCGACAACATTCTTATGAAGAACTTTAACTTGCAATCTTGTACCATTGTAAAGTTTTGGCAGTTTCAAGTTGCGAATCATCATTACAGGTAAACAAATCTTGAAAGTTAGTTTATGTTGAGGCAGGCCAGACGGATTTAATGAATTAAGAAACTCGAAGGGGTAATGAGCTGCATCTTCGATTTCAGTCACAGAATCAATAGAGTTATATGTAATTTCTTCACTTTGAAATGATTTTAATAAAAACTCGTTTATTTCCAGTTTATTGCCATTTCTCGCAGTCAAAATAGCACGTTCTGAAACCATTCGAGTGATTTTTGAGAGATATTTGTAATATCCGGAAATATTTTTAGAGTTAGTTCTTCAATACTTTTCACAACATGACACAAAGTTGATGGTAAAGTTATTTTGCCATCATGGGTTGGAAATAATCCATTTCTATTTTAAGAAGCATTTCTGCAAATTCACCAGCTATGCTATCACCTTTTAAGTGCACTCGCATATTTTTCATTAATGCAATTTTCTGTATTTTGGGCCACAAAATTGAAGACTTTAAGCACGCATTTATTTCTTGTTCTTCTGGGGATCACTGGAAGAGTTTCTCGAAAATCACCAGCTAAGAGAAAAATTATGCCAGAAGCATATTAGAAGCAACGGCCAATGCAATTTTTTACTTTGCCGTACCTCTGCCAATATTAAATTTCAAAGATAAGTTTTTTACGAGTTTTGCTCAGCAGTAAGGAGTAGCTCATTATTAACAACAAAATTATCGCAATTTTCATAATTTGTTTCTCTATGATATTCAATATTTGGAACAATTTCCTTGGATCTAATTGGTTGTGGAAGTCCATAATAAGTCAAGTTTTGACCACCAATACATAGACTGTACAATATCTTCAATGTTAATAAGACATTTAATTAATACATTATTCACAATACTGCATCAATATTTCTGTCTTGTGAAAAATGAAAGACTCTTAAAATATCTTCTGAAAACTCTCTTTATAAGTATTCCAAAGTTAAAGAGCATCTGAAATTTGACAAACATTATTGCAAAAAGTTCACGCAGTTTTGTAGGATTTTGACATATGACAGCATCGGCTATAGTTGAATCCCAGTGCCTATCATCTTCTAGTAATCCTAGAGCTCAAAGAAGGCTAGCAAAGTGGTTTTGGGTGTAGTGCTTAATCTGTCAAGTAATTGTTGCGGATTATTGGGGTTAAAATATATCCGTTGACCATTTTCTAAAGGAACAGCTAAGTGTGTAAAAGCCGGAAAACGTTCATGTATGGGAAATGCAAGGATTCTCCATACCGCTTCTGAGCTTTTTATATAACGGCCACTTTCGTACATATTAATTTCATTACGTTGGTCTTCAAGAGTAAATGATGCTTGATCACTGCCCTTGTTAATATATTTACAAATGTATTTAATAGACTTTACAGAACTACAATACTCAACATTTATGTGAGCTGCAAATGTTCTCAATAGTACACAGTTATAAGGCACAACCCAACGATTATCTATGCAATTACCATTTATATTAATTGCATTGCCAACATCTTCTATCGCTCTTCTACGATATAGAGGTTAGCTATCTTTTCCAGTCACAGTTTCTTTAAGTAATTCTCGAGTAAACCTTTTGGTACATTTTCCAATTTTCATGCATGGCGATTTATTATTGAATGCACCGCAAGGACCATGAATCATACTTGACTTAACAATGTTAAATAACAAAGGATATTCATCTGTGTTTGGTATTTCGGCACAGATAATTTTATCGATTTTATCTGGTCTTATTTTATTTTCTAACCAAAGTAGAATATGTATGTGTGGTAAACCCCGCTTTTGCCATTCCACAGAGTACATGAAACATTGCACGCTTCCAAACAAAGAACCTTTTGTCAATATTGACATTAAAGCTTTAACTTTTTAATTAAAATCTCGAGCTATAATATCGTGACGATCATGCTGTTTTTGACCCGGTAATAAAACACTTTTTATGTCATACCATTGTGGATTGCATGTGAATGTTATGAAAAGATCTGGTCGCCCATAATGGCGAAAATATGTCATAGCATCTTGAGTCTTTTCATGCATATATCGTGCAGAGCTTGTAAAAGAAGATGGTAAAATTACCATCTGACCAAGTTGAGCTGTGACAACATCTTGTTGGCCTATTGCATCTTGTAGATGTATATAGCTATCTGCTCTGAGTTTCGCTTGATTGTAGCGAATATAATTTAACCTTTCTGTTTTAATTTTAGCATACATATCAACAAAAAACTGACTAAAAAGGGAACGACAATAAATTAAATGATTTATCTCAGATTGACGAATCATTATTTTATAGCTGTAAAAGCTTAACGCAGACTTCTTATTTTTGGTTCCTCTTTTTTAATAATGGATTCCATTGTGGTATATCCACTTAATAGCCATCTTCGCCATAAGGAAATAGCAAAGGGTACTGTAAGGCATCGTATGATCGATGCACCTCACTTATACGATGTAATTTATTATTATGGCTTTCAATAATAATATCGCGCTTTTCAAATTGGTGACCAACAATAACTATAGCTACTTCGCTTGATTGAGGTGCATTGTAAAGCCCTTTGTGAGCACCAGCGGGTGTTCGATCAGCATGTATAATCAATTTATAGTCTTAAGTACTTGTTGGTATTTTATTGAGAGCCTTTTTTAGACCTTTAAAAAACGATAATTATGATGAAACATACATTGAAGATTCTTTACTTCGCTATAATGAACATTTTAAATATTTTTGCAACGTAGTTGAGATTCCTTTTCATCATCACCAACAAAATAAATTTGAAGAAACTGCATTTCTACATTTGGCAAAGGTCGGACACTACCAATTAAGTGATACACTTGTCCTTGGACTTTAAAGGTTGACCAACTTTCATTTATAGTTTTTATACTCGATACCGAAGGTAAAGAGTATATTGGGTTTGTGCAATGTCCGTCTGTCGGTCTGTCCGTCTGTATGAACGCAAGTTTTTTCCACACCCTTCAAGCTAGAGACTTGAAACTTTCCAATTCTCTTTATCTATAGGATAGTAAATTAAAGTGTCAAGATTGGGGTTCTACGATAACTGGGGGCTGACAAATCGATGCATTCGATAACTCAAAAACGATAAATCCGCATATTTCAGAACTACCAAATTTGGTAAGAAGATAGCTACTAGCAACCCCCAAAAAACTGCATCAAAAATGTTGGAGCTACGCCCCCTCATTCCGCCCCCAGCCCCCCGCATTTTAAAGTCAAAAAAGCCTATATCTCCCACAATTTTTGAGCTAGAGCCACCAAATTTGGTGCCAAGATAGGTGATGATGACCCCCCAAAAACTGCATCAAAAGTTTGGATGCCACGCCCACCAATACCACCCTAGCCAACCCCAGATGCCCCAACGCTTCGTCAAAAACGGGAATGCGTGTATCTTCCAGAGTTGTGGAGCTAGAGCCACCAAATTTGGTATTAAGATAGCTTGCAACGACCCCCAAAAAACTGCATCAAAGTTTTGGAGCCACGCGCACCCCTTCCACCCCCTTTCCCCACCTTTTACAAACTTTGAGCTATAGTCGCCAAATTTTGCATGAAGGTAGCAATTGACATTCCACATAGATCTGCAGCAAACATTTGGATGCCACGCCAACCCATACCGCCCCCAGCCCCCCTTTCCCCACTTTTTACAAACTTTGAGCTAGAGTCACCAAATTTGGTATGAAGATAGCAATTGACATTCCACACAGATCTGCATCAAAACTTTGGACGCCACGCCCACCCATACCGCCCCCAGCCCCCCTTTCCACACTTTTAACAATTTTCGAGCTAGAGTCACCAAATTTGGTATGAAGATAGCAATTGACATTTCAAAAAGATCTACAGTAAAACTTTGGATGCCACGCCCACCCATACCGCCCCCAGCCCCCTTTTCTACAGCTCTTACAAACTTTCAGCTAGAGTCATCAAATTTGGAAGGAAGATAGTTGGTGGCATCCCCATCTGCATCGGAGAATCTTTAAGGCAGCGTACACCCCTACCCCATCCGTACCCCTTTGCAATCAGGCCTCTTTTTACCTGTTTTAATACTGGTATCGAGTATGCCGCAGTCGGTTGCGTCCGACTGCAACGTTTCCACTTGTTGTACTTCCAAAAGAAGTCATTTGAAAGCAGCAATTATTAAGCTTTTAAGTGGATCGGGCAAACTATCATTTTGTGAAAGATTACCTTTTCCTGCCTTCCAACAGATACCCAAAGGCTAATTTTTCCATTTTAAGGCATTACAATGTTTGCATATCAAATTCATACTACCAAGTTGAGTAATTTTATCTGACTTGTAAGCTATTTCAAAATCAAAGTTTAAGCCAGACATGGCTTTAACAGTCCATGCACGCAAACGCCTTTTTTGACGTGCATCAAGATTATTAGCCTGATGTCTTCTCACTGCAACTCTATGAGCTTCAGGATTATTAGTCTGATCTCTTCTCACTACAACTCTAATAACATCAGGATTATTAACACGATATCTTTTTGATGCTTCTATGCGCTTACCCCTATTGATATCACTATTTTTTTCTAATGAACGTTTTTTTACCTTTTTTTCTGTTTTGCCGGTGAACCGACTACGTCTTTTAACAGGATTTTTAACATTTTCAGTTATACATTCACTTGACGTATCAGAATCTTGAGTTAATACTTCCTCTAAAGGAATATAAACATCAAAATGTCCATTCATTAATGGACCGGTAAAACGCAATCTTTTTACAGGATGCATATTATTTTCGAATGCTTGTAATAAATTTCCATTTTGAAAAACTTGGAAATTTACAGCAAAAATTTCTGCTGCTGCTTGAAGCTCACATGCAGTACCATAAGTATATGAGTATGACATAGCGCACTCATATTGTTCAGAAGAGCTATAAAACTCTCCATTTAAGTTTATGCTGAAGCAAGCAAAAGTTTGCCAGTTGGTTACAACATGTTCAACAATATTTTGGCGTATGGTGCCATGGAAGCCTTGCCTACCAAATAAAAGGTAGGAAATAGATCTAAAAAGACAGGCTCTATCACCAATTATGGCAACAACTGAATGCGGCACCAAAACACCACTAATATCTAAAGCTTCAATAGACATATTTTAATTTGAGTCAATTGACTTCATTGTAAAACTATTGTTACAACGTTATAGTGCCTATACGTAAGTATAGAATTCAATAAAATTGAATATACCAACTTATATTAATTTAATAGAATATTCAGACTGATTTTTAAATGCACTAAAGCAGCGTCTATACACCTATTATATAATATGCAAAATAGAAGACAACTATATAAAATATTCCTTCAACTATTAAGTCTAAAATCGACTTATTAATTTTGTTTAAAAAAAAAAAACAACAAAACAAATTAACAACTTAATTTAAAGTAAGTGTTATAAATAAATAAATACTTCAAAATAAGTCAAAAATTGACTTCACTGTACAACGTTACAGCGTCTATACAAATATAGAATTCAATAAAATTGAATATACCAACTTATTTTAATTTAATAGAATATTCAGACTGCTTAGTTTTATTTGATTTTTAAATGCACTAAAGCAAAATATTATACAATATGCAAAATAGAAGACAACTATATAAAATGTTGCTTCAATTATTAAGTCGAAAATCGACTTAATTTTCTTTTGTTTAAAAAACAACAAAATAAATTAAAATACGTTGATCGTTATTTAAATAATAGCAATTCAAATTTATTATAACTTATCATAAAATAAGTATTTAAAATTAACTTATATATATACGTAATTTTAAAGGAATGTATATATATGTATACAATACGAAAATCAGAATATTGAAAAACTCACTGATTCAAAAAGTAACTTTCAATTTTATTATTATCCTTAATATAAACAATATTAAAAAATTCACTGAAACGAAAATTGACTTTCTATGTTCACATTAAATATGAACTAAAATGCATAACCAATTATCTTACCATTGTATGCACAAACATAATGTTGGAAAGAGCATTAAAGTGATTCCTCTAAGCAACAGACACCGAGCTCTAACATACAACGCTTGCACTTAAGAGCTAGGTATGGGTGAACGCCCTTTGCTTATTCGAAATTGTATATCAATAATATATCAATAAATGTTAGTGTGTTACGTTTTGTCTAAGTTATATAAGCAGCAAGTAGGCGAATCCACCCCCATAACATATTCTGGTGTGGGAAATTTTTATAGACGCACCAAGTTTTGTTATGTTGTTGTTGTTTTTTTAAAATCAATGACACCAACAAAAAGTAGCAGTGCGGGCCCAACAACAAAACTGACAACAACAACAAACGCTACTTGGGTCGTAAATCGATTGTCAAAGGCACACAAATTTGAAAAAAAAAAGAATGTGCACTGTGCGAAATGATACATGTACATAAAATTATGAAAATTATTTTCAAGCGCATTGTTCACTTAATTGTGTATGCACTTATTCATTAAGAAGCGGAAATCCGTTTCTTTATTGCAAGTGAAGGCGTCACTGCACATTTGTTTTGTTTTTGTATTCTCGCTCGCGATCAAACCCTCAGCTTGTGCGACAATCAGGCGACAGTAGTGGAATGGGTACTTGTTGTAATTGTAATTTGTTTTTTAAAATGGGCAAAAAGTGCTCCAAATCGTATGGGAGGTACTTGAAAGAGTTGTCCAAATAAAAATTCCCTTCTTAGTGCTCACTTTCAATCTGCATTAAATATTGGGTTAAATTTTCAGCCCTCTAGCTCTTTTCGTTAAAACAGTGGCAATTCGGACAATCAGGACAAACTCTTTTATATATATAGATTATGTTATACTTAAGGTTTATTCAAATAGCTCTGTAATTTAGCAATATTGGATTTTTGTACTCTACAGCTGAGCGGAGAGTAATTACAGAATCACTTATGATCAAACAAACGAAAAGATCACACGTTTTCTTAAACCTTTGTCCGTCTGTCCGTAGCGAAGACGATGTCGACTAAATAGCCCTAATATGCTTTTGCCGTAAGTGCAAATTATACGCTGCAGAGATTTACTGCATCAACTAGCAACCCCCAAAAAACTGCATAAAAAATATTAGAGTCACGCCCACCCATTCCGCCCACAGCCCCTCGCATTTTTAAGTCAAAAATGCTTATATCTCCCACAGTTTTTGAGCTAGTGCCACCAGATTTGGTGCCAAGATAGGTGATGATAACCCTCCAAAAACTGCATCAAAGTTTTGGAGCCACGCCCAACCATACCGCCCCCAGCCCCCCTTTCCCCTTTTTTTTACAAACTTCGAGCTAGAGTCACCAAATTTGGTATGAAGATAGCTATTGACATTTCACAAAGATCTGCAGTAAAAATTTGGATGCCACACTTACCCATAACGCCCCCAGCCCCTCTTTCCACACCTTTTACAAACTTCGAGCTAGAGTCACCAAATTTGGTATGAAGATAGCAATTGACATTTCACAAATATCAGCAGTAAAAATTTGGATGCCACACCCACCCATACCACCCCCAGCCCCCCTTTCCACAGCTCTTACAAACTTTGAGCTAGAGTCACCAAATTTGGAAGGAAGATAGTTGGTGGCATCCCCATCTGCATCGGAGAATCTTTAAGGCAGCGTACACCCCTGCCGCATCCGTACCCCTTTGCAAGCAGGCCTCTTTTTACCGGTTTTAATACTTGTATCGAGTATGCCGCAGTCGGTTGCGTCCGACTGCAACATTTCCACTTTTTTTTCTTTGGTCGACTACAGCGACACAACGAAGTAAAATTTTTAAGCTCAATTTCTGGCACAGAATACCTGGAGACTTTCTAGCGATTCAATAGAAAGTGTTCTTCCTTTTTTCTCCATGGACAATCCTGATTATGCAGCGTCCAAGATGGCAAAGTCCAAAGGGGCAAAAGTAGCAAAATCCAAATTATGTAGCGTCCAAATGGCAAAGTCCAAAATGGCAAAGGCTGCAAATCCAATGAAGTATTTGTGTTGAGTTTTAAACACACGCGAAACCTGAGCCACCAACGCGAAAATAAAACAAACAAATGAAAAATAAACCCAGGTCCCTGCTCGGGCGCCAATGAAAAATCTAATAGTTTTTAGACTATGAAAATATTTAATGAAAATTGAGACGCGGTTTTTTTCGTTAAATTAAGTACAATTTGAATGGGGTGGCTTCAGATGATGTTCGACAATTAATGTGTAGCTTAGCCTAATACGACAGCGTGAGCCACAGACGGCCGCACGCAGATTGCCGATCGGCCTAAAAGCTTACACAGCTTAAGAGCGACTTCAATTTTACTCTTACTCTTGTAAAAGTTGGAGAAAAGGGGGCTTAAGACGGTATGGGTGAAGAAAATTGAATTTAATGTGTCAATTAGTCTTATTCCTGATATTAGTTTTTATAAGACTGACTTGACGTTGAACCAAGTCAGCAAGAAATTGAAGCGCAACTGAAGCTAATTCGAAAAAGCGGCAGTTCCCACCAGTATCTCGGAACTTCAGCACTTCACTCCAAAACTTAACTGTTTCGTCAACATTTTCCCATTCTAAAAGGTGAATGTCAGAATACGGACGTTCAACCTTGTCAATGTCCAAAATGCCAAAATACTCAAGGATTTTATTTTTTTGCGTCTTTCACTGCACTAGTGTGCTTTATGGTGGCTTCATGTGCAAGCAAGTCGCTTAGTTTTGCAGTTATGCAACTTTTGCAATTTTTACATAACACCCACGTGGGATTTGTCAAATCTTTCCGCAGCCACTACGAAAATTCCCAGCTCTGTAACCAGGCATCGCAGACTTTTTGTTATACTCGTTACCGAAGATAAAGAGTACAATGGGTTTGTGCAATGTCCGACATTGTATCTGTCTGTCTGTATATCTTCCACATTTTTAAACACTCTTCAAGCTAAAGACTTGAAACTTTCCAATTTTCTTTAACTATGGGATAGTAAATTAAAGTGACTAGATTGAGGTTCTGCGATAAATGGGGAGCTGACTAATCGATATGTTCGATAGCTCAAAACCGATAAATCCACCTATTTCCACCAAATTTGGTGAGAAGATAGCTACTAGCAACCCCCAAAAAACTGCATCAAAAAGTTTGGAGCCACGCACACCCATTCCACCTTCAGCCCCCCGAAGTTTTAAGTTAAATAAGCCTAAATCTCCTACAGTTTTTCAGCTATAGCCACCATATTGAATGCCAAGTTAGGTGATGATGAGCCCCCGAAAAATGCAGCAAAAGTTTGGATGCCATGCCCACAAATACCGCCCCAGCCGCCCAACGCTTCGTCAAAAACGGGAATGCGTGTATCTTCCAGAGTTGTGGAGCTAAAGTCACCAAATTTGGTAGGAATATAGCTGCAGCGATCCCCCAAAATCAGCATCAAAGTTTTGGAGCCACGCCCTCCCCTTGCGACCCACTTTCCCAACCTTTTTTAAGCTTTGAACTAGAGTCAACATTTGGAAGGAAGACAGCAGGTGGCATCCCCATCTGCATCGGAGAATCTTTAAGGCAGCGTGCACCCCTGCCGCATCCGAACCCCTTTGCAATGAGACCTCTTTTTACCGGTTTTAATACTGGTGACGAGTATAACGCAATCGGTTGCGTCCGACTGCAACGTTTCCACAGGTTTATAAATCTCTTTAGGAATTTTTATTTATTTATTTATTTTCCCCGCCAAGAGAGGGAGCTTATTCATGAATTAGAAGTGGGAGATTACACGATAGGAGTGAAACACGAATCCTTATCGATATAAATGGATTATTCTTACGTTAAAATAAGCACTTTCATTGTAGAACTTATAAAAAATATATATAAATATAAAAAATCAAGAAACTAAATAAATTCAAGAGCAACAATAGCGGTAAGCATTCATATAATAAAGCCAGAATTCCCGCTTCCCGCTGATATCATATTATTCCCGCAATCGCGTTATTTTAAGAGCCAGATTTGACGAAAAAACAAGCGAAAATGGCAACACTTTTGAGCAACCATGAATCATAAGTATGGAACATTGCTCACTGGTTCAGTTCATTGAACAATTCTGTTTTCCTCACTCATAAACAATCCAACTCTATGTCAAGAGAATTTTCGCAGACATATATAAGTTTTTTAGACAATTGTCAATTACTTAGAAATATGTTGGTAGCATGAAAAATTTAAAACGGTTTTTTTTTTTGTTGATTATTTATCTGTAATTTTTGCTTCTGTAAACGCCTCTGGAAGAATAAAGTCGACATATCTTCTAGTGACAGATGTCTGGCACTGGTCTCTGTGCTCAAAATTCCCAGACGCAGCAGGATTGTGCGCTGCCCACACTTCCATTTCAGCGGCAGCACCAACAGCGACGTCAATCGGTGAGGAATACCACAGTTAATTCATATCTGAGTGAAACTACATGCATAT
>JARNME010000404.1:32446628-32563698 GCA_030179655.1 Scaptomyza flava | reverse complement strand
TGGGCATCAAAATTTTTAATACTGGTATCGAGTATACCGCAGTCGGTTGCGTCCGACTGCAACGTTTCCACTTGTTTTTAAATTAAATTTTTCCGAAAGAAAAGTTGTAATAAACTTGACGTTTATTATTTTTAAAGATTTATTTAAAGTATTAAATTTGTGCGACTTTATGCTACAATGGTCGATCAAGAAGGAAGAGCATAGAGATGCGCTTTCATCGATCTTGCTTAAACTATCGATTGTTTTCTTATACATGAGTTATGCATCTTATCACTAATAATATCGATAACTTAATAACATTACAATATTATTACACGCTTTGTTTTATTCGAATGTTTTTAGTTTCTTAATTTCTCTACCACTTCTCGTTGTTACAATTTTTCTTTCAGGTAGATTATGGTTTTCTGTTTCATATTTGTTATATTTAATGAGTAATGGATCTTCATCTGAACTGGCTTCATCTGCAGTTTCAAACGTAACAGATGTCTCCGACTCAGACTGCCTATCCAGTTCCTCATCTAGGTTAATACATTGTTCATCATAGTTTTCTTTACTTGCTATTTGCTGTTCGGAATGAGATACAATTGTTTCATTATTGACATTGTTATCATCACAGCTATTTTCATTGTTCTTTCCTTCAGACTCAATACTGGTCTCTTCAATACAATTATTATTATCATTATCAAGAGATACATTTGTTTCTTTGCCATTATCGTTGCATAATACATTTTTTTTTCCATTTGGCTTGGAACAATTAACATTAATAAAATAATCACACATCGATATATCCTCATACTTTTCTTCATTCTTTGTTTTTTTTTTTAATGAGTTTTCTATTTCTTCTGAAATGATTACTATTCCCATCTTTTATGATGTATGACCGTTCATTAACCTTATTTTCTATTATTCCATAAGTCCACTCATTAAGTTTTTTCCTAAACATTACTTTTTCCCCGAGTATGCAAGGCTTGAGTGCTTTTGCATTACGATCGAACTATTGTTTTTGTTTTAATCGTTTCTTTTCAAGTTTAGCCTTTATTTCCTTTTCTTTTATATCGTTACGACATAAGCTGGATTTTGCAATTGGGAGCTTTGTTTGGTAGTTTCTTCCGAAAAACAGTTCACAAGGCGATGCCTGTATACTAGCTATGGGTGTATTATTGTATTCTAGAATGTTATATTGATACAACTCCTGTTTATAAGCACAGCGTTTTAGTATGTTTTTTGCTATCGCAACCCCTTTTTCCGCTAATCCATTACTTTGTGGATAATGTGGGCTGGGGAATTGTAGCACCATATTATATACATTAGCAAACGTTCTAAAGTCATATGAGTTAAACGAATTGTTATCGCTTTTTATTTTTGTTGGGTATCCTAGGCTATCAAATACTTGTTTCAGTTCAGTTGTTACTTGCTTTACAGATTTATTTTTTAATATTTTAACAATAAAAAAGTTTGAGTAACTGTCAAATATTGATACAAAATCCCATCCCCCTAGTTCAAAAATGTCTATGCCCACCATATGAAATGGATATTCCGGCATTTCATCCTATATTAAGGGTTCTTTTTGATATTTTCTTGTAAACTTTCCGCATACCTGGCATGATCGCATTAATTTCTTGATTTCAGTACTCATATTAGGCCAGTAATAACATTCTCTTGCTCGCGCCAGTGTTTTCTATGTTCCCAAATGTGGACTATGTACCTGTTTCATTATTTGTAATTGTAATTAATCTACACGTTTTCATTAATAACCCGTTCTCAACATGAAGCTCATTTTTAATTTTGTAGAACATTTGAGAAAATTTTGTCTAGCTTGTGGTATGACGGCCAACCATTTACAACAAAATCTGAAGTTTTGCTGTAATTCTCATCTGTTTTTAACATTTCTTAATAAACATTAAGATTTGATTCAGATAGACAAACTGCCTGATTTATTGTCTGGATTACATTTGATAGTTCCCCAATTTCCTTTTCCTCTGTTAGTTGCGCTCTTGAAAGGCAATCAGCTTTTAGCATTTCCTTTCCAGGTTTATATTGTTTCATATTCGGATATTTCAGGAGGTATAACAGCATACGTTGCAGCCGCATTGTCACCGAATCTATATCTTTTTCCACTAATACTTCCAAAGGCTTATGATCGCTTTCATTTAAGAATTCTCTTCCATATACAAAATAATGGAATCTTTCACAGGCAAATACTATTGCTAATAATTCTTTCTATATGTGAGCCCATTTTTGTTCACTCTTATGGTAGATAGTGTTCTTGATGCGAAACTCACAGGACGACCGTCCTGCATCAGAACTCATCCCAGACCATCCTTAGAAGCATCAGTTTATATTATGGCTCATAAACAGCTAAAACGGGCTCCTTCAGGGTGATATTTTTGAAGTCTTTCAGTTCTTTTTCCTGATCTTTACCCCATACAAATTGTGTATCATTCTTTGTTAATTCTCTAAGTTTTGCCGATGTAGTTGATAGATCTGGAATAAACTTGGCAAGATATTTACTCCTGCTTTGTCAACTGGGGTCTTAATATCCTTGATTGCTTCTAATTGTTTTTCTGTGGCTTTATTTTACCTTCTGATATGACATGTCCCATAAATTCCACTTGTGTTTGTTTACATGGAAATTTCTCTTTGTTAAACTTAACTTCATTTACCTTTGCCCGTTCTGGTACCTGAATAAGTGTCTCATCGTGTTCTTCTAACGAATTTCCCATGATTCCAATGTCATCGAAATACACAATAACATTTGGAATATCTCCAAATATTTTTACCATATTTCTTTGAAACATTTCAGGGGCACTGTTGATCCCAAATGGAACTCTGTTAAATTTATACCTTCCAAATGGAGTCATGAATGTGGTTAATTCTGAGCTTTTCTTGTCCAGTTCCATTTGCCAAAATTCTTTTGACAAATCTAAAATTGTGAAAAACTTTTTCCCTACCATTTGCATTGTAAAATCCTCCATAGTGGGTATCAAGAAGTGCTCCCGCTTAATAGCTTTATTTAATGGCTTAGGATCCAAACATAACCTTAATTTTTCGTTTGGTTTTTCCACTATTTGTAAGTTGTTACCCAACTGGTAAGGTATGACACTGACGATATGATAATGTCCTTTTATATTTCCTTAAGTTCTTCTTTTAATGCTTCTAACAGACTCTGAGGAAATCTTTTTCTATAATGTATTCCTGGTTCAATTTCTTTCTTTAAGACAATTGACACGGCAACATTCCTAACCCTTCAAATAATGTTTTAAATTTTTTTTTACAAAAGTATCTTTGGATTATGCTAATATCGATAATGTGTCTATCTTCAATCGTTTTATCAATTCAAGTTTTACTGACTTATATGGGCTCACATTTTCTATCAACAATCAAAAAAGATATATTATGCGTACCGTTTGTTCCTTCATCTACGCATTTTAACAAAACTGTGCCATAATTCAATACTTTGGCATTATTATAATCAAAAATAGTTAATACTTCATTGTTTTCACTTAACTTTAAGTTTTTAATTAAATCTATTGGTCATTCCTGCTACTTAATTGTATTTCCATTAACTTTTAAAGATTTTATCCACTTGTCTTTCCCGAATCCACATTGACTTATGCTATAGTGATTATTTTTATTAGAATTGTTTTCTATACCTTTTGTTTTTACTCATACCTTCTTTATTCCACTTTGTATTTAGACTTTCTTCCTCGTCGGGTTTTTTTGACTTGCAGTATTTTATAAAATGACCCGTTTTTCCACAATTGTAGCTTTTGACCTCCTTCGCTTTGCATTCGTTTATATGCCCCTTGTTGAAAAGGGCTCAACACTTATAGCATTTGCATGTTTGCAAGCTACTTATCCAGTTGCGTTGCTGTTGATCCACTGTTCCTCCTTCCTTTGATTGTTGATGTCCACTTTCCAATAAAATTTCGGTGTATTTTGTTGAAGCTTCAAAGGCCTTGCACTCTATCAAAACCTCTTCCAGACCATTGTTCTTGTTGTCCAGTAGTCGTAGTTGCAGCTTCTTATCATAAACTCCGATTATAAGTCTATCCAGCAGCATTCGATTTTGAAATGATTTCCCGCACTCGCAGTTGAAATCGCAAAAACTGGCTTGCTTGCGAAGATTTGTTTCAAAATCGGTGGTTGGCTGACCTTCTTGTTGTAAAATGCTGTTGAACTTGATAGTTTCCATTGTGATATTCTTCAGTGGCATTGCGTGTGCGTCGATCGCCTTGATGACTTCGTCAAGACTGCGAGCATGTGCCGCATATTGGTCTGCCACAGCTCCTACCATGCTGCTTGCACTTCCATCATTTGGAAATATTGTGTTGTATATCTCCGTCACTCCAGGGCCAGTCAACCATAAAAATGTTGCAATTTGTTTCGCCTCCGAAAGATTGTCTTTTCCGGACGCCATCATGTACATAAGGAATGCACCCTTCCATTTTGGCCACTCATATATTAGATTTGAGCAGTCCAATTCCGGTAATACGCGTTCAGACATCTTTACTGTTGTTGGTTGTGTACTATTTTAACTTCTGACCCCATGTAATAAACTTGACGTTTATTATTTTTAAGGATTTATTTAAAGTATTAAATTTGTGCGACTTTATGCTACAATGGTCGATCAAGAAGGAAGAGCATAGAGATGCGCTTTCATCGATCTTGCTTAAACTATCGATTGTTTTCTTATACATGAGTTATGCAACATTACAATATTATTACACGCTTTGTTTTATTCGAATTTTTTTGGTTTCTTAATTTCTCTCTCCCACTTCTCGTTGTTACAATTTTTCTTTCAGGTGGATTAGGGTTTTCTGTTTCATATTTGTTATATTTAATGAGTAATGGATCTTCATCTGAGCTGGCTTAATCTGCCGTTTCAAACGTAACAGATGTCTCCGACTCAGACTGCCTATCCAGTTCCTCATCTAGGTTAATACATTGTTCATCATAGTTTTCTTTACTTGCTATTTGCTGTTCGGAATGAGATACAATTGTTTCATTATTGACATTGTTATCATCACAGCTATTTTCATTGTTCTTTCCTTCAGACTCAATACTGGTCTCTTCAATACAATTATTAGTATCATTATCAAGAGATACATTTGCCATTATCGTTGCATAATACATTTTTTTTTCCATTTGGCTTGGAACAATTAACATTAATAAAATAATCACACATCGATGTATCCTCATACTTTTCTTCATTCTTTGTTTTTTTTTTAATGAGTTTTCTATTTCTTCTGAAATGATTACTATTCCCATCTTGTATGATGTATGACCGTTCATTTACCTTATTTTCTAATATTCCATAAGTCCACTCATTAAGTTTTTTTCCTAAACATTACTTTTTCCCCGAGTATGCAAGGCTTGAGTGCCTTTGCATTACGATCGAAGTATTGTTTTTGTTTTAATCGTTTCTTTTCAAGTTTAGCCTTTATTTCCTTTTCTTTTATATCGTTACGACATAAGCTGGATTTTGCAATTGGGAGCCTTGTTTGGTAGTTTCTTCCGAAAAACAGTTCACAAGGCGATGCCTGTATACTAGTTATGGGTGCATTTTTGTATTCTAGAATGTTATATTGATACAACTCCTGTTTATAAGCACAGCGTTTTAGTATGTTTTTTGCTATCGCAACCCTTTTTTCCGCTAATCCATTACTTTGTGGATAATGTGGGCTGGGGAATTGTAGCACCAAGACGGTTCAGGTCACTTCAGGCGTTCCTCAGGGTAGTCATCTTGGCCCTTTATTATTTATTTTGTTTATAAACGATCTTCCATCGGTTATAAAGTTCTCTCGGGTTTTGATGTACGCTGATTATGTAAAGTTATGCACGTCAGCTGCAACTCCCCTAGCTGCTCAACAGCTTCAAAGAGATTTAGACAACTTTCAAATGTGGTGTAAAGTAAATTTTTTAAATCTTAATTACAGTAAATGTAAAGCAATGTCATTTTTTAGATGTTTGCCCTTTTTTAACATTTATTTTCTTGACAACAAACCACTAGACAGAATTGAATGGGTTGACGATTTGGGCATCGTTATGGACCCAAAGCTTAAGTTTGACAAGCATATTTCTTCAATTTCTTCCTTCTCTTAACGATCGTAGAATAATGCTAGCATTTTCCTTTTTTCATAAATTAATTAATGGT
Source organism: Scaptomyza flava (assembly GCA_030179655.1). Classification (NCBI taxonomy): domain Eukaryota; kingdom Metazoa; phylum Arthropoda; class Insecta; order Diptera; family Drosophilidae; genus Scaptomyza; species Scaptomyza flava. The sequence goes on along the minus strand of JARNME010000404.1, from coordinate 32,557,541 downwards.
AAAATAGATTCTTCTGAATTAATTAACCAAATTAACTTTGCTGTTCCTATTAGAAATACTAGAAATTTTGTACCTATATCTCTTCAAACTTGTAATTCTAATTATGCTCTTCATAACCCTTTTCGTATTCTGTGTTCTATTTATAACGATCTTTCCCACTTAATACACAGTGCCACTCCTACTTGCTCTATAAAAAAGTTAGTTTTGTGTCATTTGTCTGCATGTTCGCGATCATCGTAACCGCACGTTAAGCGGAGCGCCTCTCGGTCGGATGGGCGGGAGGTGGGTCGCTTTGTGCGTGGGTCCGCGCGTTAACAAGCCGGTGCTTGGTATCGTTGGGCCACTTGACTGTACTGTTCGTTAGTACATCTACGTCCAATATAAATTAGCAAACGTTCTAAAGTCATATGAGTTAATCGAATTGTTATCGCTTTTTATTTTTGTTGGGTATCCTAGGCTATCAAATACTTGTTTCAGTTCAGTTGTTACTTGCTTTACAGATTTATTTTTTAATTTTTTAACAATAAGAAAGTTTGTGTAACTGTCAAATATTGATACAAAATCCCATCCCCCTAGTTCAAAAATGTCTATGCCCACCATATGAAATGGATATTCCGGCATTTCATCCTATATTAAGGGTTCTTTTTGATTTTTTCTTGTAAACTTTCCGCATACCTGGCATGATCGCACTAATTTCTTGATTTCAGTACTCATATCTGTCTGTCTGTCTGTCTGTATGTTTGTACTGGAATCTTGTAATCAAATTTTCACCAAGTACCCGAATACCTAGAGCTCTGAAATTTTCACCAAAGATGTGTTTCAGATGACAATACATGTTTTACAAGTTTTTGGCACGCTAAAATATGTAATATCATGTATAAACCACGAAAAACTGTTTTCCCTTTTGCTTAACTTACTAATTTGAATGTCAAATATGACAAGCTTAGGTGGCATGAAGGGAAGCCTGCCGCTTCGTAGGCCGAAGGTCTTAGGTTCGATCTCCGATCGAAGCTTATTTTTTTAATGTTGTTTTTTACATTTTTTTATTATTCCCAACCAAAAAATCGAATACAAATTTATGCAAGAAAGCATATAAAAGCATGTCTTCAAAATTTTTTTTGATTTACTTGTTAACATTTCTTTATAAACATTAAGATTTGATTCAGATAGACAAACTGCCTGAGTTATTGTGTGGATTACATTTGATAGTTCCCCAATTTCCTTTTCCTCTGTTAGTTGCGCTCTTGAAAGGCAATCAGCTTTTAGCATTTCCTCTCCGGGTTTATATTGAACTTTCATATTCGGATATTTCAGGAGGTATAAAAGCATACGTTGCAGCCGCATTGTCACCGAATCTATATCTTATTCCACTAATACTTCCAAAGGCTTATGATCGCTTTCCACTAAGAATTCTCTTCCATATACAAAATAATGGAATTTTTCACCGGGAAAATACTATTGCTAATAATTCTTTCTCTATTTGAGCCCATGTTTGTTCACTCTTAGATAGTGTTCTTGATGCGAAACTCACAGGACGACCGTCCTGCATCAGAACTCATCCCAGACCATCCTTAGAAGCATCAGTTTGTATTATCACTGGCTCATAAACAGCTAAAACGGGCTCCTCCAGGGTGATATTTTTTAAGTCTTTCAGATCTTTTTCCTGATCTTTACCCCATATAAATTGTGTATCATTCTTTGTTAATTCTCTAAGTTTTGCCGATGTAGCTGATAGATCTGGAATAAACTTGGCAAGATATTTAAAACGACCCAAAATTCTCAATACTCCTGCTTTGTCAACTGGGGTCTTAATATCCTTGATTGCTTCTAATTGTTTTTCTGTGGCTTTATTTTACCTTCTGATATGACATGTCCCATAAATTCCACTTGTGTTTGTTTACATGGAAATTTCTCTTTGTTAAACTTAACTTCATTTACCTTTGCCCGTTCTGGTACCTGAATAAGTGTCTCATCGTGTTCTTCTAACGAATTTCCCATGATTCCAATGTCATCGAAATACACAATAACATTTGGAATATCTCCAAATATTTTTACCATGTTTCTTTGAAACATTTCAGGGGCACTGTTGATCCCAAATGGAACTCTGTTAAATTTATACCTTCCAAATGGAGTCATGAATGTGGTTAGTTTTGAGCTTTTCTTGTCCAGTTCCATTTGCCAAAATTCTTTTGACAAATCTAAAATTGTGAAAAACTTTTTCCCTACCATTTGCATTGTAAAATCCTCCATAGTGGGTATCAAGAAGTGCTCCCGCTTAATAGCTTTATTTAATGGCTTAGGATCCAAACATAACCTTAATTTTTCGTTTGGTTTTTCCACTATTTGTAAGTTGTTACCCAACTGGTAAGGTATGACACTGACGATATGATAATGTCTTTTTATATTTCCTTAAGTTCTTCTTTTAATGCTTCTAACAGAGTCTGAGGAAATCTTTTTCTATAATGTATTCCTGGTTCAATTTCTTTCTTTAAGAAAATTGACTGTTTCCACGGCAACATTCCTAACCCTTCAAATAATGTTTTAAATTTTTTTTTACAAAAGTATCTTTGGATGATGCTAATATCGATAATGTGTCTATATTCAATCGTTTTATCAATTCAAGTTTTACTGACTTATATGGGCTCACATTTTCTATCAACAATCAAAAAAGATATATTATGCGTACCGTTTGTTCCTTCATCTACGCATTTTAACAAAACTGTGCCATAATTCAATACTTTGGCATTATTATAATCAAAAATAGTTAATACTTCATTGTTTTCACTTAACTTTAAGTTTTTAATTAAATCTATTGGTATTTGTATATTTTTCCATTAACTTTTAAAGATTTTATCCACTTGTCTTTCCCGAATCGACATTGACTTATGCTATAGTGATTATTTTTATTAGAATTGTTTTCTATACCTTTTTTTTTTACTCATACCTTCTTTATTCCACTTTGTATTTAGGCTTTTTTCCTCGTCGTGTTTTTTTGACTTGCAGTATTTTATAAAATGACCCGTTTTTCCACAATTGTAGCTTTTGACCTCCTTCGCTTTGCATTCGTTTATATGCCCCTTGTTGAAAAGGGCTCAACACTTATAGCATTTGCATGTTTGCAAGCTACTTATCCAGTTGCGTTGCTGTTGATCCACTGTTCCTCCTTCCTTTGATTGTTGATTTCCACTTTCCAATAAAATTTCGGTGTATTTTGTTGTAGCTTCAAAGGCCTTGCACTCTATCAAAACCCCTTCCAGACCCTTGTTCTTGTTGTCCAGTAGTCGTAGTTGCAGCTTCTTATCATAAACTCCGATTATAAGTCTATCCAGCAGCATTCGATTTTGAAATGATTTCCCGCACTCGCAGTTGAAATCGCAAAAACTGGCTTGCTTGCGAAGATTTGTTTCAAAATCGGTGGTTGGCTGACCTTCTTGTTGTAAAATGCTGTTGAACTTGATAGTTTCCATTGTGATATTCTTCAGTGGCATTGCGTGTGCGTCGATCGCCTTGATGACTTCGTCAAGACTGCGAGCATGTGCCGCATTTTGGTCTGCCACAGCTCCTACCATGCTGCTTGCACTTCCATCATTTGGAAATATTGTGTTGTATATCTCCATTACTCCAGGGCCAGTCAACCATAAAAATGTTGCAATTTGTTTCGCCTCCGACAGATTGTCTTTTCCGGACGCCATCATGTACATAAGGAATGCACCTTTCCATTTTGGCCACTCATATATTAGATTTGAGCAGTCCAATTCCGGTAATACGCGTTCAGACATCTTTACTGTTGTTGGTTGTGTACTATTTTAACTTCTGACCCCATGTAATAAACTTGACGTTTATTATTTTTAAAGATTTATTTAAAGTATTAAATTTGTGCGAATTTATGCTACAATGGTCGATCAAGAAGGAAGAGCATAGAGATGCACTTTCAGCGATCTTGCTTAAACTATCGATTGTTTTCTTATACATGAGTTATGCAACATTACAATATTATTACACGCTTTGTTTTATTCGAATTTTTTTGGTTTCTTAATTTCTCTCTCCCACTTCTCGTTGTTATAATTTTTCTTTCAGGTGGATTAGGGTTTTCTGTTTCATATTTGTTATATAATGAGTAATGGATCTTCATCTGAGCTGGCTTAATCTGCCGTTTCAAACGTAACAGATGTCTCCGACTCAGACTGCCTATCCAGTTCCTCATCTAGGTTAATACATTGTTCATCATAGTTTTCTTTACTTGCTATTTGCTGTTCGGAATGAGATACAATTGTTTCATTATTGACATTGTTATCATCACAGCTATTTTCATAGTTCTTTCCTTCAGACTCAATACTGGTCTCTTCAATACAATTATTATTATCATTATCAAGAGATACATTTGTTTCTTTGCCATTATCGTTGCATAATACATTTTTTTTTCCATTTGGCTTGGAACAATTAACATTAATAAAATAATCACACATCGATATATCCTCATACTTTTCTTCATTCTTTGTTTTTTTTTAATGAGTTTTCTATTTCTTCTGAAATGATTACTATTCCCATCTTGTATGATGTATGACCGTTCATTAACCTTATTTTCTATTATTCCATAAGTCCACTCATTAAGTTTTTTCCTAAACATTACTTTTTCCCCGAGTATGCAAGGCTTGAGTGCTTTTGCATTATGATCGAACTATTGTTTTTGTTTTAATCGTTTCTTTTCAAGTTTAGCCTTTATTTCCTTTTCTTTTATATCGTTACGACATAAGCTGGGTTTTGCAATTGGGAGCTTTGTTTGGTAGTTTTTTCCGAAAAACAGTTCACAAGGCGATGCCTGTATACTAGCTGTGGGTGTATTTTTGTATTCTAGAATGTTATATTGATACAACTCCTGTTTATAAGCACAGCGTTTTAGTATGTTTTTTGCTATCGCAACCCCTTTTTCCGCTAATCCATTACTTTGTGGATAATGTGGGCTGGGGAATTGTAGCACCATATTATATACATTAGCAAACGTTCTAAAGTCATATGAGTTAAACGAATTGTTATCGCTTTTTATTTTTGTTGGGTATCCTAGGCTATCAAATACTTGTTTCAGTTCAGTTGTTACTTGCTTTACAGATTTATTTTTTAATATTTTAACAATAAAAAAGTTTGAGTAACTGTCAAATATTGATACAAAATCCCATCCCCCTAGTTCAAAAATGTCTATTCCCACCATATGAAATTGATATTCCGGCAATTCATCCTCTATTAAGGGTTCTTTTTGATTTTTTCTTGTAAACTTTCCGCATACCTGGCATGATCGCACTAATTCCTTGATTTAAGTACTCATATTAGGCCAGTAATAACATTCTCTTGCTCGTGCCAGTGTTTTCTCTGTTCCTAAATGTGGACTATGTACTTGTTTCATTATTTGTAATTGTAATTTTTTTGGTACGATTAATCTACACGTTTTCATTAATAACGTAATAATTTTGTAGAACATTTGAGAAAATTTTGTCTAGCTTGTGGTATGACGGCCAACCATTTACAACAAAATCTGAAGTTTTGCTGTAATTCTCATCTGTTTTTAACATTTCTTAATAAACATTAAGATTTGATTCAGATAGACAAACTGCCTGAGTTATTGTGTGGATTACATTTGATAGTTCCCCAATTTCCATTTCCTCTATTAGTTGCGCTCTTGAGGTATAACAGCATACGTTGCAGCCGCATTGTCACCGAATCTATATCTTTTTCCACTAATACTTCCAAAGGCTTATGATCGCTTTCCACTAAGAATTCTCTTCCACATACAAAATAATGGAATTTTTCACCGGGAAAATACTATTGCTAATAATTCTTTCTCTATTTGAGCCCATTTTTGTTCACTCTTAGATAGTGTTCTTGATGCGAAACTCACAGGACGAACGTCCTGCATCAGAACGCATCCCAGACCATCCTTAGAAGCATCAGTTTATATTATGGCTCATAAACAGCTAAAACGGGCTCCTTCAGGGTGATATTTTTGAAGTCTTTCAGTTCTTTTTCCTGATCTTTACCCCATACAAATTGTGTATCATTCTTTGTTAATTCTCTAAGTTTTGCCGATGTAGCTGATAGATCTGGAATAAACTTGGCAAGATATTTAAAACGACCCAAAATTCTCAATAATCCTGCTTTGTCAACTGGGGTCTTAATATCCTTGATTGCTTCTAATTGTTTTTCTGTGGCTTTATTTTACCTTCTGATATGACATGTCCCATAAATTCCACTTGTGTTTGTTTACATGGAAATTTCTCTTTGTTAAACTTAACTTCATTTACCTTTGCCCGTTCTGGTACCTGAATAAGTGTCTCATCGTGTTCTTCTAACGAATTTCCCATGATTCCAATGTCATCGAAATACACAATAACATTTGGAATATCTCCAAATATTTTTACCATATTTCTTTGAAACATTTCAGGGGCACTGTTGATCCCAAATGGAACTCTGTTAAATTTATACCTTCCAAATGGAGTCATGAATGTGGTTAATTCTGAGCTTTTCTTGTCCAGTTCCATTTGTCAAAATTCTTTTGACAAATCTAAAATTGTGAAAAGCTTTTTCCCTACCATTTGCATTGTAAAATCCTCCATAGTGGGTATCAAGAAGTGCTCCCGCTTAATAGCTTTATTTAATGGCTTAGGATCCAAACATAACCTTAATTTTTCGTTTGGTTTTTCCACTATTTGTAAGTTGTTACCCAACTGGTAAGGTATGACACTGACGATATGATAATGTCTTTTTATATTTCCTTAAGTTCTTCTTTTAATGCTTCTAACAGAGTCTGAGGAAATCTTTTTCTATAATGTATTCCTGGTTCAATTTCTTTCTTTAAGAAAATTGACTGTTTCCACGGCAACATTCCTAACCCTTCAAATAATGTTTTAAATTTTTTTTTACAAAAGTATCTTTGGATGATGCTAATATCGATAATGTGTCTATATTCAATCGTTTTATCAATTCAAGTTTTACTGACTTATATGGGCTCACATTTTCTATCAACAATCAAAAAAGATATATTATGCGTACCGTTTGTTCCTTCATCTACGCATTTTAACAAAACTGTGCCATAATTCAATACTTTGGCATTATTATAATCAAAAATTGTTAATACTTCATTGCTTTCACTATTTTCTATTTCCTTTGGTATTTGTATATTTTTCCATTAACTTTTAAAGATTTTATCCACATGTCTTTCCCGAATCGACATTGACTTATGCTATAGTGATTATTTTTATTAGAATTGTTTTCTATACCTTTTGTTTTTACTCATACCTTCTTTATTCCACTTTGTATTTAGGCTTTCTTCCTCGTCGTGTTTTTTTGACTTGCAGTATTTTATAAAATGACCCGTTTTTTCCACAATTGTAGCATTTGACCTCCTCCGCTTTGCATACGTTTAAATGCCCCTTGTTGAAAAGCGCTCCACAGTTATAGCATTTGCATTTTGAACTTGAAGGTTTCCATTGTGATATTCTTCAGTGGCATTGCGTGTGCGTCGATCGCCTTGATGACTTCGTCAAGACTGCGAGCATGTGCCGCATATTGGTCTGCCACAGCTCCTACCATGCTGCTTGCACTTCCATCATTTGGAAATATTGTGTTGTATATCTCCGTCACTCCAGGGCCAGTCAACCATAAAAATGTTGCAATTTGTTTCGCCTCCGAAAGATTGTCTTTTCCGGACGCCATCATGTACATAAGGAATGCACCCTTCCATTTTGGCCACTCATATATTAGATTTGAGCAGTCCAATTCCGGTAATACGCGTTCAGACATCTTTACTGTTGTTGGTTGTGTACTATTTTAACTTCTGACCCCATGTAATAAACTTGACGTTTATTATTTTTAAGGATTTATTTAAAGTATTAAATTTGTGCGACTTTGCAATGTCGACAGGAAGCGCTGAGATGCGCTTTCATCGATCTTGCTTAAACTATCGATTGTTTTCTTATACATGAGTTACACATCTTATTACTAATAATATCGATAACTTAATAATATTACAATATCATTACAAAAGTTGTCAACCGCTCTGATTTTTTATCAGCGAAGTTGATGTTGAAATCGCCAGCCAAGATAAGTGGAAATTTATTACCTTGTACTCCAGCAAGTGCGATGAATAAACTGCTCTACCTCATCCAATTTTGGATTCAGAGAAATGTAAATCGCTATCATGACTATGTGTAGTCCATTTCTTAGTTTGTACAAGCACGCACAAATATCTCCAACATTTGATCGCCTAACATTAACATCGTTTACGTCAAGGTTCGGAGACATAATGTTAACAACATTTTTATTATTTTGGTAAATAGCTACCCCACCTTTTGGAAAAGCATCTCGTTTGAATTCAACAATACAACTGAAATAAGGCATTTAAATTGGATTATCATGCGCCATGCAAGTTTCGGTAAGAAGTAGAGATGGGCGTCGGGATCGGGATTTTCGGGATTTTCGGGAATCCCGCGGATCACGAAAAAATTTTCGGGATCGGGGGATCGCGAACGATTACACACAAGTCCGTGACAGCCAGTAGTGGTCGATCCGAAATCCACAGTCCAGTCGGGACCCAAACAAAATGTACTCGATAAATGTTCTGCCCTTAACGAAATTACCCACCGATAGCATTTTTTAGTGACACGATACATCGCAAGTGCAATAAATGGGAGCATTATTATTAGAAAAATTGCGATATTTTAACATTTTGGCAACAATGTAATGATTTGCCATTGTTGCAAGTGCTCTCCAGGCAAGTGCTCAACGTTCCAACGTCTTTTGCCATCAGCGAATGGGTTTTTTATTATTATTATTACTAGGGCCTTGTTGCACTGCGACCAGATGTTAGATCTTTTGTGCCGGCCTGTAGGAATTAGGGTAGAGCCTCTATACCGAGGCTTCTAACAAAGGAGAGCACTTTGGTAGGGTCTATATGTTCCCATATCTTGTAGGGGGGGGTTAAGTTCACCTCCTAGTTGTAGAAGTCGACGTCTGCTTAGCGAGGGGCATTCACATAGAACATGTTCTGATGTTAATTTCTTAAGGTGATACCTTAGGTTGCAATGACCCGTTAGGTAGCCTGTTAAAGTGCTATGGGTTTTTTATACTTACAGTGGAATTTTTAAAGAGAGAAGAACTCGATTATTTGGAAAAAATTTTGAGAGAATATTGTTTTAAGCAAAAATTTAAATTTAAAGTAAGATTATATTTTTAAAAGAAAATAAAAATAAAAATTACGTATATACACACTTATTGAAAAAAAAAGAAGTGTGGCACTGCGGGACTGCTGCGGTGAAGCTTTTGCATAGCATTTTTATTTCAACTTATGCAAGTTTTTCTTTGATATTAATTCAAGTTACACTCTTTGAGCGTGGTGATCGATAAGAAAACAAATTTTTTTCTTCTATTGAAAATTTTGTTTTGTATCGAATAAATAAGAAGTCAATTTCGTTTAAAATATTTGTATTATGTTACAATACATATACGTTATTCAAGAAATTTTATCATTGAAATTATAGGTTTATGGTTAGGTTAGAGCGGTTACCAAGGAGGGATACCCCCTCGGCGCACTTAGGCCACACTCGGCCCATTGTGATGATAAACAGGTTTATGGTAACTGAAATATGAAACATAAGTTTGAGACTTGATATCCTCTAAATATCTGGAAAATACCGCGTCAATAGTGGTCCCTTATTTTGTTGTAGATTCTTGGGGATCATTATTCAAAAGAAAAGTTGTAATAAACTTGACGTTTATTATTTTTAAAGATTTTTGTGCGAATTTATGCTACAATGGTCGATCAAGAAGGAAGAGCATAGAGATGCGCTTTCAGCGATCTTGCTTAAACTATCGATTGCTTTCTTATACATGAGTTATGCATCTTATTACTAATAATATCGATAACTTAATAATATTACAATATTATTACACGCTTTGTTTTATTCGAATTTTTTTGGTTTCTTAATATCTCTCCCACTTCTCGTTGTTACAATTTTTCTTTCAGGTGGATTATCCTCGATATATCCTCATACTTTTCTTCATTCTTTGTTTTTTTAATGAGTTTTCTATTTCTTCTGAAATGATTACTATTCCCATCTTTTATGATGTATGACCGTTCATTTACCTTATTTTCTATTATTCCATAAGTCCACTCATTAAGTTTTTTCCTAAACATTACTTTTTCCCCGAGTATGCAAGGCTTGAGTGCTTTTGCATTACGATCGAACTATTGTTTTTGTTTTAATCGTTTCTTTTCAAGTTTAGCCTTTATTTCCTTTTCTCTTAAAGCGTTACGACATAAGCTGGATTTTGCAATTGGGAGCTTTGTTTGGTAGTTTCTTCCGAAAAACAGTTCACAAGGCGATGCCTGTATACTAGCTATGGGTGTATTTTTGTATTCTAGAATGTTATATTGATACAACTCCTGTTTATAAGCACAGCGTTTTAGTATGTTTTTTACTATCGCAACCCCTTTTTCCGCTAATCCATTACTTTGTGGATAATGTGGGCTGGGGAATTGTAGCACCATATTATATACATTAGCAAACGTTCTAAAGTCATATGAGTTAATCGAATTGTTATCGCTTCTTATTTTTGTTGGGTATCCTAGGCTATCAAATACTTGTTTCAGTTCAGTTGTTACTTGCTTTACAGATTTATTTTTTAATTTTTTAACAATAAGAAAGTTTGAGTAACTGTCAAATATTGATACAAAATCCCATCGTATCCCAAATGTCTATGCCCACCATATGAAATTGATAATCCGGCATTTCATCCTCTGTTAAGGGTTCTTTTTGATTTTTTCTTGTAAACTTTCCGCATACCTGGCATGATCGCACTAATTCCTTGATTTCAGTACTCATATTAGGCCAGTAATAACATTCTCTTGCTCGTGCCAGTGTTTTCTCTATTCCTAAATGTGGACTATGTACTTGTTTCATTATTTGTAATTGTAATTTTTTTGGTACGATTAATCTACACGTTTTCATTAATAACCCGTTCTCAACATGAAGCTCATTTTTAATTTTGTAGAACATTTGAGAAAATTTTGTCTAGCTTGTGGTATGACGGCCAACCATTTACAACAAATTCTGCAGTTTTGCTGTAATTCTCATCTGTTTTTAACATTTCTTTATAAACATTAAGATTTGATTCAGATAGACAAACTGCCTGAGTTATTGTGTGGATAACATTTAATAGTTCCCCAATTTCCATTTCCTCTGTTAGTTGCGCTCTTGAAAGGCAATCAGCTTTTAGCATTTCCTTTCCGGGTTTATATTGTACTTTCATATTCGGATATTTCAGGAGGTATAACAGCATACGTTGCAGCCGCATTGTCACCGAATCTATATCTTTTTCCACTAATACTTCCAAAGGCTTATGATCGCTTTCCACTAAGAATTCTCTTCCATATACAAAATAATGGAATCTTTCACAGGCAAATACTATTGCTAATAATTCTTTCTCTATTCGAGCCCATTTTTGTTCACTCTTAGATAGTGTTCTTGATGCGAAACTCACAGGACGAACGTCCTGCATCAGAACGCATCCCAGACCATCCTTAGAAGCATCAGTTTGTATTATCACTGGCTCATAAACAGCTACAACTGGCTCCTCCAGGGTGATATTTTTTAAGTCTTTCAGTTCTTTTTCCTGATCTTTACCCCATATAAATTGTGTATCATTCTTTGTTAATTCTCTAAGTTTTGCCGATGTAGCTGATAGATCTGGAATAAACTTGGCAAGATATTTAAAAAGACCCAAAATTCTCAATACTCCTACTTTGTCAACTGGGGTCTTAATATCCTTGATTGCTTCTAATTGTTTTTTCTGTGGCTTTATTTTACCTTCTGATATGACATGTCCCATAAATTCTATATTGAAATTTCTCTTTGTTTAACTTAACTCCATTTACCTTTGCACGTTCTGGTACCTGAATAAGTGTCTCATCGTGTTCTTCTAACGAATTTCCCATGATTCCAATGTCATCGAAATACACAATAACATTTTGAATATCTCCAAATATTTTTACCATGTTTCTTTGAAACATTTCAGGGGCACTGTCGATCCCAAATGGAACTCTGTTAAATTTATACCTTCCAAATGGAGTCATGAATGTGGTTAGTTTTGAGCTTTTCTTGTCCAGTTCCATTTGCCAAAATTCTTTTGACAAATCTAAAATTGTGAAAAACTTTTTCCCTACCATTTGCATTGTAAAATCCTCCATAGTGGGTATCAAGAAGTGCTCCCGCTTAATAGCTTTATTTAATGGCTTAGGATCCAACATAACCTTAATTTTCGTTTGGTTTTCCACTATTGTAAGTTGTTACCCACTGGTAGGTATGACACGACGATATGATATGTCTTTTATTTCCTTAAGTCTTCTTTAATGCTTCTAACAGAGTCTGAGGAAATCTTTTCTATATGTATTCTGGTTCAATTTCTTTCTTTAAGAAATTGACTGTTTCCACGGCAACATTCTACCCTTCAATAGTTTAATTTTTTTACAAAAGAATCTTTGGATTATAGTAATATCGATAATGTGTCTATATTCAATCGTTTTATCAATTCAAGTTTTACTGACTTATATGGGCTCACATTTTCTATCAACAATCAAAAAAGATATATTATGCGTACCGTTTGTTCCTTCATCTACGCATTTTAACAAAACTGTGCCATAATTCAATACTTTGGCATTATTATAATCAAAAATGTTAATACTTCATTGTTTTCACTTAACTTTAAGTTTTTAATTAAATCTATTGGTATGCAATTCACATCTGCACCCGTATCTACTTTAAATTTGTATATTTCTCCATTAACTTTTAAAGATTTTATCCACTTGTCTTTCCCGAATCCACATTGACTTATGCTATAGTGATTATTTTTATTAGAATTGTTTTCTATACCTTTTGTTTTTACTCATACCTTCTTTATTCCACTTTGTATTTAGACTTTCTTCCTCGTCGGGTTTTTTTGACTTGCAGTATTTTATAAAATGACCCGTTTTTCCACAATTGTAGCTTTTGACCTCCTTCGCTTTGCATTCGTTTATATGCCCCTTGTTGAAAAGGGCTCAACACTTATAGCATTTGCATGTTTGCAAGCTACTTATCCAGTTGCGTTGCTGTTGATCCACTGTTCCTCCTTCCTTTGATTGTTGATGTCCACTTTCCAATAAAATTTCGGTGTATTTTGTTGAAGCTTCAAAGGCCTTGCACTCTATCAAAACCTCTTCCAGACCATTGTTCTTGTTGTCCAGTAGTCGTAGTTGCAGCTTCTTATCATAAACTCCGATTATAAGTCTATCCAGCAGCATTCGATTTTGAAATGATTTCCCGCACTCGCAGTTGAAATCGCAAAAACTGGCTTGCTTGCGAAGATTTGTTTCAAAATCGGTGGTTTGCTGACCTTCTTGTTGTAAAATGCTGTTGAACTTGATAGTTTCCATTGTGATATTCTTCCTTGGCATTGCGTGTGCGTCGATCGCCTTGATGACTTCGTCTAGACTGCGAGCATGTGCCGCATATTGGTCTGCCACAGCTCCTACCATGCTGCTTGCACTTCCATCATTTGGAAATATTGTGTTGTATATCTCCGTCACTCCAGGGCCAATCAACCATAAAAATGTTGCAATTTGTTTCGCCTCCGACAGATTGTCTTTTCCGAACGCCATCATGTACATAAGGAATGCACCCTTCCACTTTGGCCACTCATATATTAGATTTGAGCAGTCCAATTCCGGTAATACGCGTTCAGACATCTTTACTGTTGTTGGTTGTGTACTATTTTAACTTCTGACCCCATGTAATAAACTTGACGTTTATTATTTTTAAAGATTTATTTAAAGTATTGAATTTGTGCGACTTTATGCTACAATGGTCGATCAAGAAGGAAGCGCTTAGAGATGCGCTTTCATCGATCTTGCTTAAACTATCGATTGTTTTCTTATACATGAGTTAAACATCTTATTGCTAATAATATCGATAACTTAATAATATTACAATATCATTACAAAAGTTGTCAACCGCTCTGATTTTTTATCAGCGAAGTTGATGTTGAAATCGCCAGCCAAGATAAGTGGATATTTATTACCATTGTACTCCAGCAAGTGCGATGAATAAACTGCTCTACATCATCCAATTTTGGATTCAGAGAAATGTAAATCGCTACCATGACTATGTGTAGTCCATTTCTTAGTTTGTACAAGCACGCACCAATATCTCCAACATTTGATCGCCTAACATTAACATCGTTTACGTCAAGGTTCGGAGTCATAATGTTAACAACATTTTTATTATTTTGGTAAATAGCTACCCCACCTTTTGGAAAAGCATCTCGTTTGAATTCAACAATACAACTGAAATTAGGCATTTCAATTGGATTATCATGCGAGAGATGGGCGTCGGGATCGGGATTTTCGGGAGTCCCGGATCCCGAAAAAATTATCGGGATCGGGCGGGATGGGAACGATTTTAAAAAAATCAGGGAAAGTCGTAATAAGTGGTGGATCCCGAAATTCCCACAGGTCCCGGTAAACCTGTCGGGTCCCAAAAATCAGTCGGGATCCAAACAAAATGTACTCGATAAATGTTCTGCATTTAACGAAATTACTCACCGATAGCATTTTTTAGTGACACGAAAATCGCAAGTGCAATAAATGGGAGCATTTAGACGTATTTTCACTATTATTATTAGAAAAATTGCGATAATTTAACATTTTGGCAACAATGTAATGATTTGCCATTGTTGCAAGTGCTCTCCAGGCAAGTGCTCAACGTTCCAACGTCTTTTGCCATCAGCGAATGGGTTTTTTATTATTATTATTACTAGGGCCTTGTTGCACTGCGACCAGATTTAGATCTTTTGTGCCGGCCTGTAGGAATTAGGGTAGAGCCTCTATACCGAGGCTTCTAACAAAAGAGAGCACTTTGGTAGGGTCTATATGTTCCCATATCTTGTAGGGGGGGGGGGATAAGTTCACCTCCTAGTTGCAGAAGTCGACGTCTGCCTAGCGAGGGGCATTCACATAGAACATGTACTGATGTTTCAGGCTACAGCTCACAGAATCTGCATGTGTCGATTTCCGAAAGTTTTAATTTCTTAAGGTGATACCTTAGGTTGCATTGACCCGTTAGGTAGCCTGTTAAAGTGCGAGGGGTTTTTTATACTTACAGTGGAATTTTCAAAGAGAGAAGAACTCGCTTAACTAGAAAAAATTTTGAGAGAATATTGTTCAAGCAAAAATTTAAATTTAAAGTAAGATTATATTTTTAAAAGAAAATAAAAATTACGTATATACACACTTATTGAAAAAAAAAATTCTGGAAAATGTCGGGACCCGTAGGATAGACACATAAATTTTCGGGACAATCGGGATGGAGTGGGAAGCAATTTCTTTCCCGATCCCATCTCTAGTAAGAAGTAACACATTTGTTTATCTCGTAACTGAATTTTGTAAATCGTATTTGTGACCATTTAGACTTTGGCAATTGAAAGTCATTATTGAAATGCCATTTCTGTATATAGCACGTGAATGTGTGTTTGTGTGCTAAATAGCACAGGTTACGGCATCTTTATTAACAAGTTGAGTTTTATTCACATAACTCATTTCTGATAAAAGCTCATCAGAAATTTCCACTCCCTCGTTTTTCAATTTGTACAATGGTTTCAACAAATTTTCCCAGCCAGTTTCATTGCCGCTAAGAGTCATAAAAGCAGTTGGTGGCCCTAATTGCCTGATCATTGCAAAAAGATACTTTTTGCGATCTGACCAAAACCAAGCAGAATTTGGTATGCAGCGAAGAAATGTGAGACTTGTTCCCACACAATTATTTATGTATTCTTCAGATTGAATGTTCTCTTTCGTAATTGAAGTACCTTGTCCAACATGCTTAAACGCAACGTTGACACATCCACTAACTCGCACCCTCATGATTTTAGCAGCGATGTATAAATGGTGTTGTGGGGCAGTAGCACGCCGATCAGTACGCCGAAGTTCGCTGGCAGCTTGCATGAATGGAGTAATAGTAACACCATCTCTGTATATTCGAAACTGACCGCCGTAGATTTTCGGAAAAGATAGTTCTTCCGCATTTTCATCCATTAAAATACTGACAGGTCTATTATATTCTCCGGGTGCTAGACTCAAAAAATAATCATCATTCCACAAAAGAGTTTGTTGCTGCGCAACTAAATTGTCCTCAATTGGCACGTGTTCACTTATTTCATCCATATTCAATTGCGAAGTACGTTCATCGCTGGTAAAATAAGATTCGTCGATTTTAATGTCGTGATAAATATAAAGAGGCGTAGATACTAAATACGAGAGTCACTCTTTAATATGGCTCTTATTAATAAGCCAGTAGACATAACTAGTTCTGTGAATCAACTTCTTCTTCAAATGCACATAAAAGCAATGGTCATTCAAGTTCCTTGGCAATTGTTTCACCATTGTATTGACTTCGACAGAAACATTAATTATCTGGCCATAAATACCGTTCTCGGTGAAATCAATCGTTGCTCGATAAGGTTTAACGTTAGTAAATGTGATGGAATTTTCGTATATGCAAAACAATTGTAGGTTGACATGAATGGAATTTTTCATTTTTTTAAAGATGTATAACACGTAGAACAGACTTGAACGCCTGGTGTGTAATTCTTAAAAAAATCAAATTTGTTTAATCAAAATATAGAAAGAAAATATTGAAAGAAGAAATAAAAATATAAAGATAATAATTTAAAAAACTATATAATTAAGATTATTCAGATTACCTGCAGTCCAATTTTTGTCCTTCCTATTTAAAAAATGAGGGAATCGTAAAGTTAGATAGCTTAATAATATTGAAGCATATATTACAATTTGTTTTCAAATATTATTAAGTCAAATTACTAAACCTTTGACGTTCAGCATTTGATAATGGTACCGTTTTTCTTTTTTTCTTTCAAATAATTGTGACGCTGATATAACCTTTGACGTTCACGATTTATTTTTCTTCTTAGCTCTTTGAGTTTTTCTACTCTATAAAACGAAATATAAATAATAGGTATATCATATCGCTCATTTTAATATCAAAAATTTAGGTTATGTTTATATCAGTATTATATATAAACATTGAATGCAATATTTTAAGAATACTGCTTTTGTGATATATATATAAATATATATATATATATATACAGAGTACTCACTCATTTTCTTTCCCTTATTTTCACCACTTTCTTTATTAAACAATGCACTTTGTCTTTTATTCTTGCTTTAAAACACTTTATACACAAAAAACAGTTATTGCAGTACAGTTATTCACCAGCAACTGAAATTAATTGTTGTACGTAGTGACAGTCATACAGATGTTTACGTATTCGTAGCAGCGAGCTTCGTACAGTCAGTGTAAGGTTTGTAGCATCGAACTTTCTTTTAAGGTATTGTTATATTTTTCGTAACGAAATTTTTTGATTCGGTCCCCAAGCAAAGCCTGCGATAAAAGCTATACAATCAGGCATGTCGCAGAATCCGACTCGTTTTGTCGTTTTATCGGTTTCGTAAAACGATATCGGTTTTAAATGGTGTCGTGGATTTTTATCGGTTTGTCTTTTTTCGAACATTAGCAAAACCGATAATCGAAACAGCTGTTTATGTCATATGTGCAAAAGCGGCAAATAAAAAGTAAAGTTAAAAATGAACTGTGCTGTGGAATTGGTCTTATCTTTTATATTAGCGGAGGAAAGTAATGAAAAAATCAAGCGTAGGATTTTAAGAGACTATAGCAATCCTTTGGATTTTCCAGAGTCTGCGTATGTATAAATGATTTCCGTGCACTTGGACAAATTTCAAATAGATTTCATTTGTTTAAGGTTTGTTGCTCAATATCGTTTAAATAAAGAAGCGTTTGTTATGGTTCTGGAAATGATAAAGCCACATATGCCATCGTCAACAATACCACTCCACATTGCATCAATGAGCACTTTGTCTCGCTTTGTGAATCCTTTTGCAATATCAGAATTTGTTTCCATGAACTTCAATAAGATTTCACATTGCGTGTTATTTTTATGTTTTCCCCTAATAAAGTTGAAAGAATATTTTAATTAACATCCCAAATAGGTAATAAATATATTTTTGTATACTTACATATCAACAATATGAAGCGCAATTTGTGAACAAAAAGTAAATCACCGGCAAACATATGATCGGTTTAATTCCGATAGAGAATCCGATAATATCGTTTTCTGCGACACCAAAATCGACTCTAATTCCGATTCGAACATGAAAACGACATCTATCGCATTGTACGACACCAAAATGAAAAACGTGTCGGAATCAAACCGATTCCGATAGAAATCGGATTCTGCGACATGCCTGAATAGCTTAAAAATAGTTTATGGAGTTTTGTATTCCTTATGTTTTTATAATTTACTAGCGGATCCCGACGTGCTTCGCTACGCATGAATACATGATTATGAATATGAATCAATTCAATACAATTGTGTACGCAATACATATACATATATATTTTTTTTTGTGAGGCATAAATAAATAAATTTTTGGGTCCTCCCACTCTGGAACATGCGACGCATAATTGTCCGTGAGAAAAGCACGACTCCTCCAAATTAACAGCACACACATGAAGCGTTTGTCTTTGAGCTTTATTTACGGTTATAGCAAAGGATAAATGCACGGGAAATTGACGTTTGAATTGAATGTTCATGTCTGATGGTATTTATGGAATCCGTGGTATCAGTACAACTTATCCTTTCTCTTTGGAAGTGAGTATTGTTGCTTCGACCAAATTGGGCATTAATTTTTTCACAGAAAGTCTCGTTCAATTGCATAGTTTTGGATGTGTGTCAAGATAGCAACGGTTCACCAGCAACGAAAAACGGAACTTGGTTCATGAGTCGGAACCACCAATGAATTTTACTGTTTTTATATGTTTTTCAGCATGGAATCAAATAAAAATTGATGCAAAAATGTTAAAAAATGAATTATTTATTGTTTTTATGCATCGTTTGGCATATTTCAGCTTTTTAAATGGGTTAAACAAGCTATTAAAGAATCGCATATCCAGCATATCTAAAATATCTCAACTCAGAAATAATGGCCCCGAATACGGCTTGCACACGATTAAAGCCTGCAATTTCACCTATTTAATGGTAAAATTTGTAGAAAAACCGTCCCCACAGTTTTTGAGTAAATTGCGAATGAGTAGCACTTTTTCATGATTTAAACGGCAAAAGAATGAGAAAAATAGGGCCTATATCCCCAACTACCGTGCAACTTGGGCCATTATCTTGGAAATAAGATAAAAGTTAGCAACGATTTTTGTTTTTCAATTAAAAAAGTGCCACCTAGTTGCATATATGGACATATGTTGCTTTGGCTGAATAGTCAAAACGTATATAATGCTATATACATAGAGAATGTGTGATAAATAGCTAAGGAATGTTTAAATAATGACAATTATGCATCACTATAGGTAATATTAAGTAATTTTAATTGATAAAAGTCTATAATTAGTAAATATTTTGTTAGTATGGCAGCTCTTGTTTGCGATGGCGCGTCTAGCGATGTATATATGGATGTTTCACCTAAAATGAGAAAATAAACACATAAATGCACTTTTCTCAAAAACTGTTCGATTTTTTTTCATGATTTAAACGGCAAAAGAATGAGAAAAATAGGGCCTATATCCCCAACTACCGTGCAACTTGGGCCATTATCTTGGAAATAAGATAAAAGTTAGCAACGATTTTTGTTTTTCAATTAAAAAAGTGCCACCTAGTTGCATATATGGACATATGTTGCTTTGGCTGAATAGTCAAAACGTACATAATGCTATATACATAGAGAATGTGTGATAAATAGCTAAGGAATGTTTAAATAATGACAATTATGCATCACTATAGTTAATATTAAGTAATTTTAATTGATAAAAGTCTATAATTAGTAAATATTTTGTTAGTATGGCAGCCTTTGCTTGTAATTGCATACATTTTATGTACCAGTCAGTTTTCCGCTGTGAACAAATGCGTACAACCCACGCCATATCATCCAGCTTTCTGTTGCGCAGTAGTTCAGCTCATGCTGGAACTACCAACTCGATAGGCCTTTTTAATGAACCAAAAAGGTTGACTTACATTTAATTAATTTTCTCAATATCTGTCCGATTTATCTCTCTAAATTTTTTTGCAATGGCTTCCTGAAACATGTAGCTTTAATTTGGTATAGCGTGCATTTGGGGCCATTATCTCTGAAAAAAGTTATTTAGGATTGAAAAGCAAGCATTGATTTTGGCGGTCATTTTGTATGGGGCCTGTTTCGAGGTAGCTGTACTCATTCGCAATTTACTCAAAAACTGTGGGGACGGTTTTTCTACAAATTTTACCATTAAATAGGTGAAATTGCAGGCTTTAATCGTGTGCAAGCCGTTTTCGGGGCCATTATTTCTGAGTTGAGATATTTTAGATATGCTGGATATGCGATTCTTTAATAGCTTGTTTAACCCATTTCAAAAGCTGAAATATGCCAAACGATGCATAAAAACAATAAATAATTCATTTTTTAACATTTTTGCATCAATTTTTATTTGATTCCATGCTGAAAGACATATAAAAACAGTAAAATTCATTGGTGGTTCCGATTCATGAACCAAGTTCCGTTTTTCGTTGCTGGTGAACCGTTGCTATCTTGACACACATAAATATATGAATTAAATTTAACATTCAACAGATCCATTGATACTGCTACGAATGAATTCTATGGAACCAGCTGGTATGCCAACGCACCTTTTGAACTTGAAAATTGGTTCATCGATCATACATCTTCGAAATCTCAATTCACCAAAACTAATGTTCGCATATATTTGCATTCCTCGTTCGTTGCTTGTTCTCTTAACCAATCATGATTTTTATAGTTTTGAACAATTTTTGGAAAAACGCGATCAATTAGTTCTTTCGATGGCACAATTGTGCAAAAGCTGTTTGGTAACGTGAGGAAACCATTTAAATGAGTTATAACTTTACCATCGCCAATTTGCAGCAGTTGCTTCAAAAACTCACTTGCTAATGGATCATTTTGAAGAAGCACACGCATAATTATGTTAAGCAATAATTTCTGTACATTTCATCAGCTGGAGTCGACCTGAGAATGACGGGCAAAGTTTGACGAAAACCACCAGATAGCAATAACTACAGCAGCAGATGTAAAGACGCGTTTAAAGGAAGGTTTACAATGTCAGCTTAGCTTGGATTGAAGCTTTTAAAAATCTGAAAAGCACGCTGATATTATACAATGTCAAGCTTAGTACGCAGGAACTAGAAATATTTCTAGTTGTGTCAAACTCCATATAAAAAAAACGCTAGAAATAATTTCTGGACATAATTTCTAGAGACATTTCTAATGAGTATATGCAGCAGCTAGAAATGTATACTCAAAAAATGTTGAGAGTTGCCACATCGATTACATTGAAGTTGATCGTGTGGATGGCATTGAACAGCTGAATTTCTGCTAGAAAAATGAGCAGCACATTATTTCTAGGCACAAGTGTGCCCGTATTACTCTTTTACCTTTTTGTTTTGCCATTTTTTTTTTTTTTGTTGCGTTTTTGGGATTTTTCCGGTATTTTTAAGGGGCACACAGGGTCTTAGGATACACATTAGAAATTAGAAAAAACTTCTATCAGAAATAATTCTAGTTCCTGCGTACTAAGCTTTAGCGTGAACAACATGTTCGAATTTCGAAATTGGAAAACAGCTGTCTATGAGCTATGAACAGCTGATGTTTGTTTTATGTGTGTGTCAAAATTTTATAAAGTGAACCAAAATGGAGAAAAAACTAGCAATTTTACTAGCTTTAAATTCAATGATGAAGCAGGCAGTTCTTGCTGCTGCTGCTGTAGTTTAAGAGGAGAAGC
This sequence comes from Scaptomyza flava, assembly GCA_030179655.1. NCBI lineage: Eukaryota > Metazoa > Arthropoda > Insecta > Diptera > Drosophilidae > Scaptomyza > Scaptomyza flava. The sequence goes on along the minus strand of JARNME010000404.1, from coordinate 32,535,624 downwards.
CGCAGAGAAGTGCTCGACGGTGTTGGGCGTGAGAGCATTTTTTGCAGCGGGATAGGCTTGGGCTATCAACAAAAAACTAGAGCTTAATAAAAAATATAATTACATTTGAATAAATTTTATTTGTTAGAAAGTTCAATTTTGGCGGTATTTACATTCATTAATTCAAGCTGCTGCGGTTGCGGCTCCGACAGCAACTCAAAATCCTCAGCTTGCAGCTAAGACTCCTCATTCGAAGTTGAACTACCCCATGCTTGCGAATTGCTTATCCTGGAAAAGAAATAGTATAATTAATTAATCAATAATAATTAAAAATCAAAGGCAGTGCTTACTTTCGTCGCTTGTACGCCTCGTCAAGAAATTCTAAATTCTTAAATCTTAAAAAAAATCCAGTTGGATGGCATACTTGCAGCAAAGCTTTCTCCTTCTCCCGCCTATATTTCTCTCGCAGTTTGCGAAAGTGGCCGTACGCTTCATCCCCTTTAAAATACACGGTAATGAAATATTGTCACAACCGAACGAATTACAAGAACTTACCAGACATTTTGATGTCCACTTCTATGGACTTCCACAAATCCTCCCGCAACAGTTTGTTTTTGTATGCTTTGGACGTGACACTACATAGGCATTCATTAGTTTGCACCACCTCAATAAAACGTGCCGTTGTCTCCTCGTCCATGCTTGTGTATAACATTTTCTACTCGAATTGTACACACAAGCAATGCAATGCAAGCAGCTGATTCGAACTCAGGTTAAACATGTCAGTAAGAATAAAGTATTATAGAGCAATCATTGCGTACGGGGCTTGTTGGGAACGCATATGCTGTACATTTGTGTGAAAAACTTTCTGAGTGCTCCCATAGCACTTCGGGTGTCGAGCCGACTGGGCGCTCTCGCGTTCTTGCTCGAATTATTTTTGTTTGCGCTTAGATGTAGAGAGGCAGCCGATTGAGACGGTCGGTCCACGCAGCTCTGCTGTTTGTTATTTTTGGGGTGGGATTTTTAAATTTGAACAGTGAATGAATGTTTGCGCTCACATTTATGCATTAATAGTTATTTATATAAAAGTCAAGTGTACAAGAACCTGTCTCAGTTTTTATGATATTTTTAATTTTTTTACAAGTGTATATATTTAAGAATTTCTTATTTTGTTAATTTACTTATTTATTTATTTATTGTCAGCTAAGAGCAGTTTAAATTAAAATGAAATCAAAATTAATTTAAACTAAAAAATAGTTAAAATAATTTATTTAAGTAAAATATAGAACAATATATAAATCTGAAAAAATAACTAAAAGTTAACGTTAAAGCTCTGGGAAATTCAATAAAAAATTGAGTAGTCCAACATTTGTTGGAACTCGAAAACCCATCAGACCAGCGTAAGATTAGTAGTTAGTAGTTACGATTAGATAAAGCAAAAAGGATCGATCTTTTTAGTACTGGAGTTAGGCCTCCAAGGAGACAAGAGAATAAAGTTTGTTATAGTCAGAACATATAACACGAAATGGTTTATGAATTAAATAGTTGCTGAAGCAACGATCAAAGCTAAGAGGTAAAAAGTTACGTGAAGATCTAATTGGGACATTAAATTTAATTCGACTCAAATGAACTGATGAGTCGATTTCACCATTAAGTAGATTAGTAATAAATAATACTCCATGCATAGTTCTACGGTTTAACAGGGAGGGAAGATTTATTTAAAGAAGTATACTTGAATACGGGGGTAAGTCAACTCCAGGAACCCAGTTAAAACTTCTAAGGGCAAATAGAAGAAATTTCTTCTGCACAGATTCAATTCTATGCTGGTGAATCGAGTATTGTGGGGACCACATACAAGATCCATACTCCAGGATGGGACGTACTAGGGATTTATAAAGCGTTTTATTGGTGTAGGGATCGTTAAACTCTTTCGACCACCGATTGATGAAGCCAAGGACATTAATGGCCTTATTGACCATGGATAAAATATGAGCGTCAAACTTTAATTTAGGATCAAGAATAATGCCTAAATCTTTCATTTCAAACACGCGGTCAAGTGGTGAAGCATCAAGCAAGTAGTGAGCTGTATGAGGGGTACTTCTACAAAAAGACATGACTTTACATTTAGAACAATTTAAATTGAGTAAGTTAAAACGACACCAGGCCGACAATGCACCCAAATCCGACTGTAGCAAGTTAAAAAGAGAAGCATCATTATATGTGAAACATAGCTTCACATCATCAGCAAACATATATTCAAAAGAGTTAGTAATAACAGCTGGGAGATCGTTAATAAACAAATTAAATAGCAAAGGACCAAGATTACTACCCTGGAGAACACCAGAGGTAACAAAAATAGGTTTAGATACAGACGATTTACAAACAACAATACGAGTTTTGATGGAAATCCAATAATATTTAATTTTTGAAGCAACAGAGAATGACTAACAGAATCAAATGCCTTACTAAAATCGGTGTAAATAACGTCAGTTCGCATTTTTTCCTGAAACCCTTTGATAACAAGCGAAGTGAATTCAAGAAGGTTAGTGGTAGTTGATCTACGCCTAACAAAACCATGCTGATAAGGCGATATAATTGAACTACATGTGTGTTGCCGTTGAGAACATATAATTTTTTCAAAGACTTTAGGAACGGCGGACAACTTGGATATACCCCTATAATTTTTAACGTTAGACTTAGAAGAATTTTTATGGAGTGGAATGATAAAAGATTCCTTCCATATAGCAGGAAACACTTTTGAGTCAACCGACAAGTTAAATAATTTATGTATGGGTTTACAAAGTGAATCCGCACAGTATCTAAGTATACAACCTGGCACTCCATCAGGACCAGGCAGATAGCCTAGTTTGATAGAGTTAAGGTCACTTAGAAGCGTACACTAAGTTATAACTGGGATATATATGCAATTTGACGATTGAACTTGAAAAATATAGGAATTACTGCAACTATGTAAATTCCTGGAATATACTGATTGAAAATACTCAGCAAATAGATCGGCTACTACCTGATCAGAACTTGCTTTTGTATCATCAAGGTATACTGAGGATGGCTAGTTAGAATTAACAAATTTATAAAACTTTTTAGGGTCACGTGAAAAGTTTAGTCTACAACGATTAAGATAATTATTATAACAAGATGTGTTAACAGAAAGAAAACTAGATTTTGCTACTAAAATACGAAGATAAATCTAAAGTGGTTCCCGATTTCTTAAATTTTTTATATGATCTTGTCTTCTTTTTCAATTTGAATAGTTCCCTCGTAAACCAAGGTGGTTTATTATCACTTGAAGAACAAGTGAGGGGAACACAAATATCCAAAAGTGAATTCAAGGTCCCATAAAATATGGCAATGGCAGTTTCCATATCACTCGGGAATAAAGGCGCGACCAATTAGTATGGTGAAGAAGATAATTTAATTTAATAAAGTTAGTTTTACGAAAGCAACGGGATTTTAAAGTATAATTAGATACTGAAATAGGGTTAAGAATTTCGATGAATAGTTCTAAGGTTGGATGGTAGGTATCTTCCGGAAGCACTAGAGGGGGTATTCTACTAGCATTACTGCAATCGGAGTCCGAAACAAATATTTAGTCCAACATTCTACCACTACAGTTATGCACTCTGTTAACTTGCGATAGGCCTAACTCCAGTAGGTCATCGATAAAATCATCAGAAGTGACTGGTAATACCGCCGAAGATGTGTCATTCACAGACCATACAACAATGGCAGATTAAAATCACCAACCACTATCAGACTATCAATATCTGTCAACAATGACGAAACAAGTTGCAGGGCACTAAGATGGGATGAGTAAATGTTAATATCAGAATGAGGAGGAATATAAGAACAAGTAACAAAAAGTGAACGGCTGTTTAATAATATTTTAACACATAAAAACTCTATGTCCGTAAGATCATGAGAATGAATCTGTTCAGAGGAAAAACAAGAGTCAACAGCAATTAGAACACCAACCCCCTTGCGGAGGCACGATCGCATCTGTACAAGTTGAATTTTGAAGGAAAACGGAATAATCAGAAATGTCGGGTCTTAACCAGGTTTCTGTTAGTGCAACTATATGTGAATCAAATGATAAGCTGTTAATATATAATTTAGAAAGTTTAGTGTTAAGGCCTCTAACGTTTTGATGGGCCAAACTAAGTAGTTTTGTTAGTTTTTTTCCACCGAGGTGGAGGCAACTGGGTGGCTAACAGGCGGTGCACTACTAGTCCTAATGCCCCTATTATTATTAATTCGCCTATTCTTATACTCATTTACAACAAGCTGCTGCGGCCAGAATTTTTCCGAACAAATTGTCGAAAAGAGTTCAGGCGGCACGCTCAACTTGAAAGAAGATATACTTCGGGCGTGTTTAAATTTAAATTTTTCAACCATAATATGTGGATAATCGATAATACTTTTAACGTAGGCACAAACATCATCCGATGAAGTATCGGATGCCAGCCTAGACACGAACGAAAAGAGGCTTGTGAGCCCCAGTTGTACCTGTATTAGGATTAATAGGCACACGAGCTGGTGAACCAGAGGGCTAATGCAAAGGATCAGAAGTGAAAGTGGCTATGTTATTGATTGGATTCCTTGCAGGGGAGTTAAATAACATAAGTGGCTTAGCATTGGAACCTATTGAAGGATAAATGTTAGGCACTAAAAGGGGTTTGCTTGGCAGAACAGGTGGGACAATAAGTAGATTAGGACCCGAAGTCTTTTCACGCTTCGGAGATTCGGTAATCACCTTGCCATTTTTGAAATTAGGCTCAAGCTCGTTGAACGACGCTTGCAGATTATTAAAAGCTACATGCATAGCTTTAAAGCCAACATGAGTCTGCCTCATGAAATTGCTCGAGCCGTGAAAGCACTGCTAAATTGCAGGGCTCGCAGTATCATTTAAGGCCTTTATCTGCAATTAAGCAATCCCTGATTTTGGCAGTAGAGCCAGCACATTTCATGTGGATCGTGTTGTCACAATTTGCAATTGGTGCTACAGCATGCATACATTTTCAAATTATTTAAGGTTACTAATATGCTAGCACAAAACAAAGTAGGGCGCCGGTAAGTATAAGTAAAACGTATCACTGCAAGAGCAATATAAAACAGTAAATATCAAATGAGCGCTTAAATGAGAGAGCGTAAGCGCGTCGGCAGATAGAACCGCAAGTGCGACGGATAATAGCGGATAAGAGAGGGAGAGCACTGATGATGTAAGCCGAGAGCAAAACAAGCAAGAAGGCTCTAGTCGAGAGAGCCCGACTAGAAGATACCCTGAACCCAGTTGCAATAAATAAATTAAATTTATAATTGACTTTGACTATACTGACTTAGCTTCAATTGATTAAACTCGATATCTCCGGTGTTTCTCAACCGATTTGGACGAAATTTTCAGAAAAGTTCTATCATTACCCATTACTTCAACCCTAATTTTTAGATTTTCCAAATTCGATATTTTTATCGATTCCATGTGTATATCGGAAACCAGAATAGTTATCGATAATGTGAAGCAAACTAGTTCTGCTTATGGTATAGAAGTACTTATAGTCAAAATCTGAAGTGTGTAGCTCTTGTAGTCTCTGAGATCCACGCGTTCATACAGACGGACGGACGGACGGACAGACGGACATGGCTATATCGTCTCGGCTGTTGATGCTGATCAAGAATATATATACTTTATGGGGTCGGAGATGCTTCCTTCTGCCTGTTACATACTTCTGCACAAAACCATTATACCCTTATTTACCCATTTTATGGGTTAAGGGTATAAAAACTGACAAGCTGTTTGTTGTTAGTAATCACACAGAATATGCATATGCAAATTTATGTATGTATGTATGTACGTTTGTTTTCTTTATGTTAAGGCAGAGCCGTGTCAGTTCAACTGCAAATTAAAGTGAGAACAAACTCGGCAAGCTCTTTTATGCAAACGTAAATAAATACAACGTATATTTGCAATCACTGCTAGAATTCTTTACCAGATTAAACAGAGTAAAACACCGTTCACAAACAAAAGAGAACAATAAATAATTAAGAGCACGCAAAAACACGATCGTCACCAACAAAAGACAGCTTGTTATTGTTGTTGTAAAACTAACTGTACTAAATTAAATTATCTTCTTCAACATAGTAATTGGTGTCAGTTTTATTCTTGCAGTGATAAAGAAACTGCCATTGCCATGTTTTATAAGACCTTGAATTCGCTTTTGGATATTTGGGTTCCTTTCAATAGTTATTCAAGTGATAATAAACCACCTTGGCTAACGAGGGAACTATCGAAATTAAAAAACGTGAAGACAAGATTTTATAAAAAATATCGGGAACTACTACCGTGATCTTAAACAGTTTTATAAATTTTATATACTTTTGTTATTCCACTCCATAAAAACTCTTAAAAGTCAAACGTTAAAAATTATAGGGGTATATCCAAGTTGTGTGTCATTCCTAAACTCTTTGTAAAAATTATATGTACTCATGTGCAACACAGATGTAGTTCAATTATATCGCCTTATCAGCATGGTTTTGTTAGGCGTAGATTAACTACCACTTACCTTCTTGAATTCACTTCGCTTGTTATCAAAGGGTTTCAGGAAAAAATGAAAACTGACGTTATTTACACCGATTTAAGTAAGGCATTTGATTCTGTTAGTCATTCTCTGTTGCTTCAACAGAAAATTAAATATTATTGGACTTCCAGCTAAACTTTTATTGTGCTTTGCGGCTTGTGTGGCCCAACACAAAAAGTTGTTTTTCAAATCGTGTGTATCTAAACCTATTTTTGTTACCTCTGGTGTTTCCCAGGGGAGTTTTCTTGTACCTTTGCTATTCTTCCAGCTGTTATTACTAACTCCCATGAATATATGTTTGATGATGATGTAAACTATTTTGCCCCTATAATGATGATTCTCTGTTAAGTAGGATTTGGGTGCATTGTCGGCCAGGTGTCGTTTTAACTTACTCAATTTAAATTGTTCAAAATGTAAAGTCATGTCTTTTTGAAGAAGTACCCCTCATACTGCTCACTACTTGCTTGATGCTTCACCATGAAATTAAAGATTTACGTATTATTCTTGATCCTTAATTAAATATTGACTCTCATATTTCGTATATGATTAATAAGGCCATTAATGTCCTTGGCTTCATCAAGCGGTGGTCGAAAGAGTTTAATGATCCCTACACCACTAAAACGCTTTATACATCCTTAGTACGTCCCATTCTTGAGTATGGATCTTCTGTGTGGTCCCCACAATACTCGATTCACCAGGATAGAATAGAATCTGTGCAGAAGAAATTTCTTCTATTTGCCCTAAGAAGTTTTAACTGGGTTGCTGGAGTTGACTTACCCCCGTATTCTAGTAGACTCCTTTTAATAAATCTTCCCTCCCTGCTAAACCGTAGAGCTATGCATGGAGTATTATTTATTACTAACCTACTTAATGGTGAAATCGACTCATCAGTTCTTCTGAGTCGAATTAAATTTAATGTCCCAATTAGATCTTCAGGTAACATTTTACCCCTTAGCCTTGATCGTTGCTTCAGCAACTATTTAATTCATGAACCATTTCATGTTTCATGTTCTGTGCACAATAAATTCTTTCGGTTTTCCCTCTGAAGTTTTAACTAGGTTCCTGGAGTTGACTTACCTCCGTATATAAGTAGACTTCTTTTAATAAATTATTCCACCCTGTTAAACCGTAGAACTATACGTGGAGCATTATTTTTTACTAATATACTCAACGGTGAATTCGACTCATCAGTTCTTTTGAGTCGAATTAAGTTAAATGTCCCAATTGGATTTTCACGTAATTTCTTACCCCTTATCCTTGATCGTTATTTGAGCAACTATTCAACTCATAAACTATTTCGTGTTATATGCTCTGACACAAACAACAACAAGCTTTTTTCTTTTGTTTCCTTGGAGGCATCAATTTCAGTTCTAAAAAGATCGATTCTTTTTGCCTTATCAAATCGTAACCACTAGTTACTAATCTAATGTTGGTCTGATTGGGGTTTTCCCAATCCACACAACAAATGTTGGACCACTTTCTTTCTAAATTTACCTAAGCGTTAACGTTAACTTAATAAATGTTATTATTATTAGCCTTAATTTACTTTCAGATTTAAATATTATTTTATATTTTAATTTTAATTTGATTATTTTTTGTTTCAATTAATTTTGATTTCATGTCAACTGTCCATAGTTGACAATAAATTGATCACGTCCCTTTAAGAAGTGCATAATAAATGTTGATACCATGCCCACCTTTTCCGCCTCCAACGTCGACCAATGATATTCCCCAAACAATTTTTGATCGCCGTGCCATATGCCTGCCGCCTCAAAGGTCTTGTCTTAATTCTACTACCACAAAATTAATTGAGACTGTCTTAAGGCAAGTATTGTTTTTTCAACTAAAGCAAAAAAATTTCACAAGGAAGCTTTTTCAGGGGCGTCGCAAAAAAAAAAAACGAGTATACCGCAGTCGGTTGCGTCTGACTGACACGTTTCTACCTGTATTTATTATTAAATAATTATTAGGTCAAAATCAAATTGAAAATCTAATTTATACAATTCTCCTGTCACAGCGTACGAGGACATACTCCTCCGAAACGGTTTGACCGATTCTTATGAAATTTCGCATGAGCATTCGTTAGGTCTGCGTGAAGATTGTTATCTATGTTTATGTCCTCAAGTGACATTTAAAAACATAGTGGCGCATAGTTATTTTTGGCTATGCCAAGACTATGATACCCTTCACACAGCCAAATCAATGCTCCCCTCACTTAATTATGTTGCTGTGCAGTTGTTGGTAATTTTTCACAAATATTTTTACTCTTGAGCGTCATTTACTTGTTCGTGTGCGACAACAACAAAAATTTGACATGTAGGTACTTGAAAGTGCACGACAGAGACAACAATTGATAGTACGATATGGTCAATTTGTATGGTAGCTATGTCGTAGAATGCTCCGAGCGGGATGAAATTTCATAGTGAACAAACCCGACATGATCTAAGCAATCTGTGATAGTTTCATCAAGATCGGCTCAGCAGTTTGGCCGGAAATCGTGTTGACATGGTAAATTTATATGGTGGCTATATCGTAGAATGCTCCGATCGGGATGAAATTTCATAGTGAACAAACCCGACATGATCTAAGCAATCTGTGAAAGTTTCATCAAGATCGGTTCGGCAGTGGATTTTATGCATTAATAAGGCGTGCAAAACTGCACATCCAAACCAAATTAGCGCAATTCCCAATTCGATTGGCATTTGCAACCACAATCAATAAAGCTCAAGGTCAATATTTATAATTGTTTGGTTTTGATTTAGAAGCGGATTGCTTTTCACATGGACAACTGTATGTTGCGTGTTCCCGAGCAAACCAGTTTGTTTTTATGTCTACGCAGACAGTGGAAAAACAAAAAATATTGTATATCCACAAGCATTGTAAAGTAAACTTATATGAAATGCATTTTTTGTTTTGTTTCTCATTGCTCAACCATTCAGTCACAATGTGCCACTGCGATGTGGCAGCGTACAGCTAGTGTTGTTATAATGATGTGACTCTAGCTGAAACAATATACGCATGCCAGTTATTGAATGGTATGATGGGGAGCTGGGGGCGCTATGGGTGGGCGTGGCTTTAAAATTGTTGATGGAGTTTTCTAGGGGATGCCAGTAGCTATCTTCCTACCAAATTTGGTAACTCAGGCTCAAAATTTATACGCATACCAGTTTTTGAAAGGTTTAGGGGGGTAGGAGGCTGGGGTGTTAAGAATGGGCGTGGCATCAAAAGTTTTGATGCATTTTTTTGATGGATGCCAGCAGCTATCTTCCTGCCGAATTTTGTAGCTTTAGCTGTGGGAAATAAAAGGATTTATCTTTTTTGAGTTATCGAACTTATCGATTTGCCAGCCCCTAAGAAATTGAAGAACCCAATTTTGACACTTAACTGACACTTAACTGAAAAAGATATTTGCAAAGTTCCAAGTCTCTAGCTTGAAGGGTGTCGAAAATAGTAACGAAAGTACGGACGGACAGACACCATGACGGACATTGCACAAACCCAATATACCCTTCGGTATTCACTACTAACAAATAATAGGCAACAATTCCAAGAAGTTGTGAAAATAAAATATTAAGTGGTAAGCTAACGCAAATTAGGTAACTCTTACTGTAAGGATGAAGGATTTAAAAGGCAGTATCGATTTGACAAATTGCCCAGCCCCAATCTTGACGCCTTATCTAACCAACCCATATGCAGGGATAATTGCAAAGTTGCAAACTTTGGTTTAAAGAGTGTCACAACTAGTTGCGTTAAACCGGACGGACAATGCAAGATTACAATTCTTTTAATTTCGCTATTAAAATAAAAAAGAAGATTGATTTATACAAAAAAACATAGTGGCGCATAGTTAATTTTGGCTAAGCCAAGACTATGATACCCTTCACACAGTCAAATCAATGCTCCCCCCTCTTATGTTTCTGTGCAGTTGTTGGTAATTTTTCGCTAATATTTTTACTTTTGAGCGTCATTTACTTGTTCGTGTGCGACAACAACAACAATTCGACATGTAGGTACTTGAAAGTGCACGACAGAGACAACAATTGATAGTACGATATGGTCAATTTGTATGGTAGCTATGTCGTAGAATGCTCCGAGCGGGAACAGTGATCTAAGCAATCTGTGATAGTTTCATCAAGATCGGCTCAGCAGTTTGGCCGGAAATCGTGTTGACATGGTAAATTTATATGGTGGCTATATCGTAGAATGCTCCGATCGGGATGAAATTTCATAGTGAACAAACCCGACATGATCTAAGCAATCAGTGAAAGTTTCATCAAGATCGGTTCAGCAGTTTGGCCGGAAATCGTGTTGAAACTGACAGACGGACAGACGGTCGGACGGACGGACGGAAATCAATTCCTGAGCTCGTCCGGATCATTTTGATATGTAGTTTATGGGGTCTCCCATCATTCCTATAAGGCGTTACAGATTCATGACAAAGTCAATATACCCTGTGAAGGGTATAATTATTTAATTATAGTTACCTAAGCTTAAGGAGCATTTAAATGTTGGGATATTTGTGATTCGTGCCCTATTCCCCATTTTTTTGTGACACATTCCGGCAAAATGTACTTTTATAATCTATCAAAACAATGTAGCAATTGCTTTAAAATATATTCCTTTGTCCCAGTCTCTCCTCTACATTGCTAAAGTTAAATTTTTTTTTGGACTTGTGCCAAACGCATTAATGCGTTTTGGTTGGCGTCTGATTACGCTCAACAAGTGTTGAGAACTTGATTTTTTTCAGGAAAATCTATAATTTTTCAATGTCAAATCCCGGAATTTTTATATATATTTTATTTCATATTGGGTCACTTGTTGCGGCATATTGTCGGTGATATTTTGTACAAAAAAAAAACTTTTTGAGTGCATAATTTTGGATCAAGCCGCCAAAAGTCTTAACACATCATATATGGGGAAGAATTCAGAGATATCCCGCTATGCAATATCACTTCGATAAATGCAGAAGCGCAATGCAGGCGGCTCAAAAGGTTGTTAATGGACCACTAACTGTACCCGAAAAACAGCACAGTGTCAATTTCGTCCAAGTTACTCATAAATACGGTCGGGAGAGACCGGCATGTGATCAATTTTTTTAACTCTTAAAATAAAAAAAAAAGCTGGATGATTGGGTGCCACACGTGTTGACGAAAAAAATATTTGGGTCGAATAAACGCATGCGATACGCTAATGAATCGGAAAGAACTCGACCCATTTTTTAAATAGATGTTGACTGGTGATTAAAAGTGGATCGCAACGTCAAGCAAAAACTAATGAAAACTTTGCAGTCGGAGGCAGCCGACTGCGGTATACTCGATAACTGTATTAAAACCGGTAAACAAAAAGACCTGATTGCAATGGGGTACGGATGCGAAGGCATTAAAGCTGTCTCAAATATAGTCTGTTGCAAATAGGGATGCCACCAGCTTCCTTCCAAATTTAATTACTATTGCTCAAAGTTTGTGGAGGACGGTGGGCTGGAGGCGGTATGAGTGGGCCTGGCATGCAAATTTTTCCTGCAGATTTTTTTGGAATGGCATCTTCCTTCAAAATTATGTGACTCTAGCTCAAAGCTTGGAAAAGGTGGTATAGGGGGGCTGGGGGGTTTATGGGTAGGCGTGGAATCAAAATTTTTCCTGCATATCTTTGTAGGTCGTTACCAGTTATCTTCATACTAAACTTGGTGGCTGTAGCTTGTAAAATGTGGGCGAATGGGGGATTCGGGCGGTATGGGTAAGAGTGGCATCTAAATTTTTGATTCAGATCTTTGGGAATCGCTACCAGCTTCTTCCTACAAAATTTGGTGGCTCGAGCTCAAAATCTGTGGAAGATACGCGCATTCCCGTTTTTTTATGAAGCGTTGGGGCGGCTATGGCGGTATGGGTGAGCGTTATATCCAAAGTTTTGATGCAGGTTTTTGGGGTCATCATCTATATATTTTATTATTATAAATCATCAGCTATCAAATTTGGTGGCGCTAGCTCACAAACTGTGGAAGTAATAAGCGTTTCTGATATCAAACTACAGGGCTGAGGGCGGAATGGGTTGGCGTGGCTCCAAAACGTTTAATGTTTTTTTTTTTTTTTTTTTTTTTTGGGTTTTCAGTTGCTATCTTCTTACTAAATTTGGTAGTTCTAGCTGTAAGGATGTGTGAAAAAGGTGGATTTATCGATTTTGAGCTATCGAACTTATCCATTTGCCAGCCCCTCAGTTATCGCAGAGCTCCAATCTTGACACGTTATCTGCCCTGGCCATAGATAAAGCCGTGTAAAGGAGTAATTTTGCCAGGGGTATAAACTCAGTCTGGCCAGGTACACCACATAAGAATATTTATGTATTTTGGTGGGACTATAACGCGTGCGGTTTTACAAGTTGGAAGGGGAAACGCCGGCGTCGACACCAACGCGACGGCCGACACACTCAGCGGCCAGAGTATAAAACGACTCAGCTTGACTCGCGTACGAGCGTGTACAAAAACCAAAGAAGAGAAATAGAAAGAAAGAAAACACACAGCAATTTCACTCCAGTGGGTCACGGACTTACCGGCGACCAATTTATTCAATTTCTATAAAAGGTTATATGCACAAGAAAGCCTAAACCTAACTACATATATATATACTTATATATATGAACCACCGCGAACTATCCCCTCTTACCTTATCTTTACTAAACTCTATATCTTTGCTACTAACTCGTTAACTACTTCACGTCCTCTCACTTTCATACGTCAATCGCAACTCCCTCGCCCACGCTTCGGCTTCGGCCCAAGTTGCAGATTCTGCCACTCCCCACACTTGCTCGTGACCGTGGTGGATTTGATGATCGCAGCTGGCGCGCTGCATCTTGCGACTCTGCGTTTTGGGGCGGTTGTATTTAAATTCTTAGGCGTTAGGCGTCAATCAAAAATATGTACATCCACTAAATCTAACTACTTTACACTCCTTGCGTTTATTAAATATAAATACTGCGCACTCCTTGCGTCTAACAAAACTATACCTACAGCTTGAACAACCCATGCGCTTCTTGCGACTTAAAAATTATAAATATAATACAAAAATGTAAGCCAAATAAACAATGCGCTACTTTGCGACTTTAAACTATAAATGTAATATGGTAAATAAAAATAAATCAAATAACTAATAAATATAACTCTTTGTAAACTAAATCAACAATGCGCTCCTTTGCGACTTTAAACTATAAATATAATATGATATAACTATTTGTGAAGGGGCCGACGCGGCCTACTTCACACCCCCCCCCCCCCCCCCCCTTTCTTAGGTAGCGTGAAAGTTACGTGCCCGAATGCGTTCCTTGTCACGCCGTGCATCTCTCCGTCCACCTTCACATTGAACCTGGACTGGTGGGCCCTCGACGTGCAACTTGCCAACGCCTCCGATATGGCCCTGACCGCGGCGTCGGTAAGTTCATCTTCGTCTGGGAATACTGCCCAATTGGCGGGGCGTATCGCCCACGTTTTTGGCGGTAGTACCTGCTCCTGGGTTGGTGGCTCGGTCACCCTCGCAGACTCTAATTCGGCCACCACGGATTCCAGGCCCTCCTCCCACAAGTCGAGGACGTCCTTGGGCGGAACGACTACGTCCTCCACTCTTCGCTCCTCCTCGCTCGATACTGCCGTGTCCCGTCCACCACTCCCAGCTGCGGGTGCTCCTTCAGCAGGTCTGCTGTCACTCTGAGCTCCACCGGTGGGTGTCCGATCTGTTGCCGGGCGTTCGGGTTGTGGAGCGGCTTTCTCGGCATCCGGGCTCGGTGCTCGGAAGCCTGGTATCTTCACGAACACCGTGGACGTCTCCACCGTCATAAAAATGATTCCGCCCTCCACGACGCAGGCGGTCTCTTTTCGGTGGTGGTGCAGCGTGTGCCTATACGTCGAAGTAGCTTGGTTGCGCTGCTCTCGTTCGAGACCCTCGGTGGTGCCCTCGCTATCCTCCTCGTCACCGCTGCTGATCACGTACGTGAGTTGTCCGCTCATCTTGGGTATTCTGTGGGCTTTTAAACACAATCGGTTAGTCTTAATTTATGAATTCAAATTTGGTTAGTGTTAATAAAAAGAGAATAAAGGGATTAATTAAAACTGTGACAAGTCTGATTTTTGTCAGACGCTCGGTCGGGCTGGTCATCTTCTCCGTGCTCCTCTCCCTCTTCATAGAATGGTTTCAGTTGCGCAATGCTGGCGAGTATGCTCTTTCTTTGTCCTTCTTTTACCAATCGCACGATATTCGGTGATACGAACTTTTTCACGAGGAATGGGCCATCGAACTTGGGAGCGAGTTTCGCCGCGAAACCTTCACTGGTTTTAGAGAGTTGGTGTGCTCTTAATAGCACCAACGTATTGAGTCCTGGTCGCCATTCTCTTCTCCTGAGGTTATAGTTCCTCCCTTGGTCCTTCGACGCTCTCTGCAAATTTTTCTGGACGATACTGAAAACTTCCTTTAATCTTCTTGCCCGGTCTTCTGGTGCTTGCTGCATACTTCCGGATCCGGGTGTCTTCTCGTCGTACAAGGAAGCTGGTATGCGGGGCTCTCTCCCCTGCATCAGAAAAGCCGGTGAAAATCCTGTAGAGTCCGCCACACTGGAGTTAACCGCCAACGAAATTTCCGGTAACAATTCGTCCCACGAACTTTGGTGACCTGTTATAAACTGCGCGATCATCGTCTTTACTGTACGATTGGTCCATTCTGTTTGGTTTTCTTGTGGACAATATGGGGCAGGGTGCTGCAATTCCACGCCCAACGAGTTCAAAAACGACTTAAAATTCCGGCTCGTAAACTGTACACCGCTGTCGCATACAAACTTTCTGGGTATGCCAAAACGACATAATACACGCTCACGGAACGCCTTCTGCAGTTGGGCCGCTGTCGCTCGCTTCAAGGGGACCAGCTCCACCCATTTTGAAAACGCGTCATGGAATACCAGGAGCATCGTGTTCCCGTGTTTCGAGCGCGGTAAGGGCCCTACAAAGTCGGCGCATAGTACAGCCATGGGCTCGGCCACCTGTCGCGTCAACATCTGACCAGCCGGCTTTACTTGTTCCGTCTTAAACCTCTGGCACGATTCGCAGTACTTAACGTACTTTGCCGCATCTCGGAACATTCCAGGCCAGTAGTAGCGTTGTGCTAGACGCATTATCGTCTTCCGTACTCCTTGGTGCCCGGCCGTCGGTGCGTCGTGGCACTCCAACAACACTCGTTTCCTCTGATCCTCATCGATGCACAGCTTCCAGGGGATGTAGTCGTCGTCATCCGCACGGTGTCCGAGGTGTCTATAGAGTTGACCGTTCTCTTCCATATAATCGGCGTAGTTCACTGGGTCTTTAGCCATCTTTTCTTTCATCCTCTCGATCCACTTGCCGGACGATTTTTCCTGTACCGCTTGCTGAAAGTTCTCCACGGGTTGCCGGGATAAGGCGTCCGCTACTACGTTGAGCTTCCCTCGTCTGTACCGTACGTCATTTTGGTACTGCTGCAGCTCCAGTGCCCAGAGCGCTATCCTCCCCGACGGGCTCTCGATCGAATTCAACCATTTCAAAGCCATATTTTCGGTCACTACCTCGAACCGATATCCTTCCAGGTAGCATCTCATCTTCCGGATTGACCATACTATAGCCAGACACTCCTTTTCGGTCGCTGAATAATTTTTTTCAGCCTTATTCAGTTTCCGATTCGTGTAAGCTATCACGCGTTCCTGTTGATCGATCGTCTGTGTGAGTACCGCTCCGAGACCAAAATCGCTGGCGTCCGTCTGCAGGACAAATTTTTCTGCAAAATCCGGACAGGCCAGGACCGGTGCGGTCGTCAAGCTATGTTTGCGGGTCTCTAGCGCTGCCTGTTGTTCCTCTCCCCATGACCATTTCCTAGATTTTTTTAATAAAGCTGTGATCGGTTGCACCACTGTAGCGAAATTCGGCACGAATCGTCGATACCAGGAGGCCATGCCCAGGCAACGTCGCAGCTCCTTACAATTGGTTGGGGCCTTCAAGTTCTGGATCGCTTCTACTTTGGCGGGGTCGGTTTTGATCCCGTCGCCGCTCACTAGGTGTCCCAGGTATATCAGCTCCTTCTGAGAAAACAAACACTTCTTACGATTCAGCTTCAAGTTGGCCGCTCTCAAACGCCTGAAGACTTCCTTCAAATTTGTCACGTGCTGCTCCTTTGTCGCTCTGATTACTATTATGTCGTCCAGATAGGCCAATGCATGTGGCTCCATATCTGGTCCGATAACCGTTTCCAAAGCTCGTTGGAATGTCGCACACGCCGAGTGCAAACCGAAAGGCATTACGCGCCAGTGGAATAAACCTCTACCGGGTACTGTAAATGCTGTACACTCCCGACTATCCGCAGCCATGGGAATTTGCCAGTAACCGTGCTTGAGGTCGAGCTTGGAGATGTATCGCGCGTGACTTAATCGCTCCAAAATGTGATTAATCCTGGGAACGGGGTATGCACCTGGCAAGGAATGTGCATTGAGTTGCCTATAGTCGGTGCACATCCGCCACTCGCCTGTTTTCTTTTTAACTAGCACGATCGGGGCACTGTGCGGGCTGCGGGAGGGCTCTATCGCGTCGGCTAGCAGCAGCTCGTCCACCTGTTCGTTGATCACCTGTTGCATCGGAGGGTTTTTAGGGTAGTACCTCTGCTTAATCGGCTTGTCGTCCCTCATGATGATCCGGTGCTCAGCTACGTGTGACTTCCCTTGCAGCTCGTCAAAGAGAGCCAATTCCGCTTTCAATGTTTCCTTTATCTCTGGTTCCAAGTCCTCTGGCCACTCGTTTTCCCTGGTTTCGATGCTTTCCACCGGTGTTATTGCGAGGCCGGGTACGACGCACCCTCCTACCTCGCCGAACCGTTGTACTCCTGCCGTTGTCGTGTCCACGCTGTCTCCTCGAACCGTTCCCACGGCGATGCTGGGTTGAGGTGCCCCAGGGGCATCCTTCTCCTGCCTTGATCCGCCGTCCTCCTCCGGTTTGCTCACAACTGGCTCACGTTCCATTAGGACCTGCTCCTCCTCTATGTCTGGTACTTCCACAGCTTCCAAAATTTACCTAGCCTTGCCACACTCGATGGTCGCCCCCACCCGGCACAAAAAGTCTATCCCTAGTATAATGTTGTCTAGCATCGAGGGCATCACGAGCATACTCACCGTGACCTCTGTCCCCGCTAGACCAACTTTAACCCTCAATAGCTTCTTTACCTCCAAGGTGGACCCATCGGCTAGGCGAATTTTCGCGCAGGCGTCCAGCATCTCGCCCCCGCTGGTCACCTTGCGGGAAAACTCCTCACTAATAAAACTCCTAGTCGCCCCTGTATCTACTGTCGCAGTCGCTACTTGGTCCCCCACTCTTACAGTAGCGACTATCCGCCCGTCTTCCACTCTTAAAGGGTATTCTAGGTTCGGGACTGGTTCACGTCGGCCCCCATCGGGTCCCGTCCCGGATGGTGCCGCATATCGTTTCCCGCCCTAGACTGCTGACAACACTGGCTGGTATTGACCCCCTTGGCCCCACACTGTCGACAAAACTGTACCCGTGGATTGGGGCACTCCTTGGCAAAATGACCCTCTTGCGAACAGTTGTAGCATAGCCTCTTCCCGCCTAGAGCCCTCGGCTGTTCTTGGCTGATCCTCCCGTTTGAAATTACTCCCGTATGCCCAAGCGGTGGCGTATTCCCCACGTTACCGCTTGACCTTGGCTGTGGTTGCGTCCGGAAAGGATTAAAATGTTTGGCGGGGGCTACCTCACCGGCTAATCCGTCCGAATACCTACTACCCCCGGTCCTACCCCGTGCTGCACGCTTTCGACTTTGTTGACTCACGTTCTCGTACTCGGCTGCCATCTGAGTTAGCTGCGCCAGGGAGGAGAAGTCCCCTCTACGAATGTACAAACGGTACTCGGGTGCCAAATTCTCGTATACCCTATACAATTCTTGTTCTGCCCTGTACCCCGCGTGGTACATCATACCCCGCAGCTCGAGCAAGTAGTCCTTGAACGGCTCGTTATCATGTTGCCGTCGTGCCCGGATACTGTATTCTAACCTGTCGAAATACTGGGGCGGTAGAAAGAACTCCAAGAACTCGGCTTTAAATGTCGCCCAAGTCGCGTCCCTTAGCCTACTTATTGATAGCCACCGCGCGGCTTTACCCGTTAGAGCCTCGCTCATCGCCCTCGGCAACCGGTCTAAGCCTATGTCGTATGACAACGCCCTGTCCTCAATTGCCTCCAGGAAAACTAATGGGTCGGTGCACCCATTGAACAGGATACCCCACTTCCGGACTAGTTCGGGGACGTTCCTAGCGGTACTACAGCAATCACTATGGGGGTTCGCCTGTCTCACCGGGGTATCTTCCCCGGATGCCAGAGGCGACCCTACTCGTATATCGGGGATACATGCTGTATTCTGTGGGGAAAATTCATTATAAATCGTACTGTTGGAGGGCGGAAGCAAATGTTCCGTGCCACCGGTCTGTATCGATGGGATTGCCGCATCTGATTCAGATTTCTGCCTGGGTCGTATTCCTCCAACAGAAGTGGCAGTCCGGGTAGGCGACACTGGGATCTTTGCGAACCGCAACTCCCATTCCGCTAACCGGGCCCATATATCGGTGGTATGACCACCTTGCCTTATGAAAGTACATACCAGCTTCCGGTAGTCAGTTACCGTGGCACACTTTTCCAATCCGAGCTCCCGGACGATATCCTCTAGATCCTCCTTATGGCAGTGGTAGACCCATTGCACACCCACACCGGGGTTGCTGCTTTCTACGACCTCCACTCGGGCGGGCTCGATAGTCTTGGGTTTATCCATCTAATCAAAAAAAAAAATAAAATAAAAAAACGAACACAGAAAAAAAATTCCGTCTCGAGCCGTTTATGTCCCGCTTCGCAAAAATTTGCACTCTTAATCTGGCGCTGTTTATCGCGGTTACCGTTTTGTTACGAAATTTAAAAAAAAAAAAATTTTTCCGAATTTTTCCCGGTGTAAAAAAAAACCTTTTAACTTATCACTGTCTGTCGCGGTTATTCCTTTTATTACGAAATTAAAGAATTTTATATTTTTTTTTTTTGCAGTGTAATTATTATTTTCTGTTAGCTGGTCAGTGTTTATTGCGGTTATTTTATTTTATTGCGGAATGAATTTTATTTATTTATTTATTTTTTTTAAAGTATAATAAAATTTTCCTGTTAACTTTTTTTTTCCGCTGTACGCTTACACGGTCGAGGCCCACTGTACGGCGACTTCACGTAAGTCCGATACTCGACCCGAACCGATGGGACAGCTCCGCACTCAAAATAATAGGCAATTTTTATTTCGCGGTCGAAGCCCACTGTGCGACAACACCACGACTTTTGCAGCGGCCTGTACCAGCTACTGTTACGCCGTTCATTGACCGCTTACACACTTTGCCGACACTTTCGTTGCGCCGCAGGTGTTCACTTATGCACAGCCTCGAACGCGAACCGCTAGTTTGATCGGTGTGTCTTCTTCCACCGTCAACTTCGTTGCGCCGCAAACGTTTCTAAGGCAATGCTTCTCGACCGCGAACAGTTATTCTTATCAGCACTTGCCTTTCGCCGTCACTTTCGTTGTGCCGCGACGATTGCACAAAACCGCGCTCAAAAACCGTTCTCGCTGGCCACTTGTAAAGCAGGTTATCGCCGGGTATACCCGCACTTCACTTTAATGCACTTTTCCTTCCACACTTGTTGGTGATATTTCTGGGGCTTTAATACCAGATTATACCACACCTTTGCACTTTAGAGTCCCTGCTCGGGCGCCACTTGTAAAGGAGTAATTTTGCCAGGGGTATAAACTCAGTCTGGCCAGGTACACCACACAAGAATATTTATGTATTTTGGTGGGACTATAACGCTTGCGGTTTTACAAGTTGGAAGGGGAAAAGCCGGCGTCGACACCAACGCGACGGCCGACACACTCAGCGGCCAGAGTATAAAACGACTCAGCTTGACTCGCGTACGAGCGTGTACAAAAACCAAAGAAGAGAAATAGAAAGAAAGAAAACACACAGCAATTTCACTCCAGTGGGTCACGGACTTACCGGCGACCAATTTATTCAATTTCTATAAAAGGTTATATGCACAAGAAAGCCTAAACCTAACTACATATATATATACTTATATATATGAACTACCGCGAACTATCCCCTCTTACCTTATCTTTACTAAACTCTATATCTTTGCTACTAACTCGTTAACTACTTCACGTCCTCTCACTTTCATACGTCAATCGCAACTCCCTCGCCCACGCTTCGGCTTCGGCCCAAGTTGCAGATTCTGCCACTCCCCACACTTGCGTTTTGGGGCGGTTATATTTAAATTCATAGGCGTTAGGCAGCGTTTACAATGTCAGCTTAGCTTGGATTGAAGCTTTTAAAAATCTGAAATCCACGCTGGTAGTTTACAATGTCAGCGTGGAAACCAGTTCGAATTTTCGAAATTGTATTACAGCTGCTTATGAGCTTTGAACAGCTGATGCTTGTTTCATGTTTGTGGCAAAAATTTATAAAGTGAATGAAAACCGGAAGCAGAAGCAGCTGATTCGAACTCGGCTTGCACATGTGAAATGGCGCGAAAATTAAACGATTTGCTTTTCTTACAAAACAATGATTTTATTGTTATATATGCGTTAATATGAACTAAATAAATATTAAATAGTGAATTATATTAACATTTACCTCTGTATTGAGTAAAATAGTGGTAAAAACATTGTAGCTTACGAAGATGCGACACCTATTGACAGCCATTTTGAGTAAAATAGAGGTTAGACGTTGGTGCTTTCAAGCACATGTTGCTAATTTCGAAAATGCGACACCTATTGACAGCTTTTAAAACTCAATTTTCGAATAGCTTTTTCCACTCCAAGCTGAGATGCAAGCAAGACCGGTTACAGATTGGAAATGAGGGAGACAAACTTATGTGAAAAATATGTGTGTCAGACAGGAACAAAACATTTTCCAATCTCACGCTGACATTGTAAACGCTGCCTTAGGCGTCAATCAAAAATATGTACATCCACTAAATCTAACTACTTTACACTCCTTGCGTTTATTAAATATAAATACTGCGCACTCCTTGCGTCTAACAAAACTATACCTACAGCTTGAACAACCCATGCGCTTCTTGCGACTTAAAAATTATAAATATAAAAAATGTAAGCTAAATCAACAATGCGCTCCTTTGCGACTTTAAACTATAAATGTAATATGGTAAATAAAAATAAATCAAATAACTAATAAATATAACTCTGTAAACTAAATCAACAATGCGCTCCTTTGCGACTTTAAACTATAAATATAATATGATATAACTATTTGTGAAGGGGCCGACGCGGCCTACTTCACAGCCGCAAAGTTTCAAGTCTCTAGCTTAAAGAGTGAGGAAAAAAGTTGCGTTCATACAGACGGACGGACAGACACCATGACGGACATTGCATAATCCCAATAGACTCGTTACCTTCGGTATCGAGTATAAATTTCGTTGGCAAAGTGCAATGAACCGGCCCAAACCATTGCCATCACCGGATTGACGGCTAGGATGGTTTTGCTGTGTGCTTTGTGGGACTGAGAGGATCTCATCCACTAAGTGCTGCTCAACTATTCGCTCATCTTTTGCGAGGAAGGTTAATTCTATATAAAATAGTAATAATTGGAAGCGTTGCAGTCAGACGCAACAGACTGCGTTATACTCGTGACCAGTTTTAAAACCAGTAAAAAGAAGCCTGATTAGGGTACGGATGCGGCAGGCGTGTACTTTGCCTTAAAGATTCTTCGATGCAGATGGGGATGCTACCAGCTATCTTCCTTCCAAATATTTTTGACTCTTGCTCAAAGTTTGTAAAATCTGAAGAAAGGGGGGCTGGGAGCGGTATGGGTGGGCGAGGCATCCAAATGATTGATGCAAATGTATGTGAAATGTCTTCATACCAAATTTGGTGACTCTAGCTCAAAAATTGTAAAAGGTTGTCGGGAGAGCCCGACTAGAAGATACCCTGAACCCAGTTGCAATAAATAAATTAAATTTATAATTGACTTCGGTATATTGACTTAGCTTCAATCGATTAAATTCGATATCTCCGGTGTTTCTTAACCGATTTGGACGAAACTTTCAGAAAAGTTCTATCGTTTCCCATAACTTCAACCCTAGTTTTTACATTTTCCAAATTCGATATTTTTTGTTATCGATACCATGTGTGTATCGGAAACCAGAATAGTTATCGATGGTTTGAAGCAAACTTGTTCTGCTAATGGTATAGGAGAACTTATATACAAAATGTGAAGTTTCTTACTCTTGTAGTCTCTGAGATCCTGGCGTTCATAAAGACGGACAGACGGACATGGCTATATCGTCTCGGCTGTTGATGCTGATCAAGAATATATATACTTTATGGGGTCGGAGATGCTTCCTTCTGCCTGTTACATACTACCCTTATACCCTTATTTACCCATAGGTTAAGGGTATAAAAATGTAATGTTTGAAAACTAAACAACAGCACTTTAGTTTCATGTGCTCTACAACATTTATGTAGGTATGTATTTACATCTGTATATGTACATTCATATGTACACACACACATAAACAAATTTTTGTAAATTAAAAACTCACTTACCGATTTGATAAAATTACTTTGATATTATCACGAATGGCTTTTGCTTTCGCTTGAACTACGCCTTAAATATTTTGCCAATTTATAGTTAAAGGATTTTTAAAGGCCTTGCATATTGGGTCTAAAATTTTTAAAACCCTGAATCTTTCAGCATCACTAAGAGTGGGCGCCCATTTTTGGTGACCACCCTAACACATGCATTTATTACTTCATCTTTAGCCAGTTTCACTTTTAAATTGGGCTCCTCCAAAAAATTGCTGATCGGCGGCTGTTGCTTTTTTATACCCTTCACATGTGAAACAGGGTATATTGACTTTGTCATGAATCTGTAACGCCTTAAAGGAATGATGGGAGACCCCATAAACTACATATCAAAATGTTTAGGACGAGCTCAGGAATTGATTTCCGTCCGTCCGTCCGTCCGTCTGTCTATTTCAACACGATTTTCGGCCAAACTGCTGAACCGATCTTGATGAAACTTTTACAGATTGCTAAGATCATGTCGGGTTTGTTCACTATGAAATTTTATCCCGATCTGAGCATTCTACGATATAGCCACCATATAAATTTATCATATCAACACGATTTCCGGCCAAACTGCTGAACCGATCTTGATGAAACTTTCATAGATTGCTTAGATCATGTCGGGTTGGTTCACTATGAAATTTCATCCCGATCGGAGCATTCTACGACATAGCCACCATACAAATTTACCATATCAATACGATTTCCGGCCAAACTGCTGAACCGATCTTGATGAAACTTTCACAGATTGCTGAGATTATGTCGGGTTTGTTCACTATGAAATTTCATTTCGATCGGAGCATTCTACGACATAGCCACCATACAAATTTACCATATCGTACTATTAATTGTTGTCTCTGTCGTGCACTTTCAAGTACCTACTTGTCAAATTGTTGTTGTTGTCACACACGAACAAGTAAATGACGCTCAAGAGTAAAAAGATTTGCGAAAAATTACCAACAACTGCACAGAAACATAAGAGGGGGGAGCATTGATTTGCCTGTGTGAAGGGTATCATGGCCTTGGCATAGCCAAAATTAACTATGCGCCACAATGTTTTTGTTAATTTTTTCGCTTTTGGCACGCTGCTTGTGAATTTCAGGGTGCTTGCGTTTTTTTAAATTTGTGGCCCGTCGGCCAATTAATTTAACGCTACAGTTTTTACACTGGCTTACTTTGGTCTGAGCGTTATACTCAATAAACTTTTGTACTGAAATCATTGTCAAACAACGTTAGATTCTCTAATGCCAAAAATAGTACAAAGCAGATCGCGACTTGCGCATGCCGTTCCGTTACAACGTCACGGGTGTCATTCGAAGAGTTGCCACCCCATGACATTCTTCTTATATAAATTTGAGCCATACAAATGATACACAAAACAAGTAAATTTTACGATTTTTGGAAACCATAAAAAGAACACACGCTTTGCACATTTTTTAAATGCCGTTGGTTTTTAGTTTTCAACCAATAGAACAACGCGAACGGTGTCGTCGCTGGTGTCGCCGCAGTAGATGACCAATTTTGTGGCGCCTTAATGCCGACAGCTGACTGCTGCATGTGTATTATACGTTTATATTTAATTGGAAGCAAATAAAATTATTGAAGCCAAAAAAAACCAAAATTATTGCTTTACTTGTGCGCAAAATGCAAACATGGTTTAACGAATATCCCAGTTTGTTTGGACATTCACTTGATGAAAAGCTGTTTTACTCATATCTGCACTGTTTAAACCAAGTATTGATCGGTTTCGAACCAACTGGGAATGCAGCCAACCAACGGGGAAAATTTGAATAAGATTCCCATTGTACAAATGGGAATCTAATACAAAAAAATGCGGCATCTTCGAGTTCCAATTACATACTTGCATCTTGCTGTAGTGGAATCGGGGTATAAGATCAAAACGCATTGGAAAAGTGTGCATAAATATATGTACATTTATATGTATGTATCTGATGCATTCAATGTATGCACTCATAGCTAACTCAATTCTGTACAGCGTGCCGGGTTTATTTTTTGTGGCGACAGGCTGACGCACAAGCTGAAACAGATCGTCACATTTTGTTACAAATGTTCATAACCTTTTTCCACTAAATTGTGGTCGAGCTTTGGTCTTCATGCCGGGCGCGCACAGCCTGTATGCAAAATGCATGTACCCTGTTTTTTGAAACCGGTGGATAAAAATAAAACCGGTTCGGTTCACGGTTCCAATACATTGCTTGGGTTCGGTTCAGTGTTCGGTTCAACATACCAAAGAACCCGCAGATAACCGATTCCGCAGGGTTCGGTTCCGGACCGGTTTGCAGCTCTGGTATAAATGCGGCCTAATGCATCTGTTGTAAAACACCTAGTTAGCCATCAACAGGAGTACCTTGTTTGCGGCGTTGATGCGTTCCAAGAGAAATATCGTGGTGCTTCCGAATAAAATATTGTTCTAGCAAATTCATCCGTTTCACATAACTTGAAAAAAACTGTCAGTGTAGGTGCTGGAGGTTGAACTGTCGACGATCCATCATCACCTTGTATTGTTTCAGCAATTAATTGTCGTGGAAAACGCTTTGAACATTTGCCGTCGATCATACATGGTAAATTTGGATTGATTCCACCGCAGCGACCGTGTATCATATTTTTCGTGATAACTGCGAATAATTGTGAATCAATGGTTTGATCTGGAATTTCGGCCGATGTCATTCTATCAATCATATCTGGTGTTATTTTCCGTACCAACCATATCAAAATGTGAGCGTGCGGCAAGCCTCAATTGTATACATTAAGCAGCGCACGTCTCCACATCCACATCGTTGAATAGTGCTTCACGTAAATGTATGTACTGTTCAAATCTCAAACGGGCTTGATTCTGACGTATGAAATTCAATCGTTCGTTTTTGTTCACAATGTATTGATGAAAAAGTTTATTGCATGGTATAATGAGGGTATTCATTAGGTCTGTTTGATAGTAGAAAGTGTAGGGTAGTGCAGGGCAGAACAGAACACGAAAAATACAACTCTGAAAATTTTAACTGTAAAAAAGTGTAGAGCTACTATCGAACAAAAAAGGTGTAAATTAGAGCAAATGAAGCAACAGCTGACTGACATGACAAACACGAGTTTGAATAACAATGAAAATTTCACTATAAGTGAGTTAAGTGAGATCCACTTATCCAAGTGGCGATGAAGAGGATTTTTTAATGGTGCAATTGGTAGATTTCCCGGAAAAATAAATTGTGTGATGGACAATTTGAGACAAACTAAAGAATTTCAAACGCATTTCCCAGCTACAAGAGGAATTTTGTGCTTGAATTCACCCAAATAGCCTTTTCTTTATTTTCATTGGGTGCGGCAGCGGCTGCATCCTACTCTGAATATACTTCAGGCTCTGCATATTGTATAAAAAGTTATAAAATAAACTCATATGACATTTTTAATTATTGTTAAAACTTGCAATGTTTAACTGATTTCAAGAGCTCAAAACCGTAACTGACGCAAAACAGCTGTTTTGTTGTTCTACACTTTTTTCCACTTGATTTTTGGTGGTGTAGAAAAGTGCAGAAAAGTGTAAGTCAGGGCACACTAAAAAAAAAAGGGCCGAACAGTTTAGTGTAAGAATGTGCAGCTATCGAACAGACCTAATGTGTACGCATACAAATAAAACACTTGCACCAATAGCGTATTACTCTGCAAGCATTTTACTGCCCCGAACGCAACCCGACAGTTCACTTTGTAGTCAGTTCCAAAACTCCACTAGTTCTTAACTAGTAATTTTGCAACTAGTTCTCAACTAGATATTTTGCAACTAGTTCTCAACTAGTTCTTAACTAACTATTTTGCAACTAGTTCTAAAGTAATGTGATGGGTTGTCAGTTGTAAAACGTTTTCACAATCTTTATGCGTTGAGTGCTCTTTTGCTCTCTTTGCTGAAAGCCATTTGAGAGAGCAATTGCTTTGCTATGCCTTAGCGAATGGAGAGAGACAAAGAGTGTGGAAAAGAGTTAGCGAGCACATTTGCAAGCTGCAGCACAACAACGAATTACATACTGTAACTGTTTGTTATCTCTTTGTATTCTTTAATATTTACCGGTTGAATTTTGATTTCTGTGTTATGCGTTTTAAGCTTGGCTAATTTTTGCCAGTTTTAGTGCAATTGTGATCACGCTGTGCTGTGCATTTTCAAATTTTGTGCTTAAAAATCAAGGAAACAAGAGATTAAAGTAATAATATCTGTTAATTCTCATTGCGTTTACTTAAACATTCTTATTGCGTTTTCTTATACATTTTAGATCAAGGCTGTAAGATCAATAATACAGCTGCTTGGGTTAAGAAAGGGGCTGCAACGTGTGCTGGCGGACAATACAATACAAGCCTACAACGTTTCTGCCACTCACGGGAAAAGGTTATTAAAATTGCATACTAATTTTTAAAATGTGCTATTAGGTAAAAGTTTATAGACCCATTGAATCTATACTTATTTTATAAAAACAAAATATTTTTATATCTTTCAGCTTCAATACCAGAGGGGGACAAACCTCCAGAACAAGAGCTGAGGGCAGCTTTTCAAGTTCAGAAAAAGTGTTTTTTTTTTTTTAATATATGCGTTGCCAACTTCACATGAGGTGTAAATATGTTTAAAAGAAAATAAATGTTTTGTTAATAAAAAAAAATTTTTGTAATGAAAAAGATTTTTTTTTTTTTTTTACCTAAATTAGTAAGAAAATAGTTTTACATGTTAAATATTGTTGAGGTTATAATAACAGATAAGACATAGAGAACATAAAACGTGGTTGTGGTGACATGGATAGTCTCACGAACGCGTCGATTTTTATAAAAACCTTCACACGACCATACAAATAAATTTTAATAATTTTATCGAATTCGGTTTGACTGTTATTGAGTTATAAAGTCTTGTCATTTTAGTACTTGTTCTTATATATATTGAAAAAAAAGATCTGTACTATGCATATATAATGTTTGGTGTATAATATTTCACAGTTGACAATAGACTGTGCTTCACTTAGCAAGTGTCCCATTAAAAAAAAATAATTGCAAAGAATAAATAGATTTTGCAGTTTTAAAATAAAACCTGTCGTATTGTTTTGAACAGTTTGGGATCAATAATAACTACTCTCTTTTAGATGCTTATTGAAGACGAAGTTCACGGAGTCATTGAAATCCCTATTCACATTGGAGAGATTATAAATCACAGCATATTTCAGCGATTAAAGAAAATAAAGCAATTGGGACTACTCTCAGCTGCCGTACCAGGGGCTAATCATACTCGCTATGAGCACTGCATTGGGTAAGCCACATTCTATAAAATAATACAAAATAAAATGCAGTTTATTTTGACAGGACCTACAGAAGCGCGCAGGATCATCTCAACGCATTAAGGCGTAACTCGAATTTTGAGCAAGAATTGCCAGAGTGGTGTCGACTTGCTGTTGAGATTGCGGCGCTCCTTCATGACGTAGGTCATGGTCCTTTTTCCCATACCTGGGAGCAAGTTTGTGGAAAAAGCTTTAATGTAAGTAGTTTTACTTGTTAGTTAATAAGCCAATTATAATATGTAAAAATGTCTACAATATCTTGTTGGATCAGCACGAGCAAAACGGATTAATTTGCGTAGATAAAATCTTTGCTGACATGAAAACCCAGAGCTTGCGTTCTTTACGCGATGACAACAATGGACGCGGAATTCAACTTATCAAGGCACTGATACTTGGAAAACGGGAGCTGTTAACCTATCCAATGATGGGGCTCGGTTATATTTTTGATATTGTGCACAATAGTCGCTGTGGTATAGATGTAGATAAATGGGATTATTTAAGGCGCGACAACAAACGGCTTAACCTGCTAACCGATGAAGAAATTAAGTTTGATGAAATATTTCATATGTCTCGTATATCGCCGGATGGTCAGCGTGTTGAATATCGCTATGATGACTACCATCTTATTTATAAACTTTATGTGGCTCGTTGGCGATTACATATTGGCGCCTATCAGCTGCCAAAGTCCTTAGCCGTTTGCAATATATTTTGCAAAATTGTGCGACGAAGTAAGCCGGAGCTGCTGGACATAAGAGCTGGCGATGAAGATTGGTTAGATTTGTATGATGAGCGTGTACTGCAGCTAATCAATAGCGATCCGCTTTTAGTTTATTTGTGTTGTCCCGAACGCTTGTTAGAAACATCATATTGTAAGGGTCAAAATGACATTTGCCTATGCGTTAACCAGCAAAAAGTAGGACCCGGAGTTGACATGAATCCCGATCAGTCTTATTCGCTTTATGGTGATGTAAGGTATGTTTTTATGGCTGACTTCATGATATTGATAATTAACATTTTCTGTTTTTTATTCCATCATTTTTGCCTTTGGTAGTAAGAAACGCAGCATTAATCGGCTAACTAAGGCTACTTCTATCATCGCCTGCTACGAGCTGCTATAAGTTAAGGTTGTTAGCTCACGATGCATGGAAGCTAAATCGAGCTACTTTGTCAGCCCTTTTTATTTGTTTAATGGTGAAGCTAAAATTTTAATTTTTTCCATACATCTTATAAATTCATATTATGTAAACTAAAAATAATACATTTTTATACCAAGAAATGGTAAGTTATTTAGTTAATTTACTTGAAAATCAGACAGGCATTGTTTCTAACAAGTCAAATAATTAGCTAGATTTCTGTCCTTATTTCAATGACCGTATTTGCGTTTGCACGTCGGATGTATTATTTATTAATAAGCAGTTCAGAAGATAATATCAAAACTATTCTTCTTGGGTCTCTTTTGCTCTCTGTTCTATTCCGCTTTTCACTTACTTTTTTTCACTTACACTTCCCTGTGCAACTCCGGCCTGAACTGGTATAATGTTTAAGTTGTGTTGTATTTAAATTTAAATAAACGTTTGGGCACGTCCGTGCCATTCGATGGTAGATTGTAGAATGTTCTTTATTATTAATTATTTCAAACTCTTAGCCTAAAAGATATATGTATTCTTATGTATATAAAAAGAGTGTATAGAGAGAGAGAGTGTGTGTACATGCATGTAATGTGAGTGCTTGTGCGCTCTTGGTTTGCGTTCCAAATAACGTGGGATGTGCAGCGTCAGCTAAAACGGTCAGCTAGCTTGCTAGCGATCCGCGCTGAGTAATATGAGCCTGGGCCCATGCGCTGCATAATTTATATATATATTATTGTATGCAACAAAGTGTTACAAACTAAGCTTTATTGAGTCATGCATATATACACTACACCTCCCCTTTTAAAAGAATAACGTAATAAAATGGAGTTGTTCAATTGATTAGGTATATATTAATAAATGTATTGTGTCTAGATGAATGTGTATTGAGGGGATGAGTGTAGGAATGACAAAAGTTTAGTTTTGCCTGATATATTCTTCATAATATAAGAAAAATTATTATTTATTTGTTCGATAAAAATTGTTTTTTTTTTTGCTTATATTTTTCTTTAAATGTATAGCTTGAATTATGGTTAATTTAAACAATAATTAATTTTTTATTTTTTTATTTTTATTTATTTATTTATTTATTTTTTTTTTTGATGGCTGATCAGGCCTAAAATTTGAATATATTCAATGCTCGAGCTCACCTGTGTTGAATATTTTTAGCCTATTCTTATTTACTATCTGGTGTTTTTTCTTACCTACGTCTACTTTTATGTTATTTTTATCTTCTATGCTTATAACTTTGTATGGGCCTAGATATTTACTTTCTAATTTATGAGCTGTCTCATTTTTTAATAGTACTAAAGATCCTACTTCTAAACTTATGTCATTTAATTTTTTATCGTATTCTATTTTTTTTTTTTTATTTTTCTAAGTTTATTAGAATTTTTGCTTTTTTTTGAGCTGTTTGTAATCTAAACTTAAATTCTTTAGCGTAATCGTCTATGTTATATACAGGATCTATTTCACTATTGGTATTAAATTCTGTGAACTGTCTTGGTCTAGTCTACCATAAACAAGTTCGTAAGGGCAATATTCATGTGCTGTGGATGGAGTCGTATTGAAGCAATATGTGAAATAATTCAACCATATGTCCCAATCGTTCTTGTCAATCGAAATGTACGAACGAATGTATTCGTTGAATGTTCAATGACTTCTTTCTACAGTTCCTAAAGTCTGGTGATGATAGGCTGTTGATTGTATATTTCTTATTTTCATATACTTACACAAGTCAATTATAAGTGAATTTTTGTATTCAGTACCCATGTCCGTTATGAACGTCTTCATAGGACCGTACTTTAGTACAAAAGATTCAAATATTGCTCTGGCTACTGTTTTTGCCGATATATCAGCTACTGGTATTGTAACTAGATATTTCGTGAGCTCACAAATAATTGTGACTGCATACTCATTGCTGTTCTCTGGACGAGGCAATGGACAGGGTTCGCGTAATCCCTGTATGGCCACCTTCACTAGGATCGTCATGGTATTTGGACAGGATTGCCTCTATTTGACTTTCGTCATTTTTGTCTATTTGTGTCACTCTTGTTAGTAGCGCTACTTTTAATTTATTTAGACATTTACTGCCCATATTTTTAAATTCATTTAGTGATACAAACTCGAAGATTTGTTCACTTGGTGACAACTGTAAATTAAAGATTTTATGTACTCCGGCTTCTGAATTAAGCCTTTGAAAGAATTGACCTAAGTCGAACATTTCATTAGAATACAAATCATTAATGGAAAATTGTGAAATGATTCGTTTTCCTCTTTTTAACAAACAATTATTATTTACGAGTTTTATTTTCACAAATTTCTTTACGTCATTATTGCTAATGACTTCATTTTTTATCTGCGCAGATATTTTCCTGTCTTTTTGATGATCTGGTTTGGACCATCATTATGTTTCTATTTATTTGTATTAGCGATTCAATATTAATTCTTGACAATGCGTCTGCTATATGATTGTCTTTCCCCTTGAGGTATTCTATTGTGAATTGGTATTCTTCTAAATCTAATCTCATTCTTGTTAACTTTGATGAAGGATTTTTCATTGAAAAGAGGTAAGTTAATGGTCTATGGTCTGTTTTAACTAAGAAATGCCTGCCGTAAACATTAGGTCTGAAGTGTTTTATTGCCCAATGAATTGCAGCTAATTCCTGCTCTGTAGTTGATTTATTGCTTTCTCCCTGCGTGAAGGCTCGAGAAGCGTATGCAATTGGTAATTGTACCCCGTTGTACTCTTGGGTTAGTACAGCGCCACATGCATGTTTACTTGCATCTGTGGTTATGCACAATTCTTTGCAGCAATCGGGGTATTGTAACAATGTAGGCTTCGTTAAGGCCTTTTTTAAGTATTTGAATGCGTCTTCGCATTCTTTTGTCGATTCGAATTGGACATTCTTTCTGCACAGTCTGGTCAAATGACGTAAATGTTGTGCGAAATTATGAATAAACCTTCTGTAATAATTACAAAACGCGACGAAACGTCGTGCACTATCCGCATCAGTTGGATTTGGATAGTTTTTAATAACATCATATTTTTTGTCATCAGGGAGGATGCCATGGTCTGTGCACTTATGTCCAAGAAATGTAACCTCGTGCATGAAAAACGAACATTTCTCTGGGTTTAATTTCAAGTTGTGTTTTCTACACAGGTCAAAGATATTTGACAAATTTTTAAACATGTGCTGTTCTGAACAGCCAATGACAACTAGGTCATCCATGTAGAGAAATGCTTAGGATGGCTCAAGGCCAGAAAATGCGAGTGTCATTCGCATAAATGAGTTTGGTGCTACCTTAAGACCATATGGTTATCGCGTGAAGCGATAAGAACCGGAGTTAGTTGAAAATGATGTTATATGTATTTCTAGATTTTTCTTATAGTTCTATTTGATGAAATCCTGACATAAGATCGAGACATGGAAAAAATTTTGCTCGTCCTAATTGGTCTAAGATTTCTTCTATTCTTGGCAGTGGATATTTGTCTGCTAAAAGTTTTTTGTTTATTTGGCGGTAATCAACTACTAAACGCCATTTTTTCTCCTTGGAATTTGGGAGAGATTTCTTGGGAACCAAGAGAAGTGGGCTATTATATTCAGAAATTGATGGCTCAACTATACCATCTTTTATAAACTTTTTGACCTGTCTGTGTATTTCTGGTGTTTCGGTTTCGGCATTTCTATAGTTTTTTATGTAAACGGGTGTTCTATCTGATAATCTTAGTATTTGTTAATAGAAATTATTGGATGATATCGGTTCTGTTTCTAGACCAAATATGTCACTGTATTTGGTACATAGATCGGTTAATCTCATATTGAATTGGTCAGGGATTGTCAATTTACCTATGACTTTGTTAGTTCTATTGTTTGAATTTTCGTTAGTTTGAAAATCATAATCTTCTATCGAATTCTCGAATTTAATGTTGGGATTTTTAATTTTTATATTGTTATCTGTTGTATTTAAGATACGGACTATTGCACTATTACTTTCAACAATACTGTTCGCTATTATCCTGGTGGTTTCATAATGAATTCATTATGTTGGTAATCTAATATACAATTGTATTTTCGAATGAAATCAAGTCCGATAATTCCATCACATGGAACCGGAAAGTCGTTGCTGACAATTTGGAAGTCATGCGTGGTTATAAAATAATCGAAAAGTAAGTCAATTGTTGATTGTCCTAACGATTGAATAATTCCCTGTCCAATTCCTGTTATCTCTGTTTTACAATTTAAGTTTATTCTTGATTCTATATTATTATTTTTTAAGATGGATATATTAGCTTCTGTATCTATGAGCAATGTTAATTGGATGTTATTGCTCTCGTTGTGGATTTTTATGAGACTGCTAAGATTTAAATTTAAGTGTAGAATTTTTACTGCTGTTGATTGCTCAAGGGGTTTTGCTGGTTTTCCGAGTTACTTTGTGTTACTCGTATTTGGTTATTATGGCTATTTCCTCTGTTTGAGCCGCCTCTGTATGAGCCGCCTCGAGGGTTGCCTCTGTAACCATTGTTGTTGTTATTGTAATTGTTACTTCTGAAGCTGCCTCTATTGAAAGGTCGGCCTCTATAATAACCTCTCCTGCGGCTTCCACCACGGTGTGTGTTGTTTTGATAATATAAGACAGTATTAGTGTGACCTGTAGCTTCTCTGCAACTGTCGATAAACTTTGACGTGACATCATTCATGTTGTTGAATGATCCCGCTTGCATGATAAGTTTTACCTTATCAATGGAGCAGTTTTTCGTCGTGGCTTTTACAGCTTGGGTTGTACTGTATTTGGTGGCTAAATCATGACTTAGTCCATCATAAATGTATGCACCTTCTAAGGCTTTTGTCAACACTTCTACCTCTTGGATATATTGATTTGCTGGTTTCCTACTCTGTTGTAGATTTAATAACTTTGCGTTTATTACTTCCACAGAGTCGCCCTGAACGCGCGTCTTAAGTCGCATGCATATAGCAGAGATTGTTGTTTCATTATTGATTAAATTTCTTGTATGTCCCTTTAGCTTGGTTTTTATGATTGAGACTGCTAGTTGTTCGTGTTCACCTTTGATAGTGTTCAGGATTTCAAGTGCGTCTAGAAGACTTGTTAGGTTTTCCGCTTTACCATCAAAATCTGGTATAAGCTTCGACGTTGTATTTATAAATTCTATTTGTGTTTGAGGCATTTTGAGTGTATTTGATTCAATGTCTGTGGGTATAGTCGCCATCAGCTGAGTTTTATCGAATGATGCTTTATTATTAATTGTGTTAGGGAGTAATATAATAAGATCATCTCCGAAATGTACACAAGATTTTCTCTAAGTCGTTTTAAGATTTCTCGTCCTTGTAGAATTTGAAGGTCGTCTGCTTTAAACGCATTAGCTTGAATGATTTTTTCTGATGCTATTATTTATGTTTACCATAAGGTCAACATGTTTAAATTTAGTCTCATTCGATATTGGTGCACTCTTGTTAAGGCACTTAAAAGATTTATCAAACTGTGTACGTTGCGAAGAAATTTGTTTTCGTATTTTATCCCAATCCAGAATGTCTGTTTTTTTTTTTGCTTTAATCAATTATTTGCACATCAGAGTCATCGCTTTCTGAACTTAATGGATCAATTTTGATAACTTGATCTGCGAATAATTCGTGGATAGCTTTTGGCTTGTATACATTGTTCCTTAGCATCATCTTATATTGCAAGATAATAATTCTTTGGATTTGATCGTACATGTGCATGCGAATTGTTGAGTTCTTCTTTATCCACCTTAGGATGATGATCCACTTGGGATGTACAGGTTTGTTCTTGTTTGTTTTGTAAAAGAAATTATCGTTTTGTATTCCTGTATATATATATATATTTTTTTTTTTTAACATTGTCTAAATCGTTCGCACGACTTAGGTATTTCTTTTTAATACATCTATTGTGTATTTTGTACAATTTAAAGAAAAAATTCATGGTGATTAGTTCTGCAATTATAGTAACCATGATTGATAAAAGTTTTAAGTCC
The DNA here is from genome assembly GCA_030179655.1 of Scaptomyza flava. Taxonomy (NCBI): domain Eukaryota; kingdom Metazoa; phylum Arthropoda; class Insecta; order Diptera; family Drosophilidae; genus Scaptomyza; species Scaptomyza flava. The sequence goes on along the minus strand of JARNME010000404.1, from coordinate 32,499,942 downwards.
GGTCTTCCTATTTCGACTTTATTAATTACATTTGCGGTGGAATCCACCGTCTTGGTATCTATCAATCCCATGGTATGTTTCCTAGGGAAATGATGATGAATGACTAACAATAATTTTTCCGTTTTGGGTTTTTTTTTTTTTTTGAAATTAATATATCAATTTAGTGCAAACTTTTGTAATCCTTAATTTTATGTTTGTTTGGGGTGTAGGGGACATTTTGTGGCTCACATTGTGCAAAAGCAATTTTACAATAGTTTACTTAAAATAAGTTTACGCCACAAAGCGCCTGTTAGTAGGTAAAAAGCCTAACAGTGTTTTAGTATTTCTTCAACCTGCACCTTGCGGTGCATCTGGTTGAGGTTGGTAGCTATTAAATTATAAGCAGAAAAAGCTTGGCCCTTAGCAGCTTTTTTGCGTTTCTTCGCTCTTGTGGCGAAGTTGGTTCTCGATAGCTGTTATGCGTTCTTTGCAGCGTTGTCGGTCTTCCTCATTTGTCTATGTTTTTAGTATGTCCAGCTCCAGCCGCCTGCTCCGCACGAGTTTTGTCACTCGGCCTCCTCTTTTTGTTTTTTGTTGTTGTTATTGTCTTTGTATTCCTGGCCCTGTACTCAGCTATTGTGAGGGGGCGTGGTCCATCGGATGCACACACCTCAAGCGCCTCTTTCAGCGTTGGTGCTTCCCTTTGCTCGGTAGGAGCAGCGTTGAGGAATTCCAAGTCCTCGCTCATAGAGTTTTGTTGGGGTGCTCAGCTGAATATATGTACATAATATATTTTTATTAATATATCTTAATATATCCTTTTTTTTTATATATATATAGTAAACTGGCCCGGTATATAACTGCTTTTGCTGCTGTTGTTGTTGTTGTTGAAGCTGCTTTTGTTGTAGTTATTGCTGCTTTTGCTGCAGTTGTTGTTGTTGAAGCTGCTTTTGCTGTAGTTATTGCTGCTTTTGTTGTTGAAGTCCTAGGTCCCTTAATACCCACGTCACGGTCGCCATATAAAGTTAAAGTTGTGTTGTATTTAAATTTAAATAAACGTTTGGGCACGTCCGTGCCATTTGATGGTAGATTGTAGAATGTTCTTTATTATTAATTATTTCAAACTCTTAGCCTAAAAGATATATGTATTCTTATGTATATAAAAAGAGTGTATAGAGAGAGAGAGTGTGTGTACATGCATGTAATGTGAGTGCTTGTGCGCTCTTGGTTTGCGTTCCAAATGGAACGTGGGATGTGCAGCGTCAGCTAAAACGGTCAGCTAGCTTGCTAGCGATCCGCGCTGAGTAATATGAGCCTGAGCCCATGCGCTGCATAATTTATATACATATATATTATTGTATGCAACAAAGTGTTACATACTAAGCTTTATTGAGTCATGCATATTTACACTACACTGGCTGCAGGTTCGATAAAGCCCCTCTAGTTTTAACTGCAAATTGGCGTCCCTTTTAGGCACTAAATAAAAAGGGGTTGGAAGCATTCGATTTAGTTTTGCCAGTAGACCTGTGTGCCAGACACGGTCGAAGGCCTACTGTACGTCAAGAAAGACTCCATCAAGGCATACTTATAAAGGTAGCCTAATGCGTCGCGTCGCCCTCGTTCTTTGGCCTTATATTTCAGTCTCGAGCCGAGCGTTGTGTGCGAAGCATCTCCGCGGACGATTATTTTGCGTTCTGCTTAGTGAGTTTGCTCGAGACTTTTCGATATGCCTCCTCCATATGAATATGTATATGCATGCACGCACACATTTTATTGTGTTGACGCAAGCCAGAAATTCAACGCTCTTTCGCTCTCGCTCTCTTTCGTTCTCATTTTGTGTACACTTTTTAAGGCAAGACGAGAGAGCGAATGCGGCTACCTGGTTAAGTATGCCTTGGACTCCATTACAGTACTCCTTCTCGTAATGCATCGATAAAAGTTAGGTTGAAAAAAAGTACGTATGTTTACAGTCCATAATCGCATCTGACCATGAAATATTCCTCCATTAATCGAATGGCCACTTTCTAAAAATTTTTCCAACTTGCGTTTGTAAATTATTGGTTGTTTATTGATGTTTGAACATCTATAGGCTCGGGGGGTAAAAATCTTGTTTCAAGTACATAGAAATAATTTTACGTAAATAGTTGGCAAACTCTAAATTGCACTAAAGATATCGATAGTTTTGTACTATCGGCACCATCGTTAGTGTTTAAGACTACCGATAGTCGATCAACCATCACTTTTCTCATTTTTGGAAGAGAAAAATAAAATTGAAGTCCATTCCAAAAGAGCTGATACTATTATTATTAAAAGGTAGTATTTGGAAAGGCAAAACGCTGCTCAAAGCACCGATCCTTTGGTGACTCTAGCTCTCAGTTTTTAAAAGGTGTGGAAAGAGGGAGCTGGGGGCAGAATGGGTGGGCTTGGCATGCAAATTTTCGCTGCAGATCTTTTTGGAATGTCAATTGCTATCTTCAAACCAAACGCTGCTCAAAGCACCGATCCTTTGGATTACTGTAAGGTAATTTAAAACCGATTTTGTTATTTTTTCCACTTAACTATTATTTTATTTAATCTTTAAGGTTGTGGAAGATGACTTATTGCGATTAAAAATATGTTCTTAAAAATATTTACGTATGTATCCCTGCGAAGTCTGTTGAGTCAGAGCGGACTTTCAGCAAAGCTGTGCAGATTATATCAGGAAAAGGATCCCGTTTGAAAGCAAATTTATTTTTACACCGTTCGCAACAACAAGAGAGTTTTGAACAGATAATTTTTTTAGTCTGTGAGTTGCTTTACGCTTGTACTGATAACGGTTCTTACATGCACGATTGTTTATTTCTTTTTGCAAGCAAATTACGTTGTGTGTACGAAAATGTAACATATATTTTTAGATGAAAATGCTGTGCGGAATTTGTCACGTGAGTTTGAAAGAGGCGTTACTTTCACGTGTGATAAGATCTTCACAACCTAGAATTTGGCTACCGAATTAATTCGCCGAAAAATTATTTGGTTGGTACAGTCAGAACAAGTGGAAACGATGCAGTCGGACGCAACCAACTGCGGCATACTCGATACCAGTATTAAAACCGGTAAAAAGAGGCCTGATTGCAAAGGGAGACGGATGTGGCAGGGGTGTACGCTGCCTTAAAGATTCTCCGATGCAGATGGGGATGTCACCAGCTATCTTCCTTCCAAATTTGGTGACTCTAGCTCAAAGTGTATAAAAGGTGTGGAAAGGGGGGCTGGGGGCGGATTGGCTGGGTGTGGCATCCAAATTTTTGCTGCAGATCTTTGTGAAATGTCGATTGCTACTTTCATACCAAATTTGGTGACTCTAGCTCGAAGTTTTTAAAAGGTGGGGAAAGAGGGAGCTGGGGGCAGATTGGGTAGGCTTGGCATACAAATTTTTGCTGCAGATCTTTTTGGAATGTCAATTGCTATCTTCATACTAAATTTAGTGACTCTAGCTCAAAGCTTTTAAAAGTGGGAAAAGGGGGGCTGGGGGCGGTATGGGTGGGCGTGGCATCCAAATTTTTGATGCAGATCTATGTGGAATGTCAATTGGTATCTGCATACCAAATTTGGAGACTCTAGCTCGAAGTTTGTAAAATGTGCGGAAAGGGGGGCTGGGGGCGGTATGGGTAGGCGTGGCATCCAAATGTATTATGCAGATCTATGTGGAATGTCAATTACTATCTTCATACAAAATTTGGTGACTCTAGCTAAAAGTTTGTAAAAGGTGGGGAAAGGGGGGCAAAATGGGTGGGCGTGGCTCCAAAACTTTGATGCATATTTTTGGGGGTCGTTGCCAGCTAACTTCCTACCAAATTTGGTGGCTCTAGCTTCTCAAATCTGGAAGATACACACATTCCCGTTTTTGACGAAGCGTTGGGGTGGATGGGGGCGGCTAGGGCACTATTGTTGGGCGTGGCATCCAAACTTTTGATGCAGTTTTTGGGGGGTCATCATCATCTATCTTGGCACCAAATTTGGTGGCTCTAGCTAAAAAACTGTGGGACATATAGGCTTTTTTGACTTTATAATAAGGGGGGGCGGGGGCTGGGGGCGGAATGGGTGGGCGTGACTCCAAAATTTTTGATGCTGTTTTTTGGGTGTTGCTAATAGCTATCTTCTCACCAAATTTTGTAGTTCTAGCTGTAAGGATGTGCGAAATATGTGAATTTATAATTTTTGAGTTATCGAACTTACCGATTTTCCAGCCTCCAGTGATCGTAGAACCCCAATCTTGACACTTTAATTTACTATCCCATAGATAAAGAGAATTGGAAAGTTTCAAGTCTCTAACTTGAAGGGTTGTGGAAAAAAGTTGCGTTCATACAGACGGACAGCCGGACAGACACCATGACGGACATTGCACAAACCTAATATACTCTTTACCTTACTAACTATTCTGGTTTCCGATATACACATGCAATCGATAACGAAAAAATATCGAATTTGGAAAATGTTAAAATTAGGGTTGAAATAATGGGTAACGATGGAACTTTTCTGAAAATTTCGTCCAAATCGGTAGAGAAACACCGGAGATATTGAACTTAATCGATTGAAGCTAAGCCAGTATACCAAAGTCTTACATAAATTTAATTTATTTATTGCAACTGGGTTCAGGGTATCTTCTAGTCGGGCTCTCCCGACTTGAGCCTTCTTACTTATTATTATTGCTTCTTTGTTTACAATACACATGCCCCCTTGTTATACTCGATACCGAAGATAAAGAGTATTTTGGGTTTAAGCAATGACCGTCATGGTGTCCGTCCGTCTGTCCGTCTGTATATTCGCAACTTTTTTCACACCCTTCAAGCGAGAGACTTGAAACTTTTCAATTCTTTTTATCTATGGGATAGTAAATTAAAGTGTCAAGATGGGGGTTCTACGATAACTGGGGGGCTGGTAAATCGATAAATTCGATAACTCAAAACCTATAAATCCACATATTTCGCACATCCTTACAGCTAGAACTATCAAATTTTGTAAGAAGATAGCTACTAACAACCTCCAAAAAAGTGCATCAAACATTTTGAAGCCACGCCCACCCATTCCACCCCCAGCCACCCGTAATTTAAAGTCAAAAAAGCCAAGTTAGGTGATGATGACCCCCCAAAAACTGCATCACAAGTGTGGATGCCACGCCCACCATTATCACCCTAGCCGCCCCCAGCTGCCCCAACGCTTGATCAAAAACGGTAATGCGTGTATCTTCCAGAGCTGTGGAGCTAGAGCCACCAAATTTGGTAGGAAGATAGCTGGCAACGACCCCCAAAAACTCGTGAGTATATCAATAATTGTTCAATCTGTAAGCAAACCAAGAGTCCGAATGTTGTATTAAGACCACCTATGAGTAAACCATTTGTTTCTGACAGACCATTTCAACGGTTATTTTTAGATTTACTATCCGCGATCTAAAGCTGGAAACATTGGACATTGGACTATTAATAGTGGTCGACCTCTGTTAAAAGTTTCATTTTCTTTGCCGAATAAAGCGTTTTACATCACCTAAAATTTGTGATTTTCTGGAGAGCTCTATTTTCTTCACATTTGGGGTACCTGAATCAGTGTTGACAGATAACGGCTCTCAGTTTCGATCATGATACTTTGAAGCATTTTAGACTCGATTTTCTGTTAAGCATATATGTATGTACGTACAGTAGAGTGGACAATTTTTATATGGAATTATTTTTTGATTTTGAAAGAGGTGATTCGCCCCCTTATTTTTTTCCTATGGGCACAAATAACATATTTCCAAAGTTTAAGACAAATCGGTCAACGTTAAGGCGTGGCACATGCGCCCTCAAATTGATTAGAAGGCATTTTGCTAAATTTTTTTAGAAACAACTTATAAGTTTATTATTATTCATCAAAATTTATATTAAGTGTCGATATTATGTTAAATAAGGAGTTTTATTTCAATGCATGCCCCCAAAAAAGGCGTGGCACATTATAAAATTTAAGTATTTTATAGAAAAATATTTTGTTTTTGCGTCAAAATAAGTTTAAACCTTACTTAAAATTTAGTTCCTTATGGTTATTGAATAAAAGTGGGCAAATTGGGGCGTGGCAAGTTTAAGTAAAACACAAAGAGATTAGTGTTCTATGAGATCTGATTTATTAATACCTCTATAGTTTTTTCTATATTCAGTTACAATTTGTAGAATAAATTGTTTTTCTTCTTCATTTTTGGATAATGCATTCTTATATTCTTCCATTAATTTGACACTTCGTTCGGCAGTATCGTTTACTACCCTCATTTTACTGACTATATTTACTCCGTCTATATAGCTTGGCTCGTTCTGCCATTGGGAAGGATCTTTTTGTAAGAAATCGGTTGAAAAAAAACGTTTAAAAAAGTTAAGTGTATTTTTGGTTATGAAGTCCTCAATTGATTTTGATTGTAAGTCCTGTATATCAGTAATCAACCGCTTGCTCTCATTTTCTGATTCTACACGAAGTTTTTCTACCATACGAGTTTTTGTTCGAGTAGTAATTGTTCTATCAAAAAACTAAAAACCTGCTGTTTCTGCTGCTAAATACCATAAATGGTTACGGAATTTTCCCAAAGTTACATTGCTTACTTGTTCGTTGACATTTTTGTAGGCGAGAAGTGATTTTATAAAAAGGAGGTCTTGATTAGGTGCTTTGGCTGCTATTGGAGCTTCTATCCAGGCTTTTATATAAATTTTCACAATAAATAAACAAGCATCGCGTATGGCGTGTATTTCATCTGATGACATCACAAACTCTTTTCTGAATAAAAATATTTTTAATGAGTAAATTGCTTTGGCCATCCAACGGGCATGATGAAATGCTCCTGGTGGCTTGAATTTATAATTCCTATCGTGCTTCCCAAGAAATACTTGACTCAACTCCAGAAGCTCTTTATAATCAGCCCTAGGCTGTTTTATTTTTAAATATAGGTTGGAAAACTTGGTTAGCTCCTCTAACTCTGTACTGCTTATATGCAGACATACGGTCTTGTCATCAACTCCAAATTTAAAATTTTTTTGGTTGATCGTCGTCCACGACCCTTTAAACCTTTGGAAAATTGACAAAGTCGGTCCACTTGAAGACAACTTTTTGTTATCAAATACGCTCTTTAACACAATTTCGTAAATGTGGTGACGACAGGGCAAGTACAAAAGATCTTTTTCCAATTCCTGTTCCAATATCACACAAGCCCCTTTAAGTCTTCCCGTATTTGTTGCTGTTGTATCAAAACATAGGGCCTGAACTTTGTCTGTCAAATTCCACTCTTTTAATAACTTTATTATTGCTTCAGCCTGTTGTCTTCCTGTACCAGATTGTAATGCAGGAACTCCAAGTAGATGATTCGTCTCGGTAGATGTAATAACAACTGGCAATCTGTCTACTTTTTCCTTTCCAGTTAGTGATGGTAACAGTTTTCCATCCCAATGCACTGTTATAGTTTGCGGTAAACTGTTTTTAAATTTTTTCATTAAAATTGTAGCTGTTTCAGATCGAATTTTTTTACGGCAGTTTCGAATTGTACTTTTACTTATGGCTAACTGACTTAAATCATGGCTCAATGCTTCAGCGGTGGCTATGAGAATTCAAACAGCATCTCTGTCGCTAACTTTACATTTGTCCAGAGTCGCAACAAGCTTTGGTGTTATAAAGTTTTTCATTTTCCGTTTCCTTCTCACATTTCCAGTAGCTGTTGGTTGAAAATTGTCTTGAAGCTCATCACTTTCTATTTCTGTCAATTGTCCTTCATCCCCTGAGTCCAGACTTGCAACTAAATTTTGGGATTGCTCCTGATGATGCTTTTCTTGCCTTATCAGTTCTTTTTCTTCACGCATATTTCTTCTCTTCTCTCTTTCAAAAAGTGCACGATCGCTTCCAACCATACCACCCGGCCTGTTTTTTTTCCGTTGATTTTGTAGAAATAATTTATCCTCTTCTATTTGAATCATATTCAAGGCATCACCATGAGAAATATCAAACAAATCGTCTAACTCTTCCACAAAATCGTGCTCTCGTTTCTCCTGCAAAGCTGTACGTCGCTTGCATGTTTTCTGAAGTGTCTTCCACTGATGAAATAATGCTTCCACTTTCTCAACGCTACGAATATTTTGCCTTCTGGGAATACGTGCTTTATCCCAGAGTGCTTCTGCTTCCTTAACAACCAGATATGCGCTCGGGCGAAGATTGAGCTTTATTTTACGCATATTGTAAAAAATAACTTTTAATATTTGCCCTTTTGATGGCAACTTGCACCCAATGATTTGACTTTCGTCGTGGCCAAGCAGAAATAATTTTTCGTTTGCTCTTGTTTCCATTCCTGTTTAAGTAACATAAATTTTATATTTTTAAAACATCGAGCACTTTAGTTGTTCAAACTTACCGATTTTATAAACCTTATCTTTCAAGGAAATCAAATAAATATTTTCACATTTGCATTAATAATAACACAATATTACCGCTCTCACTTAGCTTCACCAAAACACATGTTTACCAGATACCGTTATTAAAGTGTTGCCACTTCTATGTAAATATAAATATGCTTCATCGAAACTAATTAACACAGAGCTGCATTTTTAAATAGCACTTTCTGAACATTTTAAATTACCACGCCCCAATTTGCCCACTTTTATTCAATAACCATAAGGAACTAAATTTTAAGTAAGATTTAAACTTATTTTGACGCAAAAACAAAATATTTTCCTATAAAATACTTAAATTTTATAATGTGCCACGCCTTTTTTGGGGGCATGCATTGAAATAAAACTCCTTATTTAATATAATATCGACACTTAATATAAATTTTGATGAATAATAATAAACTTATAAGTTGTTTCTAAAAAAATTTAGCAAAATGCCTTCTAATCAATTTGAGGGCGCATGTGCCACGCCTTAACGTTGACCGATTTGTCTTAAACTTTGGAAATATGTTATTTGTGCTCAAAGGAAGAAAATTGGGGGGCGAATAACATGTAATTTAAAAAAAAAAAAATGTTCACTCTATTGTACATACATATATGCATGCATACATGAAAATATGAAAGGCTTAACTATGTGAAACAAGATTAATTGCATATACATATTCTTTTTTAGGGTGATCACGTGACAAACTGTGAAGTAGGCCGCGTCGGCCCCTTCACAAATAGTTATATTTATTATATTTATAGTTTTTAAGTCGCAAGAAGCGCATCGGTTGTTTGAGTTACCTGTTTTATATTGAGGGGAGCGTAAGGTATTTAGGTTTATCGGATGTACTTATTTTTTGAATTTAAATATAACCGCCCCAAAACACAGAGTCGCAAGATGCAGCGCGCCGGCTGCGATCACTGAATCCACCACGGTCACGAGCAAGTGTGGGGAGCGACAAAATCTGCAACTTGGGCCGAAGCCGAAGCGTGGGCGGGGGAGTTGCGATTGATATACGGAAGTGAGCAGACGCGTACGCGCTTAGAAGTAGTTAACGCGTTAGTAGAAAAGGGACAGAGTTTAGAAAAGATAAGTTAGGTTTAGGCTTTCTTGTGCACATAATCTTTTATAGGAACTGAATAAATTGGTCGCCGGTAAGTCCGCGACCCAGTGGAGTGCAATTGCTGTGTGTTTTCTTTCTTTCTATTTCTCTTCTTTGGTTTTTTTTTTTTTGTACACGCGCGCCCGCGAGTTAAGCTGAGTCGCTTTATACTCTGGCTGCTGAGTGCGCCGGCTGTTGCGTTGGTGTCGACGTAAGCGTTTCCCCTTCAAACTTGTAAAGCCGCGCGCGTTATAGTCCCACCAAAAAAATATATAAATATTCTTGTGTGGTGTACCTGGCCAGACTGAGTTTATACCCCGGCTAAATTACTCCTTTACAGGTGGCGCCCAAGCAGGGACTCTAAAGTGCAAAGGTGTGGTATAATCTGGAATTAAAGCCCCCAGAAATATCACCAACAAGTGTGAAAGGAAAAGTGCGTAAAGTGAAGTGCGGGTATACCCGACGATACCCTGCTTTACAAGTGGCCAACGAGAACGGTTTTCGAGCGTGGTTTTGTGCAATCGTCGCGGCACAACGAAAGTGACGGCGTAAGGCAAGTGCAGATAAGGATAACTGTTCGCGTTCGAGAAGCATTGCCTTAGCAACATTTGCGGCGCAACGAAGTTGACGGTGGAAGAAGACTCACCGATCAAACTAGCGGTTCGCGTTCGAGGCTGTGCATAAGTGAACACCTGCGGCGCAACGAAAGTGTCGGCAAAGTGTATGAGCGGTCAACGAACGGCGTGACAGTAGCTGGTACAGGCCGCTGCAAAAGTCGTGGTGTTGTCGCACAGTGGGCTTCGACCGCGAAATAAAAATGGACTATTATTTCGAGTGCGGAGTTGCCCCATCGGTTCGGGTCGAGTATCGGACATACAGTGGGAAAAAAAAATTTAAAGGAATTCAAAAAAAAAAAAAAAAAAATTAATTTCGTAATAAAATAAAATAACCGCAATAAACATTGACCAGTTAACAAAGGAAAATTTTTTTTTTATTACACTGTCAAAAAAATATATAAAATTCGTAATACCGTGGACAAAATTTTTTTTGTAATAAAAGGAATAACCGCGACAGACAGTGACAAGTTAAAAGTTTTTTTTTTTTACCGGAAAAAAAATTCGGGAAATTTTTTTTTTAATTTCGTAACAAAACGGTTACCGCGATAAACCGTGCCAGATTAAGAGTGAAAATTTTTGCGAAGCGGGACATATACGGCTCGAGACGGAATTTTTTTTTGCGTTCGTTTTTATTTTTCGGTTAAATGGAGAAACCCAAGACTATCGAGCCCGCCCGAGCGGAGGTCGTAGAAAGCAGCAACCCTGGTGTGGGTGTGCAATGGGTCTACCACTGCCATAAGGAGGATCTAGAGGATATCGTCCGGGAGCTCGGATTGGAAAAGTGTGCCACGGTAACTGACTACCGGAAGCTGGTATGTACTTTCATAAGGCAAGGTGGTCATACCACCGATATATGGGCCCGGTTAGCGGAATGGGAGTTGCGGTTCGCAAAGATCCCAGTGTCGCCTACCCGGACTGCCACTTCTGTTGGAGGAATACGACCCAGGCAGAAATCTGAATCAGATGCGGCAATCCCATCAATACAGACCGGTGGCACGGAACATTTGCTTCCGCCCTCCAACAGCACGATTCATAATGAATTTTCCCCACAGAATACAGCATGTATCCCCGATATACGAGTAGGGTCACCTCTGGCATCCGGGGAAGATACCCCGGTGAGACAGGTGAACCCCCATCTTAATTCTAGTGATAGCTATAGTACCCCTAGGAACGGGATGGTCGTCCCCGAACTAGTCCGGAAGTGGGGTATCCTGTTCAATGGATGCACCGACCCATTAGTTTTCCTGGAGGCGATTGAGGACAGGGCGTTGTCATACGACAAAGGCTTAGACCGGTTGCCGAGGGCAATGAGCGAGGCACTAACGGGTAAGGCCGCGCGGTGGCTATCAATAAGTAGGCTAAGGGACGCGACTTGGACGACATTTAAAGCCGAGTTCTTGGAGTTTTTTCTACCGCCCCAGTATTTCGACAGGTTAGAAGACAGTATCCGGGCACGACGGCAACATGATAACGAGCCGTTCAAGGACTACTTGCTCGAGCTGCGGGGTATGATGTACCACGCGGGGTACAGGGCAGAACAAGAATTGCATAGGGTATACGAGAATTTGGCACCCGAGTACCGTTTGTACATTCGTAGAAGGGACTTCTCCTCTCTGGCGCAGCTAACTCAGATGGCAGCCGAGTACGAGAACGTGAGTCAACAAAGTCGCGAGCGCGCTGCACGGAGTAGGACCGGGGGTAGTAGGTTTTTTACATTTTAATCCTTTCCGCACGCAACCACAGCCAGGGTCAAGCGGTAACGTGGGGAATACGCCACCGCTTGGGTATACGGGAGTAATTTCAAACGGGATGATCAGCCAAGAGCAGTCGAGAGCTCTAGGCGGGAAGAGGCTATGCTATAACTGTTCGCAAGAGGGTCATTTTGCCAAGGAGTGCCCCAATCCACGGGTACAGTTATGTCGGCAGTGTGGGGCCAAGGGGGTCAATACCAGCCAGTGTTGTCAGCAGTCAAGGGCGGGAAACGATATGCGGCACCATCCGGGACGGGACCCGATGGGGGCCGACGTGAACCAGTCCCGGACCTAGAATACCCTTTAAGAGTGGAAGACGGGCGGATAGTCGCTACTGTAAGAGTCGGGGACCAAGTAGCGACTGCGACAGTAGATACAGGGGCGACTAGGAGTTTTATTAGTGAGGAGTTTTCCCGCAAGGTGACCAGCGGGGGCGAGATGCTGGACGCCTGCGCGAAAATTCGCCTAGCCGATGGGTCCACTTTAGAGGTAAAGAAGCTATTGAGGGTAAAAGTTGGTCTAGCGGGGACAGAGGTCACGGTGAGTATGCTCGTGATGCCCTCGATGCTAGACAACATTATACTAGGGATAGACTTTTTGTGCCGGGTGGGGACGACCATCGAATGTGGCAAGGCTAGGTTAATTTTGGAAGCTGTGGAAGTACCAGATATAGAGGAGGAGCAGGTCCTAATGGAACGTGAGCCAGTTGTAAGCAAACCGGAGGAGGACGGCGGATCAAGGCAGGAGAAGGATGCCCCTGGGGCACCTCAGCCCAGCATCGCCGTGGGAACGGTTCGAGGAGACAGCGTGGACACGACAACGACAGGAGTACAACGGTTCGGTGAGGTAGGAGGGTGTGTCATACCCGGCCCCGCAATAACACCGGTGGAAAATGTTGAAACTAAGGATAACGAGTGGCCAGAGGATTTGGAACTAGAGATTAAGGAAATACTGAAAGCGGAATTGGTTCTCTTTGACGAGCTGCAAGGGGTGTCTCACGTAGCCGAGCACCGGATCATCATGAGGGACGACAAGCCGATTAAGCAGAGGTACTACCCCAAAAACCCTGCAATGCAACAGGTGATCAACGAACAGGTAGACGAACTGCTGCGAGCCGACGCGATAGAGCCCTCCCGCAGCCCGCACAGTGCCCCGATTGTGCTAGTTAAAAAGAAAACAGGCGAGTGGCGGATGTGCATCGACTATAGGCAACTCAATGCACATTTCTTGCCAGATGCATACCCCGTACCCAGCATTAATCACATTTTGGAGCGATTGAGACACGCGCGATACATCTCCACGCTCGACCTCAAGCACGGTTACTGGCAAATTCCCATGGCTGCGGATAGTCGGGATTTTACAGCATTTACGGTACCCGGTAGAGGCTTATTCCAGTGGCGCGTAATGCCTTTCGGTTTGCACTCGGCGTGTGCAACATTCCAACGAGCTTTGGATACGGTTATCGGACCAGATATGGAGCCACATGCATTTGCCTATCTGGACGACATAATAGTAATCGGAGCGACAAAGGAGCAGCACGTGACAAATTTGAAGGAAGTCTTCAGGCGTTTGAGAGCGGCCAACTTGAAGCTGAATCGTAAGAAGTGTCTGTTTTTTCAGAAGGAGCTGATATACCTGGGACACCTAGTGAGCGGCGACGGGATCAAAACCGACCCCGCCAAAGTAGAAGCGATCCAGAACTTGAAGGCCCCAACCAATTGTAAGGAGTTGCGACGTTGCCTGGGCATGGCCTCCTGGTATCGACGATTCGTGCCGAATTTCGTTACAGTGGTGCAACCGATCACAGCTTTATTAAAAAAATCTAGGAAATGGTCGTGGGGAGAGGAACAACAGGCAGCGCTAGAGACCCTCAAACATAGCTTGACGACCGCACCGGTCCTGGCCTGTTCGGATTTTGCAGAAAAATTTGTCCTGCAGACGGACGCCAGCGATTTTGGCCTCGGAGCGGTACTCACACAGACGATCGATCAACAGGAGCGTGTGATAGCTTACACGAGTCGGAAACTGAATAAGGCTGAAGAAAATTATTGAGCGACCGAAAAGGAGTGTCTGGCTATCGTATGGTCAATCCGGAAGATGAGATGCTACCTGGAAGGATATCGGTTCGAGGTAGTAACCGACCATATGGCTTTGAAATGGTTGAATTCGATCGAGAGCCCGTCGGGGAGGATAGCGCGCTGGGCACTGGAGCTGCAGCAGTACCAATTTGACGTACGGTACAGACGAGGGAAGCTCAACGTAGTAGCGGACGCCTTATCCCGGCAACCCGTGGAGAACTTTCAACAAGCGGTACAGGAAAAATCGTCCGGCAAGTGGATCGAGAGGATAAAAGAAAAGATTGCTTAAGACCCAGTGAAATACGCCGATTATATGGAAGAGAACGGTCAACTCTATAGACACCTCGGACACCGTGCGGATGACGACGACTACATCCCCTGGAAGCTGTGCATCGATGAGGATCAGAGGAAACGAGTGTTGTTGGAGTGCCACGACGCACCGACGGCCGGGCACCAAGGAGTACGGAAGACGATAATGCGTCTGGCACAACGCTACTACTGGCCTGGAATGTTCCGAGACGCGGCGAAGTACGTTAAGTACTGCGAATCGTGCCAGAGGTTTAAGACGGAACAGGTAAAGCCGGCTGGACAGATGTTGACGCGGCAGGTGGCCGAGCCCATGGCTCTACTATGCGCCAACTTTGTAGGGCCCTTACCGAGCTCGAAACACGGGAACACGATGCACCTAGTATTCCACGACGCGTTTTCAAAATGGGTGGAGCTGGTCCCCTTGAAGCGAGCGACAGTGGCCCAACTGCAGAAGGCGTTCCGTGAGCGTGTATTATGTCGTTTTGGCATACCCAGAAAGTTTGTATGCGACAACGGTGTACAGTTTACGAGCCGGAATTTTAAGTCGTTTTTGAACTCGTTGGGCGTGGAATTGCAGCACACTGCCCCATATTGTCCACAAGAAAACCCGACAGAAAGGACCAATCGTACAGTAAAGACGATGATCGCGCAGTTTATAACAGGTCACCAAAGTTCGTGGGACGAATTGTTACCGGAAATTTCGTTGGCGGTTAACTCCAGTGTGGCAGGATTACAGGATTTTCACCGGCTTTTCTGATGCAAGGGAGAGAGCCCCGCTTACCAGCTTCCTTGTACGACGAGAAGACACCCGGATCCGGAAGCATGCCGCAAGCACCAGAAGACCGGGCAAGAAGATTAAAGGAAGTTTTCAGTATCGTCCAGACAAATTTGCAGAGAGCGTCGAAGGACCAAGGGAGGAACTATAACTTTAGGAGAAGAGAATGGCGACCAGGACTCAATACGTTGGTGCTATTAAGAGCACACAAACTCTCTAAAGCCAGTGAAGGTTTCGCGGTGAAACTCGCTCCCAAGTTCGATGGCCCATTCCTCGTGAAAAAGTTCGTATCACCGAATATCGTGCGATTGGTAAAAGAAGGACAAAGAAAGAGCATACTCGCCAGCATTGCGCAACTGAAACCATTCTATGAAGAGGGAGAGGAGCACGGAGAAGATGACCAACCCGACCGAGCGTCTGACAAAAATCAGACTTGTCACAGTTTTAATTAATCCCTTTATTCTCTTTTTATTAACACTAACCAAATTTGAATTCATAAATTAAGACTAACCGATTGTGTTTATAAGCGCACAGAATACCCAAGATGAGCGGCAACTCACGTACGTGATCAGCAGCGGTGACGAGGAGGATAGCGAGGGCACCACCGAGGGTCTCGAACGAGAGCAGCGCAACCAAGCTACTTCGACGTATAGGCACACGCTGCACCACCACCGAAAAGAGACAGCCTGCGTCGTGGAGGGCGGAATCATTTTTATGACGGTGGAGACTTCCACAGTGTTCGTGAAAATACCAGGCTTCCGAGCACCGAGCCCGGATGCCGAGGAAGCTGCGCCACAACCCGAAAGCCCGGCAACCGATCGGACACCCACCGGTGGAGCTCAGCGTGGCAGCAGACCCATTGAAGGAACACCCACAGCTGGAAGGGGTGTACAGGACATGGCAGGAACGAGCGAGGAGGAGCGAGAGTGGAGGACGCAGTCGTTCCGCCCAAGGACGTCCCGACTTGTGGAGGAGGGCCTGGAACCCGTGGTGGCCGAATCGGCGAAGATGACCGAGCCGCCAACCCAGGGGCAAGTACTACCGCCAAAAACGTGGGCGATACGTCCCGCCAATTGGGCAGTATTCCCCGACGAGGACGAACTTACCGACGCCGCAGTCGCGGCCATATCAGAGGCGTTGGCAAACTGCACGTCGAGAGCCCGACGGTCCAGGTTCAAGGTGGAGGTGAACGGGGAGGTACACGGCGTGACATGGAACGCGTGCGGACACGTAACTGTCACGCTTCCCAAGAAAGGGGGGGGGGGGGGGGTGTGAAGTAGGCCGCGTCGGCCCCTTCACAAATAGTTATATTTATTATATTTATAGTTTTTAAGTCGCAAGAAGCGCATCGGTTGTTTGAGTTATACCCCGATTCCACTAGAGCAAGATGCAAGTATGTGATTGGTATTCGAAGATGCCGCATCTTATTGTATTAGAATCCCATTTGTACAGTGGGAATCTTATTCAAATTTTCCCCGTTGATCGGCTGCATTCCCAGTTGGTTCGAAACCGACCAACTGGGAATGTTAGAAGTTAACATTACAGAGCACTGAACAGAGCTTTAACATAGTCGATAGTATGAAATTTGATATCGATACTTGGTTTTAACAGTGCCAATTTGAGTAAAACAGCTTGTCATCAAGTGCCTGTCCAAACAAACTGGGATATTCGTTAAACCATGTTTGCATTTTGCGCAAAAATTAAAGCAATAATTTTTACTTTTTTAGCTTCACTAATTTTATTTGTGTTCGAACTCATATTTGCTTCCAATTAAATATAAACGTATCATACACAAACAGCTGTCTGCTGTCTTTTTATAGACCCTGTTAAATCAAGATGCAACTATGCATTTGGATTTATAGTGGAATCACCTACATCTTTCACTCGCTGTTAATGAAAGATGCAGCCTAATGGAATCGGGGTATTACCTGTATTATATTGATAGTTATTAAGTCGCAAGAAGCGCAGGGGTTGTTCGAGTTTTGTTAGACGCAAGGAGTGTGCAGTATTTATATTTAATAAGCGCAGGGAGCGTAAGGTATTTAGGTTTATCGGATGTACTTATTTTTTGAATTTAAATATAACCGCCCCAAAACACAGAGTCGCAAGATGCAGCGCGCCGGCTGCGATCACTGAATCCACCACGGTAACGAGCAAGTGTGGGGAGCGACAAAATCTGCAACTTGGGCCGAAGCCGAAGCGTGGGCGGGGGAGTTGCGATTGATATACGGAAGTGAGCAGACGCGTACGCGCTTAGAAGTAGTTAACGAGTTAGTAGCAAAGGGACAGAGTTTAGAAAAGATAAGTTAGGTTTAGGCTTTCTTGTGCACATAATCTTTTATAGGAACTGAATAAATTGGTCGCCGGTAAGTCCGCGACCCAGTGGAGTGCAATTGCTGTGTGTTTTCTTTCTTTCTATTTCTCTTCTTTGGTTTTTTTTTTTGTACACGCGCGCCCGCGAGTTAAGCTGAGTCGCTTTATACTCTGGCTGCTGAGTGCGCCGGCTGTTGCGTTGGGGTCGACGTAAGCGTTTCCCCTTCCAACTTGTAAAACCGCGCGCGTTATAGTCCCACCAAAAAAATATATAAATATTCTTGTGTGGTGTACCTGGCCAGACTGAGTTTATACCCCGGCTAAATTACTCCTTTACAAAACCTAAAAAAAACATATTTCCAGGTTGCACAGTGACGTTTTTGCTAAAATTGGTTTCGAAAAAAAAGCTCTACAAAAAAAAAAAAGCAAGAAAAAGCCGTAGATTGCCAAAAAATCATAGATGTATTCAAGCCGTCGATTCGCGTAGCTATAACTAAACAAGAATTGAAAGATGCAGCAGTTCTATTATGCACTGTAGATGGAAGGCCGTTTTCCATTATGGGCGACGTGGGATTTCGAAAAATAGTTGACCCAATTTTAAGTGGGATGGAGTGCGACAACTTTCTTTATCCACAAGCAGTGCGAACTGATGTTCTTTCAAAGTCGGAGCACGTAATTAAGCTTATGAAGAATGAATTCGATGGAAAATTTATTTCATTAAAAGTTGATGGCGTGACTCATTTAAATCGGTCATTTATTGGTAAGTTATATTCATAATAATATTAACATTAATATTTGTTTTATAAAATCTTTAATATTGCAAACTTTTCGGATTTTCCAGACGTTAATGTCCAATTTGTTACTAATGGGCAGATTGTACTACGCACACTGGCAGCAGAGGAAATATACGTTAGTCATACAGCTCAGAACCTAAAGAACCTCATTCTAAATGTGCTAAAAAAAATTTGACATTGATCAAAATCAAATTTATTCATGCACAACCGACAATGGACGGAATATGTTGAAAATGGTTGAGTTGTTGGGGGAGCTTGAGGAGACATTCGATGATATCGATGAGGACGATGATTTAGCCATAATACACGATTTAAACATCGACAGCAAATGTATAGGTAATTACAAGTATTCATACAAATGCATTCAATATATTAATTTTAATTATATATTTTGTCCTTTCAGGAGTGCGTTGTGCAGCTCACACGCTCCAGTTGGCAGTTAATTCGGCGTTAAAGGACGAGCAGTTTACCAAATCAATTCTGAGCGCCAGAGCCTTGGCTAAAAAGCTTCGTACGCCGACTATTAGCCATCTTTTGTCAGATAGTAAGATTAGAAAGCCGCCAATCGACTGTCCTACCCGCTGGAGCTCTATGTATAGAATGTTGGCGTATTTAGTTGAGGAAAATGTTCAAGAGTTTTGTTCAGACTTCGCAGCTGCGAACACAGATTTCTTGTTAGAAAAAAAATCTGGGACAATATTAAAGATATTGTTAAAGTTCTCGAACCAGCTGAAATTGCAACTTTAAAATTACAATTTGAACAATTAATTTTAGGAGATTTTTATGCCACATGGCTAAACTGTAAGCTACAAATCCAAAAGAATACCTCAAGATTAGCAAAAGTTTTATATTCTCAAATTGAAAAACGAGAAACTTATCTTTTTAAGAATAACGCGTTTCTGTGTGGCATATTTCTTGACCCAAGATATAATGTTATGTTAACACATGAGCAAAAGAAGATTTGTATAAATTTGTTGACAGACATAAACAATAGGATAAAGTCCTTTGTTCTACTAAACGAAAGAAGCACTGACACAAATACCTTTTCTGAAAGCGGAGATGAGATAGGTGCATTTATGAATTTGTTTGAAAAAAAAGAAGATTCCAACAACTCATTAATAGCACAAAACAGTTTATTGGCATCTATAAAAATATTTTCAAATTTAAAACGCACACAAAGTAAGGAAAATGTGCTTCAATGGTGGCTTCATAATAGCAGTAGCTTTCCAGAACTTTTTGAAATATCTAAAATTGTTCTCGGTGTTCCAGCTACTCAAGTAAGCGTTGAACGCCTATTTTCAGGTGTAAAATTTATAATGTCTCTAACTCGAAATAGGTTGGACTCGGAAACATTATCAGCTATAATGCTTATTTGAAATAATAACAAATTGTTAAAAGTTTAAATTTGTATCGAAACAGTAAAAAAAAGTCAATAAAATTAAAAAAAAAAAATGGTTTATTGAATTTTAACTCTCAAATTGTATACACCTCAAAATATATGAAAAAAAAAAATAGGAACCGGTACGGAACCGGTACAGAACCTTTATAAACTGGAACCAGAACCCGAACCCGGAACCTTTATAAATGAGAACCAAAACAGAACCTTGTACTGAAACGATCGTTTCGGTCCGGACCAGAACCGGTACCGGAACCTTTATTCGTTTCGGTTTGACACCCTGGTTCAAATACATTTGCCCAGAACTAAATAATGTGCACACATGTGATTCCATATCACAGCATTTTCGGCACCTATTCGACGAATTACAATTGGCCAACGCACTCTTGCAACACACACGAAAACGCCGATCACCATTTGATGCAACATTGCAAGCAGTCTATTTGGAGTTTTAGACTCGGACTACGCCAATAAAATGACCAAAGTCATAGAGGAGGTAAAAACCAACGAAGCATTTCTACTGCACTTACTGAAAAATCAAACTTCAGTACTTGATTCAACTATCAACGTTGTCAAGAAGACCAGATCTACATCGGACAAACGGATAAAACTACTTGAACAACAAGTGGCTATCCTTAGCCAAAGCACACAGGCGCACATATTACCGAGAATTACCTGGCACTGACAAATCAACCAACACTTCTGGCAGCCACTCTTCAGCGCTTGCAATCAGAAATAGTGGACGCTCTGACAGGAATTCGCCACCATACAATCAGCCCAACGTTGATTTCTCCTAATCAACTAAAGGATCAATTGGATCAAATACGGGATCATTTGCCACCAGATCAAACGCTGCCTGTGACATCATCCAACGTAATACAACTACACAGAATAATGCGAGCAGAAGGAACAGCTACCGACACTCAGGTAATATTCAGAGTAATATTACCGCTAGTATCAACATCAAAATTAGAGCTGTTTAATATCGTGCCAATTCCGGTGTGGGACTCAACAAATTGGAGATTATTTGAGCTTAAAACACCTATAATAGCAGTTAACAACCACAGGGATCAATTCATGGGATTGACTCAAGATGATCTACGACGCTGCCTCACACTACCAAATGAAGAATACATATGTTTTGACCACCAAGCTGTGTTCAATGTAAACAATCGTTGTGAGTTTCAGCTCTTTAACAACAAGACACCAACAGTGTGTCAAACAACTCACAGAACCACCAAGATGGTTTGGGAAAAGACACACCAACCTAACAGGTGGATCTTTGCAACACATTCTGCAATGGAACTACAAGCCGTATGCAACGGAACACCATCCAAAATACAGCTAGAAGACACCGGAATACTCTCATCAGTGGCGTAGCGATGGGGGGCGGTCCGCCCCCGGCGGCAAATTTTTAGTGGCGGCACATTTGAGGTGCGGCAAAAAAGTATTCATTTCTCTCTTGAAATTATATATTTGCATTCATTTTACATTAATGTTTAGGGACACACTGAAAATTTCATTGGCCAGCGTATTAATAACTTAGCAAAATCTGACCACACTGGTAACATAAGTGTACAGTAATTTTAAAAGCGTTGCAACGTAGTGATAATATAAAGTGAATATCATTATTAAGCGCGGTGCTCGTTCATCTGTCGTTTATTTAAGTTTAACTTCTTCAAACTGCCAAATAACTTGAGGTTTGTACATGTTCGAATTTGTTTTATTGTTAACTAGTTTTTGTTTACACGTTTGTGTCAGTGTGTTATGGTTTTCATTTTATTTATGTGTGTGTCCGTCCAAAAACTTGCTTGGAGCGTAAGAGGTAATACTGCATTTTTTTTAATCTAGCATTCATCATGAAACGACTAAAAGAAAGCGGAACCTTTTATCGAAATAAGAAAAAAGCTAGGGAAGAGAGTGAACGGAAAAATGAAGGAGCTATGCTTAAATATGTTAAGGCTGGCACAATGGTTGCGCCTTGCTCTTCGTTGGACATAAACGTACAAAGTGCTGCAGCGAGCCCAGAAAATGATGAATCTCTAGAGGAACATGAAACTGTTACTCTGGAACACGATTTCGATGTGGATCCTGAAGACGAAACTCTGGAAACACCTGCTGCTAATCTTATGAATCCGGAAGATTTCGGGACGGAGACCAATGCTTTAGAAAGTAGGAGCTTAGATGACATCGGTAAATGGCCCGAGCACATAAATGATACACTGCACTTATTTCTCATTAAGCAAGGCCAGAAAACTGTTCAGCACATCGATTTTAGCTTTGGACCATCCATTAAACGTCCAGAGTCGTCATCACATGCTCTGAAAGGCGAAACGAGGAGTTTTACCCGAGACTGGTTTTTTCGAACATTGGCTAATGGTGAAAAAGTTCAACGCACTTGGATGGCTTATTCTCCTTTTAAATCATCATTATTCTGCTTCTGCTGTCGGTATTGAGCAACCAAATGCTCCAAATGGGTCAAAGTTTTGCTCATCCAGCGGATTTAATACTTGGTGGAAACTAAACCCTAAGGTTTTAAGCCACGAATCAAGTCCTCTTCACTACCAAAATTATTTTAAATGGAAAGAGCTGGAGACTAGAATTAAAAAAGGACAGCTTATAGACAAAAAAGAGCAGGAAGTTATGGAAAAGAATCGAAAAGATTCCAAGAAATTCTCGGCAGAACTTTTAACATTATAAAATTTTTTGCAAACCAAAATTTGGCCATACGTGGTCACCGAGAAGATGCGACCAGCAGCAATAGGGGAAACTTTTTAGAATTAGTCAACCTTATTGCTAAGTATGACCCTGTTCTACGTGAACATCTTGTTCGAACCAATTTGAGTAACAAACTTTCAGTTACATATTTGTCACCTCAAATACAAAACGAATTTATTGCAACTTTGGGAAATGCAGTTCGCCAAAAAATAATTGAACGGGTAAAGAAAGCCAAATATTATGCCATGATATTTGACAGCACACCGGACGTTTCTCACAAGGACCAAACAAGCCAAGTTTTGAGGTATGTAGTCATAGAAAATCAAGAAGTTCAAGTGGTTGAATCATTTATAGACTTTATTGAAAGCTATGATAAAACCGCAGAAGGGATTTCAAAAATGATTTTGGACAAGCTTGAAGCTGATAGCTTAGATATTTTAAACTGTAGAGGCCAGGCGTATGACAATGCTGCTGTTATTGCTGGAAAACATTCAGGCGTTCAGCAAAGAATAAAAGAAATAAATCCTAAAGCCGTTTTCGTGCCATGCTCAAACCATTCCTTAAACCTGGCCTGTTTGTACGCCGCGTCAGTTGAGGCTGGTGCAGTAACTTTTTTTGGTGCCTTGGAACGTTGCTATGCATTTTTTGCCATGTCTACGCATCGCTGGAATATTTTGATATCGACTACTGGGAAAAGTTTATAAAAGGGTACAAGATACCCGATGGAGCGCGAGAGCTGAAGCCGTGATTGTGACTCGAAATCACTACAAAGATATATTGGCCACTTTGGAAAAATTGACTGACACGGATGAAAGTTTAAGCACCAGAACAGACGCTGGAACATTGGTTGTTGCAATGGAGTCATTTTCCTTCCTTTGTTTTTTAGGCCTTTGGCATCCAGTGCTGGTTGAAGTAGAAGATGCCCAAAAGTACCTGCAAAAAAAGGAACTTAACATAACTTTGTGTGCTCAAAAATATGCGCTTTGAAAACGACGCTATTAGAAAAACGTGAGGAATGGACTGAAGGCGCTCTTCGATATGCTAAAGATATATCTGATGACCTTGGCATATCCATGGAACCCCCCAGGCGAAGAGTAAGGAAATTAATTTTTAATGATGGCAGTAAAGGCGTAAACTTGTCGTACGAAAACGAAATACGGCGAAAACTTTTCGAATCGTTGGACAAAATCATCGCAGAAATAAGAGAAAGGTTTCGGCAATTGCAAGACTTGGCGAGCAATTTGCTTACCTTTCTCCTTCTATCTTGCTGGCTTCTGAAGACACCAAGTGGCTAAGTTTAGTGCATTCAGCAGGCAACATTCTTGACGAAGTTCGTGTTGAGGAACTTCAGACAGAACGCTTACGTCTTCGAGCCTTCGTAGCTGCCGCAGGAAACAGCGATCAAATAAAAAACGAGGACGCGTTTGCTTTACTTAACTTGATAATAAGCTCGAAATTAGAAGATTCAGTTTCTAATTTAATTGTGATGCTCAGAATTTTTCTCACGATTGCTATAAGCAATGCCAGCTGTGAGAGGAGCTTTTCAAAATTAAAACAAGTAAGAAGGCTCTAGTCGGGAGAGCCCGACTAGAAGATACCCTGAACCCAGTTCCAATAAATATATTTAATTTATATAAGACTTTGGTATACTGGCTTAGCTTCCATCGATTAAGTTCAATATCTCCGGTGTTTCTCAACCGATTTGGACGAAATTTTCAGAAAAGTTCTATCATTATCCATTACTTCAACCCTCATTTTTAGATTTTCCAAATTCGATATTTTATTGTTATCGATATTATGTGTATATCGGAAACCAGAATAGTTATCGATAATTTGAAGCAAACTTGTTCTGCTCATGGTATAGGAGAACTTAAATACAAAATCAGAAGTCTCTAGCTCTTGTAGTCTCTGAGATCCACGCGTTCATACAGACGGACAGACAGACGGACAGACGGACATGGCTATATCGTCTCGGCTGTTGATGCTGATCAAGAATATATACACTTTATAGGGTCGGAGATGCTTCCTTCTGCCTGTTACATACTTTTGCACAAAACCATTATACCCTTATTTACCCATTTTATGGGTTAAGGGTATAATTAATAAAAAACAAGTGGAAACGTTGCAGTCGGACGCAACCGACTGCGGTATACTCGATACCAGTATTAAAAATTTTGATGCCCATCCATGTGGGATGTCATTTGCTATCTTCATACCAAATTTGGTGACTCTAGCTCGAAGTTTGTATAAAGTGGGGAAAGGGGGGCTGTGGGCGGTATGGGTGGAATTGCATCCAAATTTTTGATGCAGATCTTTGTGGAATGTCAATTGCTATCTTCATAACAAATTTGGTGACTCTAGCTTAAAGTTTGTAAAAATGGGGAAAGGGGGGCTGGGGGCGGTATGGTTGGGCGTGGCATTCAAATTTTTGGTGCAGATCTATGTGGGATGTCAATTGCTATCTTCATACCAAATTTGGTGACTCTAGCTCGAAGTTTGTATAAAGTGGGGAAAGGGGGGCTGGGGGTTGTATGGTTGGGCGTGGCATCCAAATTTTTGCTGCAGATCCTTGTGGCATGTCAAATGCTACCTTCATACCAAATTTGGTGACTCTAGCTCAAAGTTTGTATAAGGTGGGGAAAGGGGGGCTATGGGGCTTGGGGCGGTATGGGTGGGCTTGGCATTCAAATTTTTGCTGCCGATCCATGTGGGATGTCAATTGCTCTCTTCATACCAAATTTGGTGACTCTAGCTCGAAGTTTGTATAAAGTGGGGAAAGGGGGGCTGGGGGCGGTATGGTTGGGCGTGGCATCCAAATTTTTGCTGCAGATCCTTGTGGAACGTCAAATGCTACCTTCATACCAAATTTGGTGACTCTAGCTCAAAGTTTGTATAAGGTGGGGAAAGGGGGGCGGAATGGATGGGCTAGGCTCCAAAACTTTGATGCAATTCTTTTGGGGTCGTTACCAGCTATCTTCCTACCAAATTTGGTGGCTCTAGCTCCACCACTCTGGAAGATACACACACTCCCGTTTTTTACGAAGCGTTGGGGCATCTGGGGGCGGCTAGGGCGGTATTGGTGGGCGTGGCATCCAAACTTTTGGTGCAGTTTTTGGGAGGTCATCATCAGCTAAATTGGCACCAAATTTGGTGGCTCTAGCTCAAAAACTGTGGGAGATATAGGCTTTTTTGACTTTAAAATGCGGGGGTCTGGGGCGGAATGGGGGGGCGTGGCTCCAAAATTTTTCATGCAGTTTTTTGTGGGTTGCTAGTAGCTATCTTCTTACCAAATTTGGTAGTTCTAGCTGTAAGTTTGTGTGAAATATGCGGATTTATCGTTTTTGAGTTATCGAATTTATCGATTTGCCAGCCCCCCAGTTATCGTAGAACCCCAATCTTGACACTTTAATTTACAATCCCATAGATAAAGAGAATTGGAAAGTTTCAAGTCCCTAGCTTGAAGGGTGTGGAAAAAACTTGCACACATACGGACGGACAGACGAACAGACGGACAGACACCATGACGGACATTGCACAAAACCAATATACTCTTTACCTTCGGTATCCAGTATAACTGCCTTAGATCGACCATGACTACATTTAGGCTAACCAATCTTAGTATATTATCAATTGAGGAAGAAATATGTGATTCCTTAGATATAGAGACTGGTTTTTTCGAACATTGGCTAATGGTGAAAAAGTTCAACGCACTTGGATGGCTTATTCTCCTTTTAAATCATCATTATTCTGCTTCTGCTGTCGGTCGAGCAACAAAATGCTCCAAATGGGTCAAAGTTTTGATCATCCAGCGGATTTAATACTTGGTGGAAACTAAACCCTAAGGTTTTAAACCACGAATCAAGTCCTCTTCACTACCAAAATTATTTTAAATGGAAAGAGCTGGAGACTAGAATTAAACAAGTAAGAAGGCTCTGGTCGGGAGAGCCCGACTAGAAGATACCCTGAACCCAGTTGCAATAAATATATTTAATTTATATATATATATATAAGACTTTGGTATACTGGCTTAGCTTCCATCGATTAAGTTCAATATCTCCGGTGTTTCTCAACCGATTTGGACGAAATTTTCAGAAAAGTTCTATCATTATCCATTACTTCAACCCTCATTTTCAGATTTTCCAAATTCGATATTTTATTGTTATCGATATTATGTGTATATCGGAAACCAGAATAGTTATCGATAATTTGAAGCAAACTTGTTCTGCTCATGGTATAGGAGAACTTAAATACAAAATCAGAAGTCTCTAGCTCTTGTAGTCTCTGAGATCCACGCGTTCATACAGACGGACAGACGGACAGACGGACAGAAGGACATGGCTATATCGTCTCGGCTGTTGATGCTGATCAAGAATATATATACTTTATAGGGTCGGAGATGCTTCCTTCTGCCTGTTACATACTTTTGCACAAAACCATTATACCCTTATTTACCCATTTTATGGGTTAAGGGTATAAAAAGGACAGCTTATAGAGCAAAAAGAGCAGGAAGTTATGGAAAAAGAATCGAAAAGATTCCATGAAATTCTCGGCAGAATTTTTAACATTATAAAATTTTTTGCAAAGCAAAATTTGACCATACGTGGTCACCGAGAAGATGCGACCAGCAGCAATAGGGGAAACTTTTTAGAATTAGTCAACCTTATTGCTAAGTATGACCCTGTTCTGCGTGAACATCTTGTTCGAACCAATTTGAGTAACAAACTTTCAGTTACATATTTGTCATCTCAAATACAAAACGAATTTATTGCAACTTTGGGAAATGCAGTTCGCCAAAAAATAATTGAACGGGTAAAGAAAGCGAAATATTATGCCATGATATTTGACAGCACACCGGACGTTTCTCACAAGGACCAAACAAGCCAAGTTTTGAGGTATGTAGTCATAGAAAATCAAGAAGTTCAAGTGGTTGAATCATTTATAGACTTTATTGAAAGCTATGATAAAACCGCAGAAGGGATTTCAAAAATGATTTTGGACAAGCTTGAAGCTGATGGCTTAGATATTTTAAACTGTAGAGGCCAGGCGTATGACAATGCTGCTGTTATTGCTGGAAAACATTCAGGCGTTCAGCAAAGAATAAAAGAAATAAATCCTAAAGCCGTTTTCGTGCCATGCTCAAACCATTCCTTAAACCTGGCCTGTTTGCACGCCGCGTCAGTTGAGGCTGGTGCAGTAACTTTTTTTGGTGCCTTGGAACGTTGCTATGCATTTTTTGCCATGTCTACGCATCGCTGGAATATTTTGATATCGACTACTGGGAAAAGTTTATAAAAGGGTACAAGATACCCGATGGAGCGCGAGAGCTGAAGCCGTGATTGTGACTCGAAATCACTACAAAGATATATTGGCCACTTTGGAAAAATTGACTGACACGGATGAAAGTTTAAGCACCAGAACAGACGCTGGAACATTGGTTGTTGCAATGGAGTCATTTTCCTTCCTTTGTTTTTTAGGCCTTTGGCATCCAGTGCTGGTTGAAGTAGAAGATGCCCAAAAGTACCTGCAAAAAAAGGAACTTAACATAACTTTGTGTGCTCAAAAAATATGCGCTTTGAAAACGACGCTATTAGAAAAACGTGAGGAATGGACTGAAGGCGCTCTTCGATATGCTAAAGATATATCTGATGACCTTGGCATATCCATGGAACCCCCCAGGCGAAGAGTAAGGAAATTAATTTTTAATGATGGCAGTAAAGGCGTAAACTTGTCGTACGAAAACGAAATACGGCGAAAACTTTTCGAATCGTTGGACAAAATCATCGCAGAAATAAGAGAAAGGTTTCGGCAATTGCAAGACTTGGCGAGCAAATTTGCTTACCTTTCTCCTTCTATCTTGCTGGCTTCTGAAGACACCAAGTGGCTAAGTTTAGTGCATTCAGCAGGCAACATTCTTGACGAAGTTCGTGTTGAGGAACTTCAGACGAACGCTTACGTCTTCGAGCCTTCGTAGCTGCCGCAGGAAACAGCGATCAAATAAAAAACGAGGACGCGTTTGCTTTACTTAACTTGATAATAAGCTCGAAATTAGAAGATTCAGTTTCTAATTTAATTGTGATGCTCAGAATTTTTCTCACGATTGCTATAAGCAATGCCAGCTGTGAGAGGAGCTTTTCAAAATTAAAACAAGTAAGAAGGCTCTAGTCGGGAGAGCCCGACTAGAAGATACCCTGAACCCAGTTGCAATAAATATATTTAATTTATATAAGACTTTGGTATACTGGCTTAGCTTCCATCGATTAAGTTCAATATCTCCGGTGTTTCTCAACCGATTTGGACGAAATTTTCAGAAAAGTTCTATCATTATCCATTACTTCAACCCTCATTTTCAGATTTTCCAAATTCGATATTTTATTGTTATCGATATTATGTGTATATCGGAAACCAGAATAGTTATCGATAATTTGAAGCAAACTTGTTCTGCTCATGGTATAGGAGAACTTAAATACAAAATCAGAAGTCTCTAGCTCTTGTAGTCTCTGAGATCCACGCGTTCATACAGACGGACAGACGGACAGACAGACGGACAGACGGACATGGCTATATCGTCTCGGCTGTTGATGCTGATCAAGAATATATATACTTTATAGGGTCGGAGATGCTTCCTTCTGCCTGTTACATACTTTTGCACAAAACCATTATACCCTTATTTACCCATTTTATGGGTTAAGGGTATAATTAATAAAAAACAAGTGGAAACGTTGCAGTCGGACGCAACCGACTGCGGTATACTCGATACCAGTATTAAAAATTTTGATGCCCATCCATGTGGGATGTCAATTGCTATCTTCATACCAAATTTGGTGACTCTAGCTCGAAGTTTGTATAAAGTGGGGAAAGGGGGGCTGTGGGCGGTATGGGTGGAATTGCATCCAAATTTTTGATGCAGATCTTTGTGGAATGTCAATTGCTATCTTCATAACAAATTTGGTGACTCTAGCTTAAAGTTTGTAAAAATGGGGAAAGGGGGGCTGGGGGCGGTATGGTTGGGCGTGGCATTCAAATTTTTGGTGCAGATCTATGTGGGATGTCAATTGCTATCTTCATACCAAATTTGGTGACTCTAGCTCGAAGTTTGTATAAAGTGGGGAAAGGGGGGCTGGGGGTTGTATGGTTGGGCGTGGCATCCAAATTTTTGCTGCAGATCCTTGTGGCATGTCAAATGCTACCTTCATACCAAATTTGGTGACTCTAGCTCAAAGTTTGTATAAGGTGGGGAAAGGGGGGCTATGGGGCTTGGGGCGGTATGGGTGGGCTTGGCATTCAAATTTTGCTGCCGATCCATGTGGGATGTCAATTGCTCTCTTCATACCAAATTTGGTGACTCTAGCTCGAAGTTTGTATAAAGTGGGGAAAGGGGGGCTGGGGGCGGTATGGTTGGGCGTGGCATCCAAATTTTTGCTGCAGATCCTTGTGGAACGTCAAATGCTACCTTCATACCAAATTTGGTGACTCTAGCTCAAAGTTTGTATAAGGTGGGGAAAGGGGGGCGGAATGGATGGGCTAGGCTCCAAAACTTTGATGCAATTCTTTTGGGGTCGTTACCAGCTATCTTCCTACCAAATTTGGTGGCTCTAGCTCCACCACTCTGGAAGATACACACACTCCCGTTTTTTACGAAGCGTTGGGGCATCTGGGGGCGGCTAGGGCGGTATTGGTGGGCGTGGCATCCAAACTTTTGGTGCAGTTTTTGGGAGGTCATCATCAGCTAAATTGGCACCAAATTTGGTGGCTCTAGCTCAAAAACTGTGGGAGATATAGGCTTTTTTGACTTTAAAATGCGGGGGTCTGGGGCGGAATGGGGGGGCGTGGCTCCAAAATTTTTGATGCAGTTTTTTGTGGGTTGCTAGTAGCTATTTTCTTACCAAATTTGGTAGTTCTAGCTGTAAGTTTGTGTGAAATATGCGGATTTATCGTTTTTGAGTTATCGAATTTATCGATTTGCCAGCCCCCCAGTTATCGTAGAACCCCAATCTTGACACTTTAATTTACTATCCCATAGATAAAGAGAATTGGAAAGTTTCAAGTCCCTAGCTGGCGTCAAATTTGGCTTCCGCCCCCGGCGGCACAACCATACGCTACGCCACTGACTCTCATTATCATCTGGTTGTACTGCACGCAACTTGGAGATTAGCATCAGTACGTTTGGCACTATCATAAGTCAAGTGAGGCCAAGTTACGCACACTTTAGCAAATTAATCAAGCCAAACATCACCCATGTACCTGCGACAAATATTAACATCTCAGACTACAAGGTTCAAGAAGACAAGGATCTGGACGAATTACAGCAGAAGTTGGCAACACTGAACAATCTAGAGTTGCCTTATCAATCAAGTTCAGTCCTACATAATCATATAGCATCGTATGCTGCCTTAGATATCTCTATCATATTGCTATGTGCCTATGCAATGCGAAAGAAACTCCTATGGACTGTGCAACCAACGGTTCCCAGGAATGAAGTCATTAATACATCTGATCCAACCGCATCACCAAGACGATTCACAATAGGACAAGATGATGGTTGAACACCTGTTCAACGGCCGGGAGAATGTTTAGGAGTATATACATTTAAGTTACAGCACACACAATATATGACAGACAATTATAATTTAACGAGGTTAATTAAATGCAACGCCATACGTATTATTGTCTTAGCTACAAAAAACTGCTGATCACAGCGAAACCGACACATATACCTAGTTACCTAAACAGCGGTCAGTCAACGCGGAAATTGCCAATATGCAATTCTGCATTGGCAAGCAATAGCTGCGTTTACAATAACAATAATATTACACTTATGCAAACTAAGCTTGTTTTTCCTATAAATATTGTTACTTTCATGAATAAAAGTCAGTTCTTTACTTTGTACCAACAAACCAAGTATTTTACTCATTATCAAGGAATTCCCACTCCGTAGTCCACCTAGTTACAAGTGCTAGTTGCGACGCCTTTTTATACCCTTAACCCATAAAATGGGTAAATAAGGGTATAATGGTTTTGCGCAAAAGTATGTAACAGGCAGAAGGAAGCATCTCCGACCCTATAAAGTATATATATTCTTTATCAGCATCAACAGCCGAGACGATATAGCCATGTCTGTCTGTCTGTCCGTCTGTCCGTCTGTCTGTCTGTATGAACGCGTGGATCTCAGAGACTACAAGAGCTAGAGTCTTCTGATTTTGTATTTAAGTTCTCCCATACCATGAGCAGAACAAGTTTGCTTCAAATTATCGATAACTATTCTGGTTTCCGATATACACATAATATCGATAACAATAAAATATCGAATTTGGAAAATCTAAAAATGAAGGTTGAAGTAATGGATAATGATAGAGCTTTTCTGAAAATTTCGTCCAAATCGGTTGAGAAACACCGGAGATATTGAACTTAATCGATGGAAGCTAAGCCAGTATACCAGAGTCTTATATAAATTAAATATATTTATTGCAACTGGGTTCAGGGTATCTTCTAGTCGGGCTCTCCCGACTAGATCCTTCTTACTTGTTAGCAGTCAGTTTATGTACTGAATGCTTACAAAACAAATATACACAAACAGCAATATTTACCATAAAATCCCATAAATATAAATAAATATATTAAAAAGTGAAACATACGTAATAAAATTGTTTATTATCAGTAATAATGTTATTAAAATTGTCTTAATCGTATGCATATATATATGTTGTTATTGTTTGTTTCGCTCATATGTTTTGCTTGTGTAGAGATGTTACACACACATTTAAATATTTACATGCAGGCTAAACACACACAGCGTGCAGTGCGTGGCCGTTTTCTTATTTCTCTTTTGCACTTGCTATGCCGAGCGTTTTCTTGTGTTGCTTCTGCTTTAGAATTTAGGCAAATGACTTGGGCAAATGGACGTGTGGAATACACTTTCGGAATTTGTAGGCATCGCAGCATAGCTGTATGGTGGTTGCGATGGCAAAATGATTGGGAAAGAGTCATAGAGCTGAAAACATGAAAGAGTATGTATGACCAGCAATGCAAAACTGATAATTGCCTGCGTATTTTACTGGACTCTTGTTAATTTTGCTGTTCGCCTGATCAGCAAATGTTCGATGAGCACCAAAACTGCCTTGGAAGTATTGTTCTTCTGGTTTTTCTTGGGTTTTTTGTAGGCAAATAATACAAATTTAATATAAAATTTGGCTGTTTAGCGTTTGCCGAAATTCATATTAGTTGAGCAAGGTCAATGAATTGCCTGGCAAATGGTACGCATACATTAAAATATGGACATGCATAGAGAAAGGGACACACACATGCTTATGGTAGCTAGCCTTTCGGCTAGCAAAAATCAAAAATCAATGCCTGGCTACCACCAAAACTGCATACATATATATTATATATGTATGTATGTTTTTATTAATTCGCTCATTTGCTTTGCTGGTGCTAGGTCGACGCAGTAAGATTAGCAATAAAATAAGCGCACATAAGGAATACAAGGAAAAAAATGGGGGTACAGCAATTGAAGACGCCACTGCGCGCTTGAAAATCGCTGGCTAGCGGCGCATACACAGAGTATGGCTGGCTGGTTGTGCTATCAACAAAATGTTGTAGCAAAGTTAGCAAGAGAAGTGGCTGGCGAAACACTCACGAAACACGAGAAACGCACGAAATGCGCTCTCAGAGCGAGTGGTAGCTTCGCTTGCCAGTTCCAACTGGTGGTTGGACTATCGGTCGTTGGCGACTCTATTTAGTGTATTCTTGTTAGTTTTTGGGGGGTCATCATCACCTATCTTGGCACCAAATTTGGTGGCTCTAGCTCAAAAACTGTGGGAGATAAAGGATTTTTTGACTTTAAAATGCGGGGGGCTGAAGGCGAAATGGGTGGGCTTGGGTCCAAAATTGTTGATGCAGTTTTTTTGGGGGATGATAGTAGCTATCTTCATACCAAATTGGTAGTTCTAGCTGTAAAGATGTGCGAAATATGTGGATTTATCGGTTTTGAGTTATCGAATTTATCGGTTTTCAGCCCCCCAGTTATCGTAGAACCCCAATTTTGACACATTAATTTACAATCCCATAGATAAAGAGAATTGCAAAGTTTCAAGTCTCTAGCTTGAAGGCAGTGGAAAAAAGTTGCGTTCATACAGACGGACAGACGGACAGAAACCATGACGGACATTGCACAAACTCAATATACTCTTTACCTTCGGTATCGAGTATAAAAAGAAAAATACAGCAATTGAACAAGCCACTGCGCTTGAAAATCGCTGGCTTGCGGCGCATACACACAGTCTGTCTGGCTGGTTGTGCTATCAACAAAAATGTTGTAGTAAAGTTAGGAAGCAAAATGGCTGGC
This sequence comes from Scaptomyza flava, assembly GCA_030179655.1. Lineage (NCBI taxonomy): Eukaryota > Metazoa > Arthropoda > Insecta > Diptera > Drosophilidae > Scaptomyza > Scaptomyza flava. The sequence goes on along the minus strand of JARNME010000404.1, from coordinate 32,466,363 downwards.
GAATGACACACGAAGCACGAGAGAAACCCGAAGTGCGCTCTCAGAGCGAGTGGTAGCTACGCTTAGTTACGTTACGACTTCCAAGTGAATGTTGGAATTTTGCTGTTTGGTGGCTCTATTCAGTGAATTCCTGTTGGTAATATCCATCAAATTATAACGGCTCTTCTGTTAACGCTTCACTGCAAACAAGCCCGCATTCGGAATTGTGAGGTTGCTTCCTAAGATATTATATTTTGCAAAAAGTGCAAAAAAGTACACATTATGATTATCAGCGACGAGTTAACAGAAAGACGTCATTACGGAATTGTTGATGTTAAGGTGCCTTGGGCCATTTGCAGTTTCGAAGCGGACACATAACGAGTAAAAAAGTCGTTTTCCCCTAACGACAAACAGCTGCGCATGTTCTCATTGTTGCTTCTTTGTTTACAATACACATGCCGCCATTTTTTATTTGCTTTGTTGTTTTGCACTGCTATCTTGTTGGTGTGCAGTGTAAGGCAACTAAGTCAATTATTTTATGCGTGCCAAACTGAAACAAGCAATTTAATCAATCAATATAATACTTCAGTAAATTTATTAAATTTAATGACAATGAATAGAAATTCATAGTTTAAATTATATAATTCAAAATATAATTATAATCTTTATAGAAATATTCTAATGCATTCAAAAGTAACTTAAATAAATACAAAAATTAAACTGACATTTCTGCAGTACAATGATTTAAATATAACGATTGGTTTGAAAAGAAATCAAATCAATCAAATCAATTAAGCAGCATTAATTTGTGCGCGTTTCTGATCAGCCGTAAAATTGGATTCATTTTCTGAAATTATACAAAAAACGCAATAATAGTAAGTATTCTTTATAAAGTATACAAATATGTAAAAAACGTATCTTTTTATATGCTGTTTAAATAAAGCCAGCCTTCTATGTTCAGATGACTAGTGAATCATTTTTTCGCTCCATTTTGTCCAGTCCAGCGCGAATTCACTCGAAATAAAAAATAAAATAAATGATAAGTATTAATATCACGACAACACAAAATACATTATTTCAATACTTACAGAGCTGCATAGCAGCTCAGCGCTCCTTTGCTCATCCTTCTTGCTTATGCATTTAGGGTCATCCTTCCAGCATAAATCTTTGAAGCCATTGATCCAGTGAGTCCAATTCGCTCGCAGTATAGAAATTGTAAAGGAGTAATTTGCCAGGGTATTAACTCAGTCCGGCTAGATCCACATCACAAGAATATTTGTATATTTTGGTGGGACTATAACGCGCTCGGCTTACAAGTTGGAAGGGGGAATGCCGGCGTCGGCACCAACGCGACGACTGGCACACTAAGCAGCCAGGGTATAAAACGACTCAGCTTAACTCGCGTGCGCGCGTGCACAAAAAAAAAAAAAAAAAAAAACATAGTGGCCGACATAAACAGTATATTGACATGTAGGTACTTGAAAGTGCACGACAGAGACAACAATTGATAGTACGATATGGTCAATTTGTATGGTGGCTATATCGTAGAATGCTCCGATCGAAATGAAATTTCATAGTGAACAAACCCGACACGATCTAAGCAATCTGTGAAAGTTTCATCAAGATTGGTTCAGCAGTTTGGCCGGAAATCGTGTTGATATGGTAAATTTGTATGGTGGCTATATCGTAGAATGATCCGATCGGCATGAAATTCATAGTGAACAAACCCGACATGATCTAAGCAATCTGTGAAAGTTTCATCAAGATCGGTTCAGCAGTTTGCAGCAGACAGACGGACAGACGGACGGACAGACGGAAATCAATTCCTGAACTCGTCCTGATCATTTTGATACATGGTTTATGGGGTCTCCCATCATTCCTTTAAGGTGTTACAGATTCATGTCAAAGTCAATATACCCTGTGAAGGGTATAAAGAGAGACAACACAGCAACTCAATTTCACTGGATCACTAACTTACCGGCGACCAATTTATTTCACTTCTCTAAAAGGTCGTATATTCAAGCAAACCCTAAACCTAGCTATATATGTATATGAACTACGATGAACTACCCCTCTTACCTTATCTCTATAAAATTCTATGCCCTTGTAGCGAACACGCTGTCTATTTCTGCGTTCTTAAACTTTTTAAATTTTCTCCCCTATCTCTATCGCGTACGCGCCTGCTCGCTTTCGGAGGCAAATCGCATCTCCCTCGCCCACGCTTCGGCTTCGGCCCAAGTTGCAGTATTGCCACTCCCACGCTTGCTCGTGGACCGTGGTGGAATTGATGATCGCAGCTGGCGCGCTGCAACTTGCGACTCTGCGTTTTGGGGCGGTTATATTTAAAATTCTTATTTCGAGACTTGGGACGTTAGGCGTCAATCAAACAAATGTAAATTTAATACATATAAATACTTTACGCTCCTTGCGTTTACTAAATACCAATATCTTACGCTCCTTAAGTTTACTAAATATAACTGCAGGTACGCTCCTTCGTTTATTAAATATAAATACTGCGCACTCCTTGCGTCTAACAAAAACTATACCTACAGCTTAAACACCGATGCGCTTCTTGCGACTTTAAACTATAAATATAATAAATATAATTCTTTATGAAGGGGCCGATTCGGCCTACTTCACACCCCCCTTTCTTGGGGAGCGTGACAGTTACGTGTCCGTTCGCGTTCTTCGTCACGCCGTGTAACTCCCCGTACACCTCCACCTTGAACCTGGAACGGCTCCCGACGTACAATTTTCTAACGCCTCTGATATGGCCGCTCGTCCTCTTCCGGGAAGACACCCCAATTGGCGAGGCGTATCGCCAACATTTTCGGTGGTAAAACCTGCCCCTGGGTTGGCGGCTCTGTCATCCTCGTCACCGCTGCTGATCACATAAGGAAATTGGTCGCTCATCTTGGGTATTCTGTGGGATTTATAAACACAATCGGTAGTCTTAATGATGAACGGGCCTTCTGAATTCAAATTGGTTAGTGATAATAAAAAAAAAGAATAAAGAGATTTATTAAAACTGTGACAAGTCTGCTCTCTGTCAGGCGCTCGGTCGGGTTGGTCTCTTCTCCGTGCTCCTCTCCCTCGTGATAGAATCGCTTCAGTTGCGCAATGCTGGCGAGTTTGCTCTTTCTTTGTCCTTCTTTTACCAATCGCACGATATTCGGTGATACGAACTTTTTCACGAGGAATGGGCCATCGAACTTGGGAGCGAGTTTCGCCGCGAACCCTTCACTGGCTTTAGAGAGTTGGTGTGCTCTTAGTAACACCAACGTATTGAGTCCTGGTCTCATTCTCTTCTCCTGAGGTTAAAGTTCCTCCCTTGGTCCTTCGGACGCTCGCTGTAAATGTGTCTGGACGATACTGAAAACTTCCTTTAATCTTCTTGCCCGGTCTTCTGGTGTTTGCGGCATGCTTCCGGATCCGGGTGTCTTCTCGTCGTACAAGGAAGCTGGTAAGCGGGGCTCTCTCCCCTGCATCAGAAAAGCCGGTGAAAATCCTGTAGAGTCCGCCATACTGGAGTTAACCGCCAACGAAATTTCTGGTAACAATTCGTCCCACGAACTTTGGTGACCTGCCATAAACTGTACTTTACTGTACGATTGGTCCTTTCTGTCGGGTTTCTTGTGGACAATATGGGGCAGTATGCTGCAATTCTACGCCCAACGAGTTTAAAAATGACTTAAAATTCCGGCTCGTAAACTGTACTCCATTGTCGCATACAAATTTTCTGGGTATGCCGAATCGACATACCACAACGTTCACGGAACGCTTTCTGCATTGGGCCGCTGTTGCTCGCTTCAAGGGGACCAGCTCCACCCATTTTGAAAACGCGTCGTGGAATACTAGGAGCATCGTGTTCCCGTGTTTCGAGCTCGGTAAGGGCCCTACAAAGTTGGCGCATAGTAGAGCCATGGGCTCGGCCACCTGCCGCGTCAACATCTGTCCAGCCGGCTTTACCTGTTCGTCTTAAACCTCTGCACGATTCGCAGTACTTAACGTACTTTGCCGCATCTCGGAACATTCCAGGCCAGTAGTAGCGTTGTGCTAGACGCATTATCGTCTTCCGTACTCCTTGGTGCCCGGCCGTCGGTGCGTCGTGGCACTCCAACAACACTCGTTTCCTCTGATCCTCATCGATGCACAGCTTCCAGGGGATGTAGTCGTCGTCATCCGCACGGTGTCCGAGGTGTCTATAGAGTTGACCGTTCTCTTCCATATAATCGGCGTATTTCATGGGTCTTTAGAAATCTTTTCTTTTATCTTCTCGATCCACTTGCCGGCCGATTTTTCCTGTACCGCTTGTTGAAAGTTCTCCACGGGTTGGCGGGATAAGGCGTCCGCTACTACGTTGAGCTTCCCTCGTCTGTACAGTACGTCAAATTGGTACTGCTGCAGCTCCAGTGCCCAGCGCGCTATCCTCTCCGACGGGCTCTCGATCGAATTCAACCATTTCAAAGCCATATTTTCAGTTACTACCTCGAACCGATATCCTTCCAGGTAGCATCTCATCTTCCGGATTGACCATACGATAGCCAGACACTCCTTTTCGGTCGCTGAATAATTTCTTCAGCCTTATTCAGTGTCCGACTCGAGTAAGCTATCTCGCGTTCCTGCTGAGCAATTGTCTGGGTGAGTACCGCTTCAAGACCAAATCACTGGCGTCCGTCTGCAGGACAAATTTTTCTGCAAAATCCGGACATGCCAGGACCGGTGCGGTTGTCAAGCTATGTTTGAGTGTCGCTAGAGCTCCCTGTTGTTCCTCTCCCCATGACCATTCCTAGATTTTTTTAATAAAGCGGTGATCGGTTGCACCACTGTAGCGAAATTCGGCACGAATCGTCGATACAGGAGGCCATGCCCAGGCAACGTCGCAACTCCTTACAATTGGTTTGGGCCTTCAAGTTCTGGATCGCTTTACTTTGGCGGGGTCGGTTTGATCCCGTCGCCGCTCACTAGGTGTCCCAGGTATATCACTCCTTCTGAAAAAACAGACACTTCTTACGATTCAGCTTAAAGTTGGCCGCTTTTAAACGCCTGAAGACTTCCTTCAGATTTGCCACGTGCTGCTCCTTTGTCGCTCCGATCACTATTATATCGTCCAGATAGGCAAATGCATGCGGCTCCATATCTGGTCCTATAACCGTGTCCAAAGCTCGTTGGAATGTTGCACACGGCGAGTGCAAACCGAAAGGCATACGCGCCATTGGAATAAACTCTACCGGGTACCGTAACGCTGTACACTCCGGCTATCCGCAGCCATGGGATTTGCCAGTAACCGTGCTTGAGGTCGAGCGTGGGATGTACCGCGCGTGTCTTATCGCTTCAAAATGTGATTGATCCTGGGTACGGGTTAGCATCTGGCAAGGAATCGATGTACATCGGCCACTCGCCTGTTTTCTTTTTAACTAGCACGATCGGGGCGCTTTGCGGGCTGCGGGAGGGCTCTATCGCGCCAGCTCGCAGCAGCTCGTCTACCTGCTCGTGATAACTTGTTGTATATCGCTATTACTAAAATTAAGATGAGGGTTCGCCTGTCTCACCAAGGTATCTTCTCCGGATGCTAGATGCGACCCTACTCGTATATCGGGGATATATGCTGATTCTGTGGGGAAAATTCATTATAAATAGTCATGTTGGAGGGCGGAAGCAAGTGTTCCGTGCCACCGGTCCGTATGAACGGGATTGCCGCATCTGACTCCGATTTCTGCCTAGTCGTATTCCACCGACAGAAGTGGCAGTCCGGGTAGGTGATACTGGGATCTTTGCGAACCGCAACTCCCATTCCGCTAACCGGGCCCATATATCGAGGGATTTATCGATGGTATGACCACCTTGTCTTATAAAAGTACATACCAGCTCCCGGTAGTCAGTTAAAGTGGAACACTTTTCCATCCAAAAACCGGACGATATCCTCCAGATCCTCCTTATGGCAGTGGTAGTAGTGCTTTCTCCGACTTCCACTCCTGCGGGTTCGATAATCTTAAGTTTCTCCATCTTGTCGTTTTTCCCCTTACATATTTTTTTTGTATAATGATCAAACACAAAAAAACAATCCGTTTCACAAAAAAAAATGAAAAATTATAGAAAAAAAAATTTTTTTTTGTATCACGAATTTTTTCTCGGAGTAAAAAGATATTCCTTTTAACTGGTCACTGTTCATCGCGGTTATTCTATATAATTCGAAACTACAATTTTTCTTCGGTCCACTGTATCACGAATTTTTATACGCGATACCGGAGGTAAAGAGTATATTGGTTTGTGCAATGTCCGTCATGGTTGTCTGTCCGTCTGTTCGTTCCAATTCTCTTTATCTATGAGATAGTAAATTAAAGTGCCAAGATTGGGGTTCTACGATAACTGGGGGGCTGGCAAATCGATAAATTCGATAACTCAAAAACGATAAATCCGCATATTTCACACACCCTTACAGCTAGAACTACCAAATTTGGTAAGAAGATAGCTACTAGCAACCCCCAAAAAACTGCATCAAAAATTTTGGAGCCACGCCCCCCCATTCCGCCCCCAGACCCCCCGCATTTAAAGTCAAAAAAGCCTATATCTCCACAGTTTTTGAGCTAGAGCCACCAAATTTGGTGCCAATTTAGCTGATGATGACCCCCCAAAAACTGCACCAAAAGTTTGGATGCCACGCCCACCAATACCGCCCTAGCCGCCCCCAGATGCCCCAACGCTTCGTAAAAAACGGGAATGCGTGTATCTTCCAGAGTAGTGGAGCTAGAGCCACCAAATTTGGTAGGAAGATAGCTGGTAACGACCCCAAAAGAACTGCATCAAAGTTTTGGAGCCACGCCCACCCATCCCGCCCCAGCCCCCCCGCATTTAGAAATCAGAAAAGCCTATATCTCCACAGTTTTTTAGCTAGAGTCACCAAATTTGGTGCCAAGATAGATGATGATGACCCCCCAAAAACTGCATCAAAAGTTTGGATGCCACGCCCACCAATACCGCCCTAGCCACCCCCATCTGCCCCAACGCTTCGTCAAAAACGGGAATGCGTGTATATTCCAGAGTAGTGGAGCTAGAGCCACCAAATTTGGTAGGAAGATAGCTGGCAACGACCCCCAACAATCTGCATCAAAGTTTTGGAGCCTAGCCCATCCATTCCGCCCCCCTTTCCCCACCTTATACAAACTTGAGCTAGAGTCACCAAATTTGGTATGAAGGTAGCATTGACATCCACAAGGATCGGCAGCAAAATTTGGATGCCACGCCCAACCATACCGCCCCCAGCCCCCCTTTCCCCACTTTATACATACTTCGAGCTAGAGTCACCAAATTTGGTATGAAGGTAGCATTTGACATTCCACAAGGATCTGCAGCAAAAATTTGGATGCCACGCCCAACCATACCGCCCCAGCCCCATAGCCCCCTTTCACCACCTTATACAAACTTGAGCTAGAGTCACCAAATTTGGTATGAAGGTAGCATTGACATGCCACAAGGATCTGCAGCAAAGATTTGGATGCCACGCCCAACCATACCGCCCCCAGCCCCCCTTTCCCCACTTTATACAAACTTTGAGCTAGAGTCACCAAATTTGGTATGAAGGTAGCATTTGACATTCCACAAGGATCTGCAGCAAAAATTTGGATGCCACGCCCAACCATACCGCCCCCAGCCCCCTTTCCCCACTTTATACAAACTTCGAGCTAGAGTCACCAAATTTGGTATGAAGATAGCAATTGACATCCCACATGGATCGGCAGCAAAAATTTGGATGCCACGCCCAACCATACCGCCCCTAGCCCATAGCCCCTTTCCCCACTTTTACATGCTTCGAGCTAGAGTCACCAAATTTGGTATGAAGGTAGCATTTGACATTCCACAAGGATCTGCAGCAAAAATTTTGATGCCACAACCAACCATACCGCCCCCAGCCCCATAGCATCGAAGAATCTTTAAGGCAAAGTGCACGCCTGCCGCATCCGTACCCTAATCAGGCCTCTTTTTACTGGTTTTAATACTGGATCGAGTATACCGCAGTCGGTTGCGTCCGACTGCAACGTTTCCACATGTTTTATTTTTTTTTTTTTGCTTTTAAAAAATTTTCTATCAGCAGGTCGCTGTTTATTGCGGTCACTCAATTGTTTCATTCCGAAATAAAAAAAAAAATTCAATTGGGGTGTTCAACAGCTCCGTTTCATCGTTTCATGTTTCAAAGTTGAAACGATTAACTCGTGAACGGCATTTTGGGTGTCAATGCGTTTCATGTTTGTGCAGGTCAGCTGTTGTTTGTTGACATTTTTTATTCTTCAATTTTTGTCACTGCTGCTGTTTACTGCGGTTATACATTAATTGTAAAAATGCCATTTAAAAGTGTTAAAGATATGCTATGCGATGCTTTAGCAAAGCAAGTTATTAGAGAAATAGAGGATATTGAAGGTGAGAAGAGCTCGTTGTTTGAATTAGTTGCTCAATTACATGCTTTTAAAATTTGGCGGCCATTAATCGTATGTGTTTATACTCTTATGCACAACAATACACCAAATATACTAAAAGTACTGAACATCGATAGCAAATATCGACTAAATATCGTGCTCTTTCCATCTTTACTTTGTTGAAACTTGAAACACTTTTTGTATACATAGGCTGGGTGTTTCAACGTTTCAAGAAATTTTCTATGTATGTTGTTGTTGCGGGACGTTTCAACTTTGAAACGTGAAACGATGAACGAGCTGTTGAACACCCCAATATACAAAAAAAATTTTGTCCACTGTACGCTTATACGGTCGAGGCCCACTGTGCGGTGACTTCACGTTAGTTCGATACTCGACCAGAACCGATGGGACAACTCCGCACTCAAAACAATAGTCAATTTTTATTTCGCGGTCGAAGCCCACTGTGCGACGCGACCACGACTTTGGAGCGGTCTGTACCAGCTACTGTCACGCCGTTAGTTGACCACTCGTACACTTTGCCGGTGTGTCTTCTTCCACCTTCAGCTCGTTGCGTCGCAAATGTTTCTAAGGCACAACTCGAACGCAAACAGTTATTCTTATCGGCACTTGCCTTGCCGTTACTTTCGTTGTGCCGCGACGAAAACCGTTCTCGCTGGCCACTTGTAAAGCAGGTTATCGCCGGGTATACCCGCACTTCACTTTAATGCACTTTTCCTTCCACACTTGTTGGTGATATTGCTAGGGCTTTAATACCAGATTATGCCACACCTTTGCACTTTAGAGTCCCTGCTCGGGCGCCACTTGTAAAGGAGTAATTTAGCCAGGGTATAAACTCAGTCCGGCCAGATCCACCACACAAGAATATTTGTATATTCGGTGGGACTATAACGCGCGCGGCTTACTAGTTGGAATGTGGAACGCCGGCGTCGACACCAACGCGACGACCGGCACACTAAGCAACCAGGGTATAAAACGGCTCAGCTTAAAAAAAAAAGAGAAAACACAGCAACTCAATTTCACTGGGTCACGGACTTACCGGTGACCAATTTACTTCACTTCTCTAAAAGATCGATATACAAGCAAAACCTAAACTAGCTATAAATATATGTACATGAACTGCGATGAGCTACCCCCTTACCTATCTCTATAAATTCTATGCCTTGTTGCGAACGCGCTGTCTGTTTTCTCCGTTCTTAAACTTTTCTAAATTTTCTCTATCGCGTACGCGTCTGCTCGCTTTCGGAGGCAAATCGCATCTCCCTCGCCCACGCTTCGGCTTCGGCCCAAGTTGCAGTTTTGCCACTCCCCACGCTTGCTCGTGACCGTGGTGGAATGATGATCGCAGCTGGCGCGCTGCAACTGCGACTCTGCGTTTTGGGGCGGTTTAATTTAAAATTCTATTGCGAGACTTGTGGGACGTGTAGGCGTCAATCAAACAAAGTAAATTTAATACTATACATACTTTACGCTCCGTGCGTTTACTAAATACCCAATATCTTACGCTCCTTAAGTTTACTAAATATAACTGCAGGTACGCTCCTTCGTTTATTAAATATAAATACTGCGCACGTCCTTGCGTCTAAACAAAAACTATACCTACAGCTTAAACAACCGATGCGCTTCTTGCGACTTTAAACTATAATATAATAAATATAATTCTTTATGAAGGGGCCGATTCGGCCTACTTCACACCCCCCTTTCTTGGGGAGCGTGAAGGTTACGTGTCCGTTCGCGTTCTTCGTCACGCCGTGTACTCCCCGTACACCTCCACCTTGAACCTGGAACGGCTCCCGACGTACCAATTTTCTAACGCCTTGATATGGCCGCTCGTCCTCTTCCGGAAGACACCCCAATTGGCGAGGCGTATCGCAACATTTTCGGTGGTAAAACCTGCCCTGGGTTGGCGGCTCTGTCATCCTCGTCACCGCTGCTGCTCACATAAGGAAATTGGTCGTCATCTGGTTTTGTGGGATTTATAAACACAATCGGTTAGTCTTAATTGATGGAACGGGCCTTCTGAATTCAAATTTGGTTAGTGATATAAAAAAAAAAAAATAAAGAGATTTATTAAAACTGTGACAAGTCTGCTCTCTGTCAGGCGCTCGGTCGGTGGTCTTCTTCTCCGTGCTCCCTCTCCTCGTGATAGAATCGCTTCAGTTGCGCAATGCTGGCGAGTTTGCTCTTCTTTGTCCTTCTTTTACCAATCGCACGATATTCGGTGATACGAACTTTTTCACGAGGAATGGGCCACGCGACCTTGGAGCGAGTTTCGCCGCGAACCCTTCACTGGCTTTAGAGAGTTGGTGTGCTCTTAGTAACACCAACGTATTGAGTCCTGGTCTCATTCTCTTCTCCTGAGGTTAAGTTCCTCCCTTGGTCCTTCGACGCTCGCTGTAAATGGTCTGGACGCTACTGAAAACTTCCTTTAATCTTCTTGCCCGGTTCTGGTGTTGCGGCATGCTTCCGGATCCGGGTGTCTTCTCGTCGTACAAGGAAGCTGGTAAGCGGGGCTCTCTCCCCTGCCTCAGAAAAGCCGGTGAAAATCTGTAGAGTCCGCCATATGGAGTTAACGCCAACGAAATTTCCGGTAACAATTCGTCCCACGAACTTTGGTGACCTGCATAAACTGTACTTTACTGTACGATTGTCCTTCTGTCGGGTTTTCTTGGGACAATATGGGGCAGTATGCTGCAATTCTACGCCCAACGAGTTTAAAAATGACTTAAATTCCGGCTCGTAAACTGTACTCCATTGTCGCATACAAGTTTCTGGGTATGCCGAATCGACATACCACACGTTCACGGAACGCTTTCTGCATTGGGTCCGCCTGTTGCTCGCTTACAAGGGGACCAGCTCCAACAATTTTGAAAACGCGTCGTGGAATCATAGGAGCATTCGTGTTCACGTGTTTCGACCGCGGTAAGGGCATACAAAGTGGCGCATAGTAGAGCCAGGGGGCTCGGCCACCTCGCCCGACGGTCAACATCGGTCCAGCCGGCTTACTGTGTCCGTCTTCAACCTCTGGCACGAGCGCAGTACTTAACGGACTTTGCCGCATCTCGGAAACATCCAGGCCAGTAGTAGCGGTGTGCTAGAAGCATTATTCGTCTTCCGTACTCCTTGGTGCCCGGCCGTCGGTGCGTCGTGGCACTCAACAACACTCGCTGTCCTCTGATCCTCATCGCAGTGCACAGCTTCCAGGGGCTTGTAGTCGTCGTCATCAGCACGGTGTCCGAGGTGTCTAGAGAAGTGACAGTCTCTATCCATATAATCAGGCGTATTTCACTGGGTCTTTAGAAATCGTTGTTTCTTGCTCGTCTCGATCACTCTTTGGCGGCCGAATTTTCCGGTACGCTTGTGTTGAAAGTCTCCCACGGGGTTGGCGGGATAAGGCGGTCCGCTACTACGTTGAGCTTCCCTCGTCTGTACAGTACGTCAAAATTGGTACTGCTGCAGCTTCCAGTGCCCAGCGCGCTATCCTCTCCGACGGGCTCTCGATCGAATTCAACCATTACAAGACCTAGTTTCGGTTTACTACATCGAACCGATATCCTGCCAGGTAGCATTCTCATCTGCCGGATGGACCCATACGATAGCCAGACACTCCTTGTCGCGTCGATGAATAATTTTCTTAAGCCTTATTCAGTGTCCGGACATCGAGTAAGCTATCTCGCGTGTCCTGCTGAGCAATTGTCTGGGGGAGTACCGCTTCAAGACCAAAAATCACTGGCGTCCGTCGCAGGCCAAATTTTATGCAAAATCCGGAACATGCCAGGACAGCTGTGCGGTTGGTTTCAAAAAAGCTATGTTTGAGTGTCTCGAGAGCTCCCGTTGTGTCATCTCCCCATGACCATTCCTAGATTTTTTTAATGATAAGACGGTGATCGGTTGCACCATGTGCGGAAATTCGGCCGAATCGTCGAGTACAGGAGCGCCATGCCCAGGCAAACGTTCGCAACTCTTACAATGGGTTGGGGCCTTTCAAGTTCTGGAGCGCTTCTACTTTGGCGGGGGTCGGTTTTGATTCCAGTACGCCGCTACACTAGGTGGCCCAGGTATATCAGCTCCTTCCCTGCCCCAAACAGACCCTTCTTACGATTCAGCTTCTAAAGTTGGCCGCCGGGGAAACGCCTCCAACCAAAGCATATAAAAATCGCCAAACGAAAGTTGTTCGCTTCTGAAATTTGTGTGTTGCTACAAATACAGGCTCACCAACATCTAGCTTTCCAGGCCTTCAAATTTCCTCCCCCTCAGCACGTGGCCAACTGCAAGTTGTTCCTTCGGTGCTCCGTGGACACAATCCCGGTAAATTAACCCATTTGTCAACATGGTGTATGTGAGAATTCCACCTTGTAGGCCTATCAACGGACCGGCTGAGGGAAACCCTGCGTATGAATTGCCCGTCCTGAAAAAAAGTGTTCAGGGGGTTTTAAACATATTTGAACTTGAAATAATTTGAGTGTCATACAATTCCCTGTATGTTGGGTCCTTAACGTTTGGGCGATTGCTCTCGCTCTGTCGGACGACTTCTCCGCGTCTGCTGTCCTTCAAAAAATCTTTAAACTGCCAATTGCAGGGACATGTGCGGGCACATCTGGAAGAACCCAATTGGAAAAGATGCAAACGTTCTGACAACACCTCCTTCATTACCGCGGTTCTCTCTGCATCGGTTTCCTCATTTAATAGCTCAATAGCACTTTTATCATATTTCGGCCATTATCCGAGGTGACTGAATAAATTTGGCTCTTTGAAATTGAAAATTCGCTCAATATATTTTCAATTTCTTGCTGCGCAAATTGGCTCCGTGTGTTTCTTTTATCAAGCTCACTGACGTCCCAGTGTCCTTATATACCATATTCTTATTGCGATAAAACTGCACAGTAACACCAAAATGTCTCTGCTTGCCGTGCGGCTGTGTCAATTTTTCCGCGAGACAACTTTGTGTTTCATCTTCGGCAATACGGACCTTCTTAATTAAATAGTATTTTTCGCTCAACATGCCAGCACAAACATACGTGATGTTATGGGGGCTCATGTCCCAATCCGCTAAAAAATTGTGTTCCGTCAACTTCCTAAAAGGCAGGAATCCAATATTGCAAAAAGCCATCTTCTCTGCGGTTACCCCAATTGCACGCAACGCTATCGTGCACTTCATGCTCCGTTAAGCAAAGCAATTGACAATTGTTTTTTTTTTTTGTGGGGTGTCACCTGTTGTGTTTGATCATCCATGTTCACTTTTAATATTGTTTCGTCGGTGACACCTCTTGCAAGTGTACCTTCTTACCTTGGTGAAATATCCTCCGGGAAATGAACGCCTACATAGCTTGCACTTTCTTGTGTTTTCACTGCTGTTCACGGTTCGAACAAATTTCGCACTACTAAGTCACACTTACGGCCCATCGCCGACTCAACACTCTAATGAACCACAAAACTTTGCAGAAGATAAGACTCATGCCAGACAAGCATGCAGTTTTGACGATATGTTACTGCACGCCAAATTTTTGCATGTATTTTGTACGTCAGAGTCTCGACATGGAAGGTACCCCTCCGTCTTTTTAAACCTATTATAAAAAATATTCCGACTAAGAACATTGCACACACAAACTCATGCATAATTAAAATAGATTTTTTTTTTTACTGTTACGTTGCAAAATGTCAATCTTACCCTTGTAATCATATAGGGATGTGTATAGATGGTATGTGTATATATGTGTCTATATATGGTATATATATATATATTGATTATTTTCAAATTGTCAGTCCGAATGGCATTCTATGTCTATCTATTATCACAGGTCAAAATACTACCTATACACATGTTTTTTCGTGAGGGGGTCTACAAATTATCGCTGTAATAAGCTGATAAGAATTTCTGTCGAACTGCTGTTTAACGGAAACAATGACCAAATTTATCTGTACGACGGTTACAATTGTGAAACAGTGTAGGCAATCACTCCAAACATTAGCTCGCTCCTTCGATCTGACCTGACGGACAGGTGATATATCAATGGAAAGGGATTTAAGTGGAGATCATAAAGATATATCAACTTGTGTGCCTATGCTGCTCGGTTCACAAGATATTACAAATCAATTTTATTTTCAACTTTTAAAAAAAAAATTGCGAAAATAAACTCGTATTTTTGATTTTTCTAAAATAAAAAATTGAAAAAGAAACTCTTATTTTAATTTTTATAATAAAGATTGAAAACATAGAGCTTATTTCACACATATTGAATAAAGAAATGGTACCTTTAAAATTAAAATAATAAATTTATTTCAGTTAAGTCAAAAAAAACAAAGAAAGAGTTATGATTAAGTTGAATAATAAAAAAATATTGGAAAAATAATCTGTATTTTTCAATTTTTAATATACAAAAGATAAGCGTTACAGTCCTGATGAAACTCAGGGAAATTCCAAAAGACTTATATTATATCAATCCCTACAGAGCTGCATAGCAGCTAATCCCGCCTATGCACATCCGTCGATTTCCGCCCTCTGGCGGCATCCTTCTTGGTGTTTGTTCCGGGGCGGGCACTGCCATCAATGTTGGCGCATCCAGCTATAGGGTCATCCTTCTAAAGACGCATGCCACATCCTTCTGTAATCTCTCTGTGCCAGGGGTTATTCATTCTGCCTTCAGGATCATTAGCCCGGGCGATTCTCAGGGTTCAAACAATCCTGGGTCAAACGAATCGGTAACTATAAATTAATAGTTATTGTATGATGTATATAAAAAAAACACACAGTTTTAGTTGACCCCTTCGCCGCATGTATGCTGGTAGCCATCTCCATATGCTGGGAGGACCAATGCAAAGGAACGGCCTATAGTCGAAATTAGAATAGACTTTTTGCATTTCATTAATTCGTTGAAATACTGACCCTACCTATGTGAGCCCCTGTCAAATGCTGCTCAACCTCAAGGTTAGCTGTGCAAGACTTACTGAAAAATATATATTTGTCCAAAGATATTTTTATTTAATGGTTTCAAAGAGGTTTACTTACCAACGGTTCGGGCGGGGCATGGCTCTGCGCCGATTACCTATTGTCAGATCTAAGCCCGGCCTATAAACTAGCACTTATATTAATTTTTTAACTTGCGTGATGAATTACTGACTTTCAAAAATTCTTTTTGAGCTTTTTCTCCATTGGGCCCATGTTTGTTGGATGTATTGTTTGCAACAGCCTTTCTGGCACCGCCCACTTTGCTCTTTGTTTTGTTGAGTATACTAACATCTTTTCCGGCAATGCCAGGCGGTGGTTGTAGCAGCTGTTTTGTTTGCGAACCAAGTTGGATGAAAGGGTGCTGGTTCGACGTAAGACATTCTACAGTGATGGTTTTCCACACGGTTCTCAAGTGCGGGAGGACCTTTCGAATATTACGGCCAAAGAAGAATTTCGGAGAAGAAATCACTGATGGGGTTTGTAAGGCCCATTTCTGTCCAGAGCATAATTCCGTGCATTATCAGGTCTTCATAACGTGCAATATGGCAAGATCGCATTTTAGGCAATTAAACATCTTCTTAACTAATCAAGTAGCCGTCCATATATATGCGCGGACACTAAACTATCCAACACAATACTTGAGGCGTATTGTGATGCCTACTTCCTCACATTCAGATCCGATTGTCAATGCCAGGTGTTCATTTGGAGGGATGTGGAGCCTTGTTGTCGTCCGTTGACGTCAAGAGGCTGATCAAGGTCACAAATCCCTATTCATGTGCAGAGGTCTTTTCATCCTCCCTCCTCACAATTGCCATTAGTAAAGTATGATGTTGTGATTTCTTTTCATGGACATCAATATTGGTCGTCAAAGTCTGAATTGCGCGTACTGGAGGGGTTTGTGTGTGTTCCCAAGTTTTGAGGCGCAAAAGCGGCGAAGCAGTGTTCCAAAAACTGTCCTGGTTGAACCGTGTTGGGTGGACGAACTTGATAGTTTTGTCCTGAAACGCTCGTCCGCCAACGCTGATCTATGGTCAAGGGTCATAAGCACAGCCAGCAGGGCACCGGTTTTGGGAGTACTATGTTAAGGCTTTTTGATATATTTAATAAATCTCATCATTTGGCTTCTTGGCCTAAGTATAAGGAGTTTTGTAGCCATGGTTTTATACGAACCGTGCAGTGTAGTCATATCGAAATTTCTAATCGTTCAGCTTTAGAACTTAATCTGCCGGGGCCAATGCATTTTCCAGTTTTGAGCGGAGAAAAACAGTTTTATTTGGATGGCAAAAGCTCGTATTGCCTTCCCTACCCACCTTGAACATACTTGGACAGCCTACTTTACATTCATTTTGTCAGGAAAGTGTGGAGACGGATGTGGTTTTCTGGTAAGCTTCGGAACCCCTGCGAGTGGTTCTGCTTCTTGTGTCGATTTCATAGCTGAGAAACTTTACACTCCAGCTAACCAAAGCCCTGCGCGACGTCATAATGTTCGTTTGATAAAAGGCCCAGTATCCTTACGCTTGTCAAGAAGTGGGGGACCTAATCGTACATCAAGGATATACGATTGTTTGCCCTTGTAATCCACATTATTATGTTCATCCACCAGCGCCAAGCCTATTAGACGCGACTGTATTTAGTACTTAATTGACGCATACACGGCTGTCCCTTTCATACCCATTTTTGCACGCAGATCTCATATTTTCGTACAACGCCTTGAGTCGTTAGAATCGGGTTGTCGCTGTCCGACCTACGTACTGCCAATAGTAGCTAAATGCGTATTTCCAATGGCGTGAATACTGCCTTTATCTGGAAAAATAGGAAACTGTTGGACAAGGACTGGCTCGCGTTTTCTCTTGCCACACGTCCACGAAGCGTATATTTGGTCTGTTGTGCTGTTATTACTCGAGCTCAGAATCCGTAGGCATTTCATCAAAAACAATAAACACCCGTGCCGTTTTGCTCTCCTTATCGGGTGCACGGTGTTTGCTATTCGTCGACAGACCGTTTCATTAAATGCCAGGGTGAAGAGAACTCGGTTTCTAATCGGGCTCCAGTTCAATTCACTATGTTTTGGGACTTGGCAGATTAAAACACATAGGCCCAGCGCGCAGCCATTGGTCGTCTGTTGCACACTCTGTAATTGATATAATCAAAAGCTTTTCTGCCACATCTGTGGAAGCCGTTCACGTGTGATTTTTTCAAGCGGAGTGATGCAAAAAAACGTTGATGCCTCGTTGACTGTATATGGAAACTTCATCGAGTTATTGGAATATCAATGCACCGCAGTGCCCAATTGTTTTACCCTGTCTTTTAATGTTTCCAGCAAAGCGCCTTTTTCTACCCTTAACCCATAAAAGGGGTCAAATAAGGTATAATGGTTTGCTGGCCAAAGTATGTACCACCGGCAGCAGGAAGCATCTCCGACCCCATAAAGTATATATATTCTGATCAGACATTCAACAGACGAGCGACGATATAGCCCATGTCCCGTTCTGTCCGTCGTCCGTCTGTCGTCTGTCTGTCTGTCTGTCGTCTGTCATATCGGTGCCGTCTGTCATGGCACTCGTGGATCGCAGAGGGACTATAAGAGCAGAGACTTCAGATTTTGTATATTTAAGTTTTCCTATACCATGACGCCACGACCAAGGTGCTTTGCAAAGTATGGATAACTATTCTAAGTTTAACGCTTAAAACCACAGGAGCTTGATAACAAAAAAATATTGCATTTGGGGAAAAGGTAAACGAATGCAGGGTTAAAGTTACATGGGTAAAGATTAGAACTTTGCCTGAAAAATGTCGTCCAAAGCGCGGTGCAGAAACACCTGATATACTCTTGAATCCGATTGGGGTTACGTAAGGATACCTAAGTCCACTAAGAAAATTTAATTTATATATGGCATTTGGGTACAAGGTTATCTTCTAGTCGGGCTCTCCCGACTAGCGCCGTCTTACTGTGTTTGTTTATTTTTGTGATATCGCCAACAAAATATCGTTATGTGGGCTTTCATGTTGAAAAAGTCGTTACGCCATAATTCTCGGTGCGGCAAAGACAACTCGCAACGAGGGGCTCTGCATCTTCTTCGCCTTCATGGTGACTTCTCATTGGCATTGGGGTTCGCTGGGTTTCAAACCATAGCGCGAATTCTCGCATAATTTGTTATCTTATACAGCATTATCGTTGTCTAGACCAGTAGCGGATGCGACATTTCTCTGTAATTTTTCGTGTTTATGCACGCTGGGTGAACACTAACTTTTTGCAACATACACAGCTCGCTTTTGCTTTGTACGTTGGCGTAAGGTCCACTGATATTAATGCCACCTAAACTCTTTGCATTTCCTCCCTCAGGGCATCTATGCAGCCACTGATGGTGGACGTGCTCATACTACAGTTAGCTACGCAGCAATCTTGAAGGTGAAATGCCGCCCACGTAAAGCAAATTGCAGTGGACAGGTTCGCCTGCATGACCTACAACGCAAATTTAATATTTACGTACTTAAAGCACCCGAAGCTATTGGAGATGCCAATTTATAAGTTCGGGTAACGGTGTGGAATTAATCGCCAAGAAGTTGCAAATTTTAGTCAAACAATGCATGGTGGAGATGTTACAAGGTCAGCAGCAATAAGGGTTCGAAAATAGAATACTGCTCGCTACTATTGTTAACAGACAAGTCAGTTCTCATTGTCATGGAGAAACGGATAAAATCAACAATGCAGGGAAGACTGCCAAAAAATTACCATGCAGAGACACTACACCAATCGAAGGGAGGGCACCGGCTCCAGATTCTTAAGATTCGGATACCGATGCATTCCTCCTCCTTTTAAGGTGTTGACAACACAAATCCTCCTCAAAACGTCCATAGCCTTTGGCACACAAAACCGCTGTTTGCCGCCTAGGCAGCTTCTTTCCAACGCAGCTGTAACGCATCGTGTCGGAGGGTGTTCCATGTTAAAATATAAATCAATTCGTGAATAACTAACACAAACTAATCGTGATGTTGTGTAGTTTGAATAAAAAACTTATTCACGTTCACTTTTAAGGAATCGCTTATAACCTCACCGTAGCGTGTAGAAGGGTCAGCACCAAAGCGCGAAGGGAAACAGCCATGTAGATATAAGGAACACAACGCAAAACAATACAAGTCCAATCCGATCATATCAATAAGGATAACAACTAAGCCAGCCAAAAACTTATTTTAATTGTGTATTGAAAAGACAAATCGACATAAAAAAAATTACAATTATGAAAATATGTTTTTTTTTGTTAATTTTTCTCAGAGTTTAAGGAGTAAGGATATATTTGATTCTACATTTCATTTGACTAATAAATAAATCATCATAGCACATATTAACAGGTAACACAAACATTTTTTAATGCCAAAAAAT
>JARNME010000404.1:32089701-32446617 GCA_030179655.1 Scaptomyza flava | reverse complement strand
GACTCTAGCTCGAAGCATGTAAAAGGTGGTGAAAGGGGGGCTATGGGGCTTGGGGCGGTATGGGTGGGCGTGGCATCCAAATTTTTGCTGCAGATCCTTGTGGAATGTCAAATGCTACCTTCATACCAATTTGGTGACTCTAGCTCGAAGCATGTAAAAGGTGGTGAAAGGGGGGCTCTGGGGCTTGGGGCGGTATGGGTGGGCGTGGCATCCAATTTTTGCTGCAGATCCTTGTGGAATGTCAAATGCTACCTTCATACCAAATTTGGTGACTCTAGCTCGAAGCATGTAAAGGTGGTGAAAGGGGGGCTATGGGGCTTGGGGCGGTATGGGTGGGCGTGGCATCCAAATTTTTGCTGCAGATCCTTGTGGAATGTCAAATGCTACCTTCATACCAAATTTGGTGACTCTAGCTCGAAGCATGTAAAAGGTGGTGAAAGGGGGGCTATGGGGCTTGGGGCGGTATGGTTGGGCGTGGCATCAAAATTTTTGCTGCAGATCCTTGTGGAATGCCAAATGCTACCTTCATACCAAATTTTGTGACTCTAGCTCAAAGTTTGTATAAGAAGGGGAAAGGGGGGCGGAATGGTTGGGCAAGGCTCCAAAACTTTGATGCAATTCTTTTGGGGTTGTTGCCAGCTATCTTCCTACCAAATTTGGTGGCTCTAGCTCCACTACTCTGGAAGATACACGCATTCCCGTTTTTGACGAAGCGTTGGGGCAGATGGGGGTGCCTAGTGCGGTATTGGTGGGCGTGGCATCCAAACTTTTGATGCAGTTTTTGGGGGTCATCATCACCTATCTTGGCACCAAATTTGGTGGCTATAGCTCAAAAACTGTGGGAGATATAGGCTTTTTTGACTTTAAAATGCGGGGGGCTGGGGGCGGAATGGGTAGGCGGGGCTCCAAAATTTTTGATGCAGTTTTTTGGGGGTTGCTAGTAGCTATCTTCTCACCGAATTTGGTAGTTCTAGCTGTCAGGATGTGCGAAATATGTGGATTTATCGGTTTTGAGTTATCGAATTTATTGATTTGCGAGCCCCCCAGTTATCGTAGAACCCCCATCTTGACACTTTAATTTACTATCCCATAGATAAAGTGAATTGGAAAGTTTCAAGTCTCTAGCTTGAAGGGTGTGGAAAAAAGTTGCGTTCATACAGACGGACAGACGGACAGACACCATGACGGACATTGCACAAACCCAATATACTCTTTACCTTCGGTATCGAGTATAAAAAAATAATAATTACTCAGAGTCCGATTTAATAAAAATACTTAAAGAGAGATTAGATCCAAAACTAATTAACGGAGTACTCACTTCCGAGAGTATAATGGGAAAAATACAAAATATATTCCCCACGCATTTTAATAATTACAAAGTAAGGTATACTCAGAAACAAGTAACGGATGTACCGTTAGAAGGGGAGCAAAATGAAATAATCACAAAGGAACATATTAGAGCACACAGGAACCCAACAGAAAATAAGATCCAAATATTAGATAAATTCTTTTTTCCCGGATTAATAAAATAAAGTCACTGCAATAGCCAACCAGTGCGAAACCTGTAAGTTAGCGAAATACGAAAGGCACCCACAGCAAGGAGAAATTCAAAAAACTCCAATCCCCACATACCCTGGTCACATCGTACACATAGATTTGTATACTACAGAAAAAAAAAAATAGTTCTCACCGCAATAGACAAATTTTCAAAGTACGCGCAAATAAAGATAGTAAAATCAAAAGCGTCAGAAGATCTGAAAGTTCCTCTCAGGGAAATCATGATAGCGTTCGGAATGCCACAATCAATCGTTATGGACAATGAAAAGGCAATGAACTCAGCAGCCACCAAATTCTTGTTAAATGATCAGTTGAAGGCTACAGTTTATACGAAACCCCCTTACGCTTCCACAAGCAACGGGCAAGTAGGGAGATTTCACTCAACAATGACTGAGATAATGAGATGCCTCAAAAAAGATGACGACACTGCTAGTTTCGAAGATCTAATATTTAAAGCCGTACAAGAATACAATCAGACAATTCACTCGACCACCAAGAAAAAACCCATAGAAATATTCTTCGGAAATCAAATGATATCAGATCCACAAGAATTGAAAACAACCAGAGAACAGACCAGTAAAAAAATTAGCGAAAAACAAAATGAAGATTTGACATTCCATAACCAAAAGAGAAAGCCAATAAAGAAATATAAAAAAGGGGAAATTATTTACGTTAGAGTAGATAAAAGGCTGGGTTCAAAATTAACATCGATATATAAAAAAGAAATAGTTTCAATAGACCAAAATACAACAGTAAAAACTCAGTCAGGAAAATAATATAAAATCATAATATCCATTCACAGATTTATCTTGCCATTATGCCATGGGTTGGCAACCATTCTTGATTATTCGCATTCGCAGTTAATCCCAATAAAAACCGGAATTGCGGCAGTTCAGAATAGCGAATTTAGAATCATTCATGTTTTTAACATGGAAGAATATGAAAACGCCACTTGGAAACTAGAAGAGGCCGTACGAAATGTGAGCGGTTCCCACCAGCTGTACCCATTCTTAGAATATGCAATCAAAACAATAAAAAGCGATCTACGTAGACTTAAGCCTACTAGAAGGGCGACTAGGTCTATAGATGCATTAGGGACAGCATGGAAGTGGTTGGCCGGCACGCCGGGAAAAAACGATTACGAGATTATAACAGCAAAAATCAACGAACAACTAGAAAATAACAATAGACAAGTAGTCATTAACAGAGCCCTAAACAATAGAATGAATGAATTAAGTAAAATAACCAATGTCATAATAAAATCCACCCAAAATGATAAGATATTAAGAGAAGAAGCAATAGACATATTAAGATTCAAATTACAAACCTTAAAAGATGATCTAACCAATTTAATCCATGCACTAAACTGGGCTAAAACCAATACTGTAAACTCCATATTACTGTCAGAAGCAGAGGTCACTAAGGTAGAAGAAATATTAGATAACGAGGAAGGCATGTTCATCAATGTAGAAGAATTATTAGAATTTGCAAAAACAAAAATAGCCACAAATGGCAAGAATTTACTCTACATGATAAACATACCTTTAATCGGAAAAGAACCCTGCTTGTGAATAATAATAAAACCTGTCAAAAAAGGTAGCACGATAAATGAAATTAAATATGAAAAAATTATAATGTGCAACAAAACTGTATAAGCCCAAATTAAAAATTGTGAAACACATAGCGATAAAACCATTTGTAATAGAAATAACATTTTAAACTTAAGTAACAACACTTGTTTAACTCCGCTTTTGCAAAATCGCAAGCCACAATGTAAAAACATAAACAGCCAACACATACCAAATCATGAAGAAATAGTTGGTGGCACAATACTTTTGAACAACTACGAGGGAAAAATACGAATAGCTCAACATGAAATGGAACTACAAGGAACTTATCTAATTCAATTCCAAAACTCTACAATAAGAATTGACGAAGACGAAAACGAGGCTAAAGAATCAATCTACGTAGAAGCGACTCCCCCACTCTTTCAAATGTTGGCGGATAAAACCAGCATCGAGGAAGCATTGTCCCTTGAGATGCTAAAAGAAGTAAACATTAACAATACGAGAAAACTGGAGATGCTGAGAACGGTGAATTTTAAAGCAACAGCTATCAGCCTGTCACTCTCTGGAATTCTGATGTCGATACTGGCCATTATCGCAGCATGGGTATGGAAACAAAAATCACCCAGAAAAACATCAAATAACACTGAAGAAGAGATTAAAGAGACAAGTTTGGCAGACAACAAAACCCAAAAGCGCTTCTACATCGCGACCAAGGACGTCCGCGTTTAAAGGGGTAGGAGTTATTATTGGACGTAGATGTACTAACGAACAGTACAGTCAAGTGGCCCAACTATACCAAGCACCGGCTTGTTAACGCGCGGACCCACGCACAAAGCGACCCACCTCCCGCCCATCCGACCGAGGGGCGCTCCGCTTATCGTGCGGTTACGATGATCGCGAACATGTAGACAAATGACACAAAACTAACTTTTTAAAAGAGCAAGTAGGTGTGGCACTGTGTATTAAGTGGGAAAGATCGTTATAAATAGAACACAGAATACGAAAAGGGTTATGAAGAGCATAATTAGAATTACAAGTTTGAAGAGATATAGGTACAAAATTTCTAGTATTTCTAATAGGAACAGCAAAGTTAATTTGGTTAATTAATTCAGAAGAATCAATTTCACCATTAATCAATTTGTGAAAAAAGGAAAATGAAAGCATTATTCTACGATCACTCAGAGAAGGAAGATCTATTAGTAAAAGTCTACTACGATAAGACGGCAAATTATTGTTAGTGTCCCAGTTAAGACCTCTAAGTGCGCAAAGCAGAAATTGTTTTTGTACCGATTCTATTTTATTCTGATGAATTTCGTATTTGGGAAACCATATACAAGATCCATATTCCAGAATCGGTCGTACAAGAGAAGTATACAGAGTTTTTGTTAAGTAGGGATCGTTAAACTCTTTCGACCAGCGCTTAATGAACCCCAAGACACCAGATGCTCGATTGGAAATTGAAGAAATATGCTTGTCAAACTTAAGCTTTGGGTCCATAACGATGCCCAAATCGTCAACCCATTCAATTCTATCTAGTGGTTTGTTGTCAAGAAAATAAATATTAAAAAGGGCAAACATCTAAAAATGACATTATTTTACATTTACTGTAATTAAGATTTAAAAAATTTACTTTACACCACATTTGAAAGTTGTCTAAATCTCTTTGAAGCTGTTGAGCAGCTAGGGGAGTTGCAGCTGACGTGCATAACTTTACATCATCAGCGTACATCAAAACCCGAGAGAACTTTATAACCGATGGAAGATCGTTTATAAACAAAATAAATAATAAAGGACCAAGATGACTACCCTGAGGAACGCCTGAAGTGACCTGAACCGTCTTGGAAACGGACCCTTTGAATAAAACCCTCTGAGTTCTAAGAGTTAGGTAGTCTTTAATCCAAAGAACTAGAATATTTGAAAAGCCCAAGAGTTCTAGTTTATGTATTAGGAGATTATGATCTACAGAGTCGAAAGCCTTACTAGAATCAGTAACATCAGTCTGCAATTTGTCCTGAAAACCCTTGATGACAAACGAAGTAAATTCTAACAAGTTAGTGGTAGTAGATCTTTGTTTCATAAATCCGTGCTGGCACGGTGAAATAATAGATTTACAAAGGTGTTGAAGATGGGAGGTTATTAATTTTTCAAAAATCTTAGGAATAGCAGACAACTTGGAAATACCCCTATAATTTTGAACATTAGATTTGTTTCCTTTTTTATGGAGAGGAATAATAAATGACTCTTTCCAAATTTTTGGAAAGGAGCCTTACTCCAGGGACAAGTCAAACACTTTAAGCAACGGCTTTAAAAGACCATGAGCACAGTGTCTAAGCACACAGCTTGGCACTCCGTCAGGTCCAGGGGAAAATATAGGTTTCAAAACATGAAGATTATTTAAAAGTGAGTTTTCAGTGATTTTCAGTCCAAAGATGCGATTCGAGCCATTAACCCGATAAGGGTAAGGCAAACCGACTTGAGATTGACATGAGCTATAAGTCGTTTGAAAAAATTGGGCAAATATATTTGCAATCTCCTGATCAGAATTGGCCTTCGTTTCCTCAAAGAATACTTCCGTTGGGAGTGTCGATGACCTACGCTTCGCATTAACAAAATCAAAAAATCGCTTTGGATCCTGCTGAAACTGTAATCTACACCGAGTCAGGTAATTCTTATAACATAGGTTATTTAAGATATCAAAACTGGCACGAGCAATCAAGTATGCAGAATAGGTTACCGATGAGCCGTTTTTTCTAAATCTCTTGTAGAGTTTAGATTTTCGATTTTTGAGAATTGTCAACTCTCGGGTAAACCACACAGGTTTGTTAGACCTGTTTAGCTCACCAACCGGGACACATAAATCAAATAAAGAATATAAGGTATTATAAAAATACTGATTGCCACGTCCAAGTCGTCAGACTCGTAGAGGGGAGACCAGTCAGTTTGGGATAAAAGCAGAGCGAGTCCCTCAAAATCAGTTTTCCGAAAATGACGAACTCGACTCAAAGGCATCTGAAATTGCAACGCGTTCGGGAAGGTAAATTAATCAACAGCTCCAACGTAGGATGGTATAAGTCTTCGGGATAAGATATAGGCTGGGAAAGGGAAACGGATGAAGATGATGAATCCAAAACAAAAATCAGATTAAGCATTTTATTGAGAGAATTTGGGATAGCATTAATTTGACTCAATGACATCCCAAGTAGGTCGATTAAAAATTCATTCGGGGCCGTGGGAGTCAGGGCACCAGAGTCAGGACAAGAAATCCAAGTAGCTTCAGCAATGTTGAAATCACCAAGAACTACAAGAAAATCACGATCAGAAAGCAAGGCAGAGACAGAATGAATAGCAGATAGATGTGTCTCATAGATAGAGAGATCAGAAGAAGGAGGTATATACGAACAAGTGATAAAAATGTTAATACCGCAAATGTTTAGCCTTACAGCAATAAACTCTATATCAAAAGAACTATCTAATACGACGAACTATAACATGCACCTGTATGGGTCCAACGGCCTGCGCGTTACACAACGAGCACCACCGTGGGACCGAGTTCGGTTATTCGACACCCAAAGCTGCAAGCCAGCGACAACGGCAGCAGCGGCGACAACTGCAGCGGCGACAACTGCAGCGGCGACAACTGCAGCGGCGACAACTGCAGCGGCGACATCTATATTGAGCGGTCTCTAGCCTAAGGCTTTATTTGTCTTAAGTTAGTTCTTAAACAGCATTTGATCAATAAAGTCGTTTTTTGTATTAAACTAATCTTCGCTTTGTTTAATTTGTATAATCAATTTGGCATAGCGTCATATCTCCGACGACATATCTCCGCCCAGTACATTTTTCTGGCGGAGATATGTCGTGTTTTTTGTGGCGGAGATATGACGTTTTAAGACGACATATCTCCGCTCGGATATATGACGCTAAGAAACGGCGGAGATATGTCGTCGGAGATATGTCGCGACCCCATCAATTTATAGTCTTTAGTACTTGTTGGTATTTTATTGAGAGCCATTTTTAGATCTTTAACAAAACGATTATGATGATGAAACATACATTGAAGATCCTTTACTACGCTTAAATCAACATTTGAAATATTTTTGCAACGTAGTTGAGCTTCCTTTTCATCATCACCAACAAAATAAATTTGAAGAAACTGCATTTCTTCATTTGGCAAAGGTCGGACACTACCAATTAGGTGATACACTTGTCCTTGGACTTTAAAGGTTGACCAACTTTCTTTTATAATTTTTGTACTTCCAAAAGAAGTAATTTGAAAGCAGCTGTTATACTTTCTTATACGATCAATGAAATGATCATGCTTTGGTTGTCCACCAATTATTAAGCTTTTAAGTGGATCAGGCAAACTTTCATTTTGTGAAAGTTTAATTTTTCCTGCCTTGCAACCGATACCCAAAGGCTTATTTTTCCATTTTAAAGCATTACAATGTTTGCATATCAAATTCATACTACCAAGTTGAGTAACTTAATCTGACTTGTAAGCTATTTATAAATCATAGTTTAAGCCAGACATGGCTTTAACACTCCATGCACGCAAACGCCTTTCTTGACGTGCATTAGGATTATTAGCCTCATGTCTTCTCACTACAACTCTATGAGCTTCAGGATTATTAACACGATATCTTTTTGATGCTTCTATGCGCTTACCCCTATTGATATCACTATTTTTTTCTAATGAACGTTTTTTTTTACATTTTTTTCTGTTTTGCCGGTGAACCGACTACGTCTTTTAACAGGATTTTTAACATTTTCAGTTATACATTCACTTGACGTATCAGAATCTTGAGTTAATACTTCCTCTAGAGGAATATAAACATCAAAATGTCCATTCATAAATGGACCGGTAAAACGCAATCTTTTTACAGGATGCATATTATATCCGAATGCTTGTAATAAATTTCCATTCTGAAAAACTTGGAAATTTACAGCAAAAATTTCTGCTGCTGCTGGAAGCTCACATGCAGTACCATAAGTATATGAGTATGACATAGCGCACTCATATTGTTCTAAAAAGCTATAAAACTCACCATTTAAGTTTATGCTGAAGCAATCAAAAGTTTGCCAGTTGGTTACAACATGTTCAACAATATTTTGGCGTATGGTGCCATGGAAGCCTTGCCTACCAAATAAAAGGTAGGAAATAGATCTAAAAAGACAGGCTCCATCACCAATTATGGCAACAACTGAATGCGGCACCAAAACACCACTAATATCTTAAGCTTCAATAGACATATTTTAATTTGGCTGTGAGTCAATTGACTTCACTGTAAAACGATTGTTACAACGTTACAGTGTCTATACGTAAGTATAGACTTCAATAAAATTGAATATACCAACTTATATTAATTTAATAGAATATTCAGACTGCTTAGTTTTATTTTATTTTTAAATGCACTAAAGCAGCGTCTATATAACTATTATATAATATGCAAAATAGAAGACAACTATATGTAATGCTGCTTCAATTATTAAGTCTAAAATCGACTTATTAATTTTGTTTAAAAAAAAAACAACAAAACAAATTAACAACTTAATTTAAAGTAAGTATTATAAATAAATAAATACTTCAAAATAAGTCAAAAATTGACTTCACTGTACAACGTTACAGCGTCTATACAAAGTATAGAATTCAATTAAATTGAATATACCAACTTATATTAATTTAATAGAATATTCACACTGCTTAGTTTTATTTGATTTTTAAATGCACTAAAGCAGCGTCTATATAACTATTATACTATAATATGCAAAATAGAAGACAACTATATATAATGTTGCTTCAATTATTAAGTCGAAAATCGACTTAATTTTCTTGTGTTTAAAAAACAACAAAAGAAATTAAAATACGTTGATCGTTATTTAAATATTTAAATAATAGCAATTAAATTTTATTATAACTTATCATAAAATACGTATTTAAAATGAACTTATATATATACGTAATTTTAAAGGAATGTATATATGGTATATAATACGAAAATCAGAATATTGAAAAACTCACTGATTCAAAAAGTAACTTTCGATTTTATTATTATACCCTTAACCCATAAAATGGGTAAATAAGGGTATAATGGTTTTGTGCAAAAGTATGTAACAGGCAGAAGGAAGCATCTCCGACCCCATAAAGTATATATATTCTTGATCAGCATCAACAGCCGAGACGATATAGCCATGTCCGTCTGTCCGTCTGTATGAACGCGTGGATCTCAGAGACTACAAGAGCTAGAGACTTCTGATTTTGTATTTAAGTTCTCCTATACCATGAGCAGAACAAGTTTGCTTCAAATTATCGATAACTATTCTGGTTTCCGATATACACATAATATCGATAACAAAAAATATCGAATTTGGAAAATCTAAAAATGAGGGTTGAAGTAATGGATAATGATAGAACTTTTCTGAAAATTTCGTCCAAATCGGTTGAGAAACACCGGAGATATTGAACTTAATCGATGGAAGCTAAGCCAGTATACCAAAGTCTTATATAAATTAAATATATTCATTGCAACTGGGTTCAGGGTATCTTCTAGTCGGGCTCTCCCGACTAGAGCCTTCTTACTTGTTTTAAACTATATTTATTTTTCACTTTTTATTTCGATGTATTATAATAGCGTTTTTTTTTAGTTTTTTTAAACTATATTAAATTTTATTTTAGGTCTATTAATAATTGAAAAAAAAAAATTGTAAGTTCTAGTGAACATGAACATAGTGCAGATTAAAAAAAAAAAAAACAATTTTTTTTTTCGGCCGTGGACGTGATTAGAACCCACGATCGGTGAGTCCGGGAGCGAAGACCCGCGCCTTAGACCGCTCGGCCAACGAACGAACTTGAGGTAGTGGGATATACTGACAGTAATAAGCCACTTACTATTAGTCCAAAGGAGAGTTACATACATACAAACATACATTCATACATACAAGTGAAGCTTATATAAGCGTGTTAAAAAAGCTTGTTCTTTATTGTAGTGCAGATTTAGAACTAAAGTTATGACAATTATATCTTATGCTAGAAACCGCTGGCTGAAGTTTTTCTGTTTGTCGCCGCTGCTGCTGTCGCTGTAGCTGTTGTCGTTGTAGCGTTGAGTGTCCGGTAACCAACTTGTGTCCCACGGTGGTGTTCGTTGTATGGCGCGCCGGTCGTTGGTCCCATGCAGGTGTCTGCAGGAATCTGCTGACACAGCACACGTGGCCAATGTCGTTCACGCGCTGCTGTCGTGACTTATAACTTAGCGGACTGCAATTGGGGTACACTTGCACCGTTGCTGCTGAGGCATTTAGGTATTTGTAAGATTTATCGTTAACTCCTTTCCCTTTAATCGCGGACGTCCTCGGTCTCTTGTCTGCCGAACTTGTCTTTTTTATCTCCTCTTCAGTGTTATTTGATATTTTTGTGGATGATTTTTGTTTCCATACCCATACTGCGATAATGGCCAGTATCGACATCAAAATTCCAGAGAGTGACTGGCTGATAGTCGTTGCTGTAAAAATGTGCCGTTCTCAGCATCTCCAGTTTTCTCGTATTGCTTGATGTTTACTTCTTTAAGCATCTGAAGGGACTATACTTCCTCGATGCCGGTTTTATCTGCCAACATTTGAAAGAGAGAGGGTGTCGCTTCTGCGTAGATTGATTCTTTAGCTCTGTGTTCGTCGATTCTTATCGTAGAATTTTGGAATTGAATTAGATAAGTCCCTTGCAGTTCCATTTCGTCTTGGTCTATTTGAATTTTTCCCTCGTAGTTGTTCAAAATTATCGGTCCGGCAACTATTTCCTCATGATCTGGGATGTGTTGACTGCTTATGGTTTTAAATTGTGGCTTGCGATTTTGTAAAAGTGGAGTTATACAGGTGTTTTTACTTAAGTTTACAATGTTATTTCTATTACAAATGATTTTAACTATGTGTTTCAAAACTTTTTATTTTGGCGTATACAGTTTTGTTGCACATTATAATTTTTTCATATTTAATTTCATTTATCGTGCTACCTTTTTTGACAGGTTTTATTATCATTGACAAGCAGGGTTCTTTTCCGATTAGAGGTATGTTTATCATGTAGAGTAAATTCTTGCCATTTGTGGCTATTTTTATTTTTGCAAATTCTAATAGTTCTTCTACATTGATGAACATTCCTTCCTCGTTATCTAATATTTCTTCTACTTTAGTGACCCCTGCTTCTGATAGTAAAATGGCATTTACAGTATTAGTTTTTGCCCAGTTTAGTGCGTGGATTAAATTGGTTAAATCATCTTTTAAGGCTTGTAATTGGAATCTTAATATGGCTATTGCTTCTCCTCTTAATGTCTTATCATCTTGAGTGGATTATGTTATGGTATTGGTTATTTTACTTAATTCATTCATTCTATTGTTTAAAACTCTGTTAATAACTACTTGTCTATTGATATTTTCTAGTTGCTCGTTAATTTTTGCTGTTATAATCTCGTGATCATTTTTGTCCGGCGTGCCGGCCAACCACTTCCAACGCATCTATAGACCTAATCGCCCTTCTAGTAGGCTTAAGTCTACGTAAATAGCTTTTTATTGTTTTGAGTTCGTATTCTAAGAATGGGTACAGCTGGTGGGAACGGCTCACATTTCGTACGGCCTCTTCTAGTTTCCAAGTGGCGTTTTCATACTCTTCCATGTTAAAAACATGAATGATTCTAAATTCGCTATTCTGAACTGCTGCAATTCCTGTTTTTATTGGAATTAACTGCGAGTGCGATAATTAAGAACTTTTGCCAACCCATGGCATATGGGCAAGAAAAACCTGTGAATGAATATTATGATTTTATATTATTTTTGTGAACTATTTTACCTGATTGAGTTTTTACTGTTGTGTTTTGGTCTATCGAAACTATTTCCTTTTTATATTTCGATGTTAATTTTGAACCCAGCCTTTTATCTACTCTAACGTAGATAATTTCTCCTTCTTTATATATGTCCTTATTGGCTTTTTCTTTTGGTTATGGTATGTCAAATCTTCATTTTGTTTTTCGCTAATTTTTATACTGGTTTGTTCTCTGGTTGCTTTCAATTCTTGTGGATCTGATAATATTTGATTTCCGA
The DNA here is from genome assembly GCA_030179655.1 of Scaptomyza flava. NCBI lineage: Eukaryota > Metazoa > Arthropoda > Insecta > Diptera > Drosophilidae > Scaptomyza > Scaptomyza flava. The sequence continues at coordinate 32,434,411 of JARNME010000404.1, read as the reverse complement.
AAAATATTTCTATGGGTTTTTTCTTGGTGGTGGAGTGAATTGTCTGGTTGTATTCTTGTACGGCTTTAAATATTAGATCTTCGAAACTAGCAGTGTCGTCATCTTTTTTGAGGCATCTCATTATCTCAGTCATTGTTGAGTGAAATCTCCCTACTTGCCCGTTGCTTGTGGAAGCGTAAGGGGGTTTCGTATAAACTGTAGCCTTCAACTGATCATTTAACAAGAATTTGATGGCTGCTGAGTTCATTGCCTTTTCATTGTCCATAACGATTGATTGTGGCATTCCGAACGCTATCATGATTTCCCTGAGAGGAACTTTCAGATCTTCTGACGCTTTTGATTTTACTATCTTTATTTGCGCGTACTTTGAAAATTTGTCTATTGCGGTGAGAACTATTTTTTTTTCTGTAGTATACAAATCTATGTGTACGATGTGACCAGGGTATGTGGGGATTGGAGTTTTTTGAATTTCTCCTTGCTGTGGGTGCCTTTCGTATTTCGCTAACTTACAGGTTTCGCACTGGTTGGCTATTGCAGTGACTTTATTTTATTAATCCGGGAAAAAAGAATTTATCTAATATTTGGATCTTATTTTCTGTTGGGTTCCTGTGTGCTCTAATATGTTCCTTTGTGATTATTTCATTTTGCTCCCCTTCTAACGGTACATCCGTTACTTGTTTCTGAGTATACCTTACTTTGTAATTATTAAAATGCGTGGGGAATATATTTTGTATTTTTCCCATTATACTCTCGGAAGTGAGTACTCCGTTAATTAGTTTTGGATCTAATCTCTCTTTAAGTATTTTTATTAAATCGGACTCTGAGTAATTATTTATTTTTTTTTATAGTATGTCTATGATATTGTGGGAAGGGTATTTCAAATTTATATGACTCTTCTTCAGATATTAATAGGAAAATTTGGTTCTTAAATACATTGATTGGGACTTCCATGACTGGTATTAAATTATGTGATGAACTGTCATCACTATGAATTGACGCGGTTGTGCTGTTTATTTGCGTGTCTGTGGGGTTTCTTGAAAGTGCATCGACCACTACGTTTGACGTGCCTGGTTGATAGTGGAGTTCGTGATTGTATTCTTCGAGGTAGCTTTTCCACCTTTTGAGCTTACCGTTATGGTTTTTGTTGCTTAGGGCAAATGTCAGAGGTTGGTGATCGGTAAAGATAATCACTTTAAAGGTACCGTAAAGAAACATGCGTAGGCTATGTAGTGCCCATACTATTGCCAACATTTCTTTTTCGTTAGTGGCATAGTTTTCTTCGGTTTTTGTAAGCGAACGCGAAATGAATGTGATTGGTCTCCCGTTCTGTTCCAGAACTGCGCCAATAGCGTTATTCGAAGCGTCTGTAGTAAGGTGGAACTCTTTCTTGAAATCGGGATAAGCAAGTATAACGTCTTTTGAAACTAATGTATTTTTTATCTTTTGGGAGGCTTCTAAAGCATCTTGGTCTAGAGAAACTTTAATTTTACTGGAAACGTTTTTCGAGAGTCGGCCATTCTCTCCCCTGAGTAGGTTGGTAAGTGGTTTCGCTATCTTAGCGTAATCGCAAATAAAACGTCTGTAGTAGCTACCTAAGCCTAAGAAGGCTCTGAAATATTAATGGGGAGTTCTTTAATCCGAAAGGTAAACGTGTGAACTCGAATTTCCCACCATTTACCGAAAAGGCTGTTTTCTCTATATCTTTATCTTTAAGTGGAATCTGGTAAAACCCGCTTTTCAAGTCTATCACGGAAAAATATTTGTTGTCACCCAATTGTGCTAAAATGTCTCCAATGTCTGGGATTGGGTATCGATCGGATATAGTTACTTTATTTAATTTTCGGTAGTCTATAACTAATCTGTATTTCTTCTGTCCTGAAGCGTCTAGTTTTTTTTGGCACCATCCACACAGGTGAGTTGTACGGTGACCGTGAAGGTCTTATTATGCCATCTTTTAGCAATTGTTCTATTTGTTTCTCTACTTCTGATTTTTGAGAAGCTGGGTACTGATAACGTTTACTGTATATTGGTGTATCGGACGTAGTTCTTATTTCACCTGTTACTGTTGCTGTATACGTTAGCTTTTCGTCGAGTTCTTTCTGTTTCTCCGACATGTGCTCTGCTCTGACTTTTATGTTATTAACGGCTTGAGTGGCCAGTTGCTTGATATTAATCTTATAATTTCCGTCTATTACCAGAACATCATTTCGGACATCGATTACAGCGTTAAGCTGTTTGAGGGTATCGTTACCCAATATACCATGAAAAGTTTTAAGAGTCGGGAGAAGGAAGAATTTAATAGGGGTTTGATCGCGTCCGAATAAACTAAGGTAGGTATGATGAGAGATTTTTGTCTGTCCTCCGACAGAATTTGCAAAAAATGGTTTTTCGTTAAGTTTGGGGTTTTGTACTAATTTGGATTGGATATAATTTTGATTTGAACCTGTATCTATTAAAAATTTAAATGTTTTTCCGTCCCTCGTTTTGCAATTAAAATAAGGCAAGGAGGAACTGTTTAATCTAAAAACTTAATGTCGGCTGTGTCCACTAATTCTGTTGTATATTCTTTTTCGTTTTCGTATGGTAAAACTTCTGGTAAGTAATCTACTCCTGTTTGTTCTAGATATTCTAGGTAAGCCTGTTCGTAGTCTTCTACTTGCGTTTCATGCTCTTGTTCCTCTGTAGCCGTTTCTGGTTTGCCTGTAGTTACATAAAATTGTCTCTGAAATTTTTGGAGTGGTCCAGTTTGACCTTGAGGTGGTGGACGCTTTCCAGTCAACTCATTATTTTGCATCCTATTCATGTAATTGAGGTGTCTTGATCGAATAGAATTATCAATGTCCATAGGCTCCGGTTTGGATTCTGGCTTTGGAGCGAATGTCCTAGGAATATATTGCTGGTCAAGTTAAACTCAAGTTTTCTTGACTCAGCTATTGAAACATGTTCACTTTTTGAAGATGAAGAATCAGAATAGAAAAAAAAATTAGGTTTTATATTAGTTGTTTTTATTTTTCTGTGTTTCCAAGCAATAAAATGAAATTATCAAAGCAGAATTTAGACAACAGTTACAAACGACTACTTGCTGCTGCTTCGACTTGCGCCGATGACCGAAATCAACAGCAAAGCAAACTGTAAATTTTTCAAACGGCGACTGCAGCCTCTGCTTTGCTTCTAGCGACCTTTCATTTTCTGCTGTTGCTTCGGCAGCTGCTTTTGATTTTTTCAGAAGCAGCAGGCAGAAGCAAAAGCGAAAAAAAATGAAACGGCGACTGCAGCCTCTGCTTTGCTTTAAGCGACTTTTCATTTTCTGCTGTTGCTTCGGCTGCGACTTTTGATTTTTTCAGAAGCAGCAGCAGAAGCAAAAGCATATGAAATTAAACTTCTTGCAGTTTTTTAAACACTGGTAAGGACAAACTATTTTATATATATAGATTATTTTACAATGACTTATAGCGTCTCGTGTTCTTAGAGCGAAAAAACTAGTATCTGCCTGTTCTGTATAACTTACCGCGATCGATTCATTCCGCAACTGATTTGCATATTTCATTTTCATCAGCCTTTGTTCATTTCTTTATAATTTAGAGTTATTTCTCTCTTAATTTCTTATTCTACGGTGCGACGTTGTGACGTCACAAGTGTTCAGCTATCTATCGATGACGATAATTACCATAACGCGAGCATTTTACCATGCAGGGCTGCGTTGTAGTTTTGCGCGGTAACATATATGTATGTTTATGTTACAAGTAAGAACGCTGTTGTCGGGAGAGCCCGACAAGAAGATACCCTCAACACAGTTGTAATATATAAATTCAATTTATAATTGACTTTGGTATACTGACTTAGCTTCAATCGATTAAATTCGATATCTCCGGTGTTTCTTAACCGATTTGGACGAAATTTTCAGAAAAGTTCTATTGTTACCCATTACTTCAACCCTAATTTTTACTTTTTCCAAATTCAATATTTTTTGTTATTGTTCCCGCAACTCTTCAAACCAGTTCGGAATTAAAATCACGAAATGAAAGTGCTGCTGGCTCGACCGAGTCCGAATTCAATCAATTTAATACTATTCTATTGAATATAGTAATCTCTTTCTCTTTCTATATCGATATTACATTTTACATGCGTGTTCTATAGAAATAATCTTCTGTAATGTAACGAACCTAAAGTTGTCACGCGGTTTTAGCTTGGCTAACTCTCGCGGTGCTGAGGGTACGTGCCAACCAATTTATATTTGTGGCTGCTGCGGCATTAATTACACAATTTGGGTTTACTTTTTATACATATATTTAAATTGCACTCTCTGCTAGTTTCACGTTGGGTTTTAACAATTTATTACTACACTTAAGTGATATTTCTTGGTAGAGTTTTATGAAATCGTACGGACCTTGTGTCGTGGATTTATTTACAATACTGGCGCTCTCGTCGCACCAAATACTCAGAGCCAATGTTTCGCCTACTAAACGAGGTTTTAGCTAGCAGCACCTGAAATTCGCCAGGCTCTACTATGGCCTCCTTGTTACCACAAGGATTTCACCAATAGTCTCTCCGACTCTCAGGTTCTGGCTTTAGCTTCACCTGCCCTTCGCCAGGCTCACTAGTCTGATACTTGGTTTTGATTTTGAGGTTGCTTTGCAATTGCAACACACCACAAGGCTTGATAAATTCCGCGTATTGATTTCTTTAGAAAAGGGTTTTTATAATGGCTCAGGATACGATTTGATTCGTCCTTATTTCGATATGAGTCCTTTTATTCTTATATAATCCTTTCGCGCTGGATTCTTGCACTCCAAATCCATTGTTCGCTTTTATGTTGCGCACTGACTTTTCACTATACTTCGTACTCCGCACTAACTTTGTACTAATTTTGTACTAACTTGCCGCTCTGTCAAAGGTGGCTCCTATTATACCCTTCTGCTGTCTCGCTGGACCGGGGCCTGTCAGCGCTGCCAATGTCGCCCAAGGGCAAAGGTGGCGTGATCGTTCCAGTGAATTTTGCCTAGCAACAACGGTTCCTCGTTGCTGATCACGCCTGTCGTTGGTGTGACGGTGATCACTATATCTCGTGGATGCACCGCTCACACACCAACGGCACTTTGCCACGACTTTTACGGTACATGTTTTTGCGGCTCCCATGTACCAAACACGTACCTTAGCGCTGACATCCTGTGTCAGAGCGAGACAGCATGCGAATTCGCCGCAACTCAGGTCCGGCTGCGGCTATAAATGCAATCGCCTTCTGTGAGGCGCTATACGTGAATATGGCTCTTCACACTCCCCTCTTTCTCCGGAAGTGGAAGCCTTCCACTTAATTTTGCGTCTTTCAAATCGCGCGCCTCCGTTTTGAACCTTGGCGTCCGTTAGCAGTGTCGCTGTAGCGATCAGCTGGTGGTCGCGTAACGCCATCTAGTGGTGCGTTACGCTATAGCAGCCAGCTTTGCATCGCCCGGTGTTATTCGATACGGCCTGATTGATATTTGCGATGTGGCCAGATCGATATGGCCACACGCAACTATCCAACACTATTCGGCCATGACATACAATTTGAACTTTGCAATTGTTTTGTTGTGCTGAAAAGAAACTAAAAAGCAAGGTAAGTAACATATTTTCGCGCCCTGTGCCATCTCCACCATATCCTAAGTCTCGTTCTCTTTTCCAGGCCGTGCCGTTTTGCCGCTCGCGCTAGATCACACACACATTTTATGTGAGTATGCTTCCAGCAAGTTTCACCCCCCCCCCCCCCCCCCCCCCCCTCTTGCAGTTTTATCCACCTGCTTTTCTTTAGTTCTTTTTCAGGTTAAAATAAATTCGCATATAAATATATTTTTTTTTTGTATATTTTTATACCCTTACCCATAAAATGGGCAAATGAGGGTATAATGGTTTTGTGCAAAAGTATCTAACAGGCAGAAGGAAGCATCTCCGACCCCATAAAGTATATATATTCTTGATCAGCATCAACAGCCGAGACGATACAGTCATGTCCGTCTGTCCGTCCGTCTGTCCGTCTGTCTGTCTGTATGAACGCGTGGATCTCAGAGACTACAAGAGCTAGAGACTTCAGATTTTGTATTTAAGTTCTCCTATACCATAAGCAGAACAAGTTAGCTTCAAATTATCGATAACTATTCCGGTTTCCGATATACACATAATATCGATAACAAAAAAATATCGAATTTGGAAAATCTAAAAATGAAGGTTGAAGTAATGGGTAATAATAGAACTTTTCTGAAAATTTCGTCCAAATCGGTTGAGAAACACCGGAGATATCGAATTTTATCGATTGAAGCTAAGTCAGTATACCAAAGTCAATTATAAATTTAATTTACATATTTATTGCAACTGTGCAACATATTTATTGCAACCGTGTGCCCAGACTATACGCGACGTGCGCCTGTCGCTACCTCCCGCTGCGGCAGTTATCACCTCTGGTGGCCAGTCCTCTCGTGCCACCTCTCTCCACCCCGAAGCCGCCAGTGATGCGGAAGACTGCCTCTGTAGCACGGGGCGAGCCGGCCGTTCCCCATATGGGCACGAAGCCTGCCGGCCGAACGCTGGGCGTACCGCATTGGGCGCCCATGTTGGTGGCGGAGGCGGTGTTCCGGGGCGAGGCGGCGTGCCCAACTGCAGCGGTGTCGGCCACTCCCAAGGTGTCGTCTGGTTTGTAGGGCTGGTGGCCGTGTTGCCAGGTGCTTGGGGTGGTGCCTGTAGTATTCGGGGTGATGACGACGTTCGGGGTCGTGGTGGCGTCGCCTCTCGTGGTCGTGGCGGTGACGGCGTTCGGGGTCGTGGTGGCGTCGCCTCTCGCGGTCGTGGCGGTGACGGCGTTCGGGGTCGTGGTGGCGTCGCCTCTCGCGGTCGTGGCGGTGACGGCGTTCGGGGTCGTGGTGGCGTCGACTCCCTTCTAAAACCGTCGCGGGGGGGTGCCACCTCCTCGCACCACTCTACCACCGCGATCGCCTTGTGGTACCACCTACCATCCGCGTACCTCTTCTCCCTCGAGACGGTCACCGTCGCTGGTTGCGCCTCCTCGGGCTCCGGTGTCGTTGCCCTCCGACTCGGACAATATCGTGATGACCTCGTCTTCCGCGTCCGATACCTCCACTCCGCGTGGGAAAGGCGATGGCGGTCGTGCTGGACGCCACTCCGGGGGTGGAGTATCCGGCAGCGGCGGTGAGGTGTCCCGCTCCGGGCTGGCTGGGCCCACATGTTCATCCTCAGGGGTCGGCGGTGCCTCCGGGTGGCACATCCGGATCCATTCGGGATTTATCTCTATGAAATCCCCCCGCGGCGATTCCTCGCCCCTTCCGACCACTGGGCCAGCGTCGATGTCCACCTCCCAGTCGCTGCTATCCCAATCCTCGCCGTAAGCGCTGCGCACCCAATCGCGCTCTTCCTCCAACTCCTGGCGGCGGCAACGCTCACACTAGGCTGCTTTCCGCTCCTCGGGGGATTCCAAAATGGGCGACGCCCGCAGCTCCAACACATCTGGCGACGCCTCCCGTTGCGGATCGACCCGCGCATAGGGCTGTCCTGCCCAACGCCCTCGTCGCGCTACGTTTCTGCGCCCTCTGGCGCTGGCACTCATGGCCGCTGGTAGTCGGCACCTGTTATACCCCTGCTCCGAACGCATGTGCAACAGTGTAGGTGTGCATGTTACGGTATCCTTCCCTCATGCGACCGCCAGGTTTTGTCAGCGCTCTCTTTGCGATATCGCTAACCTTTTCCATTAACCGTTTTCTGGCAGCATTTGTTTCTCACATATTTTCGCCGCGTTCAGGTTGGGTTTTTGTAATGCCCTTGGTTGGGCCGTGGCTCTTTTATTATTTTTTTTTCTGACATTCATTCTTCCCGCCCCACACATTTCTTGTTGTCTGTTATTTTTAATAAATATGTAATACCTTACATATTTATTTTTATTGTTTATATATATGTAATACCTTACATATTTATTTATATTATTTATAAATATGTTAAATGTGTTGAGTAGGAATAATATTTAATATGTATTAATACATATTCACCCCCCCTTTTTTTATTAAAAAAAAAAAAACCCAAATCAACTTATGATTTTTTTTCCGTTTTTTTTTTCTTATATATATAGGAGACAACAGAGATTCAGGTGAGTAAATGAGATACGTCCTTAACAAAGCCAATTATTAACCGATATTTTCTTTTCCAGATGTTCATCAAAAAAAAAATTTTACTTTTTGTTCCAGAGTCTTAAACTAATTTGTGCCCTCCAAATTTTTTTTGTATTATCTCACCCGTTGTCCGTTCCACCTCCGTGGGGTTTGATGTCGCATGTGTGCGCGGTCCGTTCCTTTTCACCAGTTTTCCCCTGTAGCTTACAGATTACAGGTGACACAAAATTTATTATAGTATATGGTCCGGCAAATTTAGGAGTAAGCTTCGCAGCGAAGCCTTCCGCTGCTTTTGACAGGTGGTGTTGTTTCACCCACACCTTGTCTCCTACGGATGGTTTCCACTGCCGTCTCCGTAGGTTGTAATGCCTTGCTTGGTCCTGAGCGGCCTTTTCTAAACTCCTGCGCACCAATTCAAAAACTTCTCTCAGTTTTTTCGCATTGTCGCTGGGTGTTTGTGTCGGCTGCCCTGTGCCGAGTGTAACGTTGTCGTACAGCGCATTTGGCAGCCTTGGTTCACGCCCTTGCGTGATAAACGCTGCACTGTAGCCCGTAGACGCCGATACGCTGGTGTTAACGGCCAGTGACAATTCTGGCAAAAGTTCATTCCAGCACCGCTGGTTATCCCTTGTGAACTGCGAAATCATCGTTTTTATTGTGCGGTTCGCACGTTCTGTGGGATTCTCTTGCGGTGTGTATGGTGCCTTAAATTGGTGTCGCACTCCCAATTCTTCGAGAAAGCGTTCGAAGGCTTTACTCGTAAATTGTGTTCCATTGTCCGTTATGAGAACTTTTGGCACCCCAAATCGTGCCAAAATTCTGTCTCTGAAACCCTTTTGCAAAGTGGCTGTGGTTGCGCTCCTTAGCGGAACCGCCTCAGTCCACTTAGAGAAACGGTCGAACATCACCAATAGCATTGTATTGCCGTGTTTTGATCTTGGCAGTGGGCCAACAAAATCAGCACACACGGTACTCCAGGGCTCTTCAGGGATTTGTGTCAACATCTTTCCTACCGCTGCCATTTGACTTGGCTTGTATTGTTGACACGTTTCGCAGTTGTGCACATATGTGCGTACGTCCCTGTATAAGCCTGGCCAGTAGTAGCGTGTCGCTACTCTTGCTATCGTTTTCCGGCTTCTCAAATGACCGGCTGTGGCTGCGTCGTGATTCTCCAGTAATACATCCTTTCTTTCACCTTTGGGTACACAAAGCTTCCAAGCTTCCACATCTCCGCCTCCAGCGCGATGTGGGATGTGTCTGTACAGGTTACCATTTTTCTCCATGTAATCCGGATATTTCCTGGGATTTTGTGCGATTTCCTTTTTTAATTTTTTAATCCATTTGCAATTTGCGTTGTTTGCCTCAATCCCTTCTGTTGCAATTTCTACTAGGCAGCATGTCTCCGGAAGTGGCTGTCTCGAAAGTGCATCGGCTACGACATTGAGGTTGCCTTTACGGTATTTGACTTCAAAGTCGTATTGTTGCAGTTCAAGCGCCCAACGCGCTATTCTGCCTGATGGACTTTCAATTGAGTTTAGCCTCTTCAGTGCCATGTGGTCCGTTATGACCACAAAATGGTAGCCTTCCAGGTATGGCCACAGCTTTCTGATTACCCACACTATGGCTAGACACTCTTTTTCAGTTGCCGAATAGTTTCGTTCGGCACCGTTTAGTGTCCTACTGGCGTACGATATTACCCTTTCACCTTGCTCCGAAGGTTGGGTCAATATCGCACCCAGGCCATAGTTACTTGCATCCGTCTGCAAGCAAAATGTTTTTGAGAAATCTGGGCATGCCAATACTGGGGACTGAGTCAGCTTCTCTTTGACTGTGTCAAAAGCTACTTGCCGCTCCTCAGTCCACTCCCATTTTGCGCCTTTTTTCATCAATGCGTTCAGAGGTGCTACTTTCGTCGCAAAATCTGGTACGAAGCGCCTGTACCATGATGCTACGCCCAGGTATTGTCGTAACTCCTTTACGTTGCTTGGCGGCTTCAATTCTGCGATTGCAGCAACTTTCTCTGACTCTGTGCGAATTCCTTCCTCTGTGACTCTGTGGCCCAAATATTTCAACTCCTTTTTAAAAAAATCGCATTTGTCCACGTTGATGTGCAGATTTGCTTCCCGCAGCCGTCGAAATACCTCTTTGAGATTTTCCATGTGTTCTTCGCGCGTTCTTCCGATGACTATAATGTCATCTAAATATGCAAACGCGTGTGGCATCATTTCTGGTCCAATAACGCGATCCAAAGCCCTCTGAAAAGTTGCCGGTGCCGAGTGTAACCCAAATGGCATTACTTTCCACTGATACAATCCTTTGCCTGGGACTGTAAATGCTGTCATTGTTCGGCTCGCTTTCTCCATCGGGATCTGCCAGTACCCATCTTTCAGATCCAAGCTAGTGATGAAGTGGGCTTCACGTAGCTGGTCTAAAATGTGGTGCACTCTTGGTAATGGATACGCGTCCTTAATGGATCGGCTGTTGAGTTGCCTGAAATCCACGCACAGTCGCCATTTGCCATTCTTCTTTTTCATGGCTCTATGCAACCTTTCGCAAGGAGTTCCTCTACTTGCTGGTTAATTTCCGCTTGCATTTTTGGATTCTTTGGAAAATAACATAAATAGGCCTGTCGTCGCTCATCACAATTTTGTGTTCCGTAATTTGTGATGTGCCCTTTAGGTGTTCGAAGGCTGCAACTTCCCGCAATAGAAATTTATTAATTTCTTGATCCTCGTGTAGATTTTTGCTTTCAATAGTTGGGTTTCTGACATCATGTAATGCTTCGTCTTGTTCGGTTGTATTCTGGACAACTGCCACCGACAGTCTCTCTTCCAGCTTTCCATCCTTGTGCCGTCGTGCTGGGATGGTGACCACCAATCCCGCACACTGCAACACTGTGCCCATGCCAGTCAGAAAATCCCAGCCCAGCACCAAATCGTCTATCACACCAGGCATAATTAGCAACGCTATTTCCAAACTGCGATGCCCGAGTCTTATTTCGACCGTTATTTGTTCTGTTGTCCTGCTGTTATGTCTTTTGCTAACTTCACCTGTCTGCTTGCGACGCTTCTCCGGCCTACAGTGCTCAGTCTACAAGCTAGCTCTTCGCTAACAAAGCTGCTTGTAGCCCCTGTATCGACTGTAGCTTTATACTGACATTCACCGATCCCTTCGTCCTTCAGGTGACCGACTAGCGTCTCGGGGCGGACCTTGGCGGCTCCCACTCGCCCCTCGATGGCGGACGCCACTGGCCGTTTCCCGACTGACAACATAGTGCTGTCCGCTGACCGATTCTGCCACAGACCCAGCAGAACTCCAGCATTGGGTTTCGGCACTCTATCGCCCAGTGTCCCTCCTGTCCACACACGTGACATGCCCTTCCTGGGTTGTTTATGTGTGTCCTGGCAGGATTTTGCTGGGTCCTAGGTGTTGGGGTTGGCCGTTCGTCCATTCCTCCAATGTGTTGGTTCTGCTCCTCCATGGCCATAAATCGTGTACGATTTGCACGATTCTAATGGTGATCGCGTCCATTTTGCTGCGTATCTCGGTGTTGTTGAGGCTGTTGTTGTTGATGTTGGCTGTATGGTTGTTGGGCTGTAGCACTTTGTAGCCTCAGTTTCAGCCTATCCTTTTCTAGTTCTTCGAACTCTTCTGCCAGTTGCATCAGCTGGGTTTGATTTGAGAACTGGTTTGGCCGTGCGTATCCGCGCAAGTCAGGAAGGCTGTTGGTGTAAATGGTGTGCACTTCCTTCTCTGTTGAGAGTCGTAGGGGTCTCATCAGAGTCTGCATCTCCACCATATAGACTTTAAAAGGCTCATCCAGAGCTTGTCGCCGTCTGCGTACTTCGTTGTACAAATTTTCAAAATAATCTCGAGGTAAAAAGTATTCTTGAAAACTGTCGACAAAATCCACCCATGTGGTCCAATGCCTGTTGTTAGCTATGTACCACTTAAGTGCCATTCCTTTCAGCAACTCCGGCATTGCTCTTGGAATTAAATTTAAGTTTAATCCATATGTGTCTGCCGAACATTCCACTTGCTCCAAGAATTCGAAAGGCTTCGATAGTCCGTCGAATCGAAAGCTCCACTCTCGAACTCGTTTGGCTACTTTTTGGTATTCATTGCCCTTGCATTGGTCTGATCATGGGTGTGTGTGTGGCTACGCTCTCCTTGCTGTTGGGTTGTACTCCAGGGCGATCGGCGAGATTCCTGTAAATCTCGCGCCCTAGCCGCCGCGCTGGTGCATGGGACGCTCAGCCTTGCTACGTCTATGCCGGCAAACTCCTTTTCCTCTTCGTATTCCCCTTCCTCGCGAATTAATTCGGGTTCTTTATTTGGCGACTGTCGGCTGTATGTTTTCGCCAGTTCGCTAATGCGAACGCTGTATGGCAGATTATTTTCATGTTGACTTACCCAGTCTCCGAATTGTCTTCGCATATTTTCGACATTGCCTTCAAACTCTATACCGAATTCCACTCCGCATTTCACAAGTGCATCCTTTTTATACCCTTAACCCATAAAATGGGTAAATAAGGGTATAATGGTTTTGTGCAAAAGTATGTAACAGGCAGAAGGAAGCATCTCCGACCCTATAAAGTATATATATTCTTGATCAGCATCAACAGCCGAGACGATATAGCCATGTCCGTCTGTCCGTCTGTCTGTCCGTCTGTCCGTCTGTCCGTCTGACCGTCTGTCCGTCTGTCTGTCTGTATGAACGCGTGGATCTCAGAGACTACAAGAGCTAGAGACTTCTGATTTTGTATTTAAGTTCTCCTATACCATGAGCAGAACAAGTTTGCTTCAAATTATCGATAACTATACTGGTTTCCGATATACACATAATATCGATAACAATAAAATATCGAATTTGGAAAATCTAAAAATGAGGGTTGAAGTAATGGGTAACAATAGAACTTTTATGAAAATTTCGTCCAAATCGGTTAAGAAACACCGGAGATATTGAACTTAATCGAAGGTAGCTAAGCCAGTATACCAAAGTCTTATATAAATTAAATATATTTATTGCAACTGGGTTCAGGGTATCTTCTAGTCGGGCTCTACCGACTTGAGCCTTCTTACTTGTTCAAATTGTACACCTACGAACGAACCATATTGTCGATTATTAATATGTATTTTATTAAAGAAAACTATGTGGTATTAGCCGTAGATCCACAGTTGGGCGCCAGTTGTAACGATCCTAAAGTTGTCACGCGGTTTTAGCTTAGCTAACTCTCGCGGTGCTGAGGGTACGTGCCAACAAATTTATTATTTATTTATTTATTTATTTAACAGATTAAGTCTAGTATTTAATACTAAGCTTAATAATAGTTTAACGAGCACTTGCTGCTAGGGCCTTCGACTCGCATATTTGGTTAACTACGTTATTTATATTTTTACGTTTGCTTTAATGATAAAGTTATATATTTTCGAGATGTTGATTTGTGATGGGATTTCTAAGAAGGTGGATGGGAGTTGTGTTCCAAAGTGGGAAACCCTAATGCTCTCTAATGTACGGCAGGAATCGAGGATATGGTCTACGCTTAGGATTTCACCGCAGAGAGGACAGGGGGGCTGTGTCGCACCGGTGAGGAAATGTTCGTGTGTGCACTGTGTGTGTCCGATGCGCAGGCGGATGAAGATTCCGCAAGCTCGTCTGTGAAGATTAGCGGGTAAGATGAGTTTTGCGCAGCTTTGGTTTACTGCAGTGTATTTGTGAGTGTAGAGTCCCCATGCAGTATGTTTTTTGTTGAGGAGATGTAGCTTCACTTTGTTGGTTATGTCCTATGCGTTGATTGGGGTAACGATGGGGGCTATAGCGAGCCTCATGTCATTAGCTGCCTTGTCCGCAGCTTCATTCCTTGGTGGCTGGGGATCCAGAGAATGGTTAGCTTGTTATGATGTGTAGAGGTTATGTTCCTTATCTCCTGGATTGTGGGATCGCTATGGTTGCAGTTTTGTATTGCAGAAATTGTAGAGAGGCTGTCGGTGGCTATAACAAATGGACCTCTGTTTTTTGCAGCAAAATGGCAAGCTTTTAGCAGGGCAAATGCTTCGGCGGTAAAAATAGAGTTGTAGGCTGGGAGTGATCCTCCAGCAATCATTTCACTTACGCTGTTGACAACGGCGAAAGTGGTTGCTTCCGTTGCTTTGGAGCCGTCTGTGTACAGCCAAGTCCTAGCACCGAGTTTTTCCTTTTCTCGTAGAAAGCAAGCCAGAAATTCGGAGCTGCTGGTCTTGTTCTTTGCAGAGCTATGCAGGTTTATGTTGATGTTTGGTTTTTTGTTTTTTGACCAGTATGCTGGCTGTTTTTTGGAACGTAGTGCGTGTGGTGGGGGTAAGCCGAGCTGTAGGCTGTAGCTGGCGCAGCGCCTAAGGGTTGATGTGCAGTTTTTTTTTGTTTTTTTTTTTCTTAAAAACGGCAGAGAAGTCTTTTTTTTTAGCAGGTTGTTGGTTGTGGTGTATAATTTTGGGATTAGCTGCATAGTTGTCTCTGCGATTCGTTCCGATATGCTGGGTAGGCCGGATTCTCCCAATATGCAGGCAATGGGGGAGGTGGGAAATGCATTAATAGCGCGGCGAACGGCTCCGTGGTATGGGGATTGAATTATTTTTATGTGTGCCTTCGCGCACCATCCGAAGATTGGAAGGTCATATTCGATTCTAGAGAGCATTAGGGCACGAGTTATGTTAATGAGTGTATTTATGTGTATGCTGGTAAATTTGGAGGAAAGGAATTTTATTATATTAAAGCGAACTTCAAGCTGTTTTCTTAGGTAAGTGCAGTGATGTTTATAAAGAAGCTTCGAGTCGAAGATTATGCCCAGTATTCTTAGGTTATCTACACATTTGATGCATTTGTTCTTTAAATCTATATCCGACAATTTACAATGGTGCTTACGGCAAACGTGAAGTAGCTGACATTTTTCTACGGCGAGTGATGCACCCGAAAAGGCACCCCACAAGTCCAGGTCTTGTAGGATGTCTTTAAATAATAAGTTTACAGTATTCAGATTTGTTATTTTTGTAAAAATAATGACGTCATCGGCGTAGATAGATACTTTTATATCTTTGTACCTTGACAAAATGTTATTTAGCTGTTCAAACGCGATCATGAATAGAACTACAGATAATGGGGAGCCTTGTGGCATTCCGTTAAATAAATTATAGGTGTTGGAAGTGATGTTGTTGACTCTAACCCTGAAGGTACGATTGGTCATAAAGGCCTTTATAAGGTTATAAAGCCTGGGACCAACTCCCCAGCGCTCGAGACTGCAAAGCACTGCATGTATCCCCACGCGATCAAAGGCTCTTTCAAAATCCGTCGCCAGAATGGAGACGTGATTTTTTGTCGAAAGAGCGTTCGACGCGAAGTGTTGGATGCGCAACAAAGCGTCCATTGTGCTGTGTTTAATTTTGAATGCTACCTGGTTGTGTGAAATTAAATTGTGACGTGTGATAAACCACATTAGCCTACGTGCTATAATTTTTTCAAGTGTTTTACCTAGGCAAGATAGAAGAGAGATAGGACGGAAGCTGCTCATTTCGTGGGGTGTTTTGTTGGGCTTTGATATGGGAATAACGACGGCAGATCTCCATGTATGTGGGTAGATGCTGGAATCAAGAATGTTGTTAAATATCTCCAGGATTTTATGTTTTAACGGTGTGGGGATATGCTTAAGCATGGGGTATGATACTCTGTCAGCACCTGGGCTTTTGCCTTTTGCAGTTGCTACTGCAGCTTCAATTTCTATTTGTGTGAAATTTGCTTCTAGACATTTTGCGGTATTGGAGAGTGTCAACAGATGGTATGTTCTTGACTGATAAATGTTTTTTTCCTGAATGTATTCGGCAGAAAAATTGCTGTTCGCAGAGTAGTTGGACCAGGCTTTTCCAAACTCATCGGCAATACGATGTGAGCAAGTCACTAGTTCTGTGCCCAATTTGATATATTTTAAAGGCGTAGGTGGGACTCCAGCTAATCTTTTAATGTCTGTCCAAACTTTCTTTGAGGTAGATAGAGGAGAGATACGGGAAGTAAAATTTTCGAGACAGTTTCGTTTTGCCGAGAGTACAGCTTTTTTGAAAATTGCATTAGCTTTTTTATATTAAATAAGGCTGGGATTGGACATTTGCAATTTATATTTACGGAAAAGGCTCTGTTTTTCGTCCCTTAGGTGCTGAAGGGTGGGAGTCCACCAGGGAACTTTGGCTTTGTGGGGAACTCGTTTAGTTTGCGGTATACTGCAGTTGGCAGCGGCTCTTATAAATTGGGTCAATTGGGCAACTTGCTGGTGTAAGCAGCCGGTTGCCCAGTTTTCTGCGAGTTCAGTGCATTTGTTTTCGAAGAGGTCCCAGTTGGCCAGATCTGTCTTATACTTTGGCAGGGGAGGGGTTTTATCAGTGCTGAACTGTGTGAATAAAACGATGGTAATTGGGAAGTGGTCACTGCCATGCAGGTGCTCCATGATAGACCAGCTGCACCGATGAGTGATTTGTGGTGATGTCATTGAGACATCAACGTGAGTGAAGGTGTTGTGGGTTGATAAATGAGTGGGTGAACCATCATTAAGCACAACCAAATTTTTTTGAGCAATTGCGCGTTCTATGCTTTTGCCTCTGGCGTTTAAATGCGGGGAGCCCCATAGGGGGCTCCATGAATTAAAATCGCCTAATAATATTACTGGACCATTGGTTTGGCTAATTATATCAGTGATGTCGCTGGTTTTGAAACCTTGACAAGGCGGTATATACATATTTATTATGTTTATATTGTTTTCAAGATTTAGCTGTAGGACGGAGCAGAGAATGTTGGAATTGATGAGGGTATACGTGTGGGGGATGTGTCGTTTAATAAGCACACCGACCCCTTGTTTGGCCGATGTGTTTTGTGGAAAGTTGTGAAAGTAGCCAGTAAATGCCTTGGGGCAGATAAAGTTTTTAAAGTTGTGAAGTAAATGTGTTTCTTGTAAACATAAAACATCGGGTGAGTGGTCTTTTATTAGTAGACTAAGTTCATTATAATTATTAAAAATACCATTAATGTTCCATTTTAAAATTTTAATGGACATTTGAAAGATAAAAGAAGATGTAAGATGTTTACAAAATTTTGATACACCGATTGGCCGAATCCTGACTATAAGTCAAGATCTGCCGATGATGTATCAGAATCTAGCGTATTATTTTCTGTAGAAGAAATACATTCGTAGTGGTCGTTTAGTTGGTTGGGTTTAAGAGAGTCGTTTTTATGTTTTGGTTTATTATTGACTTGTGCTGCTAATACAAGAGCACGAGCTTTATCAAGTTGGTTAGCAATTGAGCTTTCTATGTTTTTGTAAGAGAGTAAGCTTTGGGAAGAGATCGGAGAGTCTGCAATGCATATCTCGGTTGGCTTATCGCCGTTAGGTGTGGTTGTGTTGTTTGGTTTGGTGGTCGCCGGGGGCGGGGTGTTGTGAATAGCCGTTACAGCAGCATAAGTGTTCGGTGAGTAAATTGTAGTGTTTGGTTGTTTTTGTTTTAGAATAATTCGTGCTTCTCGCAAGCTGCACTTTTACGATGTTTTTATTTTTAGTAGTTCCTTTTGTTGCTGGTATTTTGGGCATGACGGAGAGGAGGCGGGGTGATCGCCGTTACAGTTAGCGCAGAGTGTGCGTGTGCAGGGCTCGGGGGAATGGATAGGCAGATTACATGCAGTGCATGTGGCTGGGTTTTTGAAGTGTTTTTCTGTGTGGCCTAGTAACTGGCATTTCTTGCACCTCATCGGATTGGGAATATATTCCCTTACCTTGACAGTGTGCCAGCAAATGTCCAGTTTGCTTGGTAAACTGTATAGATCGAAGGTGATCAAAATTACACCGGTTGGTTTTGGGATGTTATCAATTTTTCTGGTGAACTTAAAAACGGAATGCACATTTTGGGACTTAAGCTCTGCAATTATTTCTTCATCGGGTATATTAATAAGATAGGGAGCGTAAATCGTGCCCTTAATAAAGTTCAGTGTTTCGTGGAGTTTACACTCAACATCGCAGATGCCGGGCAGATGGGTGATTTTTGTGAATTTTTCGCCGATTTGTTTTGAGTTAACCAACATCAGCAAGTTGCCGTCACGGAGGGTGGAGATCGAGATAATTTCTTTGCTTACATTATTTAGGGCTCGGTGTACTGCGAAGCACGAGAACTCAGAAATTGGTTTGTCGGTGTTTTTGGAGGCAATGATAATGAACTTAGGATTTTTTAGGGTAGCGTCAGGTAATTCAGGGAATTCCTCTGGAAATTTATTGTATGGTCTTTTTTTTTTGCTTTGGGGCTTGCGCTAAGACTTGCAAAGCGGTTGTCCCCTAAATTGGGGGGCCCGGGGGCCATGCTTATAGAATCAGCAGCTGTTACACTTGATTTGGGAACGCGTGCGCGTTAGAGCAAAAAGAAAAAAACGGTTGAAGAAGAATAAGAAGATGAAAGCACTGACGATAGATAAGACACAGACGTCGCACTCGAAAGAGATAGTCGGTGACTGCAACAAATTTATTTGTGGCGGCTGCGGCAAATAACACAATTTGGTTTACTTTTATACATATTTAAACTGCACTCTCTGCTAGTTTCACGTTGGGTTTTAAATTTAGTACACTTAAGTGATATTTTAGTAGAGTTTTATGAATCGTACGGACCTGTGTCGTGGATTATTACATACTGGCGCTCTCGTCGCACCAATACTCAGAGCCATGTTCGCCTACTAACGAGGTTTAGCTAGCAGCACCTGAAATTCGCCAGGCTCTACTATGGCCTCCTTGTTACCACAAGGATTCACCATAGTCTCTCCGACTCTCAGGTTCTGGCTTTAGCTTCACCTGTCCTTCGCCAGGCTCACTAGTCTGATACTTGGTTTTGATTTTGAGGTTGCTTTGCAATTGCAACACACCACAAGGCTTGATAAATTCCGCGTATTGATTTCTTTAGAAAAGGGTTTTTATAATGGCTCAGGATGCGATTTGATTCGTCCTTATTTCGATATGAGTCCTTTTATTCTTATATAATCCTTTCGCGCTGGATTCTTGCACTCCAAATCCATTGTTCGCTTTTATGTTGCGCACTGACTTTTCACTTTACTTCGTACTCCGCACTAACTTTGTACTAATTTTGTACTAACTTGCCGCTCTGTCAAAGGTGGCTCCTATTATACCCTTCTGCTGTCTCGCTGGACCGGGGCCTGTCAGCGCTGCCAATGTCGCCCAAGGGCAAAGGTGGCGTGATCGTTCCAGTGAATTTTGCCTAGCAACAACGGTTCCTCGTTGCTGATCACGCCTGTCGTTGGTGTGACGGTGATCACTATATCTCGTGGATGCACCGCTCACACACCAACGGCACTTTGCCACGACTTTTACGGTACATGTTTTTGCGGCTCCCATGTACCAAACACGTACCTTAGCGCTGACATCCTGTGTCAGAGCGAGACAGCATGCGAATTCGCCGCAACTCAGGTCCGGCTGCGGCTATAAATGCAATCGCCTTCTGTGAGGCGCTATACGTGAATATGGCTCCTCACAGTAAGTATGCACTGCACCTACTTTCAATACAATTCAATCTCTTAATGCTACAATTCAATACCTTAATACTACAAATTCATTTTTTTTACACAAATTACTAGTTAGCTCCCGGCCATAAGCCCTATGCGCTTATATGGCTTAAACATACTCCCGGCCTTGGAAGCTCCTTCCAACATTCAGGCAGATCTTGTGTATGTTGCGCTTGTAGAACCCTGATTTAGTTTTGATGGTGTCTACACGAACAACACCATCAGCGCCAGGATGAACTTCGTGAGAGCCCACTGCCCTGGGGGTATATTGCCTTCTCTAATTAAGACTAAAACTCCTTGTTGAATGTTGTTGCATACGGAAGACCACTTGCATCGCTCGTGCGACATCGTCAAATACTCCAGCGACCAGCGTCTCAAAAATGCATGGTGTACTGCGACGATTATTTTCCATAGATAAGTAGCAGACAACTTCAAAATGTCCTCATCAAATGGCTCAGGAATGCAGTTCAGTGGTCGGCCAATTAAGAAATGACCCGGCGTCAATGCCTCTAAATCATTACTGTCCGATGAGAGTGGATGAATCGGTCGTGAGCTCATCACTGCCTCTGCTTGTGCTATCGCTGTGACCAGTTCTTCGTAGTTTAGCGCTGTGCTATTGAAACTTTGCACCAACAATTGCTTCGCTACTTTGACCGCGCTCTCCCAAAGTCCTCCAAAATGCGGCGATCGGGACGGAATGAAATGGAAATTGACACCGATGTGGCTGCACTGATCCACAATTTGGTGCTTGCCACTGTCATTCCAGATTAAATCTGCTAAAGCTTTCAGCTCCCGTGAAGCACCAAAAAAGTTAGTGGCATTGTCACAAAACAGCTCTGCGCTGATCCCACGACGAGCAAAAAATTGTTTGAGTGCGGCTATAAATGCGTTTGTGCTCAGGTCTATCACAAGCTCTAGATGACAAGCCTTGGTCAAAAAGCACACAAAAACGCATAAGTAAACTTTGATAGGCCGTCGTCCTCTTTGGTTGAAGTGCATCCATAGCGGACCAGCGTAGTCGAGTCCAGTACGTTCAAAGGGCTTCACTCCTTGCTGCACTCGGCCTTCTGGTAAGGAACCCATCTTTAGATGACTTGTGTACAGCCCCCGAGAAACAATATCTGCCGGATTTTGCTTCGAATCTATTTTGTACCACTCCTGTGCGTTCGATAACTCTTGAATTATAGCTACTCTGTTGGCAACAAATGTTGTCCAACGACTAGCATGAGATGCGATCCAACTCAAAACAATTGTCGAATCTGTAAAGAAACCGACCTTAGAAAACGATTCGGGTGCACACCCTTTGATTTTTTCCATAAGCTGCGCTAACAGTCGTTCTCCCATTTTTTCAGTGAGTCATCATCCAACTTATTTTGGACAAAAGTGCGTCTAAGATATCGCTTTCACTAAGCAAGGAGCGTAGAGCCTCAAACTGAGAGTTAACAGCATCAACTAATACTCTTAATGAATCCGAAGTAGCATGTTTAAGCTTATTTATGCTAAAAAGTTCATGCACAAAGATGCCATGTGACTAAGTACTAGTAAATTGTTCTCAAATCCTGATCGGGTCTGTACCCGGCATGACGCATGAGTCTCTTCAAGTCGATTATGTATTCTTTATACTCTTCACCAACACTTTGCCGGCGGGCCCTTATTTCGTCTCCTTAACTGTCGGAATATTGTGGGAGTAAGAAAAATTCAAAGAAATCTTTCTTGAAGTCCACCCACGTCGCATCCCTTAGACTGCTCGTCATGAACCAACAAGCAGTCATGTCGGTCAACGCCTCAGTCATCGCCCTGGGTATGCGGTCTAAATCCAGCTCATACGTCATCGTTTTCTCCTCGATCGTATCTATAAACGACATCGGATCGGTATAACCATCAAATCTGAGCCCCCACTTTCTCACCTGTTCAGGGATGACCATGTAGTGCCTACCGTTGTCATCTCCGCCACAGCCGGCGCCCATATCTGGTTTGTTACCCCATCGTACGCCCACGGTTCTCCGGGGATATTTCATTGGGATCGCTCATTGTTATTTTTTATCAGCAAACAGACTTATAATTAATCTTCAATCAAAATACTTCTTTTAACAATCCAATACCGAATCGGATATCGATATTTGCTTTTGAAGTCAATTTCTACCAAAGTTTTCCACAAATCTCTATCAAATCCCTTTTTATACCCTTAACCCATAAAATGGGTAAATAAGGGTATAATGGTTTTGTGCAAAAGTATGTAACAGGCAGAAGGAAGCATCTCCGACCCTATAAAGTATATATAATCTTGATCAGCATCAACAGCCGAGACGATATAGCCATGTCCGTCTGTCCGTCTGTCTGTCCGTCTGTCCGTCTGTCTGTCCGTCTGTCCGTCTGTATGAGCGCGTGGATCTCAGAGACTACAAGAGCTAGAGACTTCTGATTTTGTATTTAAGTTCTCCTATACCATGAGCAGAACAAGTTTGCTTCAAATTATCGATAACTATTCTGGTTTCCGATATACACATAATATCGATAACAATAAAATATCGAATTTGGATATTAGGTGTGGTTGTGTTGTTTGGTTTGGTGGTCGCCGGGGGCGGGGTGTTGTGAATAGCCGTTACAGCAGCATAAGTGGTCGGTGAGTAAATTGTAGTGTTTGGTTGTTTTTGTTTTAGAATAATTCGTGCTTCTCGCAAGCTGCACTTTTACGATGTTTTTATTTTTAGTAGTTCCCTTTGTTGCTGGTATTTTGGGCATGACGGAGAGGAGGCGGGGTGATCGCCGTTACAGTTAGCGCAGAGTGTGCGTGTGCAGGGCTCGGGGGAATGGATAGGCAGATTACATGCAGTGCATGTGGCTGGGTTTTTGAAGTGTTTTTCTGTGTGGCCTAGTAACTGGCATTTCTTGCACCTCATCGGATTGGGAATATATTCCCTTACCTTGACAGTGTGCCAGCAAATGTCCAGTTTGCTTGGTAAACTGTATAGATCGAAGGTGATCAAAATTACACCGGTTGGTTTTGGGATGTTATCAATTTTTCTGGTGAACTTAAAAACGGAATGCACATTTTGGGACTTAAGCTCTGCAATTATTTCTTCATCGGGTATATTAATAAGATAGGGAGCGTAAATCGTGCCCTTAATAAAGTTCAGTGTTTCGTGGAGTTTACACTCAACATCGCAGATGCCGGGCAGATGGGTGATTTTTGTGAATTTTTCGCCGATTTGTTTTGAGTTAACCAACATCAGCAAGTTGCCGTCACGGAGGGTGGAGATCGAGATAATTTCTTTGCTTACATTATTTAGGGCTCGGTGTACTGCGAAGCACGAGAACTCAGAAATTGGTTTGTCGGTGTTTTTGGAGGCAATGATAATGAACTTAGGATTTTTTAGGGTAGCGTCAGGTAATTCAGGGAATTCCTCTGGAAATTTATTGTATGGTCTTTTTTTTTTTGCTTTGGGGCTTGCGCTAAGACTTGCAAAGCGGTTGTCCCCTAAATTGGGGGGCCCGGGGGCCATGCTTATAGAATCAGCAGCTGTTACACTTGATTTGGGAACGCGTGCGCGTTAGAGCAAAAAGAAAAAAACGGTTGAAGAAGAATAAGAAGATGAAAGCACTGACGATAGATAAGACACAGACGTTCGCACTCGAAAAGAGATAGTCGGTGACTGCAACAAATTTATATTTGTGGCGGCTGCGGCAATAATAACACAATTTGGGTTTACTTTTTATACATATATTTAAACTGCACTCTCTGCTAGTTTCACGTTGGGTTTTTACAATTTATTAGTACAATTAAGTGATATTTCTTAGTAGAGTTTTATGAAATCGTACGGACCTTGTGTCGTGGATTTATTTACAATACTGGCGCTCTCGTCGCACCAAATACTCAGAGCCAATGTTTCGCCTACTAAACGAGGTTTTAGCTAGCAGCACCTGAAATTCGCCAGGCTCTACTATGGCCTCCTTGTTACCACAAGGATTTCACCAATAGTCTCTCCGACTCTCAGGTTCTGGCTTTAGCTTCACCTGTCCTTCGCCAGGCTCACTAGTCTGATACTTGGTTTTGATTTTGAGGTTGCTTTGCAATTGCAACACACCACAAGGCTTGATAAATTCCGCGTATTGATTTCTTTAGTAAAGGGTTTGTTAATCGCTAAGGATACGATTTGATTTGTCTTTATTTCGATATGAGTCCTTTTATTCTTATATAATCCTTTCGCGCTGGATTCTTGCACTCCGAATCCTTTGTTCGCTTTTATGTTGCGCACTGACTTTTCACTTTACTCTTTATACTTCGTACTCCGCACTAACTTTGTACTAATTTTGTACTAACTTGCCGCTCTGTCAAAGGTGGCTCCTATTATACCCTTCTGCTGTCTCGCTGGACCGGGGCCTGTCAGCGCTGCCAATGTCGCCCAAGGGCAAAGGTGGCGTGATCGTTCCAGTGAATTTTGCCTAGCAACAACGGTTCCTCGTTGCTGATCACGCCTGTCGTTGGTGTGACGGTGATCACTTTATCTCGTGGATGCACCGCTCACACACCAACGGCACTTTGCCACGACTTTTACGGTACATGTTTTTGCGGCTCCCATGTACCAAACACGTACCTTAGCGCTGACATCCTGTGTCAGAGCGAGACAGCATGCGAATTCGCCGCAACTCAGGTCCGGCTGCGGCTATAAATGCAATCGCCTTCTGTGAGGCGCTATACGTGAATATGGCTCCTCACAGTAAGTATGCACTGCACCTACTTTCAATACAATTCAATCTCTTAATGCTACAATTCAATACCTTAATACTACAAATTCATTTTTTTTACACAAATTACTAGTTAGCTCCCGGCCATAAGCCCTATGCGCTTATATGGCTTAAACATACTCCCGGCCTTGGAAGCTCCTTCCACATCTACTCTGTCTCATAGTACAGCAGATCTTGTGTATGTTGCGCTTGTAGAACCCTGATTTAGTTTTGATGGTGTCTACACGAACAACACCATCAGCGCCAGGATGAACTTCGTGAGAGCCCACTGCCCTGGGGGTATATTGCCTTCTCTAATTAAGACTAAAACTCCTTGTTGAATGTTGTTGCATACGGAAGACCACTTGCATCGCTCGTGCGACATCGTCGAATACTCCAGCGACCAGCGTCTCAAAAATGCATGGTGTACTGCGACGATTATTTTCCATAGATAAGTAGCAGACAACTTCAAAATGTCCTCATCAAATGGCTCAGGAATGCAGTTCAGTGGTCGGCCAATTAAGAAATGACCCGGCGTCAATGCCTCTAAATCATTACTGTCCGATGAGAGTGGATGAATCGGTCGTGAGCTCATCACTGCCTCTGCTTGTGCTATCGCTGTGACCAGTTCTTTGTAGTTTAGCGCTGTGCTATTGAAACTTTGCACCAACAATTGCTTCGCTACTTTGACCGCGCTCTCCCAAAGTCCTCCAAAATGCGGCGATCGGGACGGAATGAAATGGAAATTGACACCGATGTGGCTGCACTGATCCACAATTTGGTGCTTGCCACTGTCATTCCAGATTAAATCTGCTAAAGCTTTCAGCTCCCGTGAAGCACCAAAAAAGTTAGTGGCATTGTCACAAAACAGCTCTGCGCTGATCCCACGACGAGCAAAAAATCGTTTGAGTGCGGCTATAAATGCGTTTGTGCTCAGGTCTATCACAAGCTCTAGATGACAAGCCTTGGTCAAAAAGCACACAAAAACGCATAAGTAAACTTTGATAGGCCGTCGTCCTCTTTGGTTGAAGTGCATCCATAGCGGACCAGCGTAGTCGAGTCCAGTACGTTCAAAGGGCTTCACTCCTTGCTGCACTCGGCCTTCTGGTAAGGAACCCATCTTTAGATGACTTGTGTACAGCCCCCGAGAAACAATATCTGCCGGATTTTGCTTCGAATCTATTTTGTACCACTCCTGTGCGTTCGATAACTCTTGAATTATAGCTACTCTGTTGGCAACAAATGTTGTCCAACGACTAGCATGAGATGCGATCCAACTCAAAACAATTGTCGAATCTGTAAAGAAACCGACCTTAGAAAACGATTCGGGTGCACACCCTTTGATTTTTGCCATAAGCTGCGCTAACAGTCGTTCTCCCATTTTTTCAGTGAGTCATCATCCAACTTATTTTGGACAAAAGTGCGTCTAAGATATCGCTTTCACTAAGCAAGGAGCGTAGAGCCTCAAACTGAGAGTTAACAGCATCAACTAATACTCTTAATGAATCCGAAGTAGCATGTTTAAGCTTATTTATGCTAAAAAGTTCATGCACAAAGATGCCATGTGACTAAGTACTAGTAAATTGTTCTCAAATCCTGATCGGGTCTGTACCCGGCATGACGCATGAGTCTCTTCAAGTCGATTATGTATTCTTTATACTCTTCACCAACACTTTGCCGGCGGGCCCTTATTTCGTCTCCTTAACTGTCGGAATATTGTGGGAGTAAGAAAAATTCAAAGAAATCTTTCTTGAAGTCCACCCACGTCGCATCCCTTAGACTGCTCGTCATGAACCAACAAGCAGTCATGTCGGTCAACGCCTCAGTCATCGCCCTGGGTATGCGGTCTAAATCCAGCTCATACGTCATCGTTTTCTCCTCGATCGTATCTATAAACGACATCGGATCGGTATAACCATCAAATCTGAGCCCCCACTTTCTCACCTGTTCAGGGATGACCATGTAGTGCCTACCGTTGTCATCTCCGCCACAGCCGGCGCCCATATCTGGTTTGTTACCCCATCGTACGCCCACGGTTCTCCGGGGATATTTCATTGGGATCGCTCATTGTTATTTTTTATCAGCAAACAGACTTATAATTAATCTTCAATCAAAATACTTCTTTTAACAATCCAATACCGAATCGGATATCGATATTTGCTTTTGAAGTCAATTTCTACCAAAATTTTCCACAAATCTCTATCAAATCCCTTTTCATACCCTTAACCCATAAAATGGGTAAATAAGGGTATAATGGTTTTGTGCAAAAGTATGTAACAGGCAGAAGGAAGCATCTCCGACCCTATAAAGTGTATATATTCTTGATCGGCATCAACAGCCGAGACGATATAGCCATGTCCGTCTGTCCGTCTGTCTGTCCGTCTGTCCGTCTGTATGAACGCGTGGATCTCAGAGACTACAAGAGATAGAGACTTCTGATTTTGTATTTAAGTTCTCCTATACCATGAGCAGAACAAGTTTGCTTCAAATTATCAATAACTATTCTGGTTTCCGATATACACATAATATCGATAACAATAATATATCGAATTTGGAAAATCTAAAAATGAGGGTTGAAGTAATGTATAATGATAGAACTTTTCTGAATTATTTTCGTCCAAATCGGTTGAGAAACACCGGAGATATTGAACTTAATCGATGGAAGCTAAGCCAGTATACCAAAGTCTTATATAAATTAAATATATTTATTGCAACTGGGTTCAGGGTATCTTCTAGTCTAGTTTTTAAATTTTTGTTTCAATTCTAATTACATTTCTTCAACTTTTATTTTCTTTTGTATATATATAAACAAGAATTTAACAAGATTTAAATATATTTATTCAATTGCTTTAGATTCCGATTTTATATTTTCGTTGGCTGTTGGCTTATATTTCTTTTTTTTCTCAAAAAAAAAAAAAAAAACACTTTCGGACGAAATTGTTCCACTGTTCAACTGTTCGCAGCCTCGCCCAAAACCAAATTCACTTTTGCTATTTTGGCGCGTGCTGTACACCGATCATCGACCCGTACACTGTTTCGTTATGATAATCGCTACGCCCGTTTTCGCTTTTACTTTCGCAAACGATTTGACTTGCAGGTGTTTAATTACCGTTTTCTTAATCGGTGCGCCCGTTTCAATCGTTAAATTAATTGTGCCGCGACAATTGCAGGAAGATTTTCGGCTGATCTTTGCTGCTCAACACACGCGCGGTTGCCAAATTGCACTACGCCTCTTTTACTTTTGCGTCCCTGCTCGGGCGCCACTTGTAAAGTAGATATTTTGCCGAGGTACAGATCTCAGTCTGCCCAAGGCTCACGTAACAAGAAATATTTATATTTAATCGGCGACACTTCATGAAATTGAGAAAAATTTTGCGAAGTCGCGTAACGTTGGGTTCGCACTACCGGAATGACTCGGTTGCTAGGGAAGCATACAGGGTAGCCCTCTGCACAGGTACCCCTTAATACACAGACTATTCTCGGCGGACATATAATGTTCACAGACTGGCGCAAGAATCCGTATATACTCACTTTCCACGCGCATATAGTTCAGATTTGCGTACTGAACGTGTACACATTTGTGCGAATGCACGCACTCATATATATGTATATCTGTAAGGCCACAGTAAACGAGCACACACAGTCTGGGGTTAGATATCTTTCTTTATTTTCTCCACTTTCATTTATTCAGTCTTCTTCCCGGTGTTTGCGTATTTATATGGCACTATATATACAAATCGACTGTTCTTAATTAGCTACATATGTCTATTCCCGAAATTTACTTAAGCCCCGAGTTACCGACATTCTCTCGTGGGACATAACCGCACTACTCCTACTACTACTTTGCCGATCCTGCGCTCGGCCTGAGCACGCCAGCTCACCTTTTGTGGATCGCGACATTTAGACTGTGGGTCGCGAGTGCGCACCCGACTTCCGCTCTTTTACTCGTTCGGCTCTTATGTCTACTTATACTATTCTTATCTATGTTAATGTAAAAATTCAAGCTATAATAAGGAATACTTCGCGGTTTGTCTTATGTTCATTTGCTTGTCTTATATTTATATCTTTCATTGCCTTTATTGTATCCATATCTCTCATGGCTTGTCATGTATCTACCATATATATCTTTACATTACATATTTGCTTATGTGTTTCTATGTTTAATATAGATGTGGGGGAGGCCTGCACTAGGCCTACCTCACAAAGTACATGCTAATAACAAAAACCACCTCCAATTCCTACGGAGGAGCTGCTCTGCTAATTCACAAATCTATACAAATCAGAGAAATTTACCTTAAAGACGACTTCGACGCAATATGTGCAGAAATCACGTCAAAGCTCAAATTTAGAATAATATCAGCCTACATTGCTCCAAACCAAGCATTTTCGCTTAAAAACCTGAACTCCGAGCTAAAAGCTGCTAATGTACCTACCGTAGTCACAGGCGACTTTAACGTCTGGCACAGAAGCTGGGGCTCAAAAACCAATATCATTATAGGCACAACACTCGAAAAATGCATATCCCAATCCAACTTCACCCTACTATACAACGGATCACCAACACACCAAAGCACACACATCACACTTACAAATATCGACCTTACCTTTACAAGCCCAACCCTTTATGTTGACAGCACTTGAAATACGGAAGACGATCTCTTTGGCAGTGACCACTTCCACATCATTATAACCCTCTTCAAATCCAACACACCACACGCCAAAACCACAACCTCAAGACCACACTTCATCACCGAAAAAGCCAACTGGAAACTCTTTTCTAAGTCAACAGAAAAAACACAATACAGCGACAAACTAGCACAAATATTAACCAAGAAGCAGCCACCATTCACAAAATAATCGTATCCAGTGCCCACAGATCAATCCCCCAATCTCACCCCACAACACAGGCAAACAAGGTTCCTTGGTGGAACAAAAACCTTCAAAGGTTACGGAACGACAAAATGAAAATGTGGCATAATCTTAAAAACAACATCTCAACCGAAAAAATTATAGATTTTAAAAGAGCAAACGCCCTTTTTAGACGCACCCTCTGAGAAGCAAAAAACAAAAAGAAAGCACCCAAAATTTCACCTCGCTAATAGCCCCTGAAACCCCCTCCAAAACAATCTGGCACAACATAAAGCGCCTCTGTGGACTCAACCCAATTAAAAATACTCACAGCATCCTAAACCCATCTACCAACCAATTCACAAACAACAAACCTGAAATTGCAAACCTGTTTTGCAAAAACTTTGCAGATGCTTCATCTGACACCAACTTTTTGCTAACCTGCATATATGCAAAACACGCATCACTTACCAACAGTCATAACCCCACATACACCCCTAGAAAAAAGCAATAGAAATCGAAAATGAAATAACCTAAATTGAATTTTCAGCACCACTTAACTCTCTAAAAGGAAACACCCCAGGACTAGACAGAGTAAACTACACAATGATAAAAAAATCTTGACATAAAAACCAAACTCCGAATCATGAACCTACAAAACGCAATCCTTAAGAACTACATCCCACAAGCTTACAAAACCAGCATAATAATCCCAATTCTCAAACAAGACTCAAAAAAAACCACTCTTAACGCATACCGCGCCATATCACTTAACCCTTGTTTCGGGAGAGCCCGACTAGAAGATACCCTGAACCCAGTTGCAATAAATAAATTAAATTTATAATTGACTTTGGTATAAGGACTAAGCTTCAGTCGATTAAACTCGATATCTCCGGTGTTTCTCAACCGATTTGGACGAATTTTATAGAAAAGTTCTATCGCTATTATTTCAACCCTCATTTTTACATTTTCCAAATTTGATATTTTTTGTTACCGATATCATGTGTATATCGGAAACCAGAATAGTTATCGATAATTTGAAGCAAACTTGTTCTGCTTATGGTATAGGAATACTTATATCCAAAATCTGAAGACGGACATAGCTATATCGTCTCAGCTGTTGATGCTGATCAAGAATATTAATACTTTATGGGGTCGGAGATGCTTCCTTCTGCCTGTTAGATACTTTTGCACAAAACCATTATACCCTTATTTACCCATTTTATGGGTTAAGGGTGTAAATATGTCTATTGAAACTTTAGATATTAGTGGTGTTTTGGTGCCGCATTGAGTTGTTGCCATAATTGGTGATGGAGCCTGCCTTTTTATACCCTTAACCCATAAAATGGGTAAATAAGGGTATAATGGTTTTGTGCAAAAGTATGTAACAGGCAGAAGGAAGCATCTCCGCCCCTATAAGGTATATATATTCTTGATCAGCATCAACAGCCGAGACGATATAGCCATGTCCGTCTGTCCGTCTGTCTGTCCGTCTGTCCGTCTGTATGAACGCGTGGATCTCAGAGACTACAAGAGCTAAAGACTTCTGATTTTGTATTTAAGTTCTCCTATACCATGAGCAGAACAAGTTTGCTTCAAATTATCGATAACTATTCTGGTTTCCGATATACACATAATATCGATAACAATAATATATCGAATTTGGAAAATCTAAACATGAGGGTTGAAGTAATGTATAATGATAGAACTTTTCTGAATTATTTTCGTCCAAATCGGTTGAGAAACACCGGAGATATTGAACTTAATCGATGGAAGCTAAGCCAGTATACCAAAGTCTTATATAAATTAAATATATTTATTGCAACTGGGTTCAGGGTATCTTCTAGTCGGGCTCTCCCGACTAGAGCTTTCTTACTTGTTAGATCTATTTCCTACCTTTTATTTAATAGGCTAGGCTTCCATGGCACCACACGCCAAAATATTGTTGAACATGTTGTAACCAACTGGGAAACTTTTGCTTGCTTCAGCATAAACTTAAATGGAGAGTGTTATAGCTCTTCTGAACAATATGAGCGCGATTTGTAGAATTCAAATACTTATGGTACTGAATGTGAGCTTCAAGCAGCAGCAGAAATTTTTGCTGTGAATTTTCACCTTTTTCAGAATGGAAATTTATTACAAGCATTGGGAAATAATATGCATCCTGTAAAAAGATTGTGTTTTACCGGTCCATTAATGAATGGACATTTTGATGTTTATATTCCTTTAGAGGAAGTATTAACTCAAGATTCTGATACGTCAAGTGAATGTATAACTTAAAATGTTAAAATTCCTGTTAAAAGACGTAGTCGATTCACCGGCAAAACAGAAAAAAAGGTAAAAAAACCTTCATATGAAAAAAATAGTGATATCAATAGGGGTAAGCGCATAGAAGCATCAAAAAGATATCGTGTTAATAATCCTGATGTTATTAGAGTTGTAGTGAGAAGAGATCAGACTAATAATCCTGAAGCTCATAGAGTTGCAATGAGAAGACATCAGGCTAATAATCCTGATTCACTTCAAGAAAGGCTTTTGCGTGCATGGAGTGTTAAAGCCATGTCTGGCTTAAACTATGATTTATAAATAGCTTACAAGTCAGATAAAATTACTTAACTTGGTAGTATGAATTTGATATGCAAACATTGTAATGCCTTAAAATGGAAAAATTAGCCACTGGGTATCTGTTGCAAGGCAGGAAAAGTTAAACTTTCACAAAATGAAAGTTTGTCTGATCCACTTAAAAGCTTAATAATTGGTGGACATCCCAAGCATGATCGTTTCATTGATCGTATAAGAAAGTATAAAAGCTGCTTTCAAATGACATATTTTGGAAGTACAAAAATTATAATTGAAACTAGCTTGGTCAACCTTTAAAGTCCAAGGACAAGTGACAAGTGGATCCAGTTCAGTATTGGGCTGTCGCCACAAAAAATTTCTACCGTCCGACCCAAAAAGGTTGAGTTTGGACTCGTCTGCAAAAATTACTGTGTTCCAAAAGAAATTTTGTGTGGCGACAGCCCAATACTGAACTGGATCCAAAAAACGTAAAAGCAACAGTTAAGCATGACGGAGGAAGTGTGATGGTATGGGCCTGTATGTCGGCAGCCGGCGTGGGAAACTTAGCGTTTTTTGAGTTGACGATGAATAAGACTATGTACTTCAATATTCTTAAAGAAAATTTGCTCCAAAGCGCCGAAAAGTTAGGAATCCGACGTAATTTCCGGTTCTACCACGACAACGACCCCAAACCTACGTCCGGAAAAGTGCAGCACTGGCTCACCTGGAACTGCCCCCACGTTATGATTCCTCCGGCCCAGTCTCCAGATTTAAATGTCATTGAAAATTTGTGGGCTATGCTGGAGAACAAGATCCGGAATCCTCGGATTTCCAGCAAACAGGACCTTAAAAATGCTTTGCTGGAGGAATGGAGCAAAATAAGCCCGGAAACCACACGGAAGCTGGTCTCTTCGATGAATAATGGGTTAAGGGCTATTCTAAAGGTTAAGGGATTACATACTAAGTACTAAAATCCTTATTTAACCTTTTATCTGGCAAAAATATAACTAGTTTGTGTCTGCATCTTTTAAGCTGTGACCAATATTTTAGATATATTTTGAGTTTTTAGTTTATATATAAAACTAAGCAATATTTCAGAAACAAATAAAGTTTATTTTTTAAATGTGATATAACCTAAAACAAATTGGCGTTTAAACATTTTTTGTTTTTCCTCTGGCTTAAAATATATAGCAACTTAAACTTTTTATTTGACACTGCATCATTTAAGCTGTGAGTCACTGTATGTGTGCGTCTGTTCGCGCTGAAACCAAGCAATGATGCTATTTTTTGGCACTAGCTTTTTTGCTACTCAACTGGTTCTCTTGAACCATTTCAATTTAACTAACTCGTTACCAGTTGTTGACTTATCGAACTATCGATGAACTTGTGGTGGTCAGGTACCACAAAAACACCCCTTCTAGAGAGATACTTTGCTGGAAATATGACCCTTCTTCCGGAATTAGTCGTTTTTCCGTTGCAGCTACAACTGGTGCCGCTTGCATTGGTGGTGCAGATGATACCTTTTGGGAATTCTCCATCTAAGGAGCTGCTGAGTTGAAAATGTAAGCTGGTTTGAGTCGGTCGATTGAAACCTTTGAATCTTTTGAGTTTCAATTGATAACGAAGTATTTATCGTATTTCGCCAACACCTCAAAAGGTCTTTCGTAGTTGGGTTCCAAC
The DNA here is from genome assembly GCA_030179655.1 of Scaptomyza flava. NCBI lineage: Eukaryota > Metazoa > Arthropoda > Insecta > Diptera > Drosophilidae > Scaptomyza > Scaptomyza flava. The sequence continues at coordinate 32,400,886 of JARNME010000404.1, read as the reverse complement.
GGTTGTTTTATTCGATATATTCAAACGAAAACGTGCTTACACTGGTATAGCTCAGGATGATTAAATTCTTGCGGTGTATGATGGTGCAGTTTTTTCTTTTGTAGGTAATTGTGACATTGTCTTTCGAAGAGCTTCAGCGAACTCTGATTCGTCGGTGGCTGTGTGCATGGTGATAGGAATCCGCCAGGGATTCGCAACGATGTACAGTAGACCATTTCTGCAGGACTGAGTCCGATGTCGTTTTTTACTGTGGTACGCAACCCCAGCAAAACAAAATGCAGTGCCGAACTCCATTTGAATGGATCAGAAAATTTTATTGCTGTCTTTAACGTTCTGTGCCATCGCTCTATCATACCATTTGCTCGAGGGTGGTATGCCGTTGTCCGGAGATGTTTGAATCCACACAACTTAGCCAGTTCTTTGATTATGGTCGACTCGAATTTGCGTCCTAAGTCGGTGGTAATGTATAGTGGAATCCCGTATGATGCAAACCAGCCAGAAATTAATGCATTCGCTACTGACTGTTCTGTTATGTCGACAGGAGAATCGCAGTCGGCCATCTTGTGAAACGATCGATGGCGGAAAGGCAGTGGGCCAACAATATCGATATTAATGTGCTCGAAACGGGCATCGGTACCAGCATATTCCCATATTCCCAGAGCTTTAACTTTATCTTCTAATTATTTTTTCAGATTTATATATTATTCTATATTTTACTTAGTTTAATTATTTTAATTATTTTTAATTTTAATTAAATTTTGATTCATTTTAATGTCAGCTGCTCTTAGCTGACTATAAATAAATAAATAAATAAAAATAAATATTCACCTATTGGCGATCTCGTGTGGCGCTGTATTTTGACTTTTTGGCAAAGCAGACAGGACCGTACTATTTTAGCAACTTCGTTAACCATGTGTAGCCAGTCATAATGCTTTGATACTAGTTTGTTTGCAGCCTTAACGCCTGGATGACCAAGCAAATGCAAGCTCTGTACTACAGTTAAACGAAGGCTTTTTGGGCACGAAAGGTCGTATCTGGTTGTCCGTAACGTGGCAATACAATTGCTTGGTTAAGCCTGGTATACTGAGTTTCGTGAGTGTAATGCGATTTTCTATACCTGAACCAAGGAGCTATTTTAGTTCTGTGTCGTTATCTTGATCTAATGCCATCTTGTCAAAGTCAATACTTTCGATAACTTTGATGCATGAGAGAAGATCTGCAACGATGTTTTGTGCACCAGAGATGTGTCGTATATCGGTGCTACATTGGCTTATGAAATACAGCTGCCGGGCTCGTCGTGGTGATGCCTTTTCGCTGTTTGGTTTAAATGCAAACAAAAGCGGTTCAAGATCGGTAAAAATTGCGAAATCTCTGCCTTCTAACGCGTACTTTAAGTGAAGAATAGCTTGATAGATAGCAGTCAGCTCTCCATCGTAAGTACTATACTTTTTTTGCGCAGGTGAATATTTCTTGGAAAAAAATCTCAATGGCTGAACTTGTCCGTTGTCTATTTGATGCAATACGGCCCCCATGGCGTCATCAGATGCATCAGTGGTGATTGTGTTGCGCGTATCTGGTGACATGTAATTCAGCAATTTTGCAGATGCCAAGTTGTTTTTGCATGCGTCGAACACTTGTTCTGCTTCGGTGGACCAGTTAAATGGCATTTTATCGTTTTTTCTGTTGCCTTGAATCAGCAACTGAACTATTTTTTGATTATCTATGGCTCGTGGGATGAATGGGCGATAAAAGTTAATCATACCGAGAAACTTCCTTAAATCCTTAGCGATGACGGGTTTCTTGTACATTCTTAAAGCTTCCACTTTGGCTTCAGACGGTCGAAGTCTCTGTTGGCTGACATCATGACCCAGAAAAGTGAGCTGAGATTTTCCGAACTGGCACTTTTCAAAATTCACAGCGATTTGAGCATGTCGAAGTCGATCGAGAATGATGCGGAGGTGTTGTGCATGTTGCTCTGTAGATTCCGAAGCGCTTAAGATGTCGTCTATGTACGCAAAAGCAAAATCAAGACCGCGGATGACGTCATTAATATAGCGTTGAAACGTCTGCGCTGCGTTTCCCAATCCAAATGTCATAAACAAGAATTCGAACAGGCCAAAAGGCGTTAAAATGGCTGTTTTCGGAATATCTTGCGGGTCAACGGTAATTTGATGATATGCTTTTTGTAGATCAATTTTGGAAAATATCTTTTTAGCATATAGTATGCTTGTTATGTCGAGGATATAGGGTATTGGATATCTATCGGGTACGGTTACGCTGTTTAACGATCGGTAATCTTCACAAGTCGCCACTCTCCGTTGGTTTTTTGTACCATGTGTAGTGGGCTGGGCAAATTGCTATTTGAAGGACGGCATATTCCCTTTTCCATTAGAAAAGAAAATTCTTTTTGGGCTGTTTTATGTTTTTCGCTTTATAAGCGACGTGCTCGAGCTTGCGTGGGCGGACCGCGGACGTTATGGGAAGCCTGTTGGAGTTGATTGTCGCCAGGTCCCGGAATTCATAGAGCAACTTAGCGTATTGGTCAGAAGCGTTGTATGACGTGATAAGCGCAATGCTGTTCTGAAATGCGGAGCATTTTGATTCCAACAGCGTTTGCCGATCAATAAGCTTGCATCGTTTAATATCAACAAGCATATCATAATGTTGCAGAAAATCGGATCCAATAATGGCACAGTTGACGTTTGCTTCCACGAATGTCCAGACAAAATTTCTACGGAGTCCTAACGATAAAGAGATGCGTTTTTCTCCAAACGTTAGAATTGTTGAACCATTGGCAGCGAAAAGTTGTTTTGAAGTTGGGAATGACGATGAATTTTTACTAGCAGGTAAGACGGATTTATCTGCGCCGGTATCGATGAGAAAATTTAATTTTGACAGCTTATCGTTAATGGTCAGGCGGGCAATGGTGCATTGACTGTCTTTGGACTTGCCCGCCGAGTCCAAAGATTCCGCTAGTTTTTGTCGTTTTTGATGAAAATGAGCATGGTTCGTGTGATACCAACAGCTAATTGTCATTTGCGATGGAGCTGGTGCTGATCCACTGTTGCTGCGTTTAGCTGATGCTGATCGAGAACGTTGTCTACCACGGGCATTGCACAAACTATTTATTTTCTGTTCGATGCGTTCGAGACGATTGTTAACATCTGAAGCGTTGTTTTGTGTGGTATTAGTTTGCGCCTCTACAGCACGTACGTTTTGGAATTCGCCGACTTCCATTATTTTATCTGCGAGCTTAGCAAGTATTTACCGGTTTGTGTTTGATTTAAAATATCATCAGAAATTCGAACCAAAACTGACGAATCTATTGAAGCCAGGATTGTATTAAACTTAGTTTTGTCTTTCGTAATTCCCGCAACGCACAGTGGCGCCCGTAGAACAAGTCAAGTGGCAAAAATCAAAAATTGCATGTGCCTCTAAAAAATATTGAATAAACCAACTTTTCAGGAAATTTTCCCACGATCTCAGATCTGCAATCCTTAATACAACCAGATTTTCTGCTTAGAAGATACAGCCCTGCAAAGTTGACTGATTTTTTAAGTTGCATAAAAATCTAAATTTTAATGTGATTATGTCGGCATAGAGATAAAATAACTCAAAAACTAAGAAACGGATCATCATTATTTTTACATGCTTTTATTTAACTTGACTTGTCTGTCTGTCTGTCTGTCTGTATGTTTGTACCGGAATCTTGTAATCAAATTTTCACCAAGTACCCGAATACCTAGAGCTCTGAAATTTTCACCAAAGATGTGTTTCAGATGACAATACATGTTTTACAAGTTTTTGGCACGCTAAAATATGTAATATCATGTAAAAACCACGAAAAACTGTTTTCCCTTTTGCTTAACTTACTAATTTGACTGTCAAATATGACAAGCTTAGGTGGCATGAAGGGAAGCCTGCCGCTTCGTAGGCCGAAGGTCTTAGGTTCGATCTCCGATCGAAGCTTATTTTTATACTCGATACCGAAGGTAAAGAGTATATTGGGTTTGTGCAATGTCCGTCATGGTGTCTGTCCGTCTGTCCGTCTGTATGAACGCAACTTTTTTCCACACCCTTCAAGCTAGAGACTTGAAACTTTCCAATTCACTTTATCTATGGGATAGTAAATTAAAGTGTCAAGATGGGGGTTCTACGATAACTGGGGGGCTCGCAAATCGATAAATTCGATAACTCAAAACCGATAAATCCACATATTTCGCACATCCTGACAGCTAGAACTACCAAATTCAGTGAGAAGATAGCTACTAGCAACCCCCAAAAAACTGCATCAAAAATTTTGGAGCCCCGCCTACCCATTCCGCCCCCAGCCCCCCGCATTTTAAAGTCAAAAAAGCCTATATCTCCCACAGTTTTTGAGCTATAGCCACCAAATTTGGTGCCAAGATAGGTGATGATGACCCCCCAAAAACTGCATCCAAAGTTTGGATGCCACGCCTACCAATACCGCCCTAGCCACCCCCATCTGCCCCAACGCTTCGTCAAAAACGGAAATGCGTGTATCTTCCAGAGTAGTGGAGCTAGAGCCACCAAATTTGGTAGGAAGATAGCTGGCAACAACCCCAAAAGAATTGCATCAAAGTTTTGGAGCCTTGCCCAACCATTCCGCCCCCCTTTCCCCACCTTATACAAACTTTGAGCTAGAGTCACAAAATTTGGTATGAAGGTAGCATTTGGCATTCCACAAGGATCTGCGGCAAAAATTTTGATGCCACGCCCAACCATACCGCCCCCAGCCCCCCTTTCCCCATTTTATACAAACTTCGAGCTAGAGTCACCAAATTTGGTATGAAGGTAGCATTTGACATTCCACAAGGATCTGCAGCAAAAATTTGGATGCCACGCCCACCCATACCGCCCCAAGCCCCATAGCCCCCCTTTCACCACCTTTTACATGCTTCGAGCTAGAGTCACCAAATTTGGTATGAAGGTAGCATTTGACATTCCACAAGGATCTGCAGCAAAAATTTGGATGCCACGCCCACCCATACCGCCCCCAGCCCCATAGCCCCCCTCTCCTCACTTCTACAAACTTTGAGCTAGAGTCACCAAATTTGGTATGAAGGTAGCATTTGACTTTCCACAAGGATCTGCAGCAAAAATTTGAATGCCACGCCCAACCATACCGCCCCCAGCCCCCATTTCCCCACTTTTACAAACTTTGAGCTAGAGTCACCAAATTTGTTATGAAGATAGCAATTGACATTCCACAAAGATCTGCATCAAAAATTTGGATGCAATTCCACCCATACCGCCCCCGGCCCCCCTTTCCCCACTTTATACAAACTTCGAGCTAGAGTCAATAAATTTGGGATGAAGATAGCAATTAACATCCCACATGGATGGGCATCAAAATTTTTAATACTGGTATCGAGTATACCGCAGTCGGTTGCGTCCGACTGCAACGTTTCCACTTGTTTTTAATGTTGTTTTTCACATTTTTTTATTATTCCCAATAAAAGATTTTCAAATCATAATTGGTGATGGTTAGCTACAATTTTATTTTTGGCTTAAAATTCTCAACTGGCTCTAGCCTTCTGAGCATTGTATTAAACCGTCACAACTGGACTAAACTTCCCACCTGTGCTTAACTTTGTCAGAGTGGTATGAATCATCCTAACTAGAAATATTGTATTTCCTTGATTGACACCGACTCCAAAAATAACAATAGTTCTTACTACTTGTTGAAGAAAACGCGATTATTTTTTTTCTTAGGGCATTTTTGTTTATATTTGTTGTTTGCATGCTAGTATGAATCGATGATTAAGTATATTTTAGTTGGGTAGGATTATACATGGGATTATTATTTTTAAATAATAAATAATAGTTGTTAGTGTAGCAATAAGTATATGCAACGAAATTTCTGACACGTGAATGTTATATATGTATTAGAAAGATAGATTTATTATCTTTAATTACAAAAACATGTTTGACATTTGGGTATTGCATGGATGATAGAAAAAAATCGAATACAAATTTATGCAAGAAAGCGTATAAAACCATGTCTTCAAAATTTTTTTTGATTAACTTGTTGATTCTATAAATATATCTTTCTATTAAAAAAAAGAATAAAAAAATGTAACGGTTGCTGTGCGGTTGGCCAGGTAAATCGATATTTACTAACTATACATTTTTTCACTATATATCAACTTTGATGGAAAATAAAAAAAACTTATCACATTTTACATCTGCCATATTTTCAAAATTATTTCTTTGATTATTCCTTTCTCTAATGCAAAAAGTTTCAGCTGCCCGTTTTTACCCCTTTTTTTTAAATGCAAAAAAATGAAAAAAGTCATAGGTAAAAGATAAGTTGCATGCATTTCTGGGCCATTTATGACACAAAACCGTGAAAACCAATTCTTATCGTTATTGTTTCGTTCCTTAATGTAAAGATGCATGATTTTTTTTTCATTCAGTTATGCTTGCCTGAAACCTTTTCTTAAATTCCAGTCCCTAAACTCAGGTGCAGTTACAGGATATACAAATAACCTAACTGATACGCACCATATATAGAAATTGCCCTGGTGTTCAAGTAGTAACATCCCATACAGGTAGACACAAATCTTCTTCGGACGCAAATCTTTGCACAAATTGACCTATGCCCAAATATATAACAAATATTAGGTAAATTTTGCAAGCATGAAAGCTAACTCTTTTCTTGAACACGTGATCCAAACGGTATCTATCAGGTAGTAGATTAAACTATATATTGAAAAACAATCATAATCTCTGGATTATTCTACGACTGAAAATTGGCGAGACAAGTACTACATTACTCGTCAAACATGTCATTGAACAATCAACAATTATTTGACCTGCTTAGGAAGTCAGACACACCAACAAATTTCGTGGAAGATGCCTTCGAAGAACATGAAAGTTTATACGGCAATGTACAGATGCATAAGTGAAAATGAATAATAAAAACTTGCCTTGACTTATGCCACACTAAACTCAAGATGGATGCAAGCAGAATGATTGAGAGATTCAACTCCAAACACCAGGACTGGCTTAAAAATGATACCATCCTGGATACATTAACAGGAGATGAACCCAGCACATCAACCGGCCGAGCAAGAGGAAGGCCAACTCAATACATGGAAGAGTGCTCAAATTTTACAAGAAAGTGGAAACTTGCTGATTCAACAAATGATTTATCCATGGAACAACTATCGGAAGCGCTGTCTATTATACATACAAAGGATGTTGAAAAAGTTAGGTCACAAATTACAAAATCAGTTGCTATTGCCAGCCCACCGCGACTACAAAGAATTTATGAAAACATTCCCACGCCTCCAATCACAAACCTTGCAAAGTATGGTCTCGAAGAAGCTTTAGCGTTGCTTATGGACTTAGAGCTTTTAAAAGAGAAATATGAGATACTACGGGCGTCTTTGAGGCAGCATGGAGCTGATATTTTACTGGGATACAAGCATGTTTCGAAAGAAAAATTAGATTCAAGACCACTGCATACGGAGTTTACTGAAGTCTCTGTTAAAGCCAATTTTATAAAAAATACAGATTGCTAAACACTTTCAATCCTTCAAGGCTGAGACAAAATGAGGACCTCTACAAAATGTTAGCAGCATCTTCCGATCCACTTATTTCATCACTGAGGCATTTTAAGTCACGAAAAGAATTAGAAAATACTTATAGTTCAGAGACGATTACTCTACCATCTCTTACGGATTGTGATGAAAATTAAAAAAAAAAAAAATATAGCTTTAAAAATTAAAAAGCCTTAAAAACAATCCAAAAAATATATGAAAAATTTTAAAAAATATTTTTTTCCTTCCCATAAAGTTGATTTTTTTCACCAATTTTCACTTTGCATAACCCTAAATAGGCACCTAGAAATTGTAGAATTCATTTCAAATGCGCTTTTTTTAGGTTGATTAATTAACTTTCATATGCTTTTAAAATTGACCGATTATCTTGTTTGGTTGAAAAGTAATGATTTTTGCAACGAAAAAAGTCAAATGGAGCCACTGTGCTTCCACTTGAGACAGCCATAACACGAGGTGCTCAGGCCAAAACGGTAGCACTTTTACTGCTATGCGATTTACTGTTGCATCTGAGTTATTTTGGTCTGCGCTGTTTCGCACAATAACGGGATAAGACTGTCAGGGGGATGATCACGCAGTGTCTAATGCCGGCACTTGTACTGGTATCTAGGCTGCGTGCCGTATCTGTAGCGCACTGGCGGAAGTGCGACTATACTCTCCTCGCGAGGGCGGCTGGAAACAGGCTCTTGGTTAGGTCATGTCTCTGCCAATGAGTGCTGGCAAATCGTAGTCGGGCGAGAGAAGACAACTCTCCAAATCACCTCAAGCCAAGGTGGAACAGCATACGCCGATGGTTGCGTGGCCGGGGAGAAGCTTGGTCTCTAGTATGCGGACTCAGGAGGAACAGCCGAGGTCACAAGGGATAAGGTTCTACTCGGTGTCCTGGATAAGGGCAGCGAGGGGGCCAAATCCCGAGGAGCCAGTGGCCGTGGGTGGAGAACGAGATGCAAGGAGCCTTTATGCAGATCATGCTGGCAAATGGAGGGCCACCGCCCGTATGCCAAGATGCCGGCTGGCATCAAGGTTGCGTGAAGGTGGTGGCATGCGCTGATATGCACTCAGCCAAGATTTACAAAGAGGCCATTTCTGCCCTGGGTGAGGTCTACCCTGGGGCCAAGTTGGAGGCTGTGGACTGGAAGGATGTGCCCAGCAGACCTAGGGCTCGAGTATGGGTATCGGCTAAGCCTGATGATCCGGCCGAGATCCTAAAGGTCTTCCAATTTTGCAACCCTCAGCTGCCGTCAAGCGACTGGCGGGTGGCAAAATTGGAAAAGGCGGATGGTCCACGGCGCCAGATTCTCTTGGTGTTGAACGACAAGACTGTCGAGCACCTCGCCGAGTCCGGCGTCACCTTACAGTACGGCTTTAAAACCGTGGCTGTTAGGGTGTATCGCTCGGACAAGGCCAACGAGTCTGTCGTGCAAGAATGTCCTTGAGACTTCTTCAGATAAATCTACACCACAGTAAGGCAGCATCGGCTGCTCTTCTGCTGTACCTGGAGAGGGGTACAGTGGACATAGTCCTTATACAGGAACCCTGGGTGTGTGGTGGCAAGGTTTCTGGACTTAGGACACATGAACACAAGCTACTAGTAGCTGGAACAGAAGGTAGAAATATTTTTAATTTTTTTTTATTTTAATTTTTTTTGTACATACATGCATACTTGCAAAAAGACATTTAAACATATTTTTGCTCCCAAAGTACAGCGACGCAGACAACACTGCAGCGTGTCTGGAGCTGGAGACGGAACCAATCCGACTAGCCTCTAGCTACTTCGCCCACGACCATAAGGGCGACCCTCCGCATCCGTCGCTTCGCCAGCTGATCGCCGACTGCGAGCTGGGAGGCCTTCGGCTAATAGTAGGCTGCGACGCGAATGACCATCATCATCAGTGGGGAAGCACTGATTCAAACGTAAGGGAAGAGTTGATTTTTGACTACCTTCTCAACACTAACATGCTTATTTGTAATAATGGTAAGGACCCGACCTTTATTATCAAAAACCTGAGGGAAGTCCTAGATATTACTCTTGTCTCTGCCTCTTTATGGGATCAAATCCTCTCTTGGAAGGTGCTGGATGAGCACTCCTTCTCGGATCATAGGTATACTGAAACCATACTACAGATCCAAAGTCCCAAACCAACTCAGTTCAGAAACTTAAGAAGAACTGATTGGAAGAATTACGCTGTTTCCTTGCAAAGATTGCTCCCTTAAACTCCACCTGGAGGGCCAAATACCGTCGAGTATATAACCTTTCTCATAAGAAAATTCAGTAAAGCGTGTGAAAACGCCCTGAATGCATCTTGTCCCATTAGCAGACCAAAAAGGAAGAGGAAACCCCCTTGGTGGACTGCTCAAATCGGAGAGTTGAGGGCAGCTGCCAGAAAACTCTTCAATAAAGCAAAGGCTCAAAATGACGAACAGACATGGGCTGACTACAAGGCAGGGCTCTCCGTGTTCAAAAAGGAGCTTCGCAAAGCAAAACGAACTTCTTAGAGAACTTTCTGCTCAGATATAGTTCGTACTTCCGAAGCAGCCAGACTAAGGAAGATGCTAAGTAAAACTCCTCAGACTCTTGGTTTCATCAAGAATGCAAACGATGAGTGGACATCATCCAGTGAAGAATCACTAACCTTACTCCTGGACAAACATTTTCCGGGGGGAAGTAGATCGCCAAGACCTTGTGATCTGCACGTTAGCGGGGAGACACAGAAGCTCTTGCAATTGCTCAGTGAAAGCAATATCCATCGGGCAATTAAGAGCTTCAAACCCTATAAATCACCAGGAATAGACAATATCATTCCTGCCCAATTGCAGTCCGCGGGGAAATTAGCCATCATTTGGCTTAAGAACATATTCTCCAGGGTTTTTAAAAGTGGTATAATCCCGGGGTCATGGCTGGAATCGAAAGTAGTTTTCATCCCAAAAGCCGGAAAACCCTCGCACACAACAGTTAAAGATTTTCGACCTATCAGTCTCTCGTCTTTTCTACTGAAAACGATGGAAAGGCTGCTCTGTCTTCATTTGAGAAGCACTATTCCCATATCGCTTCTCTCACCAGTTCAGCATGCCTATTCTAAGGGCAAGTCTACCGAGACCGCACTGCATGCACTTACTGCATACATTGAAAAGTCTATACACAGGGAAAACTATACGCTAGTAGCTTTCCTAGACATAGAGGGAGCTTTCAACAACGTCACTCCTAAGACTATCACCGACTCGCTGACGGATTTGGGGGTTGACTCCCTGACTGTGCACCCTATCGATCAGATGCTCCAATGCAGGATCGTAAGGGCCGCACTGGGGACAGTGACTGTCACCAAATCCGTAGATCGTGGAACCCCACAAGGTGGAGTCCTCTATCCTCTTCTATGGAACGTAGCAGTAAACCAACTGCTGCGGTCCATGGATGGGGGAGGGTGCAAAGTGGTAGCCTATGCAGACGACGTTGCCCTAGCCTTTTCAGGCAAGTTCCCGCAGACGTTATGTGACCGAATGACGGAAGCCCTTGCTAGGCTTTCCGGTTGGGCAAAAAGATCTGGATTAGGAGTTAATCCTGCTAAAACGGAACTGGTTCTGTTTACGAGGAAATACAAAATTCCGTCTATACAGCCACCATTTCTAGATGGGGTTGAACTGTCCTTTAGTGACTCAGCAAGATACCTAGGTCTAATTCTAGACAAGAAATTAAACTGGAATCTCAATACTGAAGAGCGTATAAGGAAGGCACATGTTGCTCTATACGCCTGTAGGAAGACAATCGGACTTAAATGGGGCATGACTCCGCAAGTTGTCCATTGGCTCTACACTGCGGTAGTCAGACCAATTTTATTCTATGGTGTTTCTGTCTGGTGGCCTGCACTTGACAAGAAAACAGTCACCAGGAAATTAGGAAGGGTGCAGCGAACTGCTGCGCTCTGCATAACAGGAGCTTTACGTACGACCCCGGGTAACGCTCTTGACGCCATACTGCACTTCCTACCTGTCGAAATTATGGGGCGGAAAATAGAAACTATAACAGCGCTTCGAATGAGGGAAGCAAAACAGTGGATTGGCCAGGACTTTGGACATTCAAGTATCTTGAAAGACAATCCACTCATACCAGACAATACGGATTATCAGATCCCACAGGTGTATTTAGACACTCCCTTTACAACCATAATCCCAACTAAAGAGAATTGGGAAGAAGGCTTGCCCGCAAGACCTGCGGAAGCTATAGAAATTTTCACAGACGGCTCAAAGCTGGACGGTAGAGTAGGAGGCGGCATTTTCTGCGCCAATTTTAACTTACGCAAAGCTTTTCGACTCCCTGACCACTGTAGCGTCTTCCAGGCAGAAGTGCTAGCAATTCAGGAGTCACTAAGTTGCATTCCACATAGGTGTAATGTCAGTAGAATCTATATCCTTGCAGACAGCCAAACAGCAATTAGATCGCTGGAGTCGTACATGTCGAACTCTAAGGCTGTTCATAACTGTCGCAAATCTCTAATCGAGATGGCAGAGCAGTTTAGCATATGCCTAGTATGGGTCCCAGGACATAGGGACATAGAAGGCAACTGCATCGCTGATGAACTTGCCAGATTAGGAACTACCATGGAACTCCTTCCAGACAAAGAGTGCATTGGTATACCTATGGCATCCTGTAGACTCAACCTAAGAGATTTCTTCGAGACGGAAGCCAACAAAGTATGGCAGCTCTCCACTCACAACTCACGTATTGCTCATCAAACCTGGCCAACCAGATGCCGGAAAAGATCAAATGAACTCTGCCTCCTAAGTGATGACTGGGCATTGGCTTGTGGGGGCACATGCGGCCAGATTATTGGTCCCACACAACGACTTCTGCAGAAGTTGTAGAGACGAGGAGGAAGAAGAAACAGTTCTTCACCTTCTTTGTACCTGTCCGGCCTTATGCAAAACTAGGCAAAGAATCCTTGGTGACTTTTTCTTCGAAGATCTATCTGAACTTATGAGTAAAAGACCCAAAGATGTAGCAAGGTACATCCAAGTCACAGGATGAACTCATGATGCGGAGTCATACCAAGAGTGATAGAGGGGTTTCAGAGCCTTTTGCGGCATCACTAAGTGCGCCGAGGGGGTATCCCTCCTTGGTAACCGCTTTAAGCTAACCTAACCTAAGATTATATTTATAAAAAAATATATACATAGTGACATATTCAGTTCTTGCAGAACTTCTATGCCAACCTCCACCCACACAAAATAACAAGAACAATGCACAACATTGTCCACTTGAGTAAACAAATGTATGACCTTAAGCACGCACATTTATGATTTTGGCTTCTCGCAATAGAACCATTGATCATTAAGTCACACTCAGCATAAGCACGTACATCCGGCGAAAAGAAAAAACAACAGTAAAACTATGCACCCTAAAAAACAACAAAGCTATTAAAATCGATCACGCCACCCGAAAAACAAAGCCATTAAAATCGATCACGCCACTTTAAGAATTAGATGAGCAAAGTCCAATGTAATTTGATCCTTTAGCAAAACTCCAGTTCACGACTCCTCAGAGAGTTGAGCCAAAATAATTTAAACAAAGGAATAAGTCGCTTTACGAGGTTTCTTCAAAAATCAAAACGCTAGCATAAGTTGAGTTCAATTTTACATGTTTAACTGTAAAGACGCGTTCAAGATAAGATACATCCAACGATTTAATTGGCGCAGCCGGTAGAATATCAGTCGAAATCGTGAAAGTCATAGTAACCTAAGGATCAAAAGATCATTAACTTGTTCTAGTGTCTCGCGAACTAATCGAAGTGATCTCCGCACAAGGACCTCCTGATCCTTAAAAACTTTTCATCGAAAAGAAACAAAAGTCACGCAACGCCTCAAGTGCAAGAAAAAACAAGTAAGAAGGCTCTAGTCGGGAGAGCCCGACTAGAAGATACCCCGAACACTGTTGCAATAAATATATTTAATTTATATAAGACTTTGGTATACTGGCTTAGCTTCCATCGATTAAGTTCAATATCTCCGGTGTTTCTCAACCGATTTGGACGAAAAAAATTCAGAAAAGTTCTATCATTATACATTACTTCAACCCTCATTTTTAGATTTTCCAAATTCGATATTTTATTGTTATCGATATTATGTGTATATCGGAAACCAGAATAGTTATCGATAATTTGAAGCAAACTTGTTCTGCTCATGGTATAGGAGAACTTAAATACAAAATCAGAAGTCTCTATCTCTTGTAGTCTCTGAGATCCACGCGTTCATACAGACGGACAGACGGTCAGACAGACGGACAGACGGACATGGCTATATCGTCTCGGCTGTTGATGCTGATCAAGAATATATACACTTTATAGGGTCGGAGATGCTTCCTCCTGCCTGTTACATACTTTTGCACAAAACCATTATACCCTTATTTACCCATTTAATGGGTTAAGGGTATAATAAAAGAAATTTTTTTCTTCAACCAACAAAACTTTTTACAAATCAAACATCAAAATAAATAAAAAAATTCAAAATGACTTTGAGGATTTTATCAGACGCCAACCTAAGCCAAGCGCTTAACCAAATCAGGCAAATACCAAGCTTTGGAGGAGAAACAGAAGGCTTAAGCGCTTTCATCAGCAGAATCGAATTTATCATGAAATTATACCCAATTGAGGATAGCAGACAACAAAATGTGTTGTTCAGCGCAGTGGAAATGCAACTACATGGAGACGCCCAAAGGACTTCGCTAAGACACATGGCTTCGGACTGGAATACGTTAAGAGATATCCTGATCAGCACTTACAAGACGCAAACCTCTTACGAGGAGCTACTAAGGAAGCTGAACTACACCCAATACTGAGGAAGTATACGTCAACTGAAGCTGCTAACGATAAACTTGTTACAATTAATAATCCTACTCACAACAATAATACCCTGTAACACCCAATCGATAGAAATCAATCAAATAAAAGCGCAAAACGGATAACTTATCCTAAAAACTGGTCTACTTAGTATTACACAGGAATATGAATACCATTGCCTCAAAATAAATGTAACTAAAACTGAAGAAACACTAAAAAATCTATTGCAACAAGCGGAAACCTTTAGATTCTTACCACAAATAGAATACCTAATAGAACAACTGGAAAGAGAAATGAACGGAAAAAAATTGTAAATAAACAAAAACGAGGACTTTTGAATATAATAGTATCAGCATATAAATACTTATTCGGCACCTTGGCCGAAGAAGACAGAACAGATCTAGAAAACAAAATAAATAACTTAGAAGAAAACAGCATTCAAATAAATGAATTAAACAAGATAATAGAAGCAGTAAATCGTGGCCTAAGCATAATAAAAAACATGTCAGAAGATTCACAACAAGATAAAAAACTAAATCTAATAAGGGAGAAGCCCTAATAGTGAACACCCCTAAGGTTTTTGGGATATTAAATTGTCAGAAATCAACGTAAAGCTTAGCTGTTGGTATCGTAGGAAAGCTAGTTCAATTGCCCATCGATCAGTGTAAGGCATTATACACATTTCATTCGTTTTTTTAAAGATATATAGGATTTAATGAAAAAAGTCAAAATCACGATTTTCGATAAAGTGCCTCTGTAGTAGTCACTCCCCTTAATCTTGTCAAAATAGAGCCAATAAAATGAAATAAAATGCCAAATCATTGTTTTTATTTATGCTTTTGTATTTTATGCAATTAAACACTCAAAAACAACCGAATTTAATAATTTATTAAAATTTATTACTCGTAAAAAACAGTATCGCCAGTATTTATGCATCGCACGCTCAACATCACACACACAAGAACAATAAATTTTTAGATTGCCCAGAAACTTGTTTATGTTGTGCGCAGATGACGTCACAATGCATGTGTTGAATATTTGCCTTGGTAATATGCATCATATGTGACGTCATCTGCGCAATGCGTTATCTGTCTTAATTGTGTCATGTTGCTATTAAAAAGGGCGCAAACTTTTAAGCAAATCTACAAAAAATTAAGTCAAGTTTTATGCCTGTAAAACTCCTAAATATTCGATTAATGATGCTTGATGGCTTTTATTAGCAAAGATTCTCTTTCAGTTATTCTCTAAAACGCGCGCGCTTGTCAAGAAAAGTAGCCGGAAGAGATAGATACAAAATAAGTGTGGCCGGGCCACACTTTGTGATAAATCCTAATACTAACATCGATACCTTAATACTAGCTTACGATATATCGGTATAAACGAGCATAACATAACATAAACGATCGATAGCAATTAAATATAAATATTACACAAAATAAATACTTTACAACTCGGCTGTCCTGACAAGGAATCGACCTCGATTCCACCTACTCGAGACCATAGAGGCCTGAAGCCTTACCAAACGTCGGGTGTTACCTGTGGTCAGACATCGAAAGCACAATTTTAATCAGACGTGAGCCACAATTTTAGTTTAGATGACTCCAGCACACCATCATACGGAAGCTGTGTGAGCTGGGAGCCTTCAACATCCCGGATGACATACCGGTCATTCGGAAGTTTCTTATGGATGACATAGGGACCGCGGTACCGTTTAATGAGTTTTTTGTTTATGCCAGCCGTCGTATCAACATTCTTGATGACGACGAAATCACCTTCCTCAAAATTAACGGCAGGGCGATGAGATTGGTTAAATACTCTGTATTATACTCCTGAGACTTAACAATGTTCTGAAGGGCAATTTTACGGGTATCTACTAGGGACACTTCATCAATAAGCCTATCATCCAAACGCTCAGTTAATTCATCTATAACAGCACCGCGCTGTTCGACACCAAAAAGGAGGACGGAGGGTGCAAATTTAGTTGTGGAGTGGATTGAATTATTCAGGGCGAACTCAATTTTCGGAAGCTGTTTCGCCCAATCGGCATGATCCAATGGGTCGGCCAATTTAGAAAGCATAGGACTTAAGACACGGTTGACACGTTCCACTTGCCCATTAGCACGAGGGGAGGCAGTGGCATTCTGGACATGGACTATATGGTGCGACTGCAGAAAATCAGCAAATTCGGCGGAAGTGAAACACGTACCTCGATCGCTAACAATTCGGCGAGGTCGACTATAGTTGGAAAAATACTGCGTCTCCAAAGTGTGACATGCTTCCCGGGAACTAGTAGTAGCGGCAGGGTATAATTTGACAAACTTGGTGAAGGCATCAATAACGACTAGCAGATATTTTTCTTGGAGTGTGTGGACGGAAGAGGTCCCAAGTGGTCAATATGAAGAGTGTCAAACGGCAGAGAGGTTTTCGGAATACTATGCAGGGTAGCATTATTACTGTTAGCAGAAGGGGAGTAGTATATGCATTTGAGGCAATTTTTAATAAAGTTGTTAACATAAGATTTCATATACGGAAACCAATAATGTTTTTTAATCTGTGCGCAACATTTTTCAGTGGCCAGATGGCCTAGCTTCTCATGCACTGTTCGTATGACACTGTTAATCATTTCGGCAGGGACATAAAGCTGAAGTACGTCAGTCGGTGATCGGCGATACACAACACCATCTTGCAACTCAAAACCAGCAACCTCTTGGTTCTCTAGGGCACTCCGAAGTTTGACAATTTCTGGATCACGGTTTTGCGTCAGTTGTAGTAGGAAATCCAGGTTCACCTCGTCCACATATGCAGAAGTTTCTAGTCTACTAAGTGCATCCACGTGAGGCATACAAATACCGGACCTATGTACAATGGTGTAGTTATAATTTTCTAAAAGCAATGCCCAGCGGGCTATTTTCGCAGAAGATCCACCATTCTTAAGTGTTAACGCTAATGAATTGCAATCTGTAATTATCTTAAACGGAATGAACTTCAGATATGTCTCAAAACGTTTTAGGGCGTAAACGATAGCCAAGGTTTCCAATTCATAACTATGCAATTTGGATTCTGGGACGGAAGCGGTCTTCGAAAAATAACACACAGGATGAAATTTATCATCAGTTTGTTTCTGCAGGAGCATCGCTCCAAAACCGGCAGAACTAGCATCACAATGTAATTCAGTTTCAGACTTCGGGTTATAAATAGACAGCACTGGTGATTCGATCAGTTTGGACTGCAGTGTTCGGAATGAATGAAGACACTCATCAGAAAAAACGTAAGGGGCATCTTTTTTCAGCAGGCGCGACATCGGATAAGCAATTTTGGCAAAGTTGGGTACAAAACGGCGGAAGTAAGAAAAGAGACCCAAACAGCGTTCCAATTCATTCCTATCCCGGGGTTCCGGCAGACTTTTTATAGCTTGAAGGTGACCTGGTTTCGGAGTGATACCGGAAGAGTTCGCAAAACGACACTTAGACAATTTAAGGCGTAAACCATTCACTCGTAAGGTATAAAGTGTCTCTTTCAGTACTTGCAGATGTGTTTCAAAGTCACTCGACGCTATTAATATGTCGTCCATATAAATCACTAATTGACCCTTGTTGATCAAGTCCTTAAGCACAAAGTATACAAATCTAGCGAAAACTGGGGGACCATTACATAAGCCAAACGGCATGCGTACGTACTCAAATTGGCCATCAGGTGTCACAAAGGCAGTGTATTTAATCGAATCAGGATGCATTTTGACATGGTGAAATCCACTTTCTAAATCTAATACAGTAAAATACGATTTGCCCCCCAGATGTTCAACACAATCCTCTAACAGCGGAATTGGAAAGTGGTCACGGACAGTTATTTTGTTCAGCGGGCGATAATCAACACACTTCCTTAGTGTATTATCTTTTTTTCTAACGGGCACTATAGCGGAAGCATAAGGGGAACTACTATGACGGATAATGCCGGCAGTTAATAAGTCATCACATATTTGGCGCACTTCGTTGCGCTCGTGATAAGATAATCGGCGGGGGCGGCAGAAAATAGGAGTTTGACTTGTCAATTCGATTTTCATTTCGTAATTGGTTGGTTTAATCAGTTCGAAAGGGACATCAACATAAGAGGCGGAAATAACAGACTGCAACTTTGCAGATTGTTCTAACGGCAGAGTAGGCTCTATATTAAACTCATTTTCACTAACAGCAGGTAACTCGATTGCATTAATGGCTTCCAGGGCATCGCCCAGCAAATGCTCAGACATGACGGAACACTCTCTTTCAGTGGTACACGATTGTGATTCGGCAGGCATAAACTCATTTTCATTAAGGGATCGGGTTGACTCATTTTTGGTCACTGTGCGTTCGACATCTTTCCTAAACAAATCGAGTGAATGAAGGACAGCAGTGAGTTTCTTGTTGCAATCTTTTTTGTATTTGTCTAACTTTATTAACTGATTTTTGCTATAACATATTTTTATTTTACATAGTTTTATACTAGTTTTAACAAAAAAATCTCTACCCAATATCATTGGCAGATTCGTAGCACTATTGGGCAGTACATCAAGTTGATGCAATACTGATTGGTTAATAAATTTAATTACGCATTGTGCTTTTCCTAAGGACGTAAGCTGGTCGTTACCTAGACCACGGCAGTTTATTAGTGTTGGCCTTAGCCTATGTGAAGATGGCACCTCCGATTGCCTAATGAAGCTTCTAGGGCTACCCGAGTCAAAGAGGGAAAAAATATTTATAAACTCACTGCTTTTCACTCGATTTGATATAAAGGCAACACTCACCATTTGAATATGTTCTATTTTGTTAACTTTTGCGTCTCCGTAGCATGGAGGGGTGACTGCGTCAGCGGTAGCGGCAGCGGCAGCGGCAGCGGCAGGGTTCATGGCGACGGCATTTCCCATCTTCAATGGGCAGTTCCGATAGACGTGGTCGAGCTTCCCACATTTAAAACAAGAATTTGCCGGTCGAATCGGCTTTGGGCATTGGGATTTGAAATGGCCAAACCCCGAGCAGTTAAAACAGCGCACCTCTCTGGCTGCAGGGACAGCGTGTGTGGACGGCAGCGGAGCAGTGCTCACGACGGGTTGTCGAGCCGCACTTTGAATTTTCCTCCTCTCGTAGCGCTCCAGTAGAGTTTTTAAATCCTTTATAGTTCGGGCGGCGTACAGCATTCCCACAGCTGGCGAGCTGTCCCGAAGACCCTCAATGATTAAGTCCACTAGTTCTGACTCCGGGATCGTGGCGTTCATTGCGATCTCCTGCATCTCTATGGCGTACCTCAGGTACGCCTCTCCATGTCTGATGCGTCTGCTTCGTAGGGCTGCGTACACCTCCTCCACACTCCTTGAGCGCCCAAACTCATTTATCAGGACTTCTCGCAGCTGCTGGTAGTTGTGCACCGTTACCGTTCGCATTAGCACAGCTGCAGTGCCCTCCAGAAGCCGACGGCAGGCGATCAGCCTCAACCTGTCATCCAGCTGCAGGATGTCGCACGCATCCTCCAAGTCGCTGATCCACTTCGATACGTCATACGCGTTATCGGCCGAGAATTTCGGTACCATCGACTCTATTACCGACACGTCGGTGACTCGCTGGCTGTGCAGGCCAGAGGATGCTCCCAGTTGCAATTGTAAACTAGCAATCTGCTGCTGCAGCTCTAGTACTTCCTTTTGTTTGCGCAAATTCACCAATTGCTCGTCTAGGCTTACCGACGGCAGGGCAAGCGCTGTGACGGCAGACATCGGCGCAGACACAGAAGCCGTGGACGGCATGGCGGCAGTTGGAAGCGTCGGCAGATAGTATGGTTCCGCTGCGGCGGACATATCGGCGGCATCAGCAGCGGTTGACAGCGGGTGTGCTGCTGGTTTGCCAGGCAGTGGTTGAGCAGCCACGACCGCTGACGGCAGGATTGCCGGTGCGACGGCAGAGGCGAGTGCAACGACTGCAGGGGTTGACGGCAGGGTTGGCATTAATACGGCAGACGGCAGGGCGGCAGCGGAAGCGGTTGGCGGCATTGTCTCCGACAGCTCGGCCGACAGAGGGGCGGCAGCGGAAGGGGTTGACGGCAGGCTAGTTGCTAACACATCGATCAGCGGGGTGGACGCAAGAGTGGTTGGCGGCAGTGTATGGGAAGACTCGGCCGGCAAGGGGGCGGCAGCGGAAGGAATTGACAGCAGCGTTGATGATGGCACGGCAGACAAGAGGGCGGCAGCGGAAGAGGTTGACGGAAGTGTTGTCGCTTGGGCAACAGATTTTGCGGCAGCAGCAGGCGCAGTGGGCAGCGGGGTCACCGCTGTGACAGCAGGTGGCGACGCAGCAGCGGGTCTTGTCACCTCGGCCAGCAGTTTGCGCAAATGAACGATCGTTGCTTGCGGCGGCACTACCACATTGTTCGCCTTAAGCAAATTGACCATGTCCTCTTTGGTTAAACCCATCTTGAGTGATCGGGCGTTGAAATATATATATGTAGTTGAGCGGATCCCACTTCTGAGTTGTAAAACTCCTAAATATTCGATTAATGATGCTTGATGGCTTTTATTAGCAAAGATTCTCTTTCAGTTATTCTCTAAAACGCGCGCGCTTGTCAAGAAAAGTAGCCGGAAGAGATAGATACAAAATAAGTGTGGCCGGGCCACACTTTGTGATAAATCCTAATACTAACATCGATACCTTAATACTAGCTTACGATATATCGGTATAAACGAGCATAACATAACATAAACGATCGATAGCAATTAAATATAAATATTACACAAAATAAATACTTTACAATGCCAACTCATAATAAATTCATTTTATTAATTTTTCTTCATTTTTCTTAATAAAACTTTTTCTTGCTCTTCTTGCAAATCATAACAAATTCATTTAACATTGTTTTAACTAAATAATAATAAAATTTTTCTATTCTTCTTAAGTCAACACGAATCTGTTCCTTGTGTGAATTTGACACAATTTTGAAATTCGGCTTTTGCGGCTTTTCTACTTATTAAATGTGAATTTTGGTTCACTGAACAAATTTTGAAGAATTTTCAGATATTTTGAAATTATGATTTTCTGATTAAGAGCAACGCGAGAGACGCAAAGTGATACGATAGTCGATACAAATATCGATAAGTGTTAAAGTGTATCACATCGTATGTGACCAGAACATAATTTTACATTTATTAATGTTAAAACCAAAATATTGAACAGAAAAAATTTTGGATTACAGATTATGAAAGGGCAAGAAAAAACGATTAAGAAAATTATTTATTTCCCTTTGCTGAAAATTGAAATAATACAATTCCAACGCGTTGAAAAGTTACAAAGCTTACGTCGAAATATCGGTATTTTAATTTTAGTCTCTGGTGCATCCAAAACTTAGTATAAACACCAGTAGACTACATAAAAAGCAAGCCGGCACTAAGAGCTATCAATCACAGTGATTAGACCCCGCTAGCATCAAAACTCGCCAAAATATTCCGGTTGACCTATTTAGGGGCTATGACCGTCACTAGGGCTTCTCTCTTACTATTTAACTTACAACAATTCACAGAGTATATTGAAGATATCGCAATGGGAATGCAATTGACTAGATTAGGTATCTTTAACCCAAAACTACTTAAACACGACTACTTAGAAAATGTAGATACAGAAAAGTTATTAAATATAAAAACTTCAACTTGGCTCAAATCAGATACGAACGAAATCTTAATAATCTCACACATACCAAAAAAGCTTACACAAAATCCGTTATACACAATAATTCCTTACCCAGACGAAGACAAAAACATTTTAACAGAAAATATAAAGGATAAATATTATATCAATAAAAATAAAACATATTCAGCAACTGACAAGAAAATAATACAAAACAAATGCATAGATGGTATACTTAAGCAAATAAAAGTAGAATGTAAGTTTACTAAAACACACAAAAATTACGAAATAAATGTTGTAGAACCTAATGTTATATTAACTTGGAATTTGCCTAAACTTATGCTCAATCAAAATTGTACAAATCAAGAAATAAAAATAAGCGGAAACAACATAAAAGCGAAAACATGCGAAAAGAATAAACAACAGTAAAACTATGCACCCTAAAAAACAACAAAGCTATTAAAATCGATCACGCCACCCGAAAAACATAGCCATTAAAATCGATCACGCCACTTTAAAAATTAGATGAGCATATTCCAATGTAATTTTATCCTTGAGCGAAACCCCAGTTTACGACTCCTCACCATAAATCCACTCCAGAGAGTTGAGCCAAAATAATTTAAACAAAGGAATAAGTCGCAAAACGAGGTTTCTTCAAAAATCAAAACGCTAGCATAAGTTGAGTTCAATTTTACATGTTTAACTGTAAAGACGCGTTCAATAAAGATATTTTATATTTTTTTTTAAATAAACGCGACTCCAACGATTTAATTATATATATACACGCTTATTTGAAAAAAAAAAAAAAATTTCGGGAAAATGTCGGGACCCGTGCGATAGAAACATAACAACCTAACACGGAACAATCGGGATGGGAAAAGCGAATTTGATTTTGGGACGGGATGCGATGGGAAGAAATTTCTTTACCGATCCCATCTCTAGTAAGAAGCCACCCCCTATTGTAGTCAATAACATTGATAATATCTATGACGTGTGGCAACTTCTGATAAATGTTGTGGATGAAAATAGATTGGTTTTTAAATCCAATACGGGTAAAACCATGCGACTCCGTACCAGTGATGTGTCTACCTATAAACCTATTGTGAACAAGCTTAACGAGCACAAAATTGAGGTCCACTCATACCAGCTCCATGAGGAGAAGCCTTATTCCATTGTCATTAAGGGACTGCTCCATTCTACGCTTAATCGAGAGATTATTGACGAACTTAAGAGCAAAGGTCACACAGTTCTCCATTTACATAACCCAAAAAAGAAAGACTCTAATGAGCTCATGAACCTACACTTTCTTAATATAGAACCAGCGCCTAATAACAAGGGGTCTCTTGCTATTAATAAAATGTGCAATCAGGTGTTAAAAATTGAGACTGCTCGTAGAAGTCATGAAGTTGTGCAATGCCACAGATGTCAGGAGTATAGCACAAAGCAGCCTAGGTGAGTTAAATGCAGCGATAACCATCGGTTTACTGAATGCATCAGGTAACCTGACATGCCAGCTACATGCGTACACTGCACTTGCAGCCACTCGGCAAATTATAAGAGGTGCACGATTTTCATCGAGTACATAAGGCGAGCGGGAGCCCTTAAGGCCATTAAAAACGCCAACTTAACCCCAAAATTGCCAAACCAGATCCGGAGAATCAGAACACATGGTCCCGAGCCAGTAAACGTTCCGAGTTCATCCATTAAGGAACAAGTCGGAGGGCAATCATATGCTGCTGTGGCTAGACGCGGCCTGAGCAAGACTAGCCAGCAGCAAGAACACAGTCAAACCCGATAACAAGTTAAGCAACAGATGCCAGTCAACGGAAATGAGATCTCTTCTGCCATCAAAGATATCAGTCGAGCTGTTGAGAGGATGCCAGATATGCAACAAAAAGTTTTGGGGATGCAACAGCAAATCGTCACGCTTATGACCGCGTTGCTTTCGAAAAGAATTCACCACTAAATTTTCTTATCTGGAATGCCAACGGCATCGATTAATGCTTTTAATAATATCCTTAACTCAGCTGGTAACAATTACTTGGTGAGTGGAGATTGGAACGCTTATCATTGGCTGTGGGGTGGACGAAGCAGCAATGCACGAGGCATTCAGCTTTCTGGAAGCCTGTCTCGTAGACAAGCAAAAATCCTTGCAACGTGATCGCCAACAAGGTACCCTTATGGAGCACCCTAATCACCAAGATCCGGTCGGCTGCAGCTGAAACCACCCCGCCCCCTATGGTAAGACGGCAGGATAATTTTGAAAACAGACTCCGAGTGGATATAGCGAACTTGCTCAGAATAAAGAGGCGAAACAGACACAGATACCCGACAACGCATAGCCTTCAGGACAAGGCAGTATGGCTAAGATCTGAGAGGGAGCTTAAGGAGGCACTACGCAGGCTTATAAGTGAAATTTTTACTAGGAGGTTAAAGAGTAAGGGCTACACATGTGATGCTGGCTACTCTCTGTGCCGTGCCACACGTAGCCTAAAGAATCAACCTTGGAGAACTGTACCGCTTCGCTGTCCTGGAAACGGGCACTGCCAAACTGACGACGAGCAAGCTGAGACGTTTGCAAGTCACCTTGAAGAACGCTAACGACTTAGCTGATCAGAATAGCCTCAATGAGACCGTCCAAGCACTGGATACTCCGCTGCAGATGTCTCTGCCCATCAACCCCATCAGAGTGGAGGAGGTCAAGGAAGCTATTAAAATCCTTCCTAGAGCTAAGGCTACTGGCCATGACGGTATTTGCCACACCACCCTGAGGGCCCTGCCAATTCAAGCGCTCCTTTTTATAACGTTGATTTTCAACGCTATACTAAGAACCCAGCACTTTCCTGCCCAGTGGAAGCTAGCAAGGATCCACATGATTCATAAGTCGGGCAAGCCTCTTGCCATCTCTGTCTAAGGTTTGGGACAGGCTTATTAGTGCACGGCTTGTTAGGCTTATGGATAATATGACCATTCCTCTTGACCACC
This sequence comes from Scaptomyza flava, assembly GCA_030179655.1. Lineage (NCBI taxonomy): Eukaryota > Metazoa > Arthropoda > Insecta > Diptera > Drosophilidae > Scaptomyza > Scaptomyza flava. Next base: position 32,375,851 of record JARNME010000404.1, on the reverse strand, counting down.
AATTTGGGTTCAGGAGAGGGCATGGTGCAATTGAACAGGTTCACACAGTGGCTAACCACATACTCAAGGCATACGATGACAACAACTATTGCTATGGTATTTTTGTGAATGTCCAGAAGGCGTTCGACCGCGTCTGGTTTAGAGGTCTGCTTCAAAAATAAAAACGCACCTCCCAGTTCCCTATTTCATGCCAATGCATTCATACCCAACGGAACGCAGGTTTTAAGTCAAGGTGAGGGCTGCGACCTCTATCACGTTGGAAATGAAGGCAGCGTACTGGCCCCTTTCCTATACAACCTGTACACGGCGAACATATCCACTCCTGATGATCTTGAAGACCTCGCTTCACTAGGTAATTTTCTCATTGCCACATTTGCTGACGACGTGGCAGAATTCCACTCTGCATCTTGCGAGTACGAGGCTGCTGACGGAGCCCAGGAGTATATCTACATCCTTGAGGAACATCAAGCTCAACGCCTCGAAGAGCCAAGCTGTGAACTTTACACTGAGACAGATGATAAACGCCAATAGCGCCTTGCCTCTGCGCTGCAAACGGGTGGTGTATAAAACTTTGATTGCTCCGACTTGGAGATATGGTATACAGACTTGGGGCATTGCGTGTCGGACAAGTCGACGACGTATCCAGATACTCCAGAATTCGGCCTTGCGTCGAATAACTGGAGCTGCCTGGTACGTACGAAATTCAACCTTGCACAATGACCACAGATTGAATACCGTAGACAGCCAAGTTGAAGCTTATTTCATCAGATGCAACGCACAGCGGCACCGAAGCCGGCTGGCTAGAGAGCTTGCGGAGAGAAGAGTCAAGACTTAAGCGCAGGTCATTTAGAAACCTGATATAATAGCCTGGTGACGATCCGAAGGAAGTCAACCACATAAACAAGACCCACAACTACGCCTGAAGTCAACCAGGCTTGCCGAATTAACTAATGAAGATAACTGTGTTGTAATAAAGACTAACAGTGTTTTTGAAGCAATAAATTAAATTTCACCAAAAAAAAAAAAAGAAAATAGCATGTCCAAAAACAAAAATTAGAATCCAGTCAACATACATCCCTCCCAAGAAAACTTTTTCAATTAAATGCTCAACCGAACAGTTTGATACGCACAACACCAAAACCAACCAAATTAACTTAAGCGACTTAAACAGGTGGCATCACTTCTGGGCAGTGTTGCCAACTTGTCCTTTTTGCGGACAGATCTGTCCGTTTTGAAACTGCGATTGCCAGAAAATTTTTAAACTGTCCCCTATCCGGAAAAACAGCCTTTTTTTATTTTACTTTATCCTTTTTAATTCCTCTAAGGCCCAATATTTCAATGTCCGGTTAAATTTTCGTTTAGCTAACTGCCGCATTATTTTGCTGGTCGAGTTAAAACAGTTTGGTTGTCTCAAAGCCAAAATAACCTTTCATCGATAAGTAACTATCGCCTTAACAGCATTGCCACATATATACACAGCGTTGCCATTTATAGCGAGCGGCTCAGCTGTTTTTTGTTATTATTTTGGTTGGTGACTGGCAAATTTTGCATATTTTAAATATATAATATATAAAATTAAAATGAACACTCCTGATTGCAAACGGTTCCGTGGGAAAAACTTTTCGCTTTCTGAGGAGCATTTGTTAGTTGATCGAGTGGAGTCGAATCAGCATATTTTAGAGTGCAACAAGAGCGACGCCGTTACGTGGAAGCAGAAGGACGAAGCCTGGCAGAAACTTGCTGCTCAGTTCACTGCGCAAACTGGTGTTAGTCGTTCATGGAAAGCCTTGATGCCATTTTTCTTTAATAACAAAATAAATATACAATTCAAGGGACAGCTGTTTGCTTTATCGATGATTCTTATCGATATATCGTGACTTTAACGCGCTATAAATTTTAACCGACACCCAGCCTTCCGGTTAGTTTGTTTCTCATATACTCCTAACCGAACATTGAACAACTCAAATTCGACAAAACTTAGAATAAGTTGACTAACCGGACATTGAAATATTGGGCCTAAATAGAAATGTAAATATAGCTTGGAAACCCTTTTATATATTTTTTTTTGCCTTCGATAATCATTTTTAACCGCGATGCAACACTTTTTTATTTGCGTGTAATCGAAATCGCGCCTATCGAACAGATGTTTTTCGTCAGTGTCAAGTGCCGCCAAATTAAGGCCCAACCAAACTATGCATTCGTGCATGCAGAGCCGTTGCAAAAATGAACGAAATGCTTGCTCATGCATTATGCATCAACGTCTATAGCCATACGTTGCATAAGTGCATTGTCTCTTCTTCTTCTTTATTTTGCCAACCATTGTTACCACATGTTTGATTTTTATTCCATTAAAAAATAAATGTTAGCATTTTATGTAATATTAAGTTAATAATAAAGACAACACATGTTTCATATAACTAGTATATTATATCAATGTGTTAATAAACAATAAAATTAAGATTTAACAATTTTTTTAAATATTTTCCATACAATAAAAAGACTGCGACAACTCTATGCCCAATGCATGGCTGCATGGTTTCAATTCAGTGAAACCATGCATGCGGCATTCATGCATTCGTTAAAAAAAAAAACTGAACGAACCCTTGCATAAGCATCGTTTGGGCGGATACACGGCGTGCCATATGTTGAAACTTTCCGTGCAGCTGCTCTGCATGCACGAATGCATCGTTTGGTTGGGCCTTTAATGTCGCATGATGCCAAAAGACATTTACAAGCAAAAATTTCGAGAGTGCTGGTTAAAAGAACCAGATTTGAAAAATTGGATGTGCCGAGATGCAAAAGACCCCGATAAGGCTTATTGCAAATACTGCAAGTGCAGTTTAAATCCTAAAATCGACCAAGTCCGTGCACATGCCCATACAAAGAAACATATTCACAATGCAGTGCCCTTCGCACAAGTTAACAAAATTACGTTTCAGCGAGTTTCAACACCTGTATTATGTCGTCAAGAGGCTGCACTTGCAATGTTTTCTGTCCAACATTCTGCAATTAATCCTGTTGGACACCTGAGCGAGTTGTGCAAGTCGCATTTTGATGCCATGAATATTAATATGCATAGAACCAAATGCACAAATATAATCAGGAACGTTTTGGCCCCGCACTTTAAAGATGACTTAAGGAAGGACCTAGGAGAGAGCAAGTTTAGTTTGTTGATTAATGAATCGACTGACATTTCTACAAAAAGGCTTCTGGGTAAGAATCAAAATCTAATTCAACTATTTTAATTATAACATTAACATTTTGTGTAGGTGTTGCCATAAATTATTATAGCCATCAACGGTCAACAATTACGTCCACTCTGTTGTCGTTGATTTCAATCGAAAGTGGAGACGCGGTCACAATTGCAAATTGCGTTTTGGAGGAGTTACAAAAAAGCCGCATTCAAGTCAAAAACCTGATTGGAATCGGGACGGACAATGCAAATGTCATGGTGGGTAAAAATAACTGAACTGAAGAAGTCCGGGCCGTCCTTAATACTAGTCAAGTGCGTGTGCCATTCCGTACAACTATCAGTTAATGCAGCTTGTAAGTCTTTGCCAGAACCGCTTGAATTTTTGATAAGTGAAACCTACTCATGGTTTTCAAAGAGCTCCAGCAGACAGAACGCTTATCGTTTGGTATATCAGTCCATAAATAGTGACAAGGTAGAGTAAAACATTCTTCATGCCTTGTTTGCAAAAATTTATATATGTTTTTTAATTGTTTGATTTTTTCAGATTTTTAATACGTGTGTTTGTTTTATGTTCTAACTTCGTACTAAAAGTAATTTGTCCTTATGCTCGTTTCCAGCATAAATGCAATAAAATTAATGTTTGTTTTTACATATATATTTTTTAATAAGGATCCCCTTAAGATACCTAGAGTATGCGAAACGAGGTGGTTGTCAATAGCGCTTGCAGTTAAACGCATTCAAAGCCAGTGGATTGAATTGAAGTTACATTTTGATACCGCAGAATTGACAGAGAAATGTCACAAAGCTTCAATATTAAGTAACTTATACACGGACGTCAACTATAATTACTTGCTTTTTTTAAAGCCCATTTTGGAAGAGATGGATCGCATTAATAAAAACTTCCAGTCGAAAAAAACCAACCCGGTTAAACTATTGGGAGATTTAACTTACGGCATCAATTACTTAGGAACAAAAGTAATTCCACCTGATTCCCAAATAAATATTTTGGAAGACGATTTTGAAAAATCGGTTAAACTGGATTTGTTCTTGGGCTACGAGTTTGAGTCAAACTTAAAAAAAGACAAAAATAAGATTGATGATGAAACTGAGCTCAGTATCCGTCAGCATTGCACTGACTTTGTTATTAAACTTATTTCTCAGTTAAAACAAAGGTATGAAAATATTTTTTTTTTAAACATTTTAAATTTTTTCAAATTTTTTTATTTTTAGATTGCCTAGCAACTTCCAAATATTAAGAAATATCGATTTATTTTCAGTTGAAAATGTGTTACGTGCTGAAAAAAAACCAATAATTTCAATATTGGAGTTGTTTTCAAGCCAGGACTTAGAAATTGAAAAGATTGTAGAACAGTACAATACAATAAATTTTGTTCAATGGACAAATCAAGAAAATATCGTATCGTTTTGGGCTGAGGTAAACAGCCATAAGGATTCAGCAGGAAACAAACCATTTTCCAATTTGGCTTCGTTTGTACTAACTTTGTTGTCGTTACCGTGGTCAAATGCCGAAGTCGAAAGAGTTTTTAGCCAAGTTAACTTGGTTAAAACCAAATTAAGAAATAGACTTAACATCGAAACATTAAATTCGATTTTGGCAATTAGTTTGGTTTTTACTAGTTACAAAAACATGCATATAAAAATGACTTAAATGTTTCTTTCTTTAAGGTACGGCTTACGTCGAAACGGGGCATGCTGCCATAACTATCAAGTTCCGGATGGTGTCGTTCGCTTAATTGGAACTAATAATGTGTATGCCGATGACAATGATGAAGAAGAAACTAGTCTAGATGAAATCTTATACGTTTTAAATGAAAAATAATTAAATAAATAAAAAATATTTGTCCGGTTTTTTTGTCCTTTTTTTGTCCTTTTTACTTGGTCCAACTATCCTTTGTTTTTGGAGAGGAGCTGGCAACACTGCTTCTGGGGATCGCTTCAAGACAACAGAATAGGCAGACGGCTCACCAACCCACTTTTTAACTCACAACACATTCACCCACATAGACCTTTCGTTATGCTCCCCTCAACTCCCTCCAACACACCCCCTCACTAAATGGACAATAGTTGATGACCTCCATGGAAGCGAATTCATTCCAATCCTAACTTCCCTTTTCCCACAATGACAAAAAACTGAACTTCTTTCGTCCCCTGTTCAAAAAAAAAATACACAGTGGCGCATAGTTAATTTTGGCTATGCCAAGACTATGATACCCTTCACACAGCCAATCAATGCTCCCCCTCTTATGTTTCTGTCCAGTTTTGTAATTTTTCGCTAATATTTTTACACTTGAGCGTCATTTACTTGTTCGTGTGCGACAACAACAGCAATTTGACATGTAGATACTTGAAAGTGCACGACAGACACAACAATTGATAGTACGATATGGTAAATTTGTATGGTGGCTATGTCGTAGAATGCTCCTATCGAGATGAAATTTCATAGTGAACAAACCCGACATGATCTAAGCAATCTGTGAAAGTTTCATCAAGATCGGTTCAGCAGTTTGGCCGGAAATCGTGTTGATATGGTAAATTTGTATGGTGGCTATGTCGTAGAATGCTCCGATCGAAATGAAATTTCATAGTGAACAAACCCGACATGATCTAAGCAATCTGTGAAAGTTTCATCAAGATCGGTTAAGCAGTTTCGCCGGAAATCGTGTGGAAACAGACAGACGGACCGACGCGTCGCGACGGATAGACGGACGGAAATCAATTCCTGAGCTCGATTTGATCATTTTGATATATATAGTTTATGGGGTCTCCCACCATTCCTTTAAGGCGTTACAGATTCATGACAAACTCAATATACCATGTTTCACATGTGAAGGGTATAAAAAGTACTGTGCGTCGGACAGCAGGGGCGATGTGTAAACATATTATTAAGTTTTACAAATTTTTGTATATTTTTGTCATTATTTATTGGGCCGAACATTAACGCTCTACCGCATGCGAAGCCATATGTGGCTTCTCACTTTCAAGACTTTAATTTATTGTAGGGTAAAAATTAAATTAATTAAAGTATTGAAAGTGAGAATCCATATCTGCGTGTTTCGTGCGTGCTTTGTATGCGGTAAAGGGTTAAATATATATAAAAATTACCATGGAGAAATCAAGCGCTCAGTTATAATGTTTACAGAAGGCTAGTGCACTGGGCGAGGATGGTATTTGAATCCGTTTGTTATTGACATCGAAGGAATCTTATAAGCTTTAAGGAGGTATGGCATGTAATGGAAACGCGAGCAGTTGGAAAGTCAAAATTTAGAAAATGCTGATTTATAAGTGTGTGGCATATAGATGGAATTAATTTTAAATCGTTTTTAAGCCACAGTCTTTTACACACTGCACACGCATATCCAAATGGATTGCCAATAAACATGGTTTTAAATTTTTCATGAGCATTATAATGATGTTGAAAATGTTCGTTTGGTACGATTTCAGGTACTTCCAGTTGTAACAATTCTTCTCCATGTTGTTGCAGCTGTATACGCGCTGAATCTATTTTGGCGCTCTCGTGCTCTTAATTCACGTTGATATGCAGCATTGCGAGTTCTCCTGGCTTATAATAATATATACGAAACTTGCTGTAAGTTAATTGTTATTTATTTGAAATAATTGGTGCAGCGATGTGGTTCAAAATTTGGTACAATAAGTAAGATACGTACAATAGGTATTGCCTATTGCACTCAAAATGCCTTTACGCCAAAGAAATTTTTCTTTAATTTGTAGCAAACGAATTTTGTCTTTAATTTAAAACACATCAAAAATAACTTTTTTTTTTTTTATTTGAATGAGATTTGACTAAAATTAAAGAAATATATCTTACGCACAAAATTGAGACACAGTGTTGTTTGGGTGTTGTGCATTATGTTGTGGTTCACTTTTTAGTTCAGTTTATTAAGCGCAACTAGTTTTGTTCAGCACAACTCGTATATAAATTAGTTTGTACTAAAATGTATTTTATTTTTACTGCCCGAGTGCAATATGCAGGAAACAAACCATTTTCCAATTTGGCTTCGTTTGTACTAACTTTGTTGTCGTTACCGTGGTCAAATGCCGAAGTCGAAAGAGTTTTTAGCCAAGTTAACTTGGTTAAAACCAAATTAAGAAATAGACTTAACATCGAAACATTAAATTCGATTTTGGCAATTAGGTTGGTTTTTACTAGTTACAAAAACATGCATATAAAAATGACTTAAATGTTTCTTTCTTTAAGGTACGGCTTACGTCGAAACGGGGCATGCTGCCATAACTATCAAGTTCCGGATGGTGTCGTTCGCTTAATTGGAACTAATAATGTGTATGCCGATGACAATGATGAAGAAGAAACTAGTCTAGATGAAATCTTATACGTTTTAAATGAAAAATAATTAAATAAATAAAAAAATATTTGTCCGGTTTTTTTGTCCTTTTTTTGTCCTTTTTACTTGGTCCAACTATCCTTTGTTTTTGGAGAGGAGCTGGCAACACTGCTTCTGGGGATCGCTTCAAGACAACAGAATAGGCAGACGGCTCACCAACCCACTTTTTAACTCACAACACATTCACCCACATAGACCTTTCGTTATGCTCCCCTCAACTCCCTCCAACACACCCCCTCACTAAATGGACAATAGTTGATGACCTCCATGGAAGCGAATTCATTCCAATCCTAACTTCCCTTTTCCCACAATGACAAAAAACTGAACTTCTTTCGTCCCCTGTTCAAAAAAAAAAATACACAGTGGCGCATAGTTAATTTTGGCTATGCCAAGACTATGATACCCTTCACACAGCCAAATCAATGCTCCCCCTCTTATGTTTCTGTCCAGTTTTGTAATTTTTCGCTAATATTTTTACACTTGAGCGTCATTTACTTGTTCGTGTGCGACAACAACAGCAATTTGACATGTAGATACTTGAAAGTGCACGACAGACACAACAATTGATAGTACGATATGGTAAATTTGTATGGTGGCTATGTCGTAGAATGCTCCTATCGAGATGAAATTTCATAGTGAACAAACCCGACATGATCTAAGCAATCTGTGAAAGTTTCATCAAGATCGGTTCAGCAGTTTGGCCGGAAATCGTGTTGATATGGTAAATTTGTATGGTGGCTATGTCGTAGAATGCTCCGATCGAAATGAAATTTCATAGTGAACAAACCCGACATGATCTAAGCAATCTGTGAAAGTTTCATCAAGATCGGTTAAGCAGTTTCGCCGGAAATCGTGTGGAAACAGACAGACGGACCGACGCGTCGCGACGGATAGACGGACGGAAATCAATTCCTGAGCTCGATTTGATCATTTTGATATATATAGTTTATGGGGTCTCCCACCATTCCTTTAAGGCGTTACAGATTCATGACAAACTCAATATACCATGTTTCACATGTGAAGGGTATAAAAAGTACTGTGCGTCGGACAGCAGGGGCGATGTGTAAACATATTATTAAGTTTTACAAATTTTTGTATATTTTTGTCATTATTTATTGGGCCGAACATTAACGCTCTACCGCATGCGAAGCCATATGTGGCTTCTCACTTTCAAGACTTTAATTTATTGTAGGGTAAAAATTAAATTAATTAAAGTATTGAAAGTGAGAATCCATATCTGCGTGTTTCGTGCGTGCTTTGTATGCGGTAAAGGGTTAAATATATATAAAAATTACCATGGAGAAATCAAGCGCTCAGTTATAATGTTTACAGAAGGCTAGTGCACTGGGCGAGGATGGTATTTGAATCCGTTTGTTATTGACATCGAAGGAATCTTATAAGCTTTAAGGAGGTATGGCATGTAATGGAAACGCGAGCAGTTGGAAAGTCAAAATTTAGAAAATGCTGATTTATAAGTGTGTGGCATATAGATGGAATTAATTTTAAATCGTTTTTAAGCCACAGTCTTTTACACACTGCACACGCATATCCAAATGGATTGCCAATAAACATGGTTTTAAATTTTTCATGAGCATTATAATGATGTTGAAAATGTTCGTTTGGTACGATTTCAGGTACTTCCAGTTGTAACAATTCTTCTCCATGTTGTTGCAGCTGTATACGCGCTGAATCTATTTTGGCGCTCTCGTGCTCTTAATTCACGTTGATATGCAGCATTGCGAGTTCTCCTGGCTTATAATAATATATACGAAACTTGCTGTAAGTTAATTGTTATTTATTTGAAATAATTGGTGTAGCGATGTGGTTCAAAATTTGGTACAATAAGTAAGATACGTACAATAGGTATTGCCTATTGCACTCAAAATGCCTTTACGCCAAAGAAATTTTTCTTTAATTTGTAGCAAACGAATTTTGTCTTTAATTTAAAACACATCAAAAATAACTTTTTTTTTTTTATTTGAATGAGATTTGACTAAAATTAAAGAAATATATCTTACGCACAAAATTGAGACACAGTGTTGTTTGGGTGTTGTGCATTATGTTGTGGTTCACTTTTTAGTTCAGTTTATTAAGCGCAACTAGTTTTGTTCAGCACAACTCGTATATAAATTAGTTTGTACTAAAATGTATTCGATTTTTACTGCCCGAGCGCAATATGCTTACACATCGAGAACATTACAATAGTAAAAAGGAGCGTACATTAGAACTGCAAAAACATCGAAACAAAACAGTTTCAAATTGCGAGTGTGTTATTTAAAATAAATAGTTTATTTTGTAACATAAATTCGTTATTTTAATACTTCCGTACAGTCATACGTTAATAAATTAATAGCGGCGGTTCTTCTTAATAAAATGGAAAAGTTTTTGTGCATACTTATGCATTCCAGCTAGCTCGACAGAACTTGAGCGAACTTTCAGCAAGATTGGAGAAATCATTTCCCAAAACGTGAAGCACTTACGCCAAAGGCGGTCAACATGTTACTATTTTTACAAAAAAAAAAAAAAGTCAATGGATCTCTCAAAGATCTCTTATCTAGATCTAGAAAGATCTAGATGTTGTAAGATTTAAGGTTAAACGGGAAAAAGGCTTTAGAAATTGTAAAGTTAAGAAAACTGAAGTTTTAATTTAAATTGTTTTTGTTTTTATACTCGGTACCGAAGGTAAAGAGTATATTGGGTTTGTGCAATGTCCGTCATGGTGTCTGTCCGTCTGTCCGTCTGTATGAACGCAACTTTTTTCCACACCCTTCAAGCTAGAGACTTGAAACTTTCCAATTCACTTTACCTATGGGATAGTAAATTAAAGTGTCAAGATTGGGGTTCTACGGTAACTGGGGGGCTCGCAAATCGATAAATTCGATGACTCAAAACCGATAAATCCACATATTTCGCACATCCTGACAGCTAGAACTACCAAATTTGGTGGGCAGATAGCTACTAGCAACCCCCAAAAAACTGCATCAAAAATTTTGGAGCCCCGCCTACCCATTCCGCCCCCAGTCCCTCCGCATTTTAAAATCAAAAAAGCCTATATCTCCAACAGTTTTTGAGCTATAGCCACCAAATTTGGTGTCAAGATAGGTGATGATAACCCCCCAAAAACTGCATCCAAAGTTTGGATGCCACGCCCACCAATACCGCACTAGCCACCCCCATCTGCCCCAACGCTTCGTCAAAAACGGGAATGCGTGTATCTTCCAGAGTAGTGGAGCTAGAGCCACCAAATTTGGTAGGAAGATAGCTGGCAACAACCCCAAAAGAATTGCATCAAAGTTTTGGAGCCACGCTCACCCATTCCGCCCCCAGCCCCCCCGCATTTTGAAATCAGAAAAGCCTATATCTCCCACAGTCACCAAATTTGGTGCCAAGATAGGTGATGATGACCCCCCAAAAACTGCATCAAAAGTTTGGATGCCACGCCTACCAAAACCGCCCTAGCCACCCCCATCTGCCCCAACGCTTCGTCAAAAACGGAAATGCGTGTATCTTCCAGAGTAGTGGAGCTAGAGCCACCAAATTTGGTAGGAAGATAGCTGGCAACAACCCCAAAAGAATTGCATCAAAGTTTTGGAGCCTTGCCCAACTATTCCGCCCCCCTTTCCCCACCTTATACAAACTTTGAGCTAGAGTCACCAAATTTGGTATGAAGGTAGCATTTGGCATTCCACAAGGATCTGCAGCAAAAATTTTGATGCCACGCCCAACCATACCGCCCCCAGCCCCCCTTTCCCCATTTTATACAAACTTCGAGCTAGAGTCACCAAATTTGGTATGAAGGTAGCATTTGACATTCCACAAGGATCTGCAGCAAAAATTTGAATGCCACGCCCAACCATACCGCCCCCAGCCCCCCTTTCCCCACTTTTACAAACTTTGAGCTAGAGTCACCAAATTTGTTATGAAGATAGCAATTGACATTCCACAAAGATCTGCATCAAAAATTTGGATGCAATTCCACCCATACCGCCCCCGGCCCCCCTTTCCCCACTTTATACAAACTTCGAGCTAGAGTCACCAAATTTGGTATGAAGATAGCAATTAACATCCCACATGGATGGGCATCCAAATTTTTAATACTGGTATCGAGTATACCGCAGTCGGTTGCGTCCGACTGCAACGTTTTCACTTGTTTATAATTTTCATTATTAATACTAAATGTTAAATAAGTCGTGAGGTGATAAAACGAAGAGATTATTTCTGTTAGTTTAATTAGAAGAAGAAGAAGATGGGGCATAAACTAACATAAAACAGTCGGTTTGAATTAAAAAAAGGATTTTTTAATTTTTTTGAATAAAAACATCGCAAACATCGATGTTTCAAAACATCGGTGACGAAAACATCGATGTTCTGACCATCAATGTTTTTGCAGCTCTAGTTTACACATACAAATAAAACAATTTCACCAATACACTCTCATGGAGCTCATTCCAATAGTGTATTACTTTTCGAGCATTTCACAGCCCCGCAAGCAAAGACGTTTACACATAAAAAAAAAAGCAGACTGGCCACTATTTGCAAAATTAATCAACGACATAAAAGAACAAATACATAACAGCACAAACATGAATAAAGAAGCTGAAATCCTCAATAAAATAATCCTACAAGCAGCTCATTGCAGTATACCACAGACAACCTCACACCACTACACCAAAAACACCCCAACGTGGAACCAACCCAAACTTAGGGCAAATAAATTCAAAACCTGGCAAACCTTCAAACACTCCAACCGAACAGACAATCTCCTTTAATACAAACGGGCTAACGCACTCTTCCGGAGAGAGCTAAAATATCATAAATAAAGCTACGATAGACTTCACATCCACAATTTTACCCAACACCCCGTCAGGCAAAATTTGGGCAAACATCCAACGTCTCTGCGGACTTAACCCAACAAAAGCCATATACTGTATCACAGATACAAATAACAACTTGATCACGACATATACAATCAACATAACTCAACTTTTTGCTCAACACTGGTCAGACCACTCCAAAGACGAAAACGTCAACTTAAACTTCACCGCCAACAAAAACACAGACAAATTAACCAACTGGGTTTGTACCCAGTTCGACAGCACAGACAATTGAAACGGAAATTACACAATTATAACTACAAGCTGCATTACATCCCTTTAAGGAGCCACTCCTGGCCTTAATATAATATTATACCCCGTGATCAAAAACACCTCCCACACACTAGAAACTAGAATCACAAACCTATTTGATACCATTTTCAACAACTTTACTCCTGGAGTAGATTTACCCCCGTATTCAAGTAGACTCCTTTTGATTAATCTTCTCTCACTGTTAAACCGTAGAACTACGCATGGAGTATTATTTATTACTAGCCTACTTAACGGTGATATCGAGTCATCAGTTATTTTGAGTCGAATTAAATTTAATGTCCCAATTAGATCTTCATGTAACTTTTTACCCCTTAGCCTGGATCGTTGCTTGATCAAATATTTAACGCATGAACCATTTCGTGTTATATGTTCTCACTTTAACAAACTTTATTCTCTTGTCTTCTTGGAGACCTCAATTCTAGTACAAAAAAGATCGATCCTTTTTACTTTACCTAATCGTAACCAGAAATTTCGAATCTAAGGCTGGTCTAATTGGGGTTTCCTGGAATTTTTCCAGATCCACGCCACAAAAGTTGAACTACTAAATTTTTTATTGAATTTCCCAATGAATTAACGTAAACTTTTAAATTTTTTTTACATTTTATTTTCAGATTACTATATTATTCTGTATTATACTTAATTAAAATTATTTTAACTATTTTTTAATTCAAATTAATTTTTATTTAATTTTAATGTCAGCTGCTCTTAGCTGACAATAAATAAATAAATAAAAGACTTGGTAACAAAAAAATCACAAACCAATTCTGCATAGACAAAAGCACTACTAGCCGCTGCCCTCTCTGCACTAAACCTCAATCACATATTCATCATATTATCATATCATATATATCATATATATCATATCATCCTATCACCTTTGCCCATCCCTGACAACAGCCCGAACAAAACTCCTTCGAAACAAAAACCCAATAGACATCTTAACAAATCCATCCATAGACAACATCAAACTCATAATAGACTTCCTAAAACAACCCAACCTTTACCAAATAATATAAAATCAACAATATGAAATAGACATATTCCACTCCAATAACACCTAACTAACCAAAAATGTTAATATTAAATATAAATATGTACAATACAAAAATTTAAATTTAAAGCTTAGTACGCAGGAACTAGAATTATTTCTGATAGAAATTTACACATTATTTCTAATGTATATCCTAAGACCCTGTGTGCCCCTTAAAAATACCGGAAAAATCCCAAAAACGCAAAAAATGGCAAAACAAAGAGGTAAAAGAGTAATACGGGCACACTTGTGCCTAGAAATAATGTGCTGCTCATTTTTTCTAGCAGAAATTTAGCTGTTCAATGCCATCCATACGATCCACTTCAATGTAATCGATGTGGCAACTCTCAACATTTTTTGAGTATACATTTCTAGCCGCTGCATATACTCATTAGAAATGTCTCTAGAAATTATGTCCAGAAATTATTTCTAGCGTTTTTTTTATATGGAGTTTGACACAACTAGAAATATTTCTAGTTCCTGCGTACTAAGCTTAAAGGCCCAATCCCAGCAGCTGCGAAAAGGAAATTTTTATCTTCAACTCTATATAAAAAAAAACGGTTGTCAGAAATTTTCTTGTCTGTGTTAAGGCCCATTCCCAGTAGCTGCGAAACGGAATTTTTATGTGCAACTCTATATTAAAACAAGTAAGAAGGCTCTAGTCGGGAGAGCCCGACTAGAAGATACCCTGAACCCAGTTGCAATAAATATATTTAATTTATATAAGACTTTGGTATACTGGCTTAGCTTCCATCGATTAAGTTCAATATCTCCGGTGTTTCTCAACCGATTTGGACGAAATTTTTAGAAAAGTTCTATCATTATCCATTACTTCAACCCTCATTTTTAGATTTTCCAAATTCGATATTTTATTGTTATCGATATTATGTGTATATCGGAAACCAGAATAGTTATCGATAATTTGAAGCAAACTTGTTCTGCTCATGGTATAGGAGAACTTAAATACAAAATCAGAAGTCTCTAGCTCTTGTAGTCTCTGAGATCCACGCGTTCATACAGACGGACAGACGGACAGACAGACGGACAGACGGACATGGCTATATCGTCTCGGCTGTTGATGCTGATCAAGAAAATATATACTTTATAGGGTCGGAGATGCTTCCTTCTGCCTGTTACATACTTTTGCACAAAACCATTATACCCTTATTTACCCATTTTATGGGTTAAGGGTATAAATAAACAGTTGTCAGAAATTTTCTTGTCTGTGTTCCGTTTTTAAATTCCCAGCAACCATCAGAAAAGTTAATCGATAGTTCCGATAGTGGAATAATTGTGGATTCCATCATCAGCTGTTCTTAAAAACGGAATAATAGCCTTACAATTATTACGGGCAGCATATGAAATGAACACAGAAAAAAATTTTAAACGAAAGCGGTTTGAAAGCTTTTTTCGAGAAGATAAAATCGCGTTAATCAATGAGCATGAAAAAGAAAAACAATTAAATTTAATTATAAATGAATTCAATGTTTTCTTTAATTTAAACACCAGCCAAATTATTTTGCTAAGGAACAGAACCTTCGCCTGAGTTTACATATTCCTTAATGTTATTTCTAACAAATTTTGCACAGCCATGCATTTGGCGATCAAAATGCCAAATACAAATTTAATGCAGCGGCGACCTCGACTGAGCCTATAATTAAAAACACGTTCGGCTTCATAAACCTCTTGTGTAGAAGAAACGCATCGTCTGTAACAATAAAATATAGTGTTTCAACTTCATTGAAAACGTTGTCTGGCGGAATATTTAGCGAGAAGGCGCTCAATTTGAAAAATTTAATCAAATAAGGAGACCAACAAATATTTACATTTTTCCATACAAATATTAGGCACAGCTGGTCACTCTTACTCTCTGTGGAACCCAACGTAATAAATATAGTTTAAAAAAACTAAAAAACACGCTTTTAGAGCATATCAAACTAAAAAGTTTAAAATAATTTTTCACATAAGCTTAAAACTATAATAAATGATAAATACTAGCATTATTGTAAAAACAAGTGGAAACGTTGTAGTCGGACGCAACCGACTGCGGCATACTCGATACCAGTATTAAAACAGGTAAAAAGAGGCCTGATTGCAAAGGGGTACGGATGGGGCAGGGGTGTACGCTGCCTTAAAGATTCTCCGATGCAGATGGGGATGCCACCAACTATCTTCCTTCCAAATTTGGTGACTCTAGCTGAAAGTTTGTAAGAGCATCCAAAGTTTTGATGCAGATCTGTGTGGAATGTCAATTGCTATCTTCATACCAAATTTGGCGACTATAGCTCGAAAATTGTTTAAAGTGGCGAATAGCTCAAAGTTTGTAAAAGGTGTGGAAAGGGGGTGGAAGGGGTGCGCGTGACTTCAAAACTTTGATGCAGTTTTTGGGGGTCGTTGCAAGCTATCTTCCTACCAAATTTGGTGGCTCTAGCTCCACAAATCTGGAAGATACACGCATTCCCCTTTTTGACGATGCGTTGGGGCATCTGGGGGCGGCTAGGGTGGTATTGGTGGGCGTGGCATCCAAACTTTTTAAGCAGTTTTTGGGGGGTCATCATCACCTATCTTGGCACCAAATTTGGTGGCTCTAGCTCAAAAACTGTGGGAGATATAAGCTTTCTGATTTTAAAATGCCGGGGGGCTGGGGGCGGAATGGGTGGGCGTGGCATCCAAAGTTTTACTGCAGATCTTTGTGAAATGTCAATTGCTATCTTCATACCAAATTTGGTGACTCTAGCTCGAAAATTGTTAAATGTGGGGAAAGGGGGGCTGGGGGCGGTATAGGTGGGCGTGGCATCCAAATTTTCACTGCAGATCTTTGTGAAATGTCCATTGCTATCTTCATACCAAATTTGGTGACTCTAGCTCGAAGTTTGTAAGAGCTGTTGAAAGGGGGGCTGGGGGCAGTATGGCTGGGCGTGGCATCCAAAGTTTTGATGCAGATCTTTGTGGAATGTCAATTGCTATCTTCATACCAAATTTGGTGACTCTAGCTCGTAAATTGTTAAATGTGGGGAAAGGGAGGCTGGGGGCGGTATGGGTGGGCGTGGCATCCAAAGTTTTACTGCAGATCTTTGTGAAATGTCAATTGCTATCTTCATACCAAATTTGGTGACTCTAGCTCGAAAATTGTTAAATGTGTGGAAAGGGGGGCTGGGGGCGGTATGGGTTGGCGTGGCATCCAAATTTTTACTGCAGATCTTTGTGAAATGTCAATTTCTATCTTCATACCAAATTTGGTGACTCTAGCTGAAAGTTTGTAAGAGCTGTTGAAAAGGGGCGGAAGGGGTGCGCGTGACTCCAAAACTTTGATGCAGTTAATTGGGGGTCGTTGCAAGCTATCTTCCTACCAAATTTGGTGGCTCTAGCTCCTCAAATCTGGAAGATACACGCATTCCCCCTTTTTGACGAAGCGTTGGGGCATCTGTGGGCGGCTAGGGTGGTATTGGTGGGCGTGGCATCCAAACTTTTTATGCAGTTTTTGGGTGTCATCATCACCTATCTTGGCACCAAATTTGGTGGCTCTAGCTCAAAAACTGTGGGAGATATAAGCTTTCTGATTTTAAAATGCCGGGGGGCTGGGGTGGAATGGGTGGGCGTGACTCCAAAACTTTGATGCAGTTTTTTGGGGTTCATTACCAGCTATCTTCCTACTAAATTTGGTGGCTCTAGCTCCACAAATCTGGAAGATACACGCATTCTTGTTTTTGACGAAGCGTTGGGGCAGCTGGGGGCGGCTAGGGCGGTATTGGTGGGCGTGGCATCCAAAATTTTGCAGTTTTTGGGGGGTTATCATCACCATCTTGGCACAAAATTTGGGGGCTCTAGCTCAAAAATTGTGGGAGATATAGGCTTTTTGACTTTAAAATGCGGGGGGGGGCTGGGGGCGGAATGAGGGGGCGTGGCTCCAAAATTTTTGATGCAGTTTTTTGGGGGTTGCTAGTAGCTATCTTCTTACCAAATTTGGTAGTTCTAGCTGTAAGAGTGTGTGAAATATGCGGATTTATCGTTTTTGAGTTATCGAATTTATCGATTTGCCAGCCCCCCAGTTATCGTAGAACCCCAATCTTGACACTTTAATTTACTATCCCATAGATAAAGAGAATTGGAAAGTTTCAAGTCTCTAGCTTGAAGGGTGTAGAAAAAAGTTGCGTTCATACAGACGGACAGACGGACAGACAGACAGACGGACAGACGGACAGACACCATGACGGACATTGCACAAACCCAATATACTCTTTACCTTCGGTATCGAGTATAAAAAGCGTTGGGCGCTCGATGTACGAGAAATATGGACAAAGCGCCCCACGCTTTTTTTTACGATAATGGTGCAGATTTAAAAAAAAAAACAATTTTTTTTTTCGGCTGTGGACGGGATTAGAACCCACGATCGGTGAGTCCGGGAGCGAAGACCCGCGCCGTATACCGCTCGGCCAACGAACGAACTTGAGGTAGTGGGATATATTGACAGTAATAAGCCACTTGCTTTTAGTCCAAAGGAGAGTTAAAATAATTTTTTTTTTCGGCCGTGGACGGGATTAGAACCCTCGATCGGTGAGTCCTAGAGCGAAGACCCGCGCCTTATACCGCTCGGCCAACGAACAATTTGAGGTAGTGGGATATATTGACAGTAATAAGCCACTTGCTTTTAGTCCAAAGGAGAGTTACATACACACAAACATACAAGTGAAGCTTATATAAGCGTGTTAAAAATTTACCACTTTCCATCAATGAAATTTTTTTCAAGGAATGGGCTTTAAGTCTCTGTATCTCTATAACAATCGAAAAGGGTTTATCAGTTTGAATGCCATGATTGTAAGTGTAATTTATAAATATAAAAAGTTTTACATAAGTCAAGATTTATTTGAATTAAATCCAGATTTGCGATCACAAAATGAAAATTCCGGTATGCTGGTTCAGCGCATGATAGCTTAATATGGAATGCAAGCCATGCCTAACGCGTTTTGGAAGAAAACGAACGTGCTGGTGATCAACACAATTAGGTCAGAATGATTAACATACAAAGCCTCCATTTTAAAAGTTTTTAATTTAGGTGATGCTGAATATCCTCTGCAACCTTTTCTAATGACGCCTTATCGATCTGCGGAAAGAAGAAGTGCTGAGGCGATTAACAACGCAAAGCACGCCAAGGCAAGAAATGTTGTAGAGCGCACAACTGGTGTTTTGATGAACAGATTCCGATGTATAATCGATGCCCGCCAACTCCACTACAAACCGGCAAATCATTTCAAATTGTCAATGTTTGTGCAGCATTGCATAATGTATGTGTTAAATATGATAAAAGTGTACATGAGGATCTCGAAGAATCTGCAAAAATTGATCAAATGGACGTTGGAATCGGTGACAATGACCATTCACCAAGATCCGAGGCCACGGATATTCGAAACCAAAAAAAATTATGTTTCATTTAAATATAAAATATAACAAAAATAAAGATTAATTTTTAATTATTCGTATATAACATTTATAATTTTTTTTTCTTTTAAAGCAATATTGAGAGTTTTAAATTGCAACTCGTTTTCGTGTAGCTCGATTTCTCGTAAATCCCGCTTTTCCAGGAGCTTCAGTTTTTTCTCCTCGACTTCAAATAGTTTCTGGGGCGCATCTTCCATGTTAAAGTGTTTGAAATATCTGAAAGCACCTTGTGTTGCATGCCACTATGACTTTCCAGTAAATTATGCTTGCTTGTTGGTTTTTTGCTCGATAATAGAGTGGTTGACATTTCTTCGTTTCGCGATGTTGTTGGTTGTTCTTCGTCACACGCCGATTCATCTTCAGTACAATTATCCGGTACCATTTCTGTCGGTTCATCCAACACATCGGAATCGTCAGAATTAAGCTGCAGCAAGTTTGCCACGGATTCCTCCAAAGAGCTTGGCGCAACTTGCTTGTTCAGCCCACCACCGGTTGCCCTACATTCTGCCTTATTACTAACCATTTTTTTTTTCACCTTAAACTTTAAATCTCTCCAAACCTAAAATTTAATAAAATTGTTAAAATCGCGACAAATCAAATGCGATACAATGCGATAATATACCTTCTTCCAGCCATCGCCATTTCTTATCCAAAAGCGTTTAATAACCTGCCGATGTTCTTCAAATCCTCGTTGAAATTACATGGAACAGTTCCTCTTCGGAATCCTTTTGCAAGAGATGGATTTTTTTCAACTCTTCCACAAGCTTTTCAAATTGTTTTGAATTGGCTATTTTTATTTTAACTCAATTTTTATATTTTTTTTAAACAAAATCATTTAATTTCTTAAACAGTCGTTGGCAGTCGTCAAAAAAAAATCTCAACGACAAAAACAGAGTCGTGTCAAGACAATATCGACGTCACTTTTATTTACAGAATACCGATTATGTGACGATAGTTGTCGATATGTAACGATGACGGCTACGAGAATACCAAATTTGGTTTGTCGTCGTCAGACCACAACGTTTTACGTCGACGACGACAACGGGAATACGGGCGTATGAAATTTGTTTTCCTGGGAATGGGCCTTAAGGATACTCATGTATGTATATTGCCACATGTAAATAGCTGTATGCCACGGCGGCCATGCTGGCGTATGACTAGTCTATAAGTTTCAACTTTACGTTTATAGTAATAAATAAATAATATGTATGCGTAGCATTTCCTTTGACATTTATTGACCTTTCTCTACTAAAATGAATTTTGTCAATTTTAGATTAAAATTTTGTGCATATTTGTATTTGACTTAAAAAACCTAAGAAAAACAAGTGGAAACGTTGCAGTCGGACGCAACCGACTTCAGTATACTCGTTGCCAGTATTAAAAACATTGCAAAGGGGTACGGAAGCTGCAGGGGTGTACGCTGCCTTAAAGATTCTCCGATGCAGATGGGGATGCAACCAGCTGTCTTCATTCCAAATTTGGTAAATTTAAATAAATTTTTAGAAGGTTGGGGAAGGGGGCTGGGATGGTATGGGTGGGCATGGCATCCAAATTTTTAATGCAGATCTTTGTGCTAAGTCAATTGCTATTTTCATACCAAATTCAATGACTCTAGCTCAAAGTATGTAAAAATGTGGGGAGAGGGGGCTGAGGCTGTATGGGTGGGCGTGGCATCCAAATTTTTGCTGCAGATCTTTGTGGGATGTCAATTGCTATCTTCATACCAAAATTTGTGACTGTAGCTCAAAGTTTGTAAAAGCTGGGGGCGGTATGGGTGGGCGTGGCATCCGAATTTTTGATGCAGATTTTTGTGGAATGTCAATTGCTATCTTCATACCATATTTTGTGTCTACAGCTTAAAGTTTGTAAAAGACGTGGGAAGGGGTAATGAAGGTGGTAAAGGTGGGCGTGGCATCCAAATTTTTGCTGCAGCTCTTTGGGGGTCGTTACCAGTTATCATCCTTCCAAAATTAGTGGCTGTGGTTCAAAGCTTATAAGAGGTGGTGGAATGGGGGATGGAGGCGGAACGGGTTACCAGCTATCTTCCTACCAATTCAGGTATCTCTAGCTCAAGCGCTATGAAAGACACGCTTTTCCGTTTTTTTACGAAGCGTTGGTTCGGCTTAGGGTGGCAATGTCGATTTGGGTGTCTCGGCATCCGAAAACTTTGGATGCAACTTTTTATTTATTTTATTTAAATCATCATAACCTATCTTGGAACCAAATTTGGTAGCTCTAGCTCAAAAACTGTGAAAAAATATAATCGTTACTGATTTCAAACTTTGGGAGGTTGGGGCAGAATGGGTGGGCGTGGCTCTTTGGCGGTCTTTACTGATTATCTTTATACCTCATTTGGTGAATCTAGCTCAAACACTTTGAAAGATACACGCATTCCCGTATTTGACGTAGAGTTGGGGTGGTTGGAGGTGGCTCAGGCGGTATGGAAAGTCGTAGCGTCATCATCACTTATCTTGGCACCAAATTTCGTGGCTCTAGCTCTAACCGTGGGAGACATAAGCTTTTTTGACTTGATAATGCAGGGGGCCGGAGTTAAAATGGGTGGGCGTGGCTCCAAAATTTGATGCAGTTTTTTGGGGGTTGCTAGTAGCTATCTGCTTACCTAATGTGGTAGTTCTAGCCGTCGGGATGTGCAAAGTATGTGGATTTATCGGTTTTGAAATAATTGAACTGATCGATTTGCCAGTTCCCAGTTATCGTAGAACCCCAATCCTGACCTTAATTTACTATTCCATATTTTGGAAAGTTTCAAGTCTCTAGCTTGAAGGGTGTGTAAAAAAGTTATGAACATGCAGACGGACGGACGGACACCATAGCGGACATTTCACATACCCAACATGCTCTTTACTTTCGGTAAGGTGTAAAACAAGACTTCCAAAGCAGTTTTACTTCATTTTTGGTGCTGGTCGATCATTTGCAGGAACAGGCGAACAGAAAATAAACAAGCGTCTAGTAAAATAGGCAGGCAAATAACAGTTTTGCTGGTCATACATACTCTTTCATGTTTTAAGCTCTAGGACACTTTCCAACAATTTAGCCATCGAAACTACCATACAGTTATGCAGCGATGCGCACAAATTGCGAAAGTGTATTCAGTAGTTCATTTGTCAGCAACAATAGCTATAAGCTTGGCGTGCTTGTTTGGCATCATCCACATCATGATCATCATCATATTATCAACATTTGTGTGAAGGTGACTGCTGCATGCTGTTCTATCTTACTTTTTCTCCATTTCCATTACAAAACATGTTTTTTCATCATTTCCTTTTTACCTTGCCAGCAATCAAATATGAAATGAAATCAAGCCAAAAACGACGATACATCTGCCGTTTGCACCGACAGCATAAGAGTCAGTCAAACAATCGCTCACTTACTTACTTAATCAGTCAGTTATTGAATCAAGTAAGTTTAATAGTTGGTTCGTTTCCTGCTGCAAATTTCTTCAAAGGCATTACGATTAACTCCACCTCAGAGCTAAGAGCACAACCTACGAATCAAGGCAAGTTTCTTACATGCAACATGAAACACATGCTCTCTAGAGCTTGTACAAATAGAACACACTCAATCACAAAACCACGGCAATTAGAAACAGTAAGCAGATGTCACAAGTAAGAACGAATATAAGAACACACATAGAGAAAGCAAGCAACAGAGGAGAAGAAAACTCCAGGAACACAACCATGCCATGTAAAATAGTGCTTGGGTTTGGATAAAGCCGCTAACACACACACTCATAACCAGCTAAGCTGTACTTTGCGCTTGTTAGCCAGCTTGGACTCAAATAAAAAATTAGTGGAAACGTTGCAGTCGGACGAAACCGACTGCGGTATAATCGTTACCAGAAATAAAACCGGTAAAAAGAGGCCTGAATGCAAAGGGGTACGGATGCGGCAGGGGTGTACGCTGCCTTAAAAATTCTCCGATGCAGATGGGGATGCCACCAGCTATCTTCCTTCCAAATTTGGTGACTCTAGCTTGAAGTTTGTAAAAGGTGTAAATAGGGGGGCTGGGGGGTGGTTTGGGTGACATTTGCATAAAACTATAAATACATTCTTGTTGGCTTTATGTCTGGGGCTCACAGTATCTTCTAGTAGAGGTTTCTCGACTAGAGTATTCGTACTTGATTTAAAATTAATTTACCCACCTTGAAAAGAACACCCAATGGAGTACCACGTACTAGCAGACAGTAAAAGAGTTCTCTGCATTTGGCATGAATGTCGCGCACAATGACACTCTGGTTGCTTAACTGGAGGCCCACATAGGCTTCGCCAGTCTCACACACATGCGGTAGTAGCTCGGCGATGCACAGAAGCATGTTGCAAATGTCCACCAAATGCAGCTGCGATCTGGCAACGCTGGTGACGATCTGCGTGTACCTCACGGTCAAAACAGTGAGGGTCTCGTTAAGCATTCCAGCAAAAATTTTTTGTGCCATCTTTGGGGGCACAGAATTCCAGAGATCTGTTTTGGTGCCGAGCATATAGTTCCACCACATTTGCACTGTATACGAGCCTCGTTCCGATTCGAAGAATGGATGAGTGTCCTCCCAGTGCAGGCAGTCCGCATCCTGGATGATATATAACAACAGCAGACGGCAGTGTAGATCCAAAAGACGTTCCGCCAAAGCCTCCAACATCTGTGAGTATTGTTTGAAGCTAAGTTTCAATGCGCCACCCTTTTCATCGCCCTTGGGCGGGCAGATCGTTGTCGTGGCCGCTTGCATATAGACACTCAATGAGTTCTTTACTACCGCAGCAGCGCCAATAGTGGCTGTTAGTACGGATAAATCCGCGTGATCCAATGACTCCTGCGACAGCCGATGCACGTGCTCCAATAAAAGATCTGCTGACTTGGTCACCAAACTAACGAACTTAGCCGGATCGGAGGTTTTAACAGTAACGTTATTCTGAAGCAGATAGTTACAACGTGATAGGCGAATCATAAACATATTTATTTACTTACATAATCACCCTCGAT
Organism: Scaptomyza flava; assembly: GCA_030179655.1. Taxonomy (NCBI): domain Eukaryota; kingdom Metazoa; phylum Arthropoda; class Insecta; order Diptera; family Drosophilidae; genus Scaptomyza; species Scaptomyza flava. The sequence continues at coordinate 32,351,668 of JARNME010000404.1, read as the reverse complement.
TAGCTCTTTTTCTGTATGTAACAAGCCAGAATGCTTGCGATATGAAGCAAAGTATTCATCCTCCCACCTATCAAAAAATTTAACTGGGTCAAAACCAAAATACAAGTCACCGCTTGAGTGCATATTATTGCCTACCAGCATATTAGTTTTATGGACGCAAACGATGCATAGCGTGGAAAGTCAAGCTTACCACCCACAACTCCTGGGCATATGGGCTCCTGCAGAACACGCTGGTGCCTCTGTTTTAAACGAAAAAATAAAAATAAAACGTTGTGTTAACGGGTTTCCTTTCTTAAAATGCATTGTGTTCATTCTGCATTTGGCACCTGATAAAATTCCAAATCACGTTGCAGCAAAATGGGCACGCGGTCCATTAAATTGCCTTCCTCAAGCACCTCCATTCTGTTTTCGGTTGATTTTTTCAACTGCAACTTAAAAACTTATTAGCCAACAATAATGTGCCATCGAACAAACTGGATTGAATTTATTGTTGCCATGACAACAAGTTATGATGATTGATAAATAAAGAAGTAAGAAGGCTATTGTCGAAACAGCAGGACTAGAAAATACTCTCAACCGTAGACAATACGTTTATGTGTATGCATGTAAACCCGGGTGAATCAATTTGTATGGGCGAAAAAATTCGAAAAATTTAATGAGGATTTCTATAACGTTGTGGAAAATACTCAAATCTTATGACCATTTTATAAGCCATTAAACAGCCTTCATTATACTCGATACCGAAGGTAAAGAGTATATTGGTTTTGTGCAATGTCCGTCATGGTGTCTGTCCGTCTGTCCGTCCGTATGTGTGCAAGTTTTTTCCACACCCTTCAAGCTAGAGACTTGAAACTTTTCAATTCTCTTTATCTATGGGATAGAAAATTAAAGTGTCAAGATGGGGGTTCTACGATAACTGGGGGGCTGGCAAATCGATAAATTCGATAACTCAAAACCGATAAATCCACATATTTCGCACATCCTTACAGCTAGAACTACGAAATTTGGTAAGAAGATAGCTTCTAGCAACCCCCAAAAAACTGCATCAAAAATTTTGGAGACACGCCCCCCCCATTCCGCCCCCAGCCCCACGGCATTTTAAAGTCAAAAACGCCTATATCTCCCACAGTTTTTGAGCTATAGCCACCAAATTTGGTGCCAAGATAGGTGATGAGGACCCCCCAAAAACCGCATCAAAAGTTTGGATGCCACGCCCACCAATACTGCCCTAGCCGCCCCCATCCGCTCCAACGCTTCGTCAAAAACGGGAATGCGTGTATCTTCCAGAGTTGTGGAGCTAGAGCCAGCGAATTTGGTAGGAAGATAGCTGGTAACGACCCCTAAAAAACTGTATCAAAGGTTTGGAGCCACGCCCACCCATTACGCCCCCAGCCCCCCACATTTTGAAATCAGAAATGGCTATATCTCCCACAGTTTTTGAGCTAGAGCCACCAAATTTGGTGCCAAGATAAGTGATAATGACCCCCTAAAAACTGCATCAAAAGTTTGGATGCCACGCCCACCAATACTATCCTAGCCGCCCCCATCCACCCCAACGCTTCGTCAAAAACGGGAATGCGTGTATCTTCCAGAGTTGTGGAGCTAGAGCCTCCAAATTTGGTGGGAAGATAGCTGGTAACGACCCCCAAAAATCTGCATCAAAGTTTTGGAGCCACGCCCACCCATTTCGCCCCCCCTTCCCCACTTTTTAAAATTTTCGAGCTAGAGTCACCAAATTTGGTATGAAGGTAGCATTTGACATTTCACAAAGATCTGCATCAAAAATTTGGATGCCACGCCCACCCATACCGCTCCCAGCCCCCCTTCCCCCACATTTAACAAACTTCGAGCTAGAGTCACCAAATTTGGAAGGAAGGTAGCAATTGAAATTCCACATAGATTCGCAGCAAAACTTTGGATGCCACGCCCACCCATACCGCCCCCAGCCCCCCTTTCCCCACTCTTTACAAACTTCGAGCTAGAGTCACCAAATTTGGTATGAAGATAGCAATTGACATTCCACACAGATCTGCATCAAAACTTTGGATGCCACGCCCACCCATACCGCCCCAGCCCCCCTTTCCCCACATTTAACAATTTTCGAGCTAGAGTCACCAAATTTGGTATGAAGACAGCAATTGACATTCCACAAAGATCTGCATAAAAAATTTGGATGCCACGCCCACTCATACCGCCCCCAGCCCCCCTTTCCCCACATTTAACAATTTTCGAGCTAGAGTCACCAAATTTGGTATGAAGATAGCAATTGACATTCCACAAAGATCTGCATCAAAAATTTGGATGCCACGCCCACCCATACCGCCCCCAGCCCCCCTTTCCCCACATTTAACAATTTTCGAGCTAGAGTCACAAAATTTGGTATGAAGATAGCAATTGACATTTCACAGAGATCTGCAGTAAAAATTTGGATGCCACGCCCACCCATACCGCCCCTAGCTCCTCTTTCCCCACCTTTTACAAACTTTCAGCTAGAGTCACCAAATTTGGAAGGAAGATAGTTGGTGGCATCCCTATCTGCATCGGAGAATCTTTAAGGCAGCGTACACCCTTGTCCCATCCGTACCCCTTTGCAATCAGGCCTCTTTTTACCTGTTTTAATACTGGTATCGAGTATGCCGCAGTCGGTTGCGTCCGACTGCAACGTTTATACATGTTTTTAATAAACTTTTTGGAAAAGCTTTTCATACACAGAGAAAAACAAGTGGAAACGTTGCAGTCGGTTTCAACCGACTGCGGTAAAAAGAAATTCAAATTTCATTCAAATTTTTGGTGCAGAACTATGTGGGATGTCAATTGCTATCTTCATACCAAATTTGGTGACTTCAGCTCAAAGTTTGTAAAAGGTGCTGGAAAGGGGCGCTGGAGGCGGAACGGGCGGGCGTGGCTTACATTCATTCAGTTCATTATCTTATTAAAGAAGTCCGCTATGCTAGTATGTATGTGTGTGTGTTTGTATTAACAAACGAAGCAATACAGCGTTCGTTAATTCACGAGCGAGACTTCGTCTTTTACAAACACATTTCGTTTACAAGCGGAGACAATATTTGTACAACAACCACATACTATTTCAATTTTGAACTGCCTATCTGTGTGAGTTAGGTCAGCGAGTTACGGCAGCGAGCTATGCATGTGAGTAACGGCAAAGAAGTTTGATAGTGTGTGATAGTGTGTGTCACGCTACCACGCGTATAGATGTTAGCACATCAAAAATTTGTAGCCTGCTTTAACATAGGCTAACTGCGTATGTCCTTGTGCAACAAAAATTATGAGAGTATATATAGTATTTATATAAATACTCTAGCAAACATGGTGAACTCCATTTCGCCACCAGATGGATTCGTTTTTTGTAAAATGTGGTGGAAATCCTGGTAACTCCAGAAAGTTAAAAAATTCCGCTGGATAATTTACTACATCATCGGGATTTGATATGGAATCAACGGATTTGTATGTCACCAAATCACCGTAGATTTTTGCTTGAATGGTGAAATTCAGTGCATTTACATCATTATTGTTTGCAGCGAGAATTGCTCGTTGACTTAACCAAGCATTATTCTGACAAATCTAACTAATGTTTGGGAAAAAATTTTCAAATTGAGCTAATTGAGAGTCTACCAATTGGCAAAAGTCTTTGGAAAGAGTATAAAATCCAGCTATCGCATCAACTGAAACTTTTTTATTTTTAACAGCTAACAATTTGTAAAGTAGTTATTTTTCCGAGGCACAAATCTCAGTCTGCCCAAGGCCCATGTCACAAGAAATATTTATATTTAATCAGCGACACCTCATGAAATGGAGGCAAGTGTTGCGAAGTAGCGTAACGTTGGAGTCGCACTGCCGGAATGACTGGGTTGCTAGGGAAGCATACAGGGTAGCCCTCTGCACAGGTACCTCTAATCACACAGACTATTCTCGGCGGACAGATAATGTTCACAGACTGGCACTTGAATCCATATATACTCACTTTCCACGCGCATATACAGAGGTGCCACAACAAATAGCTGTTCATAAAACATCTCCAAATTGTTTTAAACAGAAGTTGTTTTTAATGGAATATGCCGTTAGCGAGATTATTGGTCATAAAAGAGCTCCGGCGGCAGAAAATTAGGAAATAAACCATGCAGCGAATGCTTCACAGATGGGCATCTGATCCGTTTTCGCAATCTGACGATACGTATGTGGTTTTTCTGCCTTTCTTCATTATCTTAAGCTAATTAATTTAATTTCGATAGTTTCCGGCATAATTATCGTGTTGACCAGAGGACCTTCCAAAAGATCCTCAATATAATCGAGGTAGATATCCCATCCTCTTTGATTTCACCAATCCTGCAATTGGTGACTGCATTGCGTTTTCTAGGAGTTGGGTCGTTTCAACGAGCGATAGGGAAGGACACGGATTTGTCAATGTCGAGGCAATCTGTTGGAAAAACCCTTTGGATTATACTTCCATTGCTGGACAAAAAAACTTTGAATAAATCGGAGGAAATGCTAACGAAATGCAAACAGCATTTCTACCAAAAGTACAGCATTCCTGGAGTAGTTGGCTGCATCGATGGTACCCAATTCAAGATAATGAAGCCCAGCAGTGCCGAACAGGTTTATTTTAATAGAAAGGGGTATCTTAGCATAAATGCAATGGTAGTAAGTCCGATTTTTTTTATTTGTTTACTTTTAAATGTGTAGAGGTGAGTTGTTAACTCGATTGTCTGTTTTGTTATGTTTGTATTGTGGAACTTGTTTATGTTATACTTTTGTTATCCTAAACGCTTAATTAACCATTAAATATTGGATTCCATAGATATGTGATTACGATCTTAAAGTCCTTTATGTGGATGCTCCGAAAACTGGAGCAACTCATGACTCCTGTCAGCCAGGTCTTTTTTCAGGAGCAGTATGAAAGTGGTTCACGTGGCAATTGGCTCCTTGGGGACTCGGGTTATCTCTTGGAGCACTTTATGTTAAAGCCCTACAGATATCCAGCACAAGGCTCGAACCAACACACTATCTACCTTCGCAATGCTTCTGCAAGAAATGTAATCGAGAGAATTTTTGGAGTAATTAAAATCCGATTCCGATTACTCTAAGAGATCTTTTTGTATAGCCCCTTAAGGGTCTCATGCATTATAAATGTTTGCTGTGCTCTTCACAATTTATGCCGCGAGCAAGAGGATGAGGATTTTCGTATTGCTGAAGTTCCTGAACCACGCGCAGAATTTAATTCTTTATCAAATCTGAATCTGCCGGAAACAACTTCTCAAATTCGTTTTTGTTATTTGTTAAGTTTTTCAATTTTATTGCAATTTTGATTCAATAGATGCGACTAATTTTTCTAATAGCAAAATGGTTTTCTTCTGCTCCTCTAACATATCACGAGACGTTTTTTTTTATCTCTGCCACCTCGTTGTTAATGTTTCAGATGCACCAAGTTTTCGTCGGCCACCATTGCAGCCAGTTGGTTCTCGGCAGGAACTTTTACATTGCTGCTACTTGCAGCGTCCGTCTTCTACCTTTTAGGGGAAGGTTCTAAAAGTGGAATTCAAAGTAATTGTATTTTTTTTAAATAATTTTACATACGTACCATCGTATTTTTCTTCATTAGCATCTTCCGGTGTGGGCTGCAGGATGCCAAAGGTTAGGGCGCCGTATACTCCAACAACCGCCTCATACGTGTGGCAAAGGTTGGCAATTTCGGCCCGCCGCCTGTGGCCCTCAACAAGAATGGAACTTATATAGAGTCGTCATGAGGCCAAATTCTGACTGCCAGTTGGAATAGGCAATCGTGGCGACACCTCTCTCACAAAGCGCTGCTGCTGCTTTTTTCTCTGCCAGCGCATTTCATGCCTGAGTATATCAAGTCATTCAACTTGGCGACTGTTATACGCTTTTTCCCTCATAGCACAGCCAGCCAGCCATGCTCTGAGTATTTTGCTTGTATAAACATATGAGCGTGTCTACGTCACACGTATTATCATTTTTTTTAATCATTTTTGCGACGTTGTTAGTGAAGCTATGCATTGTACCCACATTCATATATATTTATATATGTTTGCTGTTTTGCTAGGATTTCTACTGATTTTTGTTATTTGTTTGGGCTGGCTAGTGTTAGTGTGTTAGTGGTTTTGTATTTCTACATGACATATGTAATTGTATGCGTAGCATTTGCCATGGCATTCATTGACCTTTCTCTACTTATTATCAATTCAATTTGGTGCAGAATTTGTATTTTGCCTACAAAAACCTAAAAAGCAAACTTCCAAGGCAGCCAAATATCATATTTTGTGCTGATCGACCATTTGCAGTATCAGGCGAACAGCAATATAAACAAGTGTCAAACAAAATTTGTAGTCTAAGTCTAAGTCTAGGTTTTTGGTGAACATTGGCGATAAGCAGCAAAATGATATGAGTGTATGCAGCAAAATGTATATACATATATGACTTCCTGTTGTGTGTAATTTTTTTAATACACGTTTTCCAGTCTTTCCAAACCTGAAATAAACAATGGCCATAATTGTTGCCTGCAATTTACTATCAACAAGATAAGCTACTTTGCGCCACTCCTCCGAAGTTTCAATTGGAGGACCAAGCGTGTTCAACTGAAGCGTTAAGTCCTCCCAAGATGCCGCAACAGCCACCCTGTCCCCTTTCGTAAAATTGTTGGCAATGTCTGGGTGCTTCTTAATAAATGGCTTAGAAATGGCTTCGTCTTGGCGAGTGTTTCGATGTTTTCCCCTTAAAATAATGACATTGCAAAAAAATTATGAAAAAAAAAAACAAATCAAATTTACTTACATGTTGAGCGCGTTTTCTTCATCTTTCTTTGTTTGTTTTGGCTCTGCCATTTTCCAGATGATGCCGCTTTTAAGGCGTTGCCACCCAGCACAATTACGGCTGCCCACAAATGTTTTCACAAATTGCACAACAAGTAAAACAATTTTGAAGTCAAGTTTGTGTTTACTTCAAAGAGTTATTTTTTAATGCTTAATTAAAAGAAAACAGGAGTGGTTCCATGTATATTTTTATTAAACACATAACTCCGAATTTATGCTTGAGAAATGTGGCATTACTGCATTGACTGCAAAAAATTAGCTTCAGACTTGGTGGCAGCATTAGATTCCAGGCTTTTAACGGACGAATTCAAATCGTTGGAAATGTCAGAACGTTTTAGTCTGTGGCACCGTGAAATAGATAAGACATGAAATTCGGACGAATTTGCGTACTGAACGCGTTCGACTACACATTTGTGCGAATTCGCGCACTCATATATATGTATATCTGTAAGGCCACTGTGAACGAACACTCACAGTCTGGGGTTAGATATCTTTCTTTATTTCTTCACTTTCATTTATTCAGTCTTCTTCCCAGCGTTCACGTATTTATATAGCTAAACTTACATATACAAATCGACTGCTCTTAATTAGCTATGTCTATTTCCGAAAATTCCTTAAGCCCCGAGTAACCGACCTCCTCTCGTGGGACACAACCGCACTACTACTACTACTACTTTGCCGATCCCCCGCTCGGCCTGAGCGCGCCAGCTCACCTTTTGTGGATCGCGACATTTAGACTGTGGGTCGCGAGCGCGCACCCGACCTCCGCTTTTTTACTCGTTCGGCTCTTATGTCTACTTATACTATTCTAATCTATGTTAATGTAAAAATGCAAATTATAATTAGGAATACTTCGCGGCTTGTCTTATCTTCATTTGCTTGTCTTACATTTATATATCTTATTTCTTGTCTTATATCTATATGTCTTTACATTACATATGCGTTTTTATGCTAAAATACATGTACTTTATTTGTGTTTATTATAAATGTGGGGGAGGCCTGCGCTGGGCCTACCTTACACCCCCCACCCCCCTTTCTTCGTGATGGTGACTTCTCGCCCACGCTTAACTCCCATGCGAGGCCCTCCTGCCTTCCTTCTATTCCCTCTAACGGCTCCAGTGTTCTTAACCAGTTTTCCTCTTGATCCAGCGCTTTCGCCTTCTCGCGTTGAAAACGTTTAACGAGGTTACCCAATTTTGGTAACGACTCGCTTTTGTCCTTTCCCTCACATGGTTCTGGTTCGACAGCCGCGCCTTCCTCCTCTGGGATTGGGGCATCCTCCACATGAGGTGTCCCCAGGACATTCCCTCGTCGCTCCCGCGCAGTCTCCACGTTGCCTCCGTCTATCTCTTTGATCGGTGCTCCAGTAGTCTGGAAAATAAGATTCGCCTTACCGCACTGTATGGTCGTGCTCATCTTACACAGAATTTCCATTCCTAGAATGAGACTATCTAGCATGGATGGCATGACGAGCATGTCTACATCTATTTCCTTGCCGGCTAGACCCACCTTCGTTCGCCACAGCCTTTCTACGGCCACTTCCGAACCGTCTGCTAATTGCATTTTTGCGTCTACTGCCAACACTTTCCCTCCAACTGCAAGCTTTCTGAAGAACTCCTTGCTAATGAAGCTCCTTGTGGCCCCAGTGTCAACCGTTGCCCTCACTGTTTGATCCCCGACCATCACTATGGCGACAATGCGACCCTTTTCCACTTTCAACGGGTACTCTAACTCCTGAACTGATTCACACCGACGCCAATCCGATACTGCTCCAGATGAAGCTGCTGCTCTTTCCCCGATCCTTTTGTACAGCATGCTATGCTGCTTTTACCCTGAGTGCCACATTGCCTGACATGACGCAACTCGCGGATTCGGACCATTTTTGACAAAATGTCCGCCCTGCGAACAATTGATGCCATGTGACTAGGTACTCGTAAATTCTTCTCAAATCCTGATCGGGTCTGTACCCGGCATGACGCATGAGTCTCTTCAAGTCGATTATGTATTTTTTATACTCTTCTCCTTAATTGTCGAAATATTGTGGGAGTAAGAAAAATTCAAAGAAATCTTTCTAGAAGTCCACCCACGTCGCATCCCTTAGACTGCTCATCATGAACCAACAAGCAGTCTTGTCGGTTAACGCCTCAGTCATCGCGCTGGGTATGCGGTCTAAATCCAGCTCATACGTCATCGTTTTCTCCTCGATCGTATCTATAAACGACATCGGATTGGTATAACCATCAAATCTGGTCCCCCACTTTCTTACCTGTTCATATATGACCATGAAGTGCCTACCGTTGTCACCTCCTCCGCAGCCGGCGCCCATATCTGTTTTGTTACCCCATCGTACGTCCACACCTGGGTTACCACGGTTCTCCGGGGATATTTAATTGGGATCGCTTATTGTTGTTTTTTATCGACAAAAATACTTATAATTAATCTTCAATCAAAATACTTCTTTTAACAATCCAATACCGAATCGGATATCGATATTTGCTTTTGAAATCCCTTTTTAATTCTTTTTTTGTACATTAATATACGAAGGCAAACTCCCTTCTTGAGATTTACCCTTAAAGCTGCCTTCACACGATCGGTTTTTCATCGGTTTTTTTTTTTTAAAGCCAGCGCTCTCGTGTGAACACACAAAATTTTTTAGGTCCGATCAAAAACCGACTCAAAATGAGAAAAATAGAACGTGTTTTATTTCTGCTCTTTTTGAGTCGGTTAAATTTGTGCCACGAACATGTTAACGTAAAAAATGCGTTATTGGTATTTTTTAGTAATTGTTGGCAAAAAATAATGTAATGTAATGTAATGCTGGGATTTTGGATTTAACCGATGCGAATAATGTGAATGCCAACCTTTTTGGTCGGTTAAAAAAAGCTACAGAAAAACCGACCGTGTGAAGGCAGCTTAAACGATTTTTTTTTAATTTTTGTTTCAATTCTAATTACATTTCTTCAATTTTTATTTTCTTTTGTATATATATGTAGGGTTTTGACTACATATTGTATTTTATTAAAGTTAGGTTGTAGTTGTTCACAATGTTTCGCTTAGTGTTCTAAGTAAATTAACAGCAAGTACTAGATTATTTTATATTACTTGCGACACTTTGGTCAAACGATCTTTCTTCTAATACGAGACGACGCTAACAATTTATTTTAATCGATACCGATACCTTCGTTAACAACGATTGCAGGGCATGGCAGGTCTGCTTGCCGATAATTATCTTTATGCCTTGTACTAACAGCTGACTGACCAGGGCTACACTCACACAACTTCCCATTCCCACAATCGGCCATCCTGAATTACTCATTCGCCCCTGAATGACTTCCATTTCTTCATAAACTCTGTTGCTGTAGTTGTATTCTTTGGTCCCTCTTGATTCCCAACTTTTTCTACATCGTATCGCCCATGTCTTAATTTTTTCACTACTTTGTATGGCCCAAAAAATTTTGGTCTGAGTTTCATAGATGTTCCATACTGCGTTCTTTTAATGGCCACTAACTCACCCAGTTGATAAGATTCCTCCACTTTTCGCTTCTCATTAAAATTTTTCTTATTCTCTTGCTGGATCTTTTCAATGTTTTTCTGAGCTTTCTCGCGTATTTCGTCACGGCTCTCCATTAAATGATCAGCTTCTATTTCCTCATAAAGCTTTCTAATGTCCTCATCTCTTGTTCTCATGTCTAAACCAGTCAGTACTTTAAATGGTGAATAATTTGTAGATCTCGGTGGAGTATTATTTATAATCTGCTGAACTCTATCAACTTGGCAATACCAATCCTCTGATTTGTTATGCGATAATTTGTTTAACATTGGAATCACTATTTTATGAACTCGCTCTACCTGCCCGTTACCTCTTGGCATTCCCGTAGAGATGTGCAACAGTTGGATGTTTTCACGCTCACAATATGTTTTAAAATCTTTTGACGTAAATGCGGTGCCTCTATCAGTTACTATACGGCGTGGATTACCAAAAATCGAAGCTTGTTTTTCTAAACGACTCACTACTTCTTCTGTACCTGTCGATTTAGTTGGGTATAGCCATACAAATTTAGAGAACCCATCTACAACTGCCAGTATATGATTATACTTTTTCTTAGTTTCCGTTAACGGACCAACATGGTCAATGTAATATGTACCCAATGGTTCTTGCGCTTTATCTATTGGTGATAAGAAGCCTTCCTTTTTACCTCTTTTAGCTTCGGCTACCAAACACTTTACACAGCTTTTCACTACTCTCTCGACTTTGGGTTTAATATCCTGAATGAAATAGTATTTCTCAAGTAATTCTCTAGTTTTCTTGCAACCAAAATGACCCTCACGATGCGCTAATGTTATTATTTCATCTTGCATAGTCGCTGGTATTACCAACAATTCTTTGGCTATGTCTTTATATAGAACATTATTTTGCAAATAGTAGTCCTCATACCTATCTGTAGTTTCAAGAATCTGTTTTACTGCCTTTATCCAGCTGTCTCTATTCTGAGCATCTTTAATTCGGTAAATTCTCTCATCTTCCATCAACAAACAATTTAAACGACTAAGAGCGTCAACGTGTCTCATCTGACTCCCTGATCTATGTTCTATGTTCATCTTGATAGTTAAAATCCTGCAAAAACAAAGCCCACCTAGCCACTCTCACTGGTACGTCATCTTTTCTAACCGTCATTTTAAACGCATTGCAGTCTTTTATTATTTTAAATGGAATTCGCCACTTCTTAATTGCGTTTATTACTGCCAAAACTTCCAATTCGTACGCACTATAATTCTGCTCTGCCAGACTTGTTTTGCAACTCATGAATTCTACAGGATGAAACTGTTGATCTTCAGAGTCAATTTGCATTAACATGGCCCCAAAACCAAATTTACTTGCATCGGTATGCACTTCTGTTGTCGCGTGTGGATTATACAATTTTAATACAGGTGCTTTAACAAGCAACTGCTTTAAATGTTCAAACGCTATTAAGCCCTGATCGCTTAGGCTAAATTTTTTGTTTTCAAAATAGTTCTCTTTTCTCAAAAGATCGGTTAACGGTTTCGCTTCTAAAGCATAATTTTTTACAAATCTACGCAAATATGACGTTAACCCCAAAAATCTCTGCAACGCATTTCTACTACCAGGCACTGGAAAATTTAATACGGACGTAATCTTATCTTGCGTTGGTGCGATTGATTCATTTTCAATTACGAAACCTAGAAAACTTATTTTCCGTTTTAAAATTTGCGCCTTTTCCCACTTAATTCGTAGCCTAATAATTTAATTCCTTCCGATTCATCCCTGCTCGGAATAACAATGTCATCCATGTAAATTATTATTTTTTTAGCCTGCACAAGTTCTCGTAACACTACATTGATATAACGAAAGAAAACAGCCGGTGAATTTTTTATTCCAAACGGTACATAATTAAATTCATACTGCCCATTGTGTGTTACAAACGCTGTAAACTTTTTGGATTCTTTCTCTATAGGTACGTGAAAATATCCGCTCTCCAAATCCAATGTGGTAAATATTTTATAGCCCTGCAATCTATCAAGCACATCCTGTATTATAGCCATCGGAAAATTTTCTCTAATAATCTTCAGATTGAGCTTTCTATAATCACAGCATAGTCTCTTGGATCCATCTTTTTTAGATACTAGCACTACTGGAGAAGCATATTGTGACGAACTCGGTACAATAATATTTTCTTCCAGCCACTTCTGTACCTGCATTTCTATGTGCATTTTATTTTCATACGATGTACGACGCGGGTGTTGATACACCGGAATGTCATCTTCAAGCACAATCTTCATCTCTACAGGCGATTCAATTAACTTGATAGGCTTATATTCGTTTATCATGCTACATACTTGAAATCTTTTCTCTTCACTTAGGTGATCTAAATCAACTTTATCTGATGCTGTTGGGCTTTCTACAATCTCACTCACGCTCATTGCCTGAAATGGTTCTATCGGATTTACTTTAGCCTTGAATTGGACACCTTCTAAAGTAAACACTATATCCACAGATTTAAGAACGGTGTTTCCTACAATAGCTGTGTATTCCAAATCTTTATTTTTAGCTACATCAAAAACTATATCAAAACAGACGCTATCTACTTTCACTTCTATTTGGAATTCTCCGATTGTTTTAAGTACACCATTTCCAATGCCTCTTAGGTGTTTCGTAACGCTCTTATTCAGCTTAAAATCGCCCAAAACTTTGAATAGATCCTCCCTCATTAAACAAATATCGCAACCTGTGTCTACCATTGCTGAAAATTGTTTTCCTCCTGCCGCGAACTTTTTATATATTAAAGCTTTTTTATTTTTCTCAAACCCTAAAAGTGCTGCTTTGTCCTTGTTATCGGGTGCTTTTCTTTGCTGGCAGTGCTTTGCAATATGCCTTTCTTTGTTACAAACAAAACATTTTGCAGGCACGTTACAATCTTTTGCTAAATGACCTTCTATTCCGCATTTATAGCATTTTCTATTTGTTTGTCCTACAGCTTTTTTGATCTTCTCATCTTTAATTTCCTCTTTGAATTGATTCTCTTTACCCTGCACTTTCTCATGACATTTTCCTTTAACTCTTTTGGTAATATCAATTTCGATTTTGAGATCAAGTACTGTTCTAGCACGATATAAACCAGACTTGATAACTCTACTGTCGGGTATACCTTCTATGAAATAAGAAATCAAGCTTTCCTCTTCAAGCTTAATCGGCTTGCCCATCTCAGTCAAAATATAAAGATATTTCATTAACGACTCTTTCGATTGTTTTTGCCTCAGCCTCATCAACTTGTGAACCTCGGCCGAACACATTTGCTTTCCAAATTCTTGCTTAAGCTCTGCTTTCAATCTTTCCCATCCTCGAATACCTGTCAAGCTCTTCACAAAAAGTTTAGCTGCTCCAACTAAAAGTTGCTTTGCGTATATAAACTTTTGCAAGTCGCTCCAACCTACTGTTGTCGAAACATCTTCGAATTCTTCTAACCAATGTTCAACATTCTCTTGGGATGAGCCAGAATATAAGGATATACCGTCCTGAACATCCCGCAAAGTAAACTTTGACTCGAAGCTTGCTGCTTCTGTGTAAGTACTCCCTGCCTCTGAAGTGGGCTGTTCTATTTCAACTTCATCCAATTCAAAATGATCTAACAATCTGTCCTGCAACACACTCTTTCTGCCTGTTGTTGCCAGCTGCAACTCGCTCAATTTTGCCCGAAGCATCGGTACCGTCATCGACATAATTGTGTTTGCATCCATTTTAACTTTGCGTCGTTCGTTTATACAAGGAAAAATAAAAATCTTGTTACAAAAATATTCAATACAGTTAGAAAAATGTTGCTGCTCTCTTATCTCTCAGAAATCGCTGTAGTGGTCTCTTTTGCACGCCGTTACTCTGTAGTAGTAATCTTCTTCACACGTTCCGTTGTCGCTGCACCAAAATCACCCTGTTACTTTTGATGTTGCTTCTCACCCAACAATTTTTAGCTGTTCTCGCCGTAAACGGTATAAAGCCTGTAGTTGTCTGCTCTCTCGTACTGTCTGACCCTCACTCGCACTGCCGTTACTCTTTAGCAGCCTTTCGTCGTTCTGCTGGTACTTGCTTACGCCTCTTGCGTTCACGACTGCTTCACCGTACACAGTTTAATATGCCACTGTACAAATTTTCTGTAGTACGACTCTTTGGTGCCTAATACTCGAATCAAGGCGTATTTAACAAGGTGACAGCAGCGTCGACGTCGCGTTGCCTTGTGAAAAATGAGAGCAATCGAGAAAAAGAGAGCGAGAGCAAGAGAGTAATAAACTCAAAGAAATTTGTTCTCGCATGCACATGTATACACACACACATATGCATAAAATCACAAAGCAGCTAAAATCGTCGTATCGTGCGTCGCTCGCAACGTCGAATCGAGACTGAAACCTGAAGGCAACAGCAAAGAGGGCGACGTCGACGTCGCTGCCACCTTGTTAAATACGCCTTGACTCGAATCAGATCACCAAGCTGTTATCCAGTCCAGAACACGCCTTTAAACAATTATTCGATTTGCTGCTTTGCACACCGAAAATAATTATTTAAATCTCTGTCTCTTTTTCGTTGCTTTTTCTCAGACAACACAGACACGATACGCCGTCAATTCAGTACACCAGCGTCAAAAGAACCGTTAATCACTCTGTATCGGTACTCTTCCAGTGCGTTCTGAGAATTAATGTACATACATATACTTTGTGCATGCTCACACTCGCCAAACGTCGAACAAAACGAAATGACCAAAAATGTTCTCGAAAATTCGTGTCTCTCTTTTGCACTACCACGCTGCACGTAGGCCGAAATTTTTACGCTTTTAATTTCACCACGATTTTTCCTTAGTTAATTATTTAGTGTATGTTAGCGCATACCACTTTACACAACAATGTTTATTCGAACAACATAATCCTGGTTGAGCCCCCAATAATATGTAGGGTTTTGACTACATATTGTATTTTATTAAAGTTAGGTTGTAGTTGTTCACAATGTTTCGCTTAGTGTTCTAAGTAAATTAACAGCAAGTACTAGATTATTTTATATTACTTGCGACACTTTGGTCAAACGATCTTTCTTCTAATACGAGACGACGCTAACAATTTATTTTAATCGATACCGATACCTTCGTTAACAACGGCGATTGCAGGGCACGGCAGGTCTGCTTGCCGATAATTATCTTTATGCCTTGTACTAACAGCTGACTGACCAGGGCTACACTCACACAACTTCCCATTCCCACACATATAAACAAGAATAACCTTCCACTTTAAAACTTAATTTCCGTGTTACTATATTTTGATTGAATTGAATTTTCTATTTTACCTAAATTTTTTTTTTTAAATTATTGTTCAAATCGTTACTAGATTTTTACTCAAATTTCCATTACAAAATTTTTCCTGCCTTTTCCAATTTAATTTTATTATATGAAATTTTGTTAGCCAAATTCTTTCTTTAGAATCCAAATATTCTTTTTTTGAATCAACACCTTTTCGTTCTGAATATAATATTTATTTTATTAAAAATAAAAATATATGCACTCGTATATTGAATTTTCTTTATTACATTACACTTTAATTTAATTTTAATCATTTTTTTCTATATATGTTTTTGGTTTTTTTAAACTATTTGAACATGTAGGGGGGCTCTGCACGTAGGATCAAGAGTATAGGGACTACTTGTGGTTACTTGTCGAATTGAAAAACACTCGAGGTTATAATATTAAGGTATGAATTTATTCTTTGTGAATTTTAATGAAACCTCTGTGTTACACTTGTAGTTAGGAACTAACCCCCGCTGCTTAAGCTTAAGCGAAGCAAGGTTGCCGTCGGCTAGAAGGCTCGGCTTGAGGTGAGTTTTCTAGTCGCGGCAGCAGTGCTGCGCAGTTGGCAGGAACGCAGCTGTTTGGCACAAACATACTCCCCCCCCTTGCAAGGATTGCAAGATTGAGACGGATGGGGGGATCGGAAATTATGCCGGGATGCACGCTGGAGTTATGCCGGACACGATCCCGAGAGCATCCAACCAAATATGGTGTTCTGTGCCACCGGAAGACCATTCTGGCCGGGAACTAATCCTGGTACCAAAAGCTCCTGGTACAGGTCAGCCCCAAGTACCAGGGACACATGCTTCGGACGAAACCAGGTTTCGTCAGAAGGCACAATGTCGGCGAATCGTGCCTGGACGCTCTCCGGGATCGTTTTGGCTGGCGTCCTCATGTTGGTGCCCTCTTCCACCTTTAACACCGCCTCCCTCGTGAAGGTGGCCGCTTTGTTGTGGAGGAACACCGTGCAGGCCTCATCCGCACCGACGCTGGTGACGGAAAGACCGAAGCCTTTTGCCAGTGAAGTGCCGATGCGGCTTATCGGACTACACGGGTCAACGAGCGCAGCCACCTTGAACGATTTCTTTCCGTTACTCAGGAAGAGGGAGACGGTAGGCAGGAGCGTTATCCACATGAACTCCAGCAGCGAGACCAACGAAGTTGACATCGCTGGCCGGGGACTCTCCGCTGGGGGTGTGGTTTCCTCCCTGGATATTTCCAATCGACGCTGGATTGTGGATGGGGTACCGGACGTGGATGCTGCTGGTCGGGTTGTTTCGGAGAGGTGGAGCAGCGTGTGATGATCCCCCTTGCACTTCCGACATTTGTCCTTGCTCCTACAGGTGTCTCCGGAATGCTGATGGGCTAAACAATTTGCGCAGTATTTGTTTATCAACACGGCCCGAAGCCGCTTGTTGCCCGTCAGCCGCAGGAATCGTTTGCATTTTCGCAGTGGATGGATTCCACTGCAAACACGGCAGCGGAATGAATGGACTCCGCGTACCCGACGGGACTCCAGCGCTTGTGCCTTCCTTGGTGCCATTCTGTATAATGGAAAGAAAACAAGACAATATGTACTCAAATTGCACCATGGATTTTGCACAAAATTCGGGCTGACTTGCCGCATGTGGCCTTAATCCAAATATTCTTGAATGACGGAGTCATATTGCTCCTTGAGGAAAAGGTTTCTCTTTAGACGGCTCTCATTCTTCAGGAATTGAGCCAGTGCCATGGATCTGGAATGACCTACATTGCAATGAACTTGGTCGCGAAATGGAAGCGTCACCACATATCTCCCCTTTGCGTCTCTCGTGGTCGTTTTGACAAAGTTTTTCTCACAAAAAGAGTCAGATTCTTTAACCGGTCTCGCCGGCAAATCCTCCACCTCCCAAAATTTTGTGAGAAGCTGCTCTAGTCGTGACTCGGAATTAACAGAAACGCGTATGGAGAAGGACGAGATGGAATTGGGTGTGGTCTTTGAGATCGGGCCGGTTAGTATCCAGCCAAAGACCGTCTCTTGCCCCAACAGACTGCCACACACATTAGGACGAGAAGCACCCTGGAGAATGGACGGAAGGATATCCGCCCCTAAAAGCACATCAATTTGTGCACTTTGAAAAAATAATGGATCTGCCAGTTGCAAGTCTGGTAGATCCTTTAGTAAGGTTTGAGGAATCGAATATGACGGGAGATTCCCGACAGTTCTGGGAGCACATATGCCGAAACTTCAATTTGAAGTCTGGGCCTTATAGGAGACCCCACAAGGAAATGGCATAGCTTTCGGGGTTGGGCTGCAACCGCTTGATTGAGCCCTGAGACGTTGACTTCAACCCTTTGGAAAGGCAATTTGATTTTGTCAAACAATCTCTTTGAAATGAAAGTGGCTTCTGAGCCTGAATCTATCAGCGCTCTCGCCGTGAACTTAGTGCCCAGATGGATAACAGTTATTAATGCGGTACCTAGGAGCACACCACGCGTATCAGTTGCAAAATAGTTTTGAACGCAGGGTTGGTTCGAAGTGGACTGTATTTGAACTGGATTATTATTTTGCTTTTGAGGAACTGAATTAGCGGTCACTGAAGGGGGGCTGCCCTTATGCAAAAGCGTGTTATGGCGGCCCTTGCACGTGAAGCAATTGTGAGCACTTGTGCAGTCTTTAAGTTGGTGGTTCTTTGCGAAACAATTCCAACATAGACTCCGCTTTTTCACGAGGTTGGCTCTTTCGGTAACTGACATTTTAAGGAACTTCGGACATAAGCGGATTGGGTGGTTTTCTTTGGAACATACATTGCAAGAGTTTACCTTGGAATGTACCTTTGCTTCAAAGGTTTGGAGATTCCTCGAAGACGCTTGAGGCTTGGACGGCCTTGAGTTGGATTGAACGCTGGAACTGGGCTTGACATCCTCGATAGCTTCCAGCGTCCTGTAGCGTTCACCCAGGAAACTATTTAAGTCCTCCCATTTTGGAATTGCCGCTTTATCTGAAAGGGACTGTTCCCACAGAGACAGTGTTCCCTTTGGTAATTTGGAAGAGCACAAGAACACAAGGAAGCAGTCCCAATTTTTAGTCGATACCTCGGAATGCTCCAGAGCTGTTAGACAACTCTGGATAGTAGTCTGAATCTCTTTCAGGGCGGAACCGGTTTCTACATTAACAGTAGGCAAATTGAACAGGATTTTAAGTTGGCTATTAACCAGAAGCCGCTTATTTTGGAAACGCTCATACAACGCCTGCCACGCAGAGGCAAAACCGTCATGGGTGAGCGGAGACTTCGAAACAATTGCCTTAGCTTCACCCCCAGTTTTGGAATTTAGGTGAAACAATTTTTCGACTGGAGTTAGTCGAGGGTTGTCAATGTAGATAGCCGTAAATAGGTCTCGGAAAGTTGGCCATTTTAAATAGTCCCCATAGAACACTTCTGTGTCAACAGGTGGGAGACTACAGCCTCGAGAAACAGACGCTATCGGGACTGCGGGCTGCCTATTGATGGAGTTTAGCCTCTCTATTTCTTCGCACAACTGTGCCGTACACCGCTCATATACCGTGTAGCAATTGTCGTACGTTGACGTTAACGCGACAGCATCGCTACTCCCACACCCTTGGCTGAGTGCTCTTGAGCTAGTCTCGAACTCGCTTTCAACCTTTTCCACAGAACCTTTACGTGGTCGCGACGGACCTGTAATGTGTAGAGGGATGGTTCTGTAGCTGACGGACCATTAATTCGTGACTCGAATTGGATCAGCTTATCGGAAGCGGAGATAAAATCGGCCATTGTCATATTTTCCTTGGAGGCTAGTTTGGTAGCGGCCCGAGTGGCTATCTGCTTCAAACTCGGAATGGGGGGTTTAGCAAGTGGTGTGACGACGCTGGAAAGTTTGGCAATTGGCTTGGATTTGGGTGTAACGGAGGTTTTCTTCACCGGGAGATTTGGTGAAGAAAGCGAACTTATTTTTGTGCTCTTCACGGACGGAACGTTCAGCTGTTTTTTCTCTCCTTGACCTGGCCCTATCGGCATTATCTGTCCTTAACAAAAAATAATTAACTCTGTTTTATGAGTTGGAACAGGTGACAAGCAAGGAAACAACTTCTGGGATTTGTGGGAATATTTATTGTAGTCAGGATTAACCACAATAAAATACTATCGAAAAAAATATTTGTAGAAGAATATTTACAAATATAGCCCCGCTAGATGGACTTACGAATAACTTGTAAAAGAATATTTATAAATTATTCGGATATTCCACTAGCTTGGAATGAAATGGAATCGGATCAGAGAATATTAAATTGTAAAAGGATATTTACAATTTTATCCGATAACAGACTTAAAATAATTTATAAAAGAATATTTATAAATTATTCTGGAATATTCCACCCGGAACGGAATGGAAAACGGAACAAAGAAATGAAAATTGTAAAAGAATATTTACAATTTTCCCCCGCTAACGGAACTAAAATAATTTATAAATGAATATTTATAAATTATTTGGAATATTCCACTCGGAACGGAATGGAAAACGGAACAAAGAAATGAAAATTGTAAAATAATATTTACAATTTCCCCCCGCTAACGGAACTAAAATAATTTATAAAAGAATATTTATAAATTATTTGGAATATTCCACCCGGAACGGAATGGAAAACGGAACAATGAAATGAAAATTGTAAAAGGATATTTACAACTTCCCCCCGTTAACGGACCTAAAATAATTTATAAAAGAATATTTATAAATTATTTGGAATATTCCACCCGGAACGGAATGGAAAACGGAACAAAGAAATGAAAATTGTAAAAGAATATTTACAACTTCCCCCCGTTAACGGACTTAAAAATAATTTACAAAAGAATATTTATAAATTATTTGGAATATTCCACCCGGAACGGAATGGAAAACGGAACAAAGAAATGAAAATTGTAAAAGGATATTTACAACTTCCCCCCGTTAACGGACTTAAAATAATTTACAAAAGAATATTTATAAATTATTGGAATCTTCCGCCCGGAACGGAATGGAATCGCAACAGAGAACAATTGCAAACGGAAAAAAAAACAGAACGGAAAATAAGAAATTAATTATAGATTATAATTAATACTTTTAAATTAATTTAAGTGTCGGACTTTGACGATCACGATGTATTGCATTACACACTTTTGCACTTCAAGCGCTTCAAGCGCTTCTATGACAAAGAAATCGTTGTTACCTTTACCAGTTCACCAGAGCGGAACTAGCAAAGCTTACATATGCATGTATTTGTTTATAATGAGCTGTTGTAGTTTATGCCGGCAAAAAATAAATTTTTTATTAAATTTTAATCTCTTTGTGTGCTCGGCCAGTGTTTTGTTTTATGTTTTTTAGTAGATGTTATATAGCATTTGTATTTTGTTCAAGTTATGGAGTGCCCGCGACTTGACAGGTGCTGGAAATAATTTACCTGCAAGTGCGGCGCTTACTGCGTTTATGTATATATTTAATTATTGTGTGTTATGTTTGCATATGTAATGTGGAACATATATATGGAATATAAATGTGGGTGTTGGAATCATGTATTAAAATGTAGTAATTATGTAAAAGTAATATGTGTTCTGTATATGGATTTTCGTATGTACATACATACATATGTAAATGTACGCTTGCGCGCTTAAAGGTGCCGATCAACTGGTGGTGGTTTCTTTAAGTATGTTGGCGTGTACATATGTATGTACGTATGCACAAATATAAAATATTAATAAAAAACGTATTTTTATTGTGTTTTATATTAATGATTGTGCTGTTCTGGAGCACTAAATCAAGGGAACTCGGATAACAGAACGGAATTTAATTGCGCGCAGGTGTGTATGCATATATGTACATACATGGATGGAAATATTAAATCGCGCAGACAGACCTGCGCATATTTATTTCTGATTGGAATATCGTTTAACAAGTAGTCTAATTGGAATATAGACAATGGAAAGCGAAGGAACAGTTTCCCCTTTTTACTTGTTAAACACTTTGGCGGACGGAAAAAATATGGCGGATCATATGCCAAAATATTTCATGTATTTTATACTTATCTTTTTCCTCGTGCTGCCGAAAACTATATCGAATTCCTTAAAAATCCGGCTCGAAGGACCATGAACATGTAGGGGGGCTCTGCACGTAGGATCAAGAGTATAGGGACTTCTTGTGGTTACTTGTCGAATTGAAAAACACTCGAGGTTATAATATTAAGGTATGAATTTATTCTTTGTGAATTTTAATGAAACCTCTGTGTTACACTTGTAGTTAGGAACTAACCCCCGCTGCTTAAGCTTAAGCGAAGCAAGGTTGCCGTCGGCTAGAAGGCTCGGCTTGAGGTGAGTTTTCTAGTCGCGGCAGCAGTGCTGCGCAGTTGGCAGGAACGCAGCTGTTTGGCACAACCACTAGTATCCCCCGGTTTAAACATTTAATTAAACGAAATGTTTTTTATTCCTTTTTTAAATATTTGAATTAAATTTATATTATTTTAATTTCGATTTAAATATTTTTATTCAATTGTTTTTATTCCGATTTTATATTTTCCTTTAATTTCTTTTCAACTTAATTATCGCCTTTAACTCCTATTTTTCCCACTGTACTATGTTCACCTTTAATCCGCTTTCATCCAACTGTTGGCTTATATTTCTTTTTTTTCGGACGAAATTGTTCCATTCTTCAACTGTTCGCAGCCTTGCCCAAAACCAAATTCACTTTTGCTATATTGGCGCGTGCTGTACACCGATCATCGACCCGTACACTGTTTCGTTATGATAATCGCTACGCCCGTTTTCGCTTTTACTTTCGCAAACGATTTGACTTGCAGGTGTTCAATTACCGTTTTCTTAAACGGTGCGCCCGTTTCAATCGTTAAATTAATTGTGCCGCGACAATTGCAGGAAGATTTTCGGCTGATCTTTGCTGCTCAACACACGCGCGGTTAAACAGAGTATCGGCGAGTATAAGTGGTTTCCGCGAACTTCACACTTGTTCGTAGTGCGTTTGGGGTTTTATTGCCAAATTGCACTACGCCTCTTTTACTCGCACTACGGAATGACTGTTGCTAGGGAAGCATATAGGGTAGCCCTCTGCACAGGTACCCCTTAATACACAGACTATTCTCGGCGGACAGATAATGTTCACAGACTGGCGCTAGAATCCGTATATACTCACTTTCCACCCGCATTTAGTTCAGGTTTGCGTACCGAACGCGTTCTTACACACATTTGTTCGAATGAACGCATCTGTGTCTATCTGTAAGGTCGCAGTAAACGAGCACACACAGTCTGGGGTTAGATATTTTTCTTTATTTTCTCCACTTTCATTTATTCAGTCTTCTTCCCAGCGTTCGCGTATTTATATAGCTATACTTATGCAAAACGACTGTTCTTAATTAGCTATGGCTATTCCCGAAAAATCCTTAAGCCCCGAGTTACCGACCTCCTCTCGTGAAACATAACCGCACTACTACTACTACTACTACTTTGCTGATCCCGCGCTCGGCCTGAGCGCGCCAGCTCACCTTTTGTGGATCGCGACATTTGGACTGTGGGTCGCGAGTGCGCACCCGACCTCCGCTCTTTTACTCGTTCGGCTCTTATGTCTACTTATACTATTCTTATCTATGTTAATGTAAAAATTCAAATTATAATAAGGAATACTTCGCGGTTTGCCTTATCTTCATTTGCTTGTCTTATGTTTATATCTCTCATTGCTTTTATTGTATCTATATCTCTCATTGCTTGCAATGTATCTATATATCTTTACATTACATATTTGCTTATGTGTTTCTATGTTTAATATAGATGTGGGGGAGGCCTGCACTAGGCCTACCTCACAAAGTACATGCTAATAACAAAAACCACCTCCAATTCCTACGGAGGAGCTGCTCTGCTAATTCACAAATCTATACAAATCAGAGAAATTTACCTTAAAGACGATTTCGACGCAATATGTGCAGAAATCACGTCAAAGCTCAAATTTAGATTAATATCAGCCTACATTGCTCCAAACCAAGCATTTTCGCTTAAAAACCTTAACTCCGAGCTAAAAGCTGCTAATGTACCTACCGTAGTCACAGGCGACTTTAACGGCTGGCACAGAAGCTGGGGCTCAAAAACCAATATCATTATAGGAACAACACTCGAAAAATTCATATCCAAATCCAACTTCACCCTACTAAACAACGGATCACCAACACACCAAAGCACACACATCACACTTACAAATATCGACCTTACCTTTACAAGCCCAACCCTTTATGTTGACAGCACTTGAAATACGGAAGACGATCTCTTTGGCAGTGACCACTTCCACATCATTATAACCCTCTTCAAATCCAACACACCACACGCCAAAACCACAACCTCAAGACCACACTTCATCACCGAAAAAGCCAACTGGAAACTCTTTTCTAAGTCAACAGAAAAAACACAATACAGCGACAAACTAGCACAAATATTAACCAAGAAGCAGCCACCATTCACAAAATAATCGTATCCAGTGCCCACAGATCAATCCCCCAATCTCACCCCACAACACAGGCAAACAAGGTTCCTTGGTGGAACAAAAACCTTCAAAGGTTACCGAAGAAATTATAGATTTTAAAAGAGCAAACGCCCTTTTTAGACGCACCCTCTGAGAAGCAAAAAAAAAAAGAAAGCACCCAAAATTCACCTAGCTAATAGCCCCTGAAACCCCCTCCAAAACAATCTGGCACAACATAAAGCGCCCCTGTGGACTCAACACAATTAAAAATACTCACAGCATCCTTACCAACAGTCAAAACCACACATACAGCCCTAGAAAAAAAGCAATAGAAATAGAAAATGAAATAACCTAAATTGAATTTTCAGCACCACTTAACTCTCTAAAAGGAAACACCCCAGGACTGGACAGAGTAAACTACACAATGATAAAACAAGTAAGAAGGCTCTAGTCGGCTGAGCCCGACTAGAAGATACCCTGAACCCAGTTGCAATAAATATGTAAAATAAATTTATAAATGACTTTGGTATACTGACTTAACTTCAATCGATAAAATTAGATATCTTCGGTGTTTCTTAACCGATTTAGACGAAAAAAATTCAGAAAAGTTCTATTAATACCCATTTTTTCAACCCTCATTTTAGTTTTGCCAAATTCGATATTTTATTGTTATCGATATTATGTGTATATCGGAAACCAGAATAGTAATCGATAATTTGAAGCAAACTTGTTCTGCTTATGGTATAGGAGAACTCCAGCTCATACGTCATCGTTTTCCCCTCGATCGTATCTATAAACGACATCGGATCGGTATAACCATCAAATCTGGTCCTCCATTTTCTTACCTGTTCAGATATGACCATGTAGTGCCTACCGTTGTCACCTCGCCCGCAGCCGGCGCCCATATCTGTTTTGTTACCCCTTCGTACGTCCACACCTGGGTTACCACGGTTCTCCGGGGAAATTTAATTGGGATCGCTTATTGTTGTTTTTTATCGACAAAAAGACTTATAATTAATCTTCAATCAAAATACTTCTTTTAACAATCCAATACCGAATCGGATATCGATATTTGCTTTTGAAATCAATTTCTACCATAATTTTCCTCAAATCTCTATCAAATCCCTTTTTAATTCTTTTTTTGTACATAAATATACGAAGGCAAACTCCCTTCTTGAGATTTAC
The DNA here is from genome assembly GCA_030179655.1 of Scaptomyza flava. Classification (NCBI taxonomy): domain Eukaryota; kingdom Metazoa; phylum Arthropoda; class Insecta; order Diptera; family Drosophilidae; genus Scaptomyza; species Scaptomyza flava. The sequence goes on along the minus strand of JARNME010000404.1, from coordinate 32,326,320 downwards.
CCTTAAAGCTGCCTTCACACGATCGGTTTTTCATCGGTTTTTTTTTTTAAAGCCAGCGCTCTCGTGTGAACACACAAAATTTTTTAGGTCCGATCAAAAACCGACTCAAAATGAGAAAAATAGAACGTGTTTTATTTCTGCTCTTTTTGAGTCGGTTAAATTTGTGCCACGAACATGTTAACGTAAAAAATGCGTTATTGGTATTTTTTAGTAATTGTTGGCAAAAAAATAATGTAATGTAATGTAATGCTGGGATTTTGGATTTAACCGATGCGAATAATGTGAATGCCAACCTTTTTGGTCGGTTAAAAAAAGCTACAGAAAAACCGACCGTGTGAAGGCAGCTTAAACGATTTTTTTTAATTTTTGTTTCAATTCTAATTACATTTCTTCAATTTTTATTTTCATTTGTAAATATATATAAACAAGAATAACCTTCAACTTTAAAACTTAATTTCCGTCTTACTATATTTTGATTGAATTGAATTTTCTATTTTACCTAAATTTTTTTTTTAAATTATTGTTCAAATCGTTACTAGATTTTTACTCAAATTTCCATTACAAAATTTTTCCTGCCTTTTCCAATTTAATTTTATTATATTAAATTTTGTTAGCCAAATTCTTTCTTTAGAATCCAAATATTCTTTTTTTGAATCAACACCTTTTCGTTCTGAATATAATATTTATTTTATTAAAAATAAAAATATATGCACTCGTATATTGAATTTTCTTTATTACATAACACTTTAATTTAATTTTAATCATTTTTTTCTATATATGTTTTTGGTTTTTTTAAACTATTATCCCCCGGTTTAAACATTTAATTAAACGAAATGTTTTTTATTCCTTTTTTAATATTTGAATTAAATTTATATTATTTAATTCGATTTAAATATTTTATTCATTGTTTTATTCCGATTTATATTTCCTTTAATTTCTTTTCAACTTATTATCGCCTTTAACTCCTATTTTCCCACTGTACTAGTTCACCTTTAATCCGCTTCATCCAACTGTTGGCTTATATTCTTTTTTTTCGGACGAAATTGTTCCATTCTTCAACTGTTCGCAGCCTTGCCCAAAACCAAATTCACTTTTGCTATATTGGCGCGTGCTGTACACCGATCATCGACCCGTACACTGTTTCGTTATGATAATCGCTACGCCCGTTTTCGCTTTACTTTCGCAAACGATTGACTTGCAGGTGTTCAATTACCGTTTTCTTAAACGGTGCGCCCGTTTCAATCGTTAAATTAATTGTGCCGCGACAATTGCAGGAAGATTTTCGGCTGATCTTTGCTGCTCAACACACGCGCGGTTAAACAGAGTATCGGCGAGTATAAGTGGTTTCCGCGAACTTCACACTTGTTCGTAGTGCGTTTGGGGTTTTATTGCCAAATTGCACTACGCCTCTTTTACTCGCACTACGGAATGACTGTTGCTAGGGAAGCATATAGGGTAGCCCTCTGCACAGGTACCCCTTAATACACAGACTATTCTCGGCGGACAGATAATGTTCACAGACTGGCGCTAGAATCCGTATATACTCACTTTCCACCCGCATTTAGTTCAGGTTTGCGTACCGAACGCGTTCTTACACACATTTGTTCGAATGAACGCATCTGTGTCTATCTGTAAGGTCGCAGTAAACGAGCACACACAGTCTGGGGTTAGATATTTTTCTTTATTTTCTCCACTTTCATTTATTCAGTCTTCTTCCCAGCGTTCGCGTATTTATATAGCTATACTTATGCAAAACGACTGTTCTTAATTAGCTATGGCTATTCCCGAAAAATCCTTAAGCCCCGAGTTACCGACCTCCTCTCGTGAAACATAACCGCACTACTACTACTACTACTACTTTGCTGATCCCGCGCTCGGCCTGAGCGCGCCAGCTCACCTTTTGTGGATCGCGACATTTGGACTGTGGGTCGCGAGTGCGCACCCGACCTCCGCTCTTTTACTCGTTCGGCTCTTATGTCTACTTATACTATTCTTATCTATGTTAATGTAAAAATTCAAATTATAATAAGGAATACTTCGCGGTTTGCCTTATCTTCATTTGCTTGTCTTATGTTTATATCTCTCATTGCTTTTATTGTATCTATATCTCTCATTGCTTGTCATGTATCTATATATCTTTACATTACATATTTGCTTATGTGTTTCTATGTTTAATATAGATGTGGGGGAGGCCTGCACTAGGCCTACCTCACAAAGTACATGCTAATAACAAAAACCACCTCCAATTCCTACGGAGGAGCTGCTCTGCTAATTCACAAATCTATACAAATCAGAGAAATTTACCTTAAAGACGATTTCGACGCAATATGTGCAGAAATCACGTCAAAGCTCAAATTTAGATTAATATCAGCCTACATTGCTCCAAACCAAGCATTTTCGCTTAAAAACCTTAACTCCGAGCTAAAAGCTGCTAATGTACCTACCGTAGTCACAGGCGACTTTAACGGCTGGCACAGAAGCTGGGGCTCAAAAACCAATATCATTATAGGCACAACACTCGAAAAATTCATATCCCAATCCAACTTCACCCTACTAAACAACGGATCACCAACACACCAAAGCACACACATCACACTTACAAATATCGACCTTACCTTTACAAGCCCAACCCTTTATGTTGACAGCACTTGAAATACGGAAGACGATCTCTTTGGCAGTGACCACTTCCACATCATTATAACCCTCTTCAAATCCAACACACCACACGCCAAAACCACAACCTCAAGACCACACTTCATCACCGAAAAAGCCAACTGGAAACTCTTTTCTAAGTCAACAGAAAAAACACAATACAGCGACAAACTAGCACAAATATTAACCAAGAAGCAGCCACCATTCACAAAATAATCGTATCCAGTGCCCACAGATCAATCCCCCAATCTCACCCCACAACACAGGCAAACAAGGTTCCTTGGTGGAACAAAAACCTTCAAAGGTTACCGAAGAAATTATAGATTTTAAAAGAGCAAATACCCTTTTTAGACGCACCCTCTGAGAAGCAAAAAAAAAAAGAAAGCACCCAAAAATTCACCTAGCTAATAGCCCCTGAAACCCCCTCCAAAACAATCTGGCACAACATAAAGCGCCCCTGTGGACTCAACCCAATTAAAAATACTCACAGCATCCTTACCAACAGTCAAAACCACACATACAGCCCTAGAAAAAAAAGCAATAGAAATAGAAAATGAAATAACCTAAATTGAATTTTCAGCACCACTTAACTCTCTAAAAGGAAACACCCCAGGACTGGACAGAGTAAACTACACAATGATAAAACAAGTAAGAAGGCTCTAGTCGGCTGAGCCCGACTAGAAGATACCCTGAACCCAGTTGCAATAAATATGTAAAATAAATTTATAAATGACTTTGGTATACTGACTTAACTTCAATCGATAAAATTAGATATCTTCGGTGTTTCTTAACCGATTTAGACGAAAAAAATTCAGAAAAGTTCTATTAATACCCATTTTTTCAACCCTCATTTTTAGTTTTGCCAAATTCGATATTTTATTGTTATCGATATTATGTGTATATCGGAAACCAGAATAGTTATCGATAATTTGAAGCAAACTTGTTCTGCTTATGGTATAGGAGAACTTAAATACAAAATCAAAAGTCTCTAGCTCTTGTAGTCTCTGAGATCCACGCGTTCATACAGATGGACAGACGGAAGGACTGACGGACATGGCTATATCGTCTCGGCTGTTGATGCTGATCAAGAATATATACACTTAATGGGGTCGGAGATGCTTCCTTCTGCCTGTTACATACGTTTGCACAAAACCATTATACCCTGATTTACCCATTTTATGGGTTAAGGGTATAATTAATGGAAATGAAAAGACATAATATATGTGAAGATTTTAATTTTTTAAATAATATTCAATGTAGTGATGAAGTATGTGAAGTATGCATTAATGGAAAGCAAACTAGACTACCATTTACAAAATTCAAGAATATAGAATATATAAAAAGAGCCTTTTTCATCATACATTTTGATGTTTGTGGTCCAATAGATGGTAAAAATTATTATGTTTTTTTGTTAATGGATTCACACATTATTCGTCACTTATTTAATAACACATAAATCTGATTTGTTTACCTTTTTCAAAGATTTTGTTGCGAAATGTTAAAAGCATTTCAACCTTAAAGTCGTTAATTTGTACATTGACAATGGCAGAGAATATCTGTCAAATGAAATGCGCAGTTATTGTTTTCAGAAGGGAATTTGTTTTCATTTAACAGTTCCACATACGTTAAAGCTAAACGGTGTATCTGAACGTATGATTAGGACAATAACAGAAAAGACGCGGGCTATGATAAATGGAGCTAAATTACAAAAACGTTTTTTGGGGGAAGCTGTATTAAGAGCTACTCATCTGATAAATAGAAGTCCAACTTAAGTAAAAAGAAAACTCCATTTGAAATGTTAAAATATTTAAAAATGTTAGGTTCTACAAAACAAGGAAAATAAAATTTGATGAGGAGTCAATTAAAGGAATTCTTGTTGGCTATGAGCCAAATGGTTTCAAGTTATGGGCTTTTGAAGACAAGAAATTTGTTGTTGCCAGAGACGTAGCTGTAGACTAAGTTAACACGGAAACTTCTAGGCCCCAATCTTTCGTAGTGGAACACCCCAATAATGAACCAATTATCCAAAACGAAAGTATGGATTATATCCTGATTACGGATAGTTTTGATTCTCAGAATGAAAGCATGGGAAATTTTCACTGTGAGAGTATGACCAAGAATGAAAATAATGAAATTATTTAATGTAATGTCCGGAATGAAAGTACGGATGGTCAAAATGTCCCGAATGAAAGTACGGATGGTCAAAATGTCCCGAATAAAAGTACGGATGGTCAAGGAATCCCGAATGAGAGTACAGATGGTAAAAGATTCCCGAATGAGAGTAAATCCAGATTTCTGCAGTTAAAAATTGAAAATTTTGAAATTCGAAAAGTAAAATATTAAGAATTAAGCCCCCAGTACCGTATAAACTTTTAAACAATTGTCTTTTATATTCACAAACCATTTTTAGTGATACTCCTAACACATTTAATGATATTAAATATAGAGATAATAGGTTAAAATGGGAACAAGCTATTAAAGAAAAGTTAGACGCTCATTATTCAAAAACACTTGGAACCTTTTTGAAAGACCTGAAAGTAAAAATATTGTTGACTGTAGGTGGGTTTTCACAATAAAGCATGATGGAATGGGTAACCCTATTAAATATAAAGCTAGACGTGGTTTCACGCAACAATATTTGATTGATTACGATGAAACTTTTGCGCCTTTAGCAAGGATTACTAGTTTTCGATTTATTATATCCTTATCAAATCAATTTAATTTAAAGATACATCATATGGATGTGAAGACGGCATTTTTAAACGAACAATTAAAGGAGGAAATTTATATGACACTTCCTGGCCTGTAATCATGATAACAAAGTCTGCAAACTTAACAAATCATTTTATGGTCTTAAATAAGCAGCTAGATGCTGGTATGAGATGTTTGACAAAATATTAAAAACTGTTGGATTTGTTAGTTATCCTGTATTATTAACTTTTTTGTATTAACTTTTTTGATAAAGGAGATGTTAAGAAGAATATATATTTGCTATTGTATGTAGATGATCTGGTTATTGCAACGGAAAATTTAGAAACAATGTCTAAATTTAAGAACTATATAATGGGTCAATTTCGTGTGACTGTTATGGGAGAAATCAAACATTTTATAGGTATGTAAATAAGTAGATCTGAAAGCAAACTGGAACTTAATCAGTCAGCTTACATAAATAATGTTTTAAAGAAGTTTGGTATGGATGAATGCAACCCAGTTGCCACTCCACTTTCAAGTAAACTTAACTATGAAGCTTTAAATTCAGATCAAGTATATAATGCACCATGTCGAAGTGCAATTGGTTGTTTAATGTATATTATGCTATGTACTCGACCTGATCTAAGTATAACCTTTGGTATTCTAAGTAGATACACAAATATAATGAAGAGTTGTGAAAATGCCTAAAAAGAGTCTTAAGATATTTAAAAGGTACAGTCAATTTAAAGTTAACTTTTGTAAAAGGCATTGATCATACACATATTTTTACTGGGTTCGTTGATTCTGATTGGGCTGGAAATGGGAACGACAGAAAGAGTACTACTGGTTACCTATTTAAAATGTTTGATACATATTTAATTTGCTGGAATACAAGAAAGCAGAATTCAGTTGCAGCTTCATCTACTAAAGCAGCGTATACGGCATTGTTCAAGGCCACAAGAGAAGCTATGTGGCTCAAGTCCTTAGAAACAAGTATTAAGTTAGAAATAGTTGAACCTATAAAAATTTTTGAAGACAACAAAGGTTCTATAAGTATTGCTAATAATCCCACATGCCATAAGAGAACAAAGCATATTGATATAAAATATAATTTTTCAAGAGAACAGAACTTCCATATAACAAAATGTTCCTTACATCGAGCTCGTACGCTCATGCGTTTTCTATTTTCTGTATTATGTTCAGAATGCGAAAACAAAACAATAACACATTTTTTCATTTACCGTTTTGTTTTCGTGTTATGTTTTGCTTATTCTCTGATCTTCGCTTTACAGTTTTTTCTGAACATTTTTTATTGATCAATGCACATCGAAGATGTAGATGTAGACAAAGATGTTGTTGTTGGGATAACTCTGTTATTTTTTATAGGCACCAAAGCAAAGAATGACGGTACACATTGTAGAAAAGTGAAAATTGGCGCAATGCTTTAGTCTTCAGATTAGTCCTTCAGATTCGTTACATAGACGTGAGACTGTATTTTAAAATAAATAACGTATGTATGTAATTTTGAATAATTTTATGTTGGTCTGGTTGGGTTTTTCTGGGCTTTCCCCAATCCTTTTCAATGAATATGGACCACAATATGTAACTCCCAGAATGCTTGTTGTGACATATCATTATAATATTATTATTAAAGTTAAATATATTTTATTTAAAATTGTGTTTCCATGTTTTCTTTGAGGTGTATTGGATATATGCAAAGGAATCATAGAAAAATAACAAATAGTTTAATCGATGATTTATTTTGTTAGTAATCGATGTTTTGAATACATTTCTAGAAAACTATTGCATGATTTTTAATTTATCTTTGTCACTCGTTTTATGAATACACACAACCGCAGCATATTGAAAGAAGTATCAATTAATAAATATAAAAGCTAAATACATACATATGTAGTTGTGTTTTTATTATTATTGGAGCTGGCATTCTTAAAAATTTTTTAGTGGCTGTTCACTCTATATAAGTTGTTTCTACATCCCACCCCTTTCTGATAATAACATCTACTCAACCCATCTGAGTGCCCTGCAACTTGTTTCGTCATTGTTGACAGATACGGATAATCTGATGGTGGTTGGTGATTTTGATCAGCTACAAGTTGTATGGCCTGTGAATGGCACATCCACGGCGGTATTACCAGTCACTTCTGATGATTTTAGGGATGGCCTACTGGTGTTAGGCCCATCGCAAGTTAACAGGGTGCATAACTGTAGTGGTAGAATGTTGGACTTGATACTTGTTTCGGACTCAGATTGCAGTAATGCTAGTAGAATGCCCCCTCTAGTGCATCCGGAAGATACCTACCATCCAACCTTAGAACTATCCATCGAAATTCTTATTCCTAGTTCAGTATCTTATAATACTTGTAAAACCCGTTGCTTTCGTAAAACTAACTTTACTTAATTAAATTATCTTCTATAACATACTAATAATATAGAAACTGCCATTGCAATATTTTATTGGACCTTAAATTCGCTTTTGGATAATTCCCCCTCACTTCCCCATCACTTATTCTTAAAGTGGTAATAAACCACCTTGTTTAACGAGAAATCGAAAAATGCATAGAAAGTTTCATAAAAAAATTAAAAAAAAAAATCCGGAACTAATTTAGATTTATCTTCGTATTTTGTAGCAAAATCTAGTTTTCTTTCGGTTAGTAATTATCTTAATTGTTTTAGACTAAACTTGTCACGTGACCCTGAACAGTTTTATAAATTTGTTAACTCTAAACGTAAGTCTTCTTGCTTGCAATCCTCAGTATGCCTAGATGATACAAAAGCAAGTTCTGATCAGATAGTAGCCAATCTATTTGCTGAGTATTTTCAATCAGTATTTTCAACTAATTTACATAGTTGCAGTAATTCCTATCCTTTTCAAGTTCAAGCGTCAAATTGCATATATATCCCAGTTATAACTGAGTGTACGCTTCTAAGTGACCTTAACTCTATCAAACAAGGCTATCTGCCTGGTTCTGATGGAGTGCCAGGTTGTATTCTTAGATACTGCGCGGATTCTCTTTGTGCGCCATTAAATAATTATTTAACTTGTCTGTTGACTCAACTTTGTTTCTGATATAAGGAAGGAATCTTTCATCATTCTACTCCATAAAAATTCTGCTAAGTCTAACGTTAAAAATTATAGGGGTATGTCCATTCTTCTGCCTGCCATACCAAAAGTGTTTGAAAAAATTATATGTTCTCAACTGCAACACACATGTAGTTCAATTATATCGCCTTATCTACACGGTTTTGTTAGGCGTAGATCGACTACCACTAACCATCTTGAATTCACTTCACTTGTTATCAAAGAGTTTAAGGAAAAAATGCAAACTGACGTTGTTTACACCGATTTTAGTAAGGCATTTGACTCTGTTAGTCATTCTCTGTTGCTTCATAAATTAAATATTATTGGATTTCCATCAAAACTATGATTGTGGCTTTCGGAGTACTTGTGTGGGGGAATACAAAAATTGATTTTAAATCATCTGTATCTAAACCTATTTTAGTTACCTATGGTGTTACCCCGAGTCATCTTGCACCTTTGCTATTTAATCTGTTTGTAAACGACCTTCCATATGTTATTACTTACTCCTATGTATACATGTTTGCTGATGATGTGAAGATATGTTTCACATATAATGACGCTTCCCTGTGTAATTTACTACAGTCGGATTTGGGTGCATTGTCAGCCTGGTGTCGTTTTAACTTACTCAATTTAAATTGTTCTAAATGTAAAGTCATGTCTTTTTGTAGAAGTACCCCTCATACTGCTCACTACTTGCTTGAAATTAAAGATTGGGGCATTATTCTTGTCCTAAATTAAAGTTTGACATTCATATTTTGTCAATGGTCAATAAGGCCTTTAATGTCCTTTGCTTCATCAAGCGGTGGTCGAAAGAGTTTAATGATCCCTACATCACTAAAACGCTTTATACATCCCTAATTCGTCCCATCCTGGACTATGAATCTTGTGTGTGGTCCCCACAATACTCGATTCACCAGGGTAGAATTGAATCTGTGCAGAAGAAATTTCTTCTATTTGCCCTTAGAAGTTTTAATTGGGTTTCTGGAGTTGACTTACCCCCGTATTCAAGTAGACTCCTTTTAATAAATCTTCCCTCCCTGTTAAACCGTAGAACTATGCATGGAGTATAATTTATTACTAACCTACTTAATGGTGAAATCGACTCATCAGTTCTTTTAAGTTGAATTAAATTAACTGTTCCGATTAGAGCTACTCGTAACTTTTTACCCCTAAGCCTTGATCGTTGCTCGAGCAACTATTTAATTCATGAACCATTTCGTTTTATATGTTCTGACTACAACAAACTTTATTCTCTTGTCTCCTTGGAGGCCTCAATTCCTGTACTAAAACGATCAATCCTTTTTTCTTTATCTAATCGTAACCACTAACTACTAATCTAACGCTGGTCTGATTAGGGTTTTCTGGGTTTTCCCCAATCCACGCAACAAATGTTGGACCACTAATTTTATTGTTTAATTTCCTAGTGCTTTAACGTTAACTTTATACATTTTTTCCCTACATTTTTCTTTCGGATTTATATATTATTTTATTTAAATTGATTTTAATATAAGTTTTTAATTTTATTTAAATTTAAATTAATTTGGATTATATGTCAGCTGATTTTAGTTGACAATAAAAAATAAATAAATAAAAAAAAATAAGCATGGAAGGTATGAAGTGGAGAAAATGTCGCAAACGGAAGTGACTTTTAAAACACAAACAGTTGAAGAATTTATGAAACCATGGGTAGATCAATTCGGGGCGAATGATCTGTCAGGACAGCCGAATGTGGGATTCAAATATTCACGACATACATGAAGTGGTAATCGATATTTTTTCGGTTACGTATGTGAACTCAAGAAGTCGCTATACTCATCGGCTTGGCATCCGACGCTGTTATTAAGAACACTTGTTTTACTTTAAGTTGTCTTGCAGCCAATTAAATCCCATAATGATATAAAAAATACAATCATCAATGAAGAATTTAAAAATAAATAAACCAAATGTATTCAATGTTGAAGTTGTTGATTGTCCTTGTTGTATCTTATTTTAGAAAAAAATCTAACCGAAGTGCTCGTCAAACTGAAATGATTTTTGTTTTCGACCAAGTTCTTTAAGAGGGACGACCACGACTGTCAAAATAAAACAAGTTTCCTTGCGCATGCAGTTTCAGCTAAAAAGGCAAATATGAGCGATACTGCTTTCATACTTCAAGTGCACCAAGTGAGATTACAGAAGTTGTCATTCTCGGACCGATTACCACTTACTCCAAGTAAAGCTCTTGTACTTTTGATTGACAACTCTTTAACAAAGTCAAATTACAAAGTTACAAGCGTCATTCTAATTAAGTTAACGGATGGGTTTGGGACCCTTTTATGGTTAAATCAGACCCCAAACCAGTCAGTTTTTGCTGCCGTTAAAGCTCGAATTCGCTAAAGAAAGCAATGATTTTATTCTTGCAGAAAAGGCCGATCTGAAATCGCGAAAACAAAACTTAAGAAATTATAATTACAATTTTTGAAGTGACTAGGGTAGTGAACATGAAGACAGTAACCTAATTTCCATGGATTTGGAAGTAGGAAAGAAGATAAATATACATAAGCACTATTTTTAATTTAATAACTAAAATAAAATGTTATATAAATAGATAAATATATAACACATTTTTCAAAAGAATAATACAAAATTCTAAATTAGTCTAACTTAAATGCATGCCCAATTTCAAGTCTTTAGCTAAACATTCGGATGTTATATACATAGATAAATATAAAGCAAATTGTTTTCATAGCCGGATAAGGAGGGAGAGGTGAAGGCGTGGTGTACATCCAAACAAAACAAGTGGAAACGTTGCAGTCGGACGCAACCGACTGTGGTATACTCGTTACCAGTTTTAAAACCGGTAAAAAGAGGCCTGATTGCAAAGGGGTACGGATGCGGCAGGGGTATACGCTGCCTTACAGATTATCCGATGCAGATGGGGAAACCACCAGCTATCTTCCTTCCAAATTTTGTGACTCTAGCTCAAAGTTTGTGAAAGGTGAGGATAGGGGGGCGTGAGCGGTATAGGTGGGTGTGGCATCCAACTTTTTGGTGAAGATCGTTGTGGAATATCGATTGCTATCTTCCTTCCAAATTTGGTGACTCTAGCTCAAAGTTTGTAAAAGGTTGGGAATGGGTGGCTAGGGGGCAGTATAGGTTGGCGTGGTATCCAAATTTTTGCTGCAGATCCATTTGAGATGTCAATTGCTTTCTTCCTTCCAAATTTGGTGACTCTAGCTCAAAGTTTGTAAAAGATTGGCAAAGGGGAGGCTGGGGCGGTATGGGTGGAATTGCATCCAAATTTTTTATGCAGATCTTTGTGGAATGTCAATTGCTTTCTTCCTTCCAAATTTGGTGACTCTAGCTCAAAGTTTGTAAAAGATTGGCATAGGAGTGCTGGGGGCAGTATAGATGAGCGTGCTATCCAAATTTTTGCTGCAGATCCATGTGCGATGTCAAATTCTATCTTCTTTCCAAATTTGGTGACTCTAGCTCAAAGTTTGTAAAAGGTGTGAAAAGGGGGGCTGGGCCAGAGTGGGTGGGTGTGGCATCCAAATTTTTGATGGAGGTCTTTGTGGAATGTCATCTGCTATCTTCATACCAAATTTGGTGACTCTAGCTCAAAGTTTGTAAAAGTGTGGAAAGGATTGACACTTGGATAGATGAAACCTGCAATAATTTCATCAACACTGTCGTCATCATTTAACTCAATTATAGTGAGATTTTCATTGTTATTTAAACTTATGTCATGTCAGTCAGCTGCTCTAACTTATACCTCTGTTGTGCGATAGTAGCTCTTCAACTTTTGACACTTAAAGTTTTCAGGGTTGTATTTTTCGTGTTTTGTTCTGCAAAGCACTACCCTACACTTTCAACTATTAATCAGACCTATTTTAATTCAGTGCTGTTATTTCCCGATAGTTTATATACAGGGGTGCCACAGAAAACGTCAGTGAAATTTGATTTCGCTGGAAGCACAAGCACAAGGTGCCACAGAACTCCGAGTGATTTCATTTACTTAGTGTGTGCTTACAGCTAATCGGACTTGGCTGATAAGGGTTGACACAATGCCAAGTGTTTGTTTAGCACCTTTTGTAGTCTAAACATATCAGAATAAGGGGCTTTCAACTGGTTTCATATTTTATTAACAATTTTTAATGCTTTTGTACAGAAGTTGATTGTTTTTATCTAATAAACATACTAGAAAACATTTAAATTTTGGCGGGAAAACAATTAAAAGATATTCGGCAACTCTAGAAGCTATCTGCCAACTGTCTGGCAACAATTTCCGCCTGACAGCAATTAGCTGTTCATAAAACATCCCCCAATTGTTTTAAACAGAAGTTGTTTTTAATGGAATATGCCGTTAGCGAGATTATTGGCCATAAAAGAGCTCCGGCGGCAGAAAATTAGGAAATAAACCATGCAGCGAAGGCTTCACAGATGGGCATCTGATTCGCTTTCGCAATCTGACGATGCGTATGTGGTTTTTCTGCCTTTCTTCATTATCTTAAGCTAATTAATTTAATTTCAATAGTTTCCGGTATAATTATCATGTTGACCAGAGGACCTTCCAAAAGATCCTCAATATAATCGAGGTAGATATCCCATCCTCTTTGATTTCACCAATCCTGCAATTGGCGACTGCATTGCGTTTTCTAGGAGTTGGGTCGTTTCAACGAGCGATAGGGAAGGACACGGATTTGTCAATGTCGAGGCAATCTGTTGGAAAAACCCATTGGACTATACTTCCATTGCTGGAAAAAAAAACTTTGCCCGCGAGTTATTCAATTGAATAAATCGGAGGAAATGCTAACGAAATGCAAACAGCATTTCTACTAAAAGTACAGCATTCCTGGAGTAGTTGGCTGCATCGATGGTACCCACTTCAAGATAATGAAGCCCAGCAGTGCCGAACAGGTTTATTTTAATAGAAAGGGGTATTTTAGCATAAATGCAATGGTAGTAAGTCCGATTTTTTTTTATTTGTTTACTTGTAAATGTGTAGAGGTGAGTTGTTAACTCGATTGTCTGTTTTGTTATGTTTGTGTTGTGGAACTTGTTTATGTTATACTTTTGTTATCCTAAACGCTTAATTAACCATTAAATATTGGTTTCCATAGATATGTGATTACGATCTTAAAGTCCTTTATGTGGATGCTCCGAAAACTGGAGCAACTCATGACTCCTGTCAGCCAGGTCTTTTTTCAGTAGCAGTATGAAAGTGGTTCACGTGGCAATTGGCTCCTTGGGGACTCGGGTTATCTCTTGGAGCACTTTATGTTAAAGCCCTACAGATATCCAGCACAAGGCTCGAACCAACACACTATCTACCTTCGCAATGCTTCTGCAAGAAATGTAATCGAGAGAACTTTTGGAGTAATTAAAATCCGATTCCGATTACTCTAAGAGATCTTTTTGTATAGCCCCTTAAGGGTCTCATGCATTATAAATGTTTGCTGTGCTCTTCACAATTTATGCCGCGAGCAAGAAGATGAGGATTTTCGTATTGCTGAAGTTCTTGAACCACGCGCAGAATTTAATTCTTTATCAAATTTGAATCTGCCGGAAACAACTTCTCAAATTCGAGACGATATAGCCGCGTCTTTAGGAAGAATTTAAAGTGTTTTTCATGAAATATTTGTTTTTGTTTGATAAATATGCTTTGTTTTGTTAAGTTTTTCAATTTTATTGCAATTTTGATTCAATGGATGCGACTAATTTTTCTAATAGCAAAATGGTTTTCTTCTGCTCCTCTAACATATCACGAGACGTTTTTTTTTATCTCTGCCACCTCGTTGTTAATGTTTCAGATGCACCAAGTTTTCGTCGGCCACCATTGCAGCCAGTCGGTTCTCGGCAGGAACTTTTACATTGCTGCTACTTGCAGCGTCCGTCTTCTACCTTTTAGGGGAAGGTTCTAAAAGTGGAATTCAAAGTAATTGTATTTTTTTTAAATAATTTTACATACGTACCATCGTATTTTTCTTCATTAGCATCTTCCGGTGTGGGCTGCAGGATGCCAAAGGTTAGGGCGCCGTATACTCCAACAACCGCCTCATACGTGTGGCAAAGGTTGGCAATTTCGGCCCGCCGCCTGTGGCCCTGGTCTCCTTCCTGTTGTGTGTAATTTTTTTAATACACGTTTTCCAGTCTTTCCAAACCTGAAATAAACAATGGCCATAATTGTTGCCTGCAATTTACTATCAACAAGATAAGCTACTTTGCGCCACTCCTCCGAAGTTTCAATTGGAGGACCAAGCGTGTTCAACTGAAGCGTTAAGTCCTCCCAAGATGCCGCAACAGCCACCCTGTCCCCTTTCGTAAAATTGTTGGCAATGTCTGGGTGCTTCTTAATAAATGGCTTAGAAATTGCTTCGTCTTGGCGAGTGTTTCGATGTTTTCCCCTTAAAATAATGACATTGCAAAAAAATTATGAAAAAACAAGTAAGAAGGCTCTAGTCGGGAGAGCCCGACTAGAAGATACCCTGAACCCAGTTGCAATAAATATATTTAATTTATATAAGACTTTGGTATACTGGCTTAGCTTCCATCGATTAAGTTCAATATCTCCGGTGTTTCTCAACCGATTTGGACGAAATTTTCAGAAAAGTTCTATCATTATCCATTGCTTCAACCCTCATTTTTAGATTTTCCAAATTCGATATTTTATTGTTATCGATATCATGTGTATATCGGAAACCAGAATAGTTATTGATAATTTGAAGCAAACTTTTTCTGCTCATGGTATAGGAGAACTTAAATACAAAATCAGAAGTCTCTAGCTCTTGTAGTCTCTGAGATCCACGCGTTCATACAGACGGACAGACGGTCAGACGGACACGGACAGACGGACATGGCTATATCGTCTCGGCTGTTGATGCTGATCAAGAATATATATACTTTATAGGGTCGGAGATGCTTCCTTCTGCCTGTTACATACTTTTGCACAAAACCATTATACCCTTATTTACCCATTTTATGGGTTAAGGGTATAAAAAACAAATCAAATTTACTTACATGTTGAGCGCGTTTTCTTCATCTTTCTTTGTTTGTTTTGGCTCTGCCATTTTCCAGATGATGCCGCTTTTAAGGCGTTGCCACCCAGCACAATTATGGCTGCCCACAAATGTTTTCACAAATTGCACAACAAGTAAAACAATTTTGAAGTCAAGTTTGTGTTTACTTCAAAGAGTTATTTTTTAATGCTTAATTAAAAGAAAACAGGAGTGGTTCCACTTATATTTTTATTAAACACATAACTCCGAATTTATGCTTGAGAAATGTGGCATTACTGCATTGACTGCAAAAAATTAGCTTCAGACTTGGTGGCAGCATTAGATTCCAGGCTTTTAACGGACGAATTCAATTCGTTGGAAATGTCAAAGCGTTTTAGTCTGTGGCACCGTGAAATAGATAAGACATGAAATTCGGACGAATTTGCGTACTAAACGCGTTCGTATACACATTTGTGCGAATTCGCGCACTCATATATATGTATATCTGTAAGGCAACAGTGAACGAACACACACAGTCTGGGGTTAGATATCTTTCTTTATTTCTTCACTTTCATTTATTCAGTCTTCTTCCCAGCGTTTACGTATTAATATAGCTAAACTTACATATACAAATCGACTGCTCTTAATTAGCTATGTCTATTTCCGAAAATTCCTTAAACCCCGAGTAACCGACCTCCTCTCGTGGGACACAACCGCACTACTACTACTACTACTTTGCCGATCCCGCGCTCGGCCTGAGCGCGCCAGCTCACCTTTTGTGGATCGCGACATTTAAACTGTGGGTCGCGAGCGCGCACCCGACCTCCGCTTTTTTACTCGTTCGGCTCTTATGTCTACTTATACTATTCTAATCTATGTTAATGTAAAAATGCAAATTATAATTAGGAATACTTCGCGGCTTGTCTTATCTTCATTTGCTTGTCTTACATTTATATATCTTATTTCTTGTCTTATATCTATATGTCTTTACATTACATATGCGTTTTTATGTTAAAATACATGTACTTCATTTGTGTTTATTATAAATGTGGGGGAGGCCTGCGCTGGGCCTACCTTACCTACCCACCCCCCTTTCTTCGTGATGGTGACTTCACCGTCGCGGTGCTGAGTCACCACAAACTGGTCCGCCCCCGCCATCACCTTGAAACGGCTACGGAGTCCTTTGAGCCCCTTCCGCTCCAGCTCTGCCGCAATGATTGTTATGGCCACCGGCGTCAAAATCGTGTTGCTGCGGTGAACTGTTCACGACGTTGGTATGGATGCCCACGCTATTGTTCTCAGTGTTCTCAACCAGTTTTCCTCTTGATCCAGCGCTTTCGCCTTCTCGCGTTGAAAACGTTTAACGAGGTTACCCAATTTTGGTAACGACTCGCTTTTGTCCTTTCCCTCACATGGTTCTGGTTCGACAGCCGCGCCTTCCTCCTCTGGGATTGGGGCATCCTCCACATGAGGTGTCCCCAGGACATTCCCTCGTTGCTCCCGCGCAGTCTCCACGTTGCCTCCGTCTATCTCTCTCGGTGCTCCAGTAGTCTGGAAAATAAGATTCGCCTTACCGCACTGTATGGTCGTGCCCATCTTACACAGAATTTCCATTCCTAGAATGAGACTATCTAGCATGGATGGCATGACGAGCATGTCTACATCTATTTCCTTGCCGGCTAGATCCACCTTCGTTCGCCACAGCCTTTCTACGGCCACTTCCGAACCGTCTGCTAATTGCATTTTTGCGTCTACTGCCAACACTTTCCCTCCAACTGCAAACTTTCTGAAAAACTCCTTGCTAATGAAGCTCCTTGTGGCCCCAGTGTCAACCGTTGCCTTCGCTGTTTGATCCCCGACCATCACTATGGCGACAAAGCGACCCTTTTCCACTTTCAACGGGTACTCTAACTCCTGAACTGATTCACACCGACGCCAATCCGATACTGCTCCAGATGAAGCTACTGCTCTTTCCCCGATCCTTTTGTACAGCATGCTATGCTGCTTTTACCCTGAGTGCCACTTTGCCTGACATGACGCAACTCGCGGATTCGGACCATTTTTGACAAAATGTCCGCCCTGCGAACAATTGATGCAATGTGACTAGGTACTCGTAAATTCTTCTCAAATCCTGATCGGGTCTGTACCCGGCATGACGCATGAGTCTCTTCAAGTCGATTATGTATTCTTTATACTCTTCACCAACACGATGCCGGCGGGCCCTTATTTCGTCTCCTTAACTGTCGGAATATTGTGGGAGTAAGAAAAATTCAAAGAAATCTTTCTAGAAGTCCACCCACGTCGCATCCCTTAGACTGCTCGTCATGAACCAACAAGCAGTCTTGTCGGCCAACGCCTCAGTCATCGCCCTGGGTATGCGGTCTAAATCCAGCTCATACGTCATCGTTTTCTCCTCGATCGTATCTATAAACGACATCGGATCGGTATAACCATCAAATCTGGTCCCCCACTTTCTCACCTGTTCAGATATGACCATGTAGTGCCTACCGTTGTCACCTCCCCCGCAGCCGGCGCCCATATCTGATTTGTTACCCCATCGTACGTCCACACCTGGGTTACCACGGTTCTCCGGGGATATTTAATTGGGATCGCTTATTGTTGTTTTTTATCGACAAAAAGACTTATAATTAATCTTCAATCAAAATACTTCTTTTAACAATCCAATACCGAATCGGATATCGATATTTGCTTTTGAAATCAATTTCTACCATAATTTTCCTCAAATCTCTATCAAATCCCTTTTTAATTTTTTTTTTGTACATAAATATACGAAAGCAAACTCCCTTCTTGAGATGTTCCCTTAAACGATTTTTTTTTAAATTATTGTTTCAATTCTAATTACATTTCTTCAACTTTTATTTTCTTTTGTATATATATAAACAAGAATAACCTTCAACTTTAAAACTTAATTTCCGTCTTACTATATTTTGATTGAATTGAATTTTCTATTTTACCAAAATTTTTTTTTGATTATTATTCAAATCGTTACTAGATTTTTACTCAAATTTCCATTACAAAATTTTTCCTGCCTTTTGCAATTTAATTTTATTATATTAAATTTTGTTAGCCAAATTCTTTCTTTAGAATCCAAATATTCTTTTTTTTAATTAACACCTTTTCGTTCTGAATATAATTTTTATTTTACTAAAAAAAAAAAAAATTTCACTCATATATTGAATTTTCTTTATTACATAACACTTTAATTTAATTTTAACCCTTTTTCTCTTTATTCTTTTGCTATAAATGTTATTTTATTCCGATTTTAAATATTTGAATTAAATTTTTATTATTTTAATTTCGGTTTAAATATTATGATTAAATTGTTTTTATTCCGATATTATTATTTTCGTTTAATTTCTTTTCAAGTTAATCATCGCTTTTAACTCGTACTTGTCCCACTCTACTATGTTCCCGGACCACGATGAGAAAACACGTCTGCATTCGACGACAGTTGCGAAATTTGGTATGAAGATAGCAATTGACATTTCACACAGATCTGCATCAAATCTTTTGATGCAACGCCCAGCCATACTGCCTCCCTTTCCCCACTTTTTACAAACTTCGAGCTAGAGTCACCAAATTTGGTATGAAGACAGCAATTGACATTTCACAAAAATCAGCAGTAAAAATTTGGATGCCACACCCACCCATACCACCCCCAGCCCCCTTTCCCCACTTTTTACAATTTTCGAGCTTGTTTCACCAAATTTGGTATGAAGATAGCAATTGACATTCCACGCAGATCTGCATAAAAACTTTGGATGCCACAACCACCCATACCGCCCCCAGCCCCCCTTTCCCCACTTTTTACAAACTTCGAGCTAGAGTCACCAAATTTGGTATGAAGATAGCAATTGACATTCCACAAAGATCTGCATCAAAAATTTGGATGCCACGCCCAGCCATACTGCCCCCACCCCCCCCTTTCCCCACTTTTTACAAACTTCGAGCTAGAGTCACCAAATTGGGTATGAAGACAGCAATTGACATTTCACAAAGATCTGCAGTAATAATTTGGATGCCACACCCACCCATACCGCCCCAGCCCCTCTCTCCACACCTTTTACAAACTTCGAGCTAGAGTCACCAAATTTGGTATGAAGATAGCAATTGACATTTCGCAAAGATCTGCAATAAAATTTTAGATGCCACACTCACCCATACCGCCCCCAGCCCCCCTTTCCACAGCTCTTACAAAATTTGAGCTAGAGTCACCAAATTTGGAAGGAAGATAGTTGGTGGCATCCCCATCTGCATCGGATAATCTTTAAGGCAGCGTACCACTCCATCTTGACTTGAAACTTTGCAATTCTCTTTATCTATGGGATAGTAAATTAAAGTGTCAAAATTGGGGTTCTACGATAACTGGGGGCTGGTAAATCGATAAATTCGATAACTCAAAACCGATAAATCCACATATTTCGCACATCCTTACAGCTAGAACTACCAAATTTTTTTTTTTTTTTTTTAAATTGCTGGTCTTATTTATTGAATCTTTTCTAGTGAATTAGAAAACTAGCAATAAGTATACAAATCTTATAAATAAATCTTAGCTAACAGTTCATTTTTGTTTTTGACTGTATTCTGAGTGCGCGTCCCTAAAAATCATCGCTGGGTTGGTAAGTCGTTACGACGAAGACGGGATCGGCTGCGCAGCCTTGTGAGACCTCTCGCGAGATGATTTGTGTGCGATGAGAGCTTGATAAGATATTTTACTTTTTGTTCCTCTATTTCCTCCTTGACTGTTGAGATGTTTAAGTCTTTATGAATGTTTTCGTTTCGAACATACCACGGTGCCCCGGTAATGGTTCTCAATATTTTTGACTGGGCTCTCTGGACAATGTCAATGCTGCTGTTGCTAGCGTTCCCCCATAACTGGGAACCATAGGTCCAGATTGGTTTTAGAACAGAGTTGTAAAGCAGGACCTTGTAGTTCAAACTAATGGAAGAGCGAGCATTGATGAGCCAGTGGAGGCTATTGGCTTTCAGTTTGAGATGTGTTCTTTTAGCTTCAATGTGTCGCCGCCATGTTAGTCTTCGGTCTAAGTGTACGCCCAGATACGTTACATCGTTTGTTTTTGGAAGTGTGGTGTTGTTTAACGTGAGCGGTGGACAATCTTGCCTGTTAAGGGTGAAAGTTACTTGCTTACATTTTGTTCGTTTACCTTAATTCGCCAATCTGATAACCATTTTTCCACGTTGACCAGATGAAGGGCTAGTTGCGCTGTTGCTTGTATTGGGCATCTGGAGCGGCTGAGAATAGCTGTATCATCAGCAAAGGTAGATGTTGTCAATCGGCTGCTTATTGGGATGTCTGCTGTGAAAAGCACGTACAGTGTTGGTCCCAGTACGCTGCCCTGTGGAACACCAGCTTCGATACTGTGTTCGTCAGACATTGCAGTGTTACACCTTACTGCGAACTTCCTGTCGTATAGGTACGACTTAAGCAGCTTATGTGTGTTGTTTGGGAGCATTGCTTTGATCTTATGCTTTAGACCTTCCAACCAAACTTTGTCGAATGCCTGAGAAGCATCCAGAAATATTGCAGTGCAGTATTCTCTATTTTCGAACGCGCTTCGTATCTCTGATGTTATTCTGTTAACCTGCTCAATTGTTCCATGCTTTTCACGAAAGCCAAATTGGTGTGACGGGATTATGTTATGAAGATTCAGGAATGGATTTATCCGGGACAGCAAACATTTTTCAAAAAGTTTTGATAGACACGGTAATAAGCTTATAGGTCTATACGACGTGGGAACTGTGTGATCTTTTCCAGGCTTTGGTATCATAATGATAATTGACTTTTTCCATCTGTCTGGATAGTGGCCAAGTTTGGTGATAGCATTGAAGAGCTGGGCAATTATGCAGATTGCACAGTAAGGAAGCTCAATAATCATCTTTGGGGTTATTTGGTCACCTCCTGGAGATTTTTTTGGGTTCAGTTGCTCTTTAATGATTCTAACGATTTCATTCGGGCGAAACTTGATTGGATCATCTTGAAGCTGAGAGCCGTTTGAAGAAGTCGGTAGTGCAAACGTATTTGTTGCAGCGTTAGGTTGGAACACTTTTTGGAGATGAGTAGCAAATGTGTTAGCTCTTTCTTCATCGCTGCGAGCCCAGCCGCCTGCGAAGTTTCTTATAGGCATTACTGTTTCTGTTGGTGAGCTTAGAGTTGGGTGAGCTCTCCACAATGAGTTTTTCGTACTGGTGGTTGATAATTGCTCGATGTAACGGCGTTGAGCGCGCTCGTCCTCGATTTTTAACGCTTTGGTGAGTTTACGTGTGGCGTCTTTTAGTTTTTGCTTTGCCGATGGCGATCTGTTCGATTGCCAATCACGTCGTAAGCGCCGCTTTTCAAGAACGAGCTGTTCAATTTGTAGATTTGTTGTCCTTTGGTTGTGTATTGTTTTTGGTATTTGAGGCGTAGCGGCGCGAGCTGCGGCGACGAAGACAGTCTCCAGAGTGTTAACAAAACTGTCAATGTCAGCTACATCAACCAGACGTGGCTTAAGCTCAATGTGTGAGCTTATAAATTTTTGTATCTGAGCCAGTTAGATTTATGTGAAGTTAACTTACTGGGTCGATTTATGTATTCAGGGTGTCGTTGCAGATTTATTAGGACTGGGGAGTGATCGGATGATAGATCCGAAAGGCACTCTGCACTTATCAGTCTACGCGAAATGTTTTTGGTAACTGCAAAGTCAATCAAATCGGGTAGTTTTTTGGGATCTGTCGGCCAGTATGTTGGTCTGCCAGGAGAAACGTAGTCGAGCTTGTTGTTAGCTTTATAATTGCATTGTAGAGCTGCTTTCCTTTTGGATTCACTAGACGAGATCCCCAGTGTGTGTGCTTGGCATTGTAGTCTCCTGCCGCTATAAAGCATTCTCCTAGTGAGTTAAAAAATTCCATAAATTGGTCTTCAGATATGGTATAACGCGGAGGGCAGTATACAGCGGCAAGAGTAAGTTGGTTCCCACTGTTTAAATGTATTTTTAGAGATGTGGCATGTAGAAAGTTTTCAGCAAACTCTTTATAGTAGTGGTGCTTGAGGCGGCTTCTGATCAAAATACCAGTTCCACCGTGTGCTTTACCATCGGGATGATTTGTACCATAGAATAAGTATCCACTTATGTTAAAGTTATATTTGTTTGTAAGGTGTGTTTCGGAAAGTAGCATTACGTCGATGTGCTTATCGAGTAGGAATTGAGATAATTCAAGTTTATGCTGTGAGACGCCATTAGCGTTCCACGTAGATATTCGTATCTCAGCCATTGATTATTTTGACTGTTGTGATACAAGCATTTGTATCAAGAGATTTTGATTACGCATTAGTTCCTGCATAGTTGTTTTCATGAATGACATAAACTCGTTCATGCTCTGCTGCAGGGTACATACGAGTGCTTCGAGGTTACTTTGTTGCTGCTCCTGTGCAGCGTTTGTGCTCACTTGTTTTGGTTGTAAGTACGGTGTGTTTGAGGCAGGAAGAGCCAGTCCGGATCTTAGGGCGCTTGCATAAGTTGCGTTATTGGTTGAGAACTCGGGGCCAAGTGAGGATCTGGCTGCAGATGAAAAGAAGACGTCTGGGTTGTGTTTCGATGGAGCGAAGGTAGTCGGTGCGTGTTGCGAGCGTGCAGTGGTACAGCGCTGATGGATACGATTTTTAAGTTCCTTGTAGACTTGGCAGCCTCTGTAGTTGGCTGTATGCTTGCCTTCGCAGTTGTTACAGAATTTTTTGCTAGAGTCTTCTTTGCTTACTGGGCAACTTGCGGAGCTGTGCAGTTCCCCACAGTATACGCATACCGAGCGCAGTGTACAGTAGGCTTTTGTATGGCCGTACTCTTGGCAGTTCATACATTGTACCGGACCGTTTCGTTGTGCGGTTCTTCTACGGTGATTCTTCGGTGAAGTAAAAGGTGAAGTTTGTATATTGAGTGCACCTCGTTTTTTTAAGCATCTTCGTTTCTGGTTCAAGTTCTATTTTAAAAAGTGGTTGCGGCATCCTATTCCTGTTTAAGATGTTTATGACGGTTTTTGCTCGAAATCCTTTTTCCTGCAGCGCCTGTTTTATTTCTTCTGGTGTTACATCAGGTTCTATGCCTTTTATTACGACCTGCAGGCCCTTGCAGCTTTTTAATTGATACGTATAATAATTCATTTTTTTTTCGTTTAGATAATTTATGAGAACTCTGTAATTATCTTCCGACTTTGTCTGGACTTTAATTTCTTGAATTTTACCCTGTACGAGAGGGACTATGTAGAAACTATCTTTGCCTATGAGCTCGATAACTTTGTTAACAAAAGCACTGGAGCTTTTCTCGCGTATATATATTGGGGGTGGCTTCGGCTTTTTCGTGACAACCCCAACGGCTTCAGAAGGCAGATCATCTGTGTTTTCTGCCAAGATGTGAAATCTATTGCTATTGTATGTAGTATCATTCGAGGGTATATTTAAATTGCTACGGGTCATTTTTGGTTTATTCGTAGAATTTTGCGGACTTAGCTTTCTTTGATATAAATGTAGCGATCCATACCAGTCTGCGTAGCCGGCTTAACATTTTGCTGTTTGCAGTTTGATTTGCTGACGGCGCAGCAGTCGTTGTACTTGTTGAACGGGAAGTAGGTATCGGTGCAGTTGTGGTTGTAGTCGCTGTTGCGGTACCTAGAGAGGCCGCGGCACTTGCAGTCGTTGCTAAGAGAGACGGGGAGCACGAAAACTTTCGGTCGCGTGCTGTGTGCAATACTTCATTTGTCGGATTGGGTGTTGCCGACCGCGCGCGGTCGGATTGCGTTGACTCGATAGATAACAGGGACGGAGACGGTGAGCAAGAACGTTCTCTGGCACGCGCTGTGTAAGAGAGTTCGATTTGCGGGTTGGGGGTAATTGACCGCTCGGGCTGCTCTGAAACTACGGAAAAGTAAGCGTTGCTCAGCCGACGACGCTCGTCTTGCTCGCGTTGTCGCTGGCCACAATTCTCGCGTTGACTCATTGTCTTAAGCGAGGTGAAGAATTTGTTAGTGCCTTTTGTTTTATATGTTATTATTTGTTAAAAGTCAATTGTTTTGTTTGAATTACAGATTTTTTAAAAAGCAATTTGTGCAGATACATTGCACTTAGCGTCTTTTCGCATAAAATATATATTTTATAAGCTTCTATATCACTGCACTTTTGCGTTTGGGAATTAATTAACCGGACCACGATGAGAAAACACGTCTGCATTCGACGACAGTTGCGAAATTTGGTATGAAGATAGCAATTGACATTTCACACAGATCTGCATCAAATCTTTTGATGCAACGCCCAGCCATACTGCCTCCCTTTCCCCACTTTTTACAAACTTCGAGCTAGAGTCACCAAATTTGGTATGAAGACAGCAATTGACATTTCACAAAAATCAGCAGTAAAAATTTGGATACCACACCCACCCATACCACCCCCAGCTCCCCTATCCCCACTCTTTACAATTTTCGAGCTAGAGTCACCAAATTTGGTATGAAGATAGCAATTGATATTCCACACAGATCTGCAGCAAATCTTTGGATGCCACAACCACCCATACTGCCCCCAGCCCCCTTTCCCCACTTTTTACAAACTTCGAGCTAGAGTCACCAAATTTGGTATGAAGATAGCAATTGACATTCCAAAAAGATCTGCATCAAAAATTTGGATGCCACGCCCAGCCATACTGCCCCTGCCCCCCCTTTCCCCACTTTTACAAACTTCGAGCTAGAGTCACCAAATTTGGTATGAAGACAGCAATTGACATTTCACAAAGATCTGCAGTACAAATTTGGATACCACACCCACCCATACCGCCCCAGCCCCTCTCTCCACACCTTTTACAAACTTCGAGCTAGAGTCACCAGATTTGGTATGAAGATAGCAATTGACATTTCGCAAAGATCTGCAGTAAAAATGTAAATGCCACACTCACCCATACCACCCCCAGCCCCCCGTTCCACAGCTCTTACAAACTTTGAGCTAGAGTCACCAAATTTGGAAGGCAGATAGTTGGTGGCATCCCCATCTGCATCGTATAATCTTTAAGGCAGCGTAAACCCCTGCCCCATCCGTACCTCTTTGCAATCAGGCCTCTTTTTAGCGGTTTGAATACTGGTATCGAGTATGTCAATTTGGCGCGTGCTGTACTTTGAGCGCTGACCCGCACTCTGCTCCGTTAAGCAATCAGCGTCCACGTCTTCGCCGTCACTTTCGTTCTCTGTCAGGTGTTCAACTCCCGGTCACTTAATCGGCTCAAAATCTCTGTGTCGCGACAAGTGTACAAAGATTTTTTTCTGACCTCTGTTTCACCCACGCGCGATCGAACAGAGTATTGTAGGGTATATATGGTTTCACGAACTTCACACTTGTTCGTAGTGCGTTTGGGGTTTAATTGCGTCCCTGCTCGGGCGCCGCTTGCAAAGAAGTTATTTTGCCGAGGTACAGATCTGAGTCTGCCCAAGGCCCACGTCACAAGAAATATTTATACTTAATCAGCGACGCTTCATGAAATGGAGGCAAGTGTTGCGAAGTCGCGTAACGTTGGAGTCGCACTGCCGGAATGACTGGGTTGCTAGGGAAGCATACAGGGTAGCCCTCTGCACAGGTACCTCTAATCACACAGACTATTCTCGGCGGACAGATAATGTTCACAGACTGGCACTTGAATCCATATATACTCACTTTCCACGCGCATATACAGAGGTGCCACAACAAATAGCTGTTCATAAAACATCTCCAAATTGTTTTAAACAGAAGTTGTTTTTAATGGAATATGCCGTTAGCGAGATTATTGGTCATAAAAGAGCTCCGGCGGCAGAAAATTAGGAAATAAACCATGCATCGAAGGCTTCACAGATGCGCATCTGATCCGTTTTCGCAATCTGACGATACGTATGTGGCTTTTCTGCCTTTCTTCATTATCTTAAGCTAATTAATTTAATTTCGATAGTTTCCGGCATAATTATTGTGTTGACCAGAGGACCTTCCAAAAGATCCTCAATATAATCGAGGTAGATATCCCATCCTCTTTGATTTCACCAATCCTGCAATTGGCGACTGCATTGCGTTTTCTAGGAGTTGGGTCGTTTCAACGAGCGATAGGGAAGGACACCGATTTGTCAATGTCGAGGCAATCTGTTGGAAAAAACGCTTTAGATTATACTTCCATTGCTGGACAAAAAAACTTTGAATAAATCGGAGGAAATGCTAACGAAATGCAAACAGCATTTCTACCAAAAGTACAGCATTCCTGGAGTAGTTGGCTGCATCGATGGTACCCACTTCAAGATAATGAAGCCCAGCAGTGCCGAACAGGTTTATTTTAATAGAAAGGGGTATTTTAGCATAAATGCAATGGTAGTAAGTCCGATTTTTTTTATTTGTTTACTTTTAAATGTGTAGAGGTGAGTTGTTAACTCGATTGTCTGTTTTGTTATGTTTGTATTGTGGAACTTGTTTATGTTATACTTTTGTTATCCTAAACGCTTAATTAAGCATTAAATATTGGATTCCATAGATATGTGATTAAGATCTTAAAGTCCTTTATGTGGATGCTCCGACAACTGGAGCAACTCATGACTCCTGTCAGCCAGGTCTTTTTTCAGGAGCAGTATGAAAGTGGTTCACGTGGCAATTGGCTCCTTGGGGACTCGGGTTATCCATGGAGCACTTTCTGTTAAAGCCCTACAGATATCCAGCACAAGGCTCGAACCAACACACTTTCCATCTTCGCCATGATTCTGCAAGAAATGTAATCGAGAGAATTTTTGGAGTAATTAAAATCCGATTCCGATTACTCTAAGAGATCTTTTTGTATAGCCCCTTAAGGGTCTCATGCATTATAAATGTTTGCTGTGCTCTTCACAATTTATGCCGCGAGCAAGAGGATGAGGATTTTCGTATTGCTGAAGTTCCTGAACCACGCGCAGAATTTAATTCTTTATCAAATTTGAATCTGCCGGAAACAAATTCTCAAATTCGTTTTTGTTATTTGTTAAGTTTTTCAATTTTATTGCAATTTTGATTCAATAGATGCGACTAATTTTTCCTCCTCCGAAGTTTCAATTGGAGGACCAAGCGTGTTCAACTGAAGCGTTAAGTCCTCCCAAGATGCCGCAACAGCCACCAAGTCCCCTTTCGTAAAATTGTTGGCAATGTCTGGGTGCTTCTTAATAAATGGCTTAGAAATGGCTTCGTCTTGGCGAGTGTTTCGATGTTTTCCCCTTAAAATAATGGCATTGCAAAAAAACTATGAAAAAAAAACAAATCAAATTTACTTACATGTTGAGCGCGTTTTCTTCATCTTTCTTTGTTTGTTTTGGCTCTGCCATTTTCCAGATGATGCCGCTTTTAAGGCGTTGCCACCTAGCACAATTACGGCTGCCCACAAATGTTTTCACAAATTGCACAACAAGTAAAACAATTTTGAAGTCAAGTTTGTGTTTACTTCAAAGAGTTATTTTTAATGCTTAATTAAAAGAAAACAGGAGTGGTTCCACGTATATTTTTATTAAACACATAACTCCGAATTTATGCTTGAGAAATGTGGCATTACTGCATTGACTGCAAAAAATTAGCTTCAGACTTGGTGGCAGCATTAGATTCCAGGCTTTTAACGGACGAATTCAAATCGTTGGAAATGTCAGAGCGTTTTAGTCTGTGGCACCGTGAAATAGATAAGACATGAAATTCGGACGAATTTGCGTACTGAACGCGTTAGACTACACATTTGTGCGAATTCGCGCACTCATATATATGTATATCTGTAAGGCCACAGTGAACGAACACACACAGTCTGGGGTTAGATATCTTTCTTTATTTCTTCACTTTCATTTATTCAGTCTTCTTCCCAGCGTTCACTTATTTATATAGCTATACTTACATATACAAATCGACTGCTCTTAATTAGCTATGTCTATTTCCGAAAATTCATTAAGCCCCGAGTAACCGACCTCCTCTCGTAGAATATATCCGCACTACTACTACTACTACTTTGCCTATCCCGCGGTCGGCCTGAGCGCGCCAGCTCAGCTTTGTGGATCGCGACATTTAGACTGTGGGTCGCGAGCGCGCACCCGACCTCCGCTTTTTTACTCGTTCGGCTCTTATGTCTACTTATACTATTCTAATCTATGTTAATGTAAAAATGCAAATTATAATTAGGAATACTTCGCGGCTTGTCTTATCTTCATTTGCTTGTCTTACATTTATATATCTTATTTCTTGTCTTATATCTATATGTCTTTACATTACATATGCGTTTTTATGTTAAAATACATGTACTTCATTTGTGTTTATTATAAATGTGGGGGAGGCTTGCGCTGGGCCTACCTTACCTACCCACCCCCCTTTCTTCGTGATTGTGACTTCACCGTCGCGGTGCTGAGTCACTACAAACTGGTCCGCCCCCGCCATCACCGTGAAACGGCTACGGAGTCCTTTGAGCCCCTTCCGCTCCAGCTCTGCCGCAATGATTGTTATGGCCACCGGCGTCAAAATCGTGTTGCTGCGGTGAACTGTTCACGACGTTGGTATGGATGCCCACGCTATTGGGACGCGCTTTAGGGGGATCTCGCCCACGCTTAACTCCCATGCGAGGCCCTCCTGCCTTCCTTCTATTCCCTCTAATGGCTCCAGTGTTCTCAACCAGTTTTCCTCTTGATCCAGCGCTTTCGCCTTCTCGCGTTGAAAACGTTTAACGAGGTTACCCAATTTTGGTAACGACTCGCTTTTGTCCTTTCCCTCACATGGTTCTGGTTCGACAGCCGCGCCTTCCTCCTCTGGGATTGGGGCATCCTCCACATGAGTTGTCCCCAGGACATTCCCTCGTCGCTCCCGCGCAGTCTCCACGTTGCCTCCGTCTATCTCTTTGATCGGTGCTCCAGTAGTCTGGAAAATAAGATTCGCCTTACCGCACTGTATGGCCGTGCCCATCTTACACAGAATTTCCATTCCTAGAATGAGACTATCTAGCATGGATGGCATGACGAGCATGTCTACATCTATTTCCTTGCCGGCTAGACCCACCTTCGTTCGCCACAGCCTTTCTACGGCCACTTCCGAACCGTCTGCTAATTGCATTTTTGCGTCTACTGCCAACACTTTCCCTCCAACTGCAAACTTTCTGAAAAACTCCTTGCTAATGAAGCTCCTTGTGGCCCCAGTGTCAACCGTTGCCCTCGCTGTTTGATCCCCGACCATCACTATGGCGACAATGCGACCCTTTTCCACTTTCAACGGGTACTCTAACTCCTGAACTGATTCACACCGACGCCAATCCGATACTGCTCCAGATGAAGCTGCTGCTCTTTCCCCGATCCTTTTGTACAGCATGCTATGCTGCTTTTACCCTGAGTGCCACATTGCCTGACATGACGCAACTCGCGGATTCGGACCATTTTTGACAAAATGTCCGCCCTGCGAACAATTGATGCCATGTGACTAGGTACTCGTAAATTCTTCTCAAATCCTGATCGGGTCTGTACCCGGCATGACGCATGAGTCTCTTCAAGTCGATTATGTATTTTTTATACTCTTCTCCTTAATTGTCGGAATATTGTGGGAGTAAGAAAAATTCAAAGAAATCTTTCTAGAAGTCCACCCACGTCGCATCCCTTAGACTGCTCGTCATGAACCAACAAGCAGTCTTGTCGGTTAACGCCTCAGTCATCGCGCTGGGTATGCGGTCTAAATCCAGCTCATACGTCATCGTTTTCTCCTCGATCGTATCTATAAACGACATCGGATCGGTATAACCATCAAATCTGGTCCCCCACTTTCTTACCTGTTCAGATATGACCATGTAGTGCCTACCGTTGTCACCTCCCCCGCAGCCGGCGCCCATATCTGATTTGTTACCCCATCGTACGTCCACACCTGGGTTACCACGGTTCTCCGGGGAAATTTAATTGGGATCGCTTATTGTTGTTTTTTATCGACAAAAAGACTTATAATTAATCTTCAATCAAAATACTTCTTTTAACAATCCAATACCGAATCGGATATCGATATTTGCTTTTGAAATCAATTTCTACCATAATTTTCCTCAAATCTCTATCAAATCCCTTTTTATACTCGATACCGATGGTAAAGAGTATATTGGGTTTGTGCAATGTCCGTCATGGTGTCTGTCCGTCTGTCCGTCTGTATGAACGCAACTTTTTTCCACACCCTTCAAGCTAGAGACTTGAAACTTTCCAATTCTCTTTATCTATGGGATAGTAAATTAAAGTGTCAAGATGGGGTTTCTACGATAACTGGGGGGCTCGCAAATCGATAAATTCGATAACTCAAAACCGATAAATCCACATATTTCGCACATCCTGACAGCTAGAACTACCAGCAACCCCCAAATACTGCATCAAAAATTTTGGAGCCCCGCCTACCTATTCCGCCCCCAGCCCACCGCATTTTAAAGTCAAAAAAGCCTATATCTCCCACAGTTTTTGAGCTATAGCCACCAAATTTGGTGCCAAGATAGGTGATGATGACCCCCCAAAAACTGCATCCAAAGTTTGGATGCCACGCCCACCATACCGCACTAGCCACCCCATCTGCCCAACGCTTCGTCAAAACGGGAATGCGTGTATCTCCAGAGTAGTGAGCTAGAGCCACCAATTGGTAGGAAGATAGCTGGCAACAACCCCAAAGAATGCATCAAGTTTGGAGCACGCCACCCATCCGCCCCAGCCCCCCCGCATTTAAGTCAAAAGCCTATATCCCACAGTTTTGAGCTATAGCCACAAATTGGTGCCAAGATAGGGATGATGACCCCCAAAAACTGCATCCAAGTTTGATGTCACGCCCTTATACCGCATAGCCACCCCATCTGCCCCAACCTTCGTCAAAACGGGAATGCTTGTATCTTCCAGAGTAGTGGAGCTACAGTCACCAAATTTGGTATGAAGATAGCAATGGACATCCCACATGGATCGGCATTTGAATGCCACGCCCACCCATACCGCCCCCAAGCCCCATAGCCCCCCTTTCACCACCTTTTACATGCTTCGAGCTAGAGTCACCAAATTTGGTAGGAAGATAGCTGACAACGACCCCCAACAATCTGCATCAAAGTTTTTAAGCCACGCCCACCCTATTCCGCCCCCAGCCCCCCACATTTTTAAGTCAAAAAAGCCTATATCTTTTACAGTTTTTGAGCTAGAGCCACCAAATTTGGTGCCAAGATAGGTGATGATGACCCCCCAAAAACTGCATCAAAAGTTTGGATGCCACGCCTACCAATACCGCCCTAGCCACCTCCAGCTGCCCCAACGCTTCGTCAAAAACGAGAATGCGTGTATCTTCCATATTTGTGGAGCTAGAGCCACCAAACTTGGCAGGAAGATAGCTTGCAACGACCCCCAAAAAACTGCATCAAAGTTTTGGAGCCACGCGCACCCATTCCACCCCCTTCCCCCAACTTTTACAGTCTTTGAGTCTAGAGTCACCAAATTTTGTATGAAGGTAGCAATTGACATTCCACATAGATCTGCAGCAAAAATTTGAATGCCACTGCCACCCATACCGCCCCCAGCCCCCCTCTCCCCACTTTTTACAAACT
This sequence comes from Scaptomyza flava, assembly GCA_030179655.1. Taxonomy (NCBI): domain Eukaryota; kingdom Metazoa; phylum Arthropoda; class Insecta; order Diptera; family Drosophilidae; genus Scaptomyza; species Scaptomyza flava. The sequence continues at coordinate 32,294,320 of JARNME010000404.1, read as the reverse complement.
TTGAACTAGAGTCGCCAAAATTGGTATGAAGATAGCAATTGACACTCCACACAGATCTGCATCAAAACTTTGGCTGCCACGCCCAGCCATACTGCCCCCAGCCCCCCTTTCCCCACTCTTTACAAACTTCGTGCTAGAGTCACCAAATTTGGTATGAAGATAGCAATTGACATTTCACAAATATCTGCATGAAAAATTTGGATGCCACACCCACCCATACTGCCCCCAGCCCCTCTTTCCCCACTTTTTACAAACTTTCAGCTAGAGTCACCAAATTTTGTATGAAGGTAGCAATTGACATTCCACATAGATCTGCAGCAAAAATTTGAATGCCACTGCCACCCATACCACCCCCAGCCCCCCTTTCCACAGCTCTTACAAACTTTGAGCTAGAGTCACCAAATTTGGAAGGCAGATAGTTGGTGGCATCCCCATCTGCATCGTATAATCTTTAAGGCAGCGTAAACCCCTGCCCCATCCGTACACCTTTGCAATCGGGCCTCTTTTTACCTGTTTTAATACTGGTATCGAGTATGCCGCAGTCGGTTGCGTCCGACTGCAACGTTTCCACTTGGTAATTCTTTTTTTGTACATAAATATACGAAACCAAGCTCCCTTCTTGAGATGTTCCCTTAAACGATTTGTTTTTAATTTTTTGTTTCAATTCTAATTACATTTCTTCAACTTTTATTTTCTTTTGTATATATATATACAAGAATAACCTTCAACTTTAAAACTTAATTTCCGTCTTACTATATTTTGATTGAATTGAATTTTCTATTTTACCTAAATTTTTTTTTTTAATTATTATTCAAATCGTTACTAGATTTCCATTACAAAATTTTTCCTGCCTTTTGCAATTTAATTTTATTATATTAAATTTTGTTAGCCAAATTCTTTCTTTAGAATCCAAATATTCTTTTTTTTTAATTAACACCTTTTCGTTCTGAATATAATTTTTATTTTACTAAAAAAAAAAAAAAATTTCGCTCATATATTGAATTTTCTTTATTACATAACACTTTAATTTAATTTTAACCCTTTTTCTCTTTATTCTTTTGCTATAAATGTTATTTTATTCCGATTTTAAATATTTGAATTAAATTTTTATTATTTTAATTTCGGTTTAAATATTATGATTAAATTGTTTTTATTCCGATATTATTATTTTCGTTTAATTTCTTTTCAAGTTAATCATGGTGTCTGTCCGTCTGCCCGTCTGTCCGTCTGTCTGTCTGTCCGTCCGTATGTGTGCAAGTTTTTTCCACACCCTTCAAGCTAGAGACTTGAAACTTTGAAATTCTCTTTATCTATGGGATAGTAAATTAAAGTGTCAAAATTGGGGTTCTACAATAACTGGGGGGCTGGCAAATCGATACATTCGATAACTCAAAACCGATAAATCCACATATTTCGCACATCCTTACAGCTAGAACTACCAAATTTGGTAAGAAGATAGCTACTATCAACCTCCAAAAAACTGCATCAAGAATTTTGGAGCCACGCCAACCAATTTCGCCCCCAGCCCCCGCGCATTTTAAAGTCAAAAAAGCCTATATCTCCCACAGTTTTTGAGCTATAGCCACCAAATTTAGTGCAAAGTTAGGTGATGATGACCCCCCAAAAACTGCATTAAAAGTTTGGATGCCACGCCTACCGATACTGCCCTAGCTGCCCCCATCCACCCCAACGCTTCGTCAAAAACGGGAAAGCGTGTATCTTCCAGAGTTGTGGAGCTATAGCCTCCAAATTTGGTATTAAGCTAGCTGTTAACGACCCCCAAAGAACTGCATCAAAGTTTTGGAGCCACGTCCACTCATTCCGCCCATAGCCCCCCGCACTTTGAAATCAGAAATAGCTATATATCCCACAGTTTTTAGCTAGAGCCACCAAATTTGGTGCAAAGTTAGGTGATGATGACCCCCCAAAAACTGCATTAAAAGTTTGGATGCCACGCCTACCGATACTGCCCTAGCTGCCCCCATCCACCCCAACGCTTCGTCAAAAACGGGAAAGCGTGTATCTTCCAGAGTTGTGGAGCTATAGCCTCCAAATTTGGTACTAAGATAGCTGTTAACGACCCCCAAAGAACTGCATCAAAGTTTTGGAGCCACGTCCACTCATTCCGCCCATAGCCCCCCGCACTTTGAAATCAGAAATAGCTATATATCCCACAGTTTTTAGCTAGAGTCTCCAAATTTGGTGCCAAGATAGGTGATGATGACCCCCAAAAAACTGCATCAAAAGTTTGGATGCCACAACCACTAATACTGCCCTAGCCGCCCCCATCCTCCCCAACGCTTCGTCAAAAACGGAAATGCGTGTATCTTCCAGAGTTGTGAGGCATCAAAACTTTGGATGCCACACCCACCCATACCACCCCCAGCCCCCTTTCCCCACTTTTTACAATTTTCGAGCTAGTTTCACCAAATTTGGTATGAAGATAGCAATTGACATTCCACACAGATCTGCATAAAAACTTTGGATGCCACAACAACCCATACCGCCCCCAGCCCCCCTTGCCCCACTTTTTACAAACTTCGAGCTAGAGTCACCAAATTTGGTATGAAGATAGCAATTGACATTTCGCAAAGATCTGCAGTAAAAATGTAAATGCCACACTCACCCATACCACCCCCAGCCCCCCTTTTCCACAGCTCTTACAAACTTTGAGCTAGAGTCACCAAATTTGGAAGGAAGATAGTTGGTGGCATCCCCATCTGCATCGGATAATCTTTAAGGCAGCGTACCACTCCATCTTGACTTGAAACTTTGCAATTCTCTTTATCTATGGGATAGTAAATTAAAGTGTCAAAATTGGGGTTCTACGATAACTGGGGGGCTGGTAAATCGATAAATTCGATAACTCAAAACCGATAAATCCACATATTTCGCACATCCTTACAGCTAGAACTACCAAATTTGGTATGAAGATAGCAATTGACATTTCACAAATATCTGCATGAAAAATTTGGATGCCACACCCACCCATACTGCCCCCAGCCCCTCTTTCCCCATTTTTAACAAACTTTCAGCTAGAGTCACCAAATTTTGTATGAAGGTAGCAATTGACATTCCACATAGATCTGCAGCAAAAATTTGAATGCCACTGCCACCCATACCACCCCCAGCCCCCCTTTCCACAGCTCTGACAAACTTTGAGCTAGAGTCACCAAATTTGGAAGGCAGATAGTTGGTGGCATCCCCATCTGCATCGTATAATCTTTAAGGCAGCGTAAACCCCTGCCCCATCCGTACACCTTTGCAATCAGGCCTCTTTTTACCTGTTTTAATACTGGTATCGAGTATGCCGCAGTCGGTTGCGTCCGACTGCAACGTTTCCACTTGTTAATTCTTTTTTTGTACATAAATATACGAAACCAAGCTCCCTTCTTGAGATGTTCCCTTAAACGATTTGTTTTTAATTTTTTGTTTCAATTCTAATTACATTTCTTCAACTTTTATTTTCTTTTGTATATATATATACAAGAATAACCTTCAACTTTAAAACTTAATTTCCGTCTTACTATATTTTGATTGAATTGAATTTTCTATTTTACCTAAATTTTTTTTTTTAATTATTATTCAAATCGTTACTAGATTTCCATTACAAAATTTTTCCTGCCTTTTGCAATTTAATTTTATTATATTAAATTTTGTTAGCCAAATTCTTTCTTTAGAATCCAAATATTCTTTTTTTTTAATTAACACCTTTTCGTTCTGAATATAATTTTTATTTTACTAAAAAAAAAAAAAAATTCGCTCATATATTGAGTTTTCTTTATTACATAACACTTTAATTTAATTTTAACCCTTTTTCTCTTTATTCTTTTGCTATAAATGTTATTTTATTCCGATTTTAAATATTTGAATTAAATTTTTATTATTTTAATTTCGGTTTAAATATTATGATTAAATTGTTTTTATTCCGATATTATTATTTTCGTTTAATTTCTTTTCAAGTTAATCATCGCTTTTAACTCGTACTTGTCCCACTCTACTATGTTCCCCTTTAATCCACTGTTGGCTTATAGTTTTTTTATACTCGATACCGATAGTAAAGAGTATATTGAGTTTGTGCAATGTCCGTCATGGTGTCTGTCCGTCTGCCCGTCTGTCCGTCCGTATGTGTGCAAGTTTTTTCCACACCCTTCAAGCTAGAGACTTGAAACTTTGAAATTCTCTTTATCTATGGGATAGTAAATTAAAGTGTCAAAATTGGGGTTCTACGATAACTGGTGGGCTGGCAAATCGATACATTCGATAACTCAAAACCGATAAATCCACATATTTCGCACATCCTTACAGCTAGAACTACCAAATTTGGTAAGAAGATAGCTACTATCAACCTCCAAAAAACTGCATCAAGAATTTTGGAGCCACGCCAACCAATTTCGCCCCCAGCCCCCGCGCATTTAAAAGTCAAAAAAGCCTATATCTCCCACAGTTTTTGAGCTATAGCCACCAAATTTAGTGCAAAGTTAGGTGATGATGACCCCCCAAAAACTGCATCAAAAGTTTGGATGCCACAACCACTAATACTGCCCTAGCCGCCCCCATCCTCCCCAACGCTTCGTCAAAAACGGAAATGCGTGTATCTTCCAGAGTTGTGAGGCAGCAAAATTTTGGATGCCACGCCCACCCATACCACCCCCAGCCCCCTTTCCCCACTTTTTACAATTTTCGAGCTAGTTTCACCAAATTTGGTATGAAGATAGCAATTGACATTCCACACAGATCTGCATAAAAACTTTGGATGCCACTACCACCCATACCGCCCCCAGCCCCCTTTCCCCACTTTTTACAAACTTCGAGCTAGAGTCACCAAATTTGGTATGAAGATAGCAATTGACATTCCACAAAGATCTGCATCAAAATTTGGATGCCACGCCCATTCATACTGCCCCCACCCCCCCCCCCCCTTTCCCCACTTTTTACAAACTTCGAGCTAGAGTCACCAAATTTGGTATGAAGACAACAATTGACATTTCACAAAGATCTGCAGTAATAATTTGGATGCCACACCCACCCATACCTTCCCAGCCCCTCTCTCCACACCTTTTACAAACTTCGAGCTAGAGTCACCAAATTTGGTATGAAGATAGCAATTGACATTTCGCAAAGATCTGCAATAAAATTTTAGATGCCACACTCACCCATACCGCCCCCAGCCCCCCTTTCCACAGCTCTTACAAACTTTGAGCTAGAGTCACCAAATTTGGAAGGAAGATAGTTGGTGGCATCCCCATCTGCATCGGATAATCTTTAAGGCAGCGTAAACCCCTGCCCCATCCGTACCTCTTTGCAATCAGGCCTTTTTTTTAGCGGTTTGAATACTGGTATCGAGTATGCCGCAGTCGGTTGCAACGACTGCAACGTTTCCACTCGTTTTCTTTACAAAAAGAAAAAAATCTTTTCCGGACGATATTGTTCCAATTTTCAACTGTTCGCATCCTCGCCCAAAACTCGTCACACTTTGTCAATTTGGCGCGTGCTGTACTTTGAGCGCTGACCCGCACTCTGCTCCGTTAAGCAATCAGCGTCCACGTCGTCGCCGTCACTTTCGTTCTCTGTCAGGTGTTCAACTCCCGGTCACTTAATCGGCTCAAAATCTCTGTGTCGCGACAAGTGTACAAAGATTTTTTTCTGACCTCTGTTTCACCAACGCGCGATCGAACAGAGTATTGTAGGGTATATATGGTTTCACAAACTTCACACTTGTTCGTAGTGCGTTTGGGGTTTTATTGCGTCCCTGCTCGGGCGCCGCTTGCAAAGAAGTTATTTTGCCGAGGTACAGATCTGAGTCTGCCCAAGGCCCACGTCACAAGAAATATTTATACTTAATCAGCGACGCTTCATGAAATGGAGGCAAGTGTTGCGAAGTCGCGTAACGTTGGAGTCGCACTGCCGGAATGACTGGGTTGCTAGGGAAGCATACAGGGTAGCCCTCTGCACAGGTACCTCTAATCACACAGACTATTCTCGGCGGACAGATAATGTTCACAGACTGGCACTTGAATCCATATATACTCACTTTCCACGCGCATATACAGAGGTGCCACAACAAATAGCTGTTCATAAAACATCTCCAAATTGTTTTAAACAGAACAGAAGTTGACAGCCGCGCCTTCCTCCTCTGGGATTGGGGCATCCTCCACATGAGGTGTCCCCAGGACATTCCCTCGTCGCTCCCGCGCAGTCTCCACGTTGCCTCCGTCTATCTCTTTGATCGGTGCTCCAGTAGTCTGGAAAATAAGATTCGCCTTACCGCACTGTATGGTCGTGCCCATCTTACACAGAATTTCCATTCCTAGAATGAGACTATCTAGCATGGATGGCATGACGAGCATGTCTACATCTATTTCCTTGCCGGCTAGACCCACCTTCGTTCGCCACAGCCTTTCTACGGCCACTTCCGAACCGTCTGCTAATTGCATTTTTGCGTCTACTGCCAACACTTTCCCTCCAACTGCAAACTTTCTGAAAAACTCCTTGCTAATGAAGCTCCTTGTGGCCCCAGTGTCAACCGTTGCCCTCGCTGTTTGATCCCCGACCATCACTATGGCGACAATGCGACCCTTTTCCACTTTCAACGGGTACTCTAACTCCTGAACTGATTCACACCGACGCCAATCCGATACTGCTCCAGATGAAGCTGCTGCTCTTTCCCCGATCCTTTTGTACAGCATGCTATGCTGCTTTTACCCTGAGTGCCACATTGCCTGACATGACGCAACTCGCGGATTCGGACCATTTTTGACAAAATGTCCGCCCTGCGAACAATTGATGCCATGTGACTAGGTACTCGTAAATTCTTCTCAAATCCTGATCGGGTCTGTACCCGGCATGACGCATGAGTCTCTTCAAGTCGATTATGTATTTTTTATACTCTTCTCCTTAATTGTCGGAATATTGTGGGAGTAAGAAAAATTCAAAGAAATCTTTCTAGAAGTCCACCCACGTCGCATCCCTTAGACTGCTCGTCATGAACCAACAAGCAGTCTTGTCGGTTAACGCCTCAGTCATCGCGCTGGGTATGCGGTCTAAATCCAGCTCATACGTCATCGTTTTCTCCTCGATCGTATCTATAAACGACATCGGATCGGTATAACCATCAAATCTGGTCCTCCACTTTCTTACCTGTTCAGATATGACCATGTAGTGCCTACCGTTGTCACCTCCCCCGCAGCCGGCGCCCATATCTGTTTTGTTACCCCATCGTACGTCCACACCTGGGTTACCACGGTTCTCCGGGGAAATTTAATTGGGATCGCTTATTGTTTTATCGACAAAAAGACTTATAATTAATCTTCAATCAAAATACTTCTTTTAACAATCCAATACCGAATCGGATATCGATATTTGCTTTTGAAATCAATTTCTACCATAATTTTCCTCAAATCTCTATCAAATCCCAATTAAATTCTTTTTTTGTACATAAATATACGAAAGCAAACTCCCTTCTTGAGATGTTCCCTTAAACGATTTTTTTTTTAATTTTTGTTTCAATTCTAATTACATTTCTTCAACTTTTATTTTCTTTTGTATATATATATACAAGAATAACCTTCAACTTTAAAACTTAATTTCCGTCTTACTATATTTTGATTGAATTGAATTTTCTATTTGACCTAAATTTTTTTTTTGATTATTATTCAAATCGTTACTAGATTTCCATTACAAAATTTTTCCTGCCTTTTGCAATTTAATTTTATTATATTAAATTTTGTTAGCCAAATTCTTTCTTTAGAATCCAAATATTCTTTTTTTTTAATTAACACCTTTTCGTTCTGAATATAATTTTTATTTTACTAAAAAAAAAAAAAATTTCGCTCATATATTGAATTTTCTTTATTACATAACACTTTAATTTAATTTTAACCCTTTTTCTCTTTATTCTTTTGCTATAAATGTTATTTTATTCCGATTTTAAATATTTGAATTAAATTTTTATTATTTTAATTTCGGTTTAAATATTATGATTAAATTGTTTTTATTCCGATATTATTATTTTCGTTTAATTTCTTTTCAAGTTAATCATCGCTTTTAACTCGTACTTGTCCCACTCTACTATGTTCCCCTTTAATCCACTGTTGGCTTATAGTTTTTTTATACTCGATACCGATAGTAAAGAGTATATTGAGTTTGTGCAATGTCCGTCATGGTGTCTGTCCGTCTGCCCGTCTGTCCGTCCGTATGTGTGCAAGTTTTTTCCACACCCTTCAAGCTAGAGACTTGAAACTTTGAAATTCTCTTTATCTATGGGATAGTAAATTAAAGTGTCAAAATTGGGGTTCTACGATAACTGGTGGGCTGGCAAATCGATACATTCGATAACTCAAAACCGATAAATCCACATATTTCGCACATCCTTACAGCTAGAACTACCAAATTTGGTAAGAAGATAGCTACTATCAACCTCCAAAAAACTGCATCAAGAATTTGGAGCCACGCCAACCAATTTCGCCCCCAGCCCCCGCGCATTTAAAAGTCAAAAAAGCCTATATCTCCCACAGTTTTTGAGCTATAGCCACCAAATTTAGTGCAAAGTTAGGTGATGATGACCCCCCAAAAACTGCATCAAAAGTTTGGATGCCACAACCACTAATACTGCCCTAGCCGCCCCCATCCTCCCCAACGCTTCGTCAAAAACGGAAATGCGTGTATCTTCCAGAGTTGTGAGGCAGCAAAATTTTGGATGCCACGCCCACCCATACCACCCCCAGCCCCCTTTCCCCACTTTTTACAATTTTCGAGCTAGTTTCACCAAATTTGGTATGAAGATAGCAATTGACATTCCACACAGATCTGCATAAAAACTTTGGATGCCACTACCACCCATACCGCCCCCAGCCCCCCTTTCCCCACTTTTTACAAACTTCGAGCTAGAGTCACCAAATTTGGTATGAAGATAGCAATTGACATTCCACAAAGATCTGCATCAAAAATTTGGATGCCACGCCCATTCATACTGCCCCCACCCCCCCCCCCCCCCCTTTCCCCACTTTTTACAAACTTCGAGCTAGAGTCACCAAATTTGGTATGAAGACAGCAATTGACATTTCACAAAGATCTGCAGTAATAATTTGGATGCCACACCCACCCATACCTTCCCAGCCCCTCTCTCCACACCTTTTACAAACTTCGAGCTAGAGTCACCAAATTTGGTATGAAGATAGCAATTGACATTTCGCAAAGATCTGCAATAAAATTTTAGATGCCACACTCACCCATACCGCCCCCAGCCCCCCTTTCCACAGCTCTTACAAACTTTGAGCTAGAGTCACCAAATTTGGAAGGAAGATAGTTGGTGGCATCCCCATCTGCATCGGATAATCTTTAAGGCAGCGTAAACCCCTGCCCCATCCGTACCTCTTTGCAATCAGGCCTTTTTTTTAGCGGTTTGAATACTGGTATCGAGTATGCCGCAGTCGGTTGCAACGACTGCAACGTTTCCACTTGTTTTCTTTACAAAAAGAAAAAAATCTTTTCCGGACGATATTGTTCCAATTTTCAACTGTTCGCATCCTCGCCCAAAACTCGTCACACTTTGTCAATTTGGCGCGTGCTGTACTTTGAGCGCTGACCCGCACTCTGCTCCGTTAAGCAATCAGCGTCCACGTCGTCGCCGTCACTTTCGTTCTCTGTCAGGTGTTCAACTCCCGGTCACTTAATCGGCTCAAAATCTCTGTGTCGCGACAAGTGTACAAAGATTTTTTTCTGACCTCTGTTTCACCAACGCGCGATCGAACAGAGTATTGTAGGGTATATATGGTTTCACGAACTTTACACTTGTTCGTAGTGCGTTTGGGGTTTTATTGCGTCCCTGCTCGGGCGCCGCTTGCAAATAAGTTATTTTGCCGAGGTACAGATCTGAGTCTGCCCAAGGCCCACGTCACAAGAAATATTTATACTTAATCAGCGACGCTTCATGAAATGGAGGCAAGTGTTGCGAAGTCGCGTAACGTTGGAGTCGCACTGCCGGAATGACTGGGTTGCTAGGGAAGCATACAGGGAAGCCCTCTGCACAGGTACCTCTAATCACACAGACTATTCTCGGCGGACAGATAATGTTCACAGACTGGCACTTGAATCCATATATACTCACTTTCCACGCGCATATACAGAGGTGCCACAACAAATAGCTGTTCATAAAACATCTCCAAATTGTTTTAAACAGAACAGAAGTTGACAGCCGCGCCTTCCTCCTCTGGGATTGGGGCATCCTCCACATGAGGTGTCCCCAGGACATTCCCTCGTCGCTCCCGCGCAGTCTCCACGTTGCCTCCGTCTATCTCTTTGATCGGTGCTCCAGTAGTCTGGAAAATAAGATTCGCCTTACCGCACTGTATGGTCGTGCCCATCTTACACAGAATTTCCATTCCTAGAATGAGACTATCTAGCATGGATGGCATGACGAGCATGTCTACATCTATTTCCTTGCCGGCTAGACCCACCTTCGTTCGCCACAGCCTTTCTACGGCCACTTCCGAACCGTCTGCTAATTGCATTTTTGCGTCTACTGCCAACACTTTCCCTCCAACTGCAAACTTTCTGAAAAACTCCTTGCTAATGAAGCTCCTTGTGGCCCCAGTGTCAACCGTTGCCCTCGCTGTTTGATCCCCGACCATCACTATGGCGACAATGCGACCCTTTTCCACTTTCAACGGGTACTCTAACTCCTGAACTGATTCACACCGACGCCAATCCGATACTGCTCCAGATGAAGCTGCTGCTCTTTCCCCGATCCTTTTGTACAGCATGCTATGCTGCTTTTACCCTGAGTGCCACATTGCCTGACATGACGCAACTCGCGGATTCGGACCATTTTTGACAAAATGTCCGCCCTGCGAACAATTGATGCCATGTGACTAGGTACTCGTAAATTCTTCTCAAATCCTGATCGGGTCTGTACCCGGCATGACGCATGAGTCTCTTCAAGTCGATTATGTATTTTTTATACTCTTCTCCTTAATTGTCGGAATATTGTGGGAGTAAGAAAAATTCAAAGAAATCTTTCTAGAAGTCCACCCACGTCGCATCCCTTAGACTGCTCGTCATGAACCAACAAGCAGTCTTGTCGGTTAACGCCTCAGTCATCGCGCTGGGTATGCGGTCTAAATCCAGCTCATACGTCATCGTTTTCTCCTCGATCGTATCTATAAACGACATCGGATCGGTATAACCATCAAATCTGGTCCTCCACTTTCTTACCTGTTCAGATATGACCATGTAGTGCCTACCGTTGTCACCTCCCCCGCAGCCGGCGCCCATATCTGTTTTGTTACCCCATCGTACGTCCACACCTGGGTTACCACGGTTCTCCGGGGAAATTTAATTGGGATCGCTTATTGTTTTATCGACAAAAAGACTTATAATTAATCTTCAATCAAAATACTTCTTTTAACAATCCAATACCGAATCGGATATCGATATTTGCTTTTGAAATCAATTTCTACCATAATTTTCCTCAAATCTCTATCAAATCCCAATTAAATTCTTTTTTTGTACATAAATATACGAAAGCAAACTCCCTTCTTGAGATGTTCCCTTAAACGATTTTTTTTTTAATTTTTGTTTCAATTCTAATTACATTTCTTCAACTTTTATTTTCTTTTGTATATATATAAACAAGAATAACCTTCAACTTTAAAACTTAATTTCCGTCTTACTATATTTTGATTGAATTGAATTTTCTATTTGACCTAAATTTTTTTTTTGATTATTATTCAAATCGTTACTAGATTTTTACTCAAATTTCCATTACAAAATTTTTCCTGCCTTTTCCAATTTAATTTTATTATATTAAATTTTGTTAGCCAAATTCTTTCTTTAGAATCCAAATATTCTTTTTTTTAATTAACACCTTTTCGTTCTGAATATAATTTTTATTTTACTAAAAAAAAAAAAATTTCACTCATATATTGAATTTTCTTTATTACATAACACTTTAATTTAATTTTAACCCTTTTTCTCTTTATTCTTTTGCTATAAATGTTATTTTATTCCGATTTTAAATATTTGAATTAAATTTTTATTATTTTAATTTCGGTTTAAATATTATGATTAAATTGTTTTTTATTCCGATATTTATTTTCGTTTAATTTCTTTTCAAGTTAATCATCGCTTTTAACTCGTACTTGTCCCACTCTACTATGTTCCCCTTAATCCACTGTTGGCTTATAGTTTTTTTATACTCGATACCGATTGTAAAGAGTATATTGAGTTTGTGCAATGTCCGTCATGGTGTCTGTCCGTCCGTATGTGTGCAAGTTTTTTCCACACCCTTCAAGCTAGAGACTTGAAACTTTGAAATTCTCTTTATCTATGGGAACTACCAAATTTGGTAAGAAGATAGCTACTATCAACCTCAAAAAACTGCATCAAGAATTTTGGAGCCACGCCAACCAATTCCGCCCCAGCCCCTGCGCATTTAAAGTCAAAAAAGCCTATCTCCCACAGTTTTGAGCTATAGCCACCAAATTTAGTGCAAAGTTAGGTGATGATGACCCCCAAAAACTGCATTAAAGTTTGGATGCCACCTACGTACTGCCTAGCTGCCCCCATCCACCCCAACGCTTCGTCAAAACGGGAAAGCGTGTATCTCCAGAGTTGTGGAGCTATAGCCTCCAAATTTGGTATAAGATAGCTGTACGACCCCAAAGAACTGCATCAAAGTTTTGGAGCCACGTCCACCCATTCCGCCCATAGCCCCCCGCACTTTGAAATCAGAAATAGCTATATATCCCACAGTTTTTAGCTAGAGCCTCCAAATTTGGTGCCAAGATAGGTGATGATGACCCCCAAAAACTGCATCAAAAGTTTGGATGCCACAACCACTAATACTGCCCTAGCCGCCCCCATCCTCCCCAATGCTTCGTCAAAAACGGAAATGCGTGTATCTTCCAGAGTTGTGAGGCATCAAAACTTTGGATGCCACACCCACCCATACCACCCCAGCCCCTTTCCCCACTTTTTACAATTTTCGAGCTTGTTTCACCAAATTTGGTATGAAGATAGCAATTGACATTCCACGCAGATCTGCATAAAAACTTTGGATGCCACAACCACCCATACCGCCCCCAGCCCCCCTTTCCCCACTTTTTACAAACTTCGAGCTAGAGTCACCAAATTTGGTATGAAGATAGCAATTGACATTCCACAAAGATCTGCATCAAAAATTTGGATGCCACGCCCAGCCATACTGCCCCCACCCATCCCTTTCCCCACTTTTTACAAACTTCGAGCTAGAGTCACCAAATTGGGTATGAAGACAGCAATTGACATTTCACAAAGATCTGCAGTAATAATTTGGATGCCACACCCACCCATACCGCCCCAGCCCCTCTCTCCACACCTTTTACAAACTTCGAGCTAGAGTCACCAAATTTGGTATGAAGATAGCAATTGACATTTCGCAAAGATCTGCAATAAAATTTTAGATGCCACACTCACCCATACCGCCCCCAGCCCCCCTTTCCACAGCTCTTACAAAATTTGAGCTAGAGTCACCAAATTTGGAAGGAAGATAGTTGGTGGCATCCCCATCTGCATCGGATAATCTTTAAGGCAGCGTACCACTCCATCTTGACTTGAAACTTTGCAATTCTCTTTATCTATGGGATAGTAAATTAAAGTGTCAAAATTGGGGTTCTACGATAACTGGGGGGCTGGTAAATCGATAAATTCGATAACTCAAAACCGATAAATCCACATATTTCGCACATCCTTACAGCTAGAACTACCAAATTTTTTTTTTTTTTTTTTTAAATTGCTGGTCTTATTTATTGAATCTTTTCTAGTGAATTAGAAAACTAGCAATAAGTATACAAATCTTATAAATAAATCTTAGCTAACAGTTCATTTTTGTTTTTGACTGTATTCTGAGTGCGCGTCCCTAAAAATCATCGCTGGGTTGGTAAGTCGTTACGACGAAGACGGGATCGGCTGCGCAGCCTTGTGAGACCTCTCGCGAGATGATTTGTGTGCGATGAGAGCTTGATAAGATATTTTACTTTTTGTTCCTCTATTTCCTCCTTGACTGTTGAGATGTTTAAGTCTTTATGAATGTTTTCGTTTCGAACATACCACGGTGCCCCGGTAATGGTTCTCAATATTTTTGACTGGGCTCTCTGGACAATGTCAATGCTGCTGTTGCTAGCGTTCCCCCATAACTGGGAACCATAGGTCCAGATTGGTTTTAGAACAGAGTTGTAAAGCAGGACCTTGTAGTTCAAACTAATGGAAGAGCGAGCATTGATGAACCAGTGGAGGCTATTGGCTTTCAGTTTGAGATGTGTTCTTTTAGCTTCAATGTGTCGCCGCCATGTTAGTCTTCGGTCTAAGTGTACGCCCAGATACGTTACATCGTTTGTTTTTGGAAGTGTGGTGTTGTTTAACGTGAGCGGTGGACAATCTTGCCTGTTAAGGGTGAAAGTTACTTGCTTACATTTTTGTTCGTTTACCTTAATTCGCCAATCTGATAACCATTTTTCCACGTTGACCAGATGAAGGGCTAGTTGCGCTGTTGCTTGTATTGGGCATCTGGAGCGGCTGAGAATAGCTGTATCATCAGCAAAGGTAGATGTTGTCAATCGGCTGCTTATTGGGATGTCTGCTGTGAAAAGCACGTACAGTGTTGGTCCCAGTACGCTGCCCTGTGGAACACCAGCTTCGATACTGTGTTCGTCAGACATTGCAGTGTTACACCTTACTGCGAACTTCCTGTCGTATAGGTACGACTTAAGCAGCTTATGTGTGTTGTTTGGGAGCATTGCTTTGATCTTATGCATTAGACCTTCCAACCAAACTTTGTCGAATGCCTGAGAAGCATCCAGAAATATTGCAGTGCAGTATTCTCTATTTTCGAACGCGCTTCGTATCTCTGATGTTATTCTGTTAACCTGCTCAATTGTTCCATGCTTTTCACGAAAGCCAAATTGGTGTGACGGGATTATGTTATGAAGATTCAGGAATGGATTTATCCGGGACAGCAAACATTTTTCAAAAAGTTTTGATAGACACGGTAATAAGCTTATAGGTCTATACGACGTGGGAACTGTGTGATCTTTTCCAGGCTTTGGTA
Organism: Scaptomyza flava; assembly: GCA_030179655.1. NCBI lineage: Eukaryota > Metazoa > Arthropoda > Insecta > Diptera > Drosophilidae > Scaptomyza > Scaptomyza flava. The sequence goes on along the minus strand of JARNME010000404.1, from coordinate 32,279,235 downwards.
TCATAATGATAATTGACTTTTTCCATCTGTCTGGATAGTGGCCAAGTTTGGTGATAGCATTGAAGAGCTGGGCAATTATGCAGATTGCACAGTAAGGAAGCTCAATAATCATCTTTGGGGTTATTTGGTCACCTCCTGGAGATTTTTTTGGGTTCAGTTGCTCTTTAATGATTCTAACGATTTCATTCGGGCGAAACTTGATTGGATCATCTTGAAGCTGAGAGCCGTTTGAAGAAGTCGGTAGTGCAAACGTATTTGTTGCAGCGTTAGGTTGGAACACTTTTTGGAGATGAGTAGCAAATGTGTTAGCTCTTTCTTCATCGCTGCGAGCCCAGCCGCCTGCGAAGTTTCTTATAGGCATTACTGTTTCTGTTGGTGAGCTTAGAGTTGGGTGAGCTCTCCACAATGAGTTTTTCGTACTGGTGGTTGATAATTGCTCGATGTAACGGCGTTGAGCGCGCTCGTCCTCGATTTTTAACGCTTTGGTGAGTTTACGTGTGGCGTCTTTTAGTTTTTGCTTTGCCGATGGCGATCTGTTCGATTGCCAATCACGTCGTAAGCGCCGCTTTTCAAGAACGAGCTGTTCAATTTGTAGATTTGTTGTCCTTTGGTTGTGTATTGTTTTTGGTATTTGAGGCGTAGCGGCGCGAGCTGCGGCGACGAAGACAGTCTCCAGAGTGTTAACAAAACTGTCAATGTCAGCTACATCAACGAGACGTGGCTTAAGCTCAATGTGTGAGCTTATAAATTTTTTGTATCTGAGCCAGTTAGATTTATGTGAAGTTAACTTACTGGGTCGATTTATGTATTCAGGGTGTCGTTGCAGATTTATTAGGACTGGGGAGTGATCGGATGATAGATCCGAAAGGCACTCTGCACTTATCAGTCTACGCGAAATGTTTTTGGTAACTGCAAAGTCAATCAAATCGGGTAGTTTTTTGGGATCTGTCGGCCAGTATGTTGGTCTGCCAGGAGAAACGTAGTCGAGCTTGTTGTTAGCTTTTATAATTGCATTGTAGAGCTGCTTTCCTTTTGGATTCACTAGACGAGATCCCCAGTGTGTGTGCTTGGCATTGTAGTCTCCTGCCGCTATAAAGCATTCTCCTAGTGAGTTAAAAAATTCCATAAATTGGTCTTCAGATATGGTATAACGCGGAGGGCAGTATACAGCGGCAAGAGTAAGTTGGTTCCCACTGTTTAAATGTATTTTTAGAGATGTGGCATGTAGAAAGTTTTCAGCAAACTCTTTATAGTAGTGGTGCTTGAGGCGGCTTCTGATCAAAATACCAGTTCCACCGTGTGCTTTACCATCGGGATGATTTGTACCATAGAATAAGTATCCACTTATGTTAAAGTTATATTTGTTTGTAAGGTGTGTTTCGGAAAGTAGCATTACGTCGATGTGCTTATCGAGTAGGAATTGAGATAATTCAAGTTTATGCTGTGAGACGCCATTAGCGTTCCACGTAGATATTCGTATCTCAGCCATTGATTATTTTGACTGTTGTGATACAAGCATTTGTATCAAGAGATTTTGATTACGCATTAGTTCCTGCATAGTTGTTTTCATGAATGACATAAACTCGTTCATGCTCTGCTGCAGGGTACATACGAGTGCTTCGAGGTTACTTTGTTGCTGCTCCTGTGCAGCGTTTGTGCTCACTTGTTTTGGTTGTAAGTACGGTGTGTTTGAGGCAGGAAGAGCCAGTCCGGATCTTAGGGCGCTTGCATAAGTTGCGTTATTGGTTGAGAACTCGGGGCCAAGTGAGGATCTGGCTGCAGATGAAAAGAAGACGTCTGGGTTGTGTTTCGATGGAGTGAAGGTAGTCGGTGCGTGTTGCGAGCGTGCAGTGGTACAGCGCTGATGGATACGATTTTTAAGTTCCTTGTAGACTTGGCAGCCTCTGTAGTTGGCTGTATGCTTGCCTTCGCAGTTGTTACAGAATTTTTTGCTAGAGTCTTCTTTGCTTACTGGGCAACTTGCGGAGCTGTGCAGTTCCCCACAGTATACGCATACCGAGCGCAGTGTACAGTAGGCTTTTGTATGGCCGTACTCTTGGCAGTTCATACATTGTACCGGACCGTTTCGTTTGTGCGGTTCTTCTACGGTGATTCTTCGGTGAAGTAAAAGGTGAAGTTTGTATATTGAGTGCACCTCGTTTTTTTTAAGCATCTTCGTTTCTGGTTCAAGTTCTATTTTAAAAAGTGGTTGCGGCATCCTATTCCTGTTTAAGATGTTTATGACGGTTTTTGCTCGAAATCCTTTTCCTGCAGCGCCTGTTTTATTTCTTCTGGTGTTACATCAGGTTCTATGCCTTTTATTACGACCTGCAGGCCCTTGCAGCTTTTTAATTGATACGTATAATAATTCATTTTTTTTTCGTTTAGATAATTTATGAGAACTCTGTAATTATCTTCCGACTTTGTCTGGACTTTAATTTCTTGAATTTTACCCTGTACGAGAGGGACTATGTAGAAACTATCTTTGCCTATGAGCTCGATAACTTTGTTAACAAAAGCACTGGAGCTTTTCTCGCGTATATATATTGGGGGTGGCTTCGGCTTTTTCGTGACAACCCCAACGGCTTCAGAAGGCAGATCATCTGTGTTTTCTGCCAAGATGTGAAATCTATTGCTATTGTATGTAGTATCATTCGAGGGTCTATTTAAATTGCTACGGGTCATTTTGGTTTATTCGTAGAATTTTGCGGACTTAGCTTTCTTTTGATATAAATGTAGCGATCCATACCAGTCTGCGTAGCCGGCTTAACATTTTTGCTGTTTGCAGTTTGATTTGCTGACGGCGCAGCAGTCGTTGTACTTGTTGAACGGGAAGTAGGTATCGGTGCAGTTGTGGTTGTAGTCGCTGTTGCGGTACCTAGAGAGGCCGCGGCACTTGCAGTCGTTGCTAAGAGAGACGGGGAGCACGAAAACTTTCGGTCGCGTGCTGTGTGCAATACTTCATTTGTCGGATTGGGTGTTGCCGACCGCGCGCGGTCGGATTGCGTTGACTCGATAGATAACAGGGACGGAGACGGTGAGCAAGAACGTTCTCTGGCACGCGCTGTGTAAGAGAGTTCGATTTGCGGGTTGGGGGTAATTGACCGCTCGGGCTGCTCTGAAACTACGGAAAAGTAAGCGTTGCTCAGCCGACGACGCTCGTCTTGCTCGCGTTGTCGCTGGCCACAATTCTCGCGTTGACTCATTGTCTTAAGCGAGGTGAAGAATTTGTTAGTGCCTTTTGTTTTATATGTTATTATTTGTTAAAAGTCAATTGTTTTGTTTGAATTACAGATTTTTTAAAAAGCAATTTGTGCAGATACATTGCACTTAGCGTCTTTTCGCATAAAATATATATTTTATAAGCTTCTATATCACTGCACTTTTGCGTTTGGGAATTAATTAACCGGACCACGATGAGAAAACACGTCTGCATTCGACGACAGTTGCGAAATTTGGTATGAAGATAGCAATTGACATTTCACACAGATCTGCATCAAATCTTTTGATGCAACGCCCAGCCATACTGCCTCCCTTTCCCCACTTTTTACAAACTTCGAGCTAGAGTCACCAAATTTGGTATGAAGACAGCAATTGACATTTCACAAAAATCAGCAGTACAAATTTGGATACCACACCCACCCATACCACCCCCAGCTCCCCTATCCCCACTCTTTACAATTTTCGAGCTAGAGTCACCAAATTTGGTATGAAGATAGCAATTGATATTCCACACAGATCTGCAGCAAATCTTTGGATGCCACAACCACCCATACTGCCCCCAGCCCCCCTTTCCCCACTTTTTACAAACTTCGAGCTAGAGTCACCAAATTTGGTATGAAGATAGCAATTGACATTCCAAAAAGATCTGCATCAAAAATTTGGATGCCACGCCCAGCCATACTGCCCCTGCCCCCCCTTTCCCCACTTTTTACAAACTTCGAGCTAGAGTCACCAAATTTGGTATGAAGACAGCAATTGACATTTCACAAAGATCTGCAGTACAAATTTGGATACCACACCCACCCATACCGCCCCAGCCCCTCTCTCCACACCTTTTACAAACTTCGAGCTAGAGTCACCAGATTTGGTATGAAGATAGCAATTGACATTTCGCAAAGATCTGCAGTAAAAATGTAAATGCCACACTCACCCATACCACCCCCAGCCCCCCGTTCCACAGCTCTTACAAACTTTGAGCTAGAGTCACCAAATTTGGAAGGCAGATAGTTGGTGGCATCCCCATCTGCATCGTATAATCTTTAAGGCAGCGTAAACCCCTGCCCCATCCGTACCTCTTTGCAATCAGGCCTCTTTTTTAGCGGTTTGAATACTGGTATCGAGTATGTCAATTTGGCGCGTGCTGTACTTTGAGCGCTGACCCGCACTCTGCTCCGTTAAGCAATCAGCGTCCACGTCTTCGCCGTCACTTTCGTTCTCTGTCAGGTGTTCAACTCCCGGTCACTTAATCGGCTCAAAATCTCTGTGTCGCGACAAGTGTACAAAGATTTTTTTCTGACCTCTGTTTCACCCACGCGCGATCGAACAGAGTATTGTAGGGTATATATGGTTTCACGAACTTCACACTTGTTCGTAGTGCGTTTGGGGTTTAATTGCGTCCCTGCTCGGGCGCCGCTTGCAAAGAAGTTATTTTGCCGAGGTACAGATCTGAGTCTGCCCAAGGCCCACGTCACAAGAAATATTTATACTTAATCAGCGACGCTTCATGAAATGGAGGCAAGTGTTGCGAAGTCGCGTAACGTTGGAGTCGCACTGCCGGAATGACTGGGTTGCTAGGGAAGCATACAGGGTAGCCCTCTGCACAGGTACCTCTAATCACACAGACTATTCTCGGCGGACAGATAATGTTCACAGACTGGCACTTGAATCCATATATACTCACTTTCCACGCGCATATACAGAGGTGCCACAACAAATAGCTGTTCATAAAACATCTCCAAATTGTTTTAAACAGAAGTTGTTTTTAATGGAATATGCCGTTAGCGAGATTATTGGTCATAAAAGAGCTCCGGCGGCAGAAAATTAGGAAATAAACCATGCATCGAAGGCTTCACAGATGCGCATCTGATCCGTTTTCGCAATCTGACGATACGTATGTGGCTTTTCTGCCTTTCTTCATTATCTTAAGCTAATTAATTTAATTTCGATAGTTTCCGGCATAATTATTGTGTTGACCAGAGGACCTTCCAAAAGATCCTCAATATAATCGAGGTAGATATCCCATCCTCTTTGATTTCACCAATCCTGCAATTGGCGACTGCATTGCGTTTTCTAGGAGTTGGGTCGTTTCAACGAGCGATAGGGAAGGACACCGATTTGTCAATGTCGAGGCAATCTGTTGGAAAAACGCTTTAGATTATACTTCCATTGCTGGACAAAAAAACTTTGAATAAATCGGAGGAAATGCTAACGAAATGCAAACAGCATTTCTACCAAAAGTACAGCATTCCTGGAGTAGTTGGCTGCATCGATGGTACCCACTTCAAGATAATGAAGCCCAGCAGTGCCGAACAGGTTTATTTTAATAGAAAGGGGTATTTTAGCATAAATGCAATGGTAGTAAGTCCGATTTTTTTTTATTTGTTTACTTTTAAATGTGTAGAGGTGAGTTGTTAACTCGATTGTCTGTTTTGTTATGTTTGTATTGTGGAACTTGTTTATGTTATACTTTTGTTATCCTAAACGCTTAATTAAGCATTAAATATTGGATTCCATAGATATGTGATTACGATCTTAAAGTCCTTTATGTGGATGCTCCGACAACTGGAGCAACTCATGACTCCTGTCAGCCAGGTCTTTTTTTCAGGAGCAGTATGAAAGTGGTTCACGTGGCAATTGGCTCCTTGGGGACTCGGGTTATCCCATGGAGCACTTTCTGTTAAAGCCCTACAGATATCCAGCACAAGGCTCGAACCAACACACTTTCCATCTTCGCCATGATTCTGCAAGAAATGTAATCGAGAGAATTTTTGGAGTAATTAAAATCCGATTCCGATTACTCTAAGAGATCTTTTTGTATAGCCCCTTAAGGGTCTCATGCATTATAAATGTTTGCTGTGCTCTTCACAATTTATGCCGCGAGCAAGAGGATGAGGATTTTCGTATTGCTGAAGTTCCTGAACCACGCGCAGAATTTAATTCTTTATCAAATTTGAATCTGCCGGAAACAACTTCTCAAATTCGTTTTTGTTATTTGTTAAGTTTTTCAATTTTATTGCAATTTTGATTCAATAGATGCGACTAATTTTTCCTCCTCCGAAGTTTCAATTGGAGGACCAAGCGTGTTCAACTGAAGCGTTAAGTCCTCCCAAGATGCCGCAACAGCCACCAAGTCCCCTTTCGTAAAATTGTTGGCAATGTCTGGGTGCTTCTTAATAAATGGCTTAGAAATGGCTTCGTCTTGGCGAGTGTTTCGATGTTTTCCCCTTAAAATAATGGCATTGCAAAAAAATTATGAAAAAAAAAACAAATCAAATTTACTTACATGTTGAGCGCGTTTTCTTCATCTTTCTTTGTTTGTTTTGGCTCTGCCATTTTCCAGATGATGCCGCTTTTAAGGCGTTGCCACCTAGCACAATTACGGCTGCCCACAAATGTTTTCACAAATTGCACAACAAGTAAAACAATTTTGAAGTCAAGTTTGTGTTTACTTCAAAGAGTTATTTTTAATGCTTAATTAAAAGAAAACAGGAGTGGTTCCACGTATATTTTTATTAAACACATAACTCCGAATTTATGCTTGAGAAATGTGGCATTACTGCATTGACTGCAAAAAATTAGCTTCAGACTTGGTGGCAGCATTAGATTCCAGGCTTTTAACGGGCGAATTCAATTCGTTGGAAATGTCAGAGCGTTTTAGTCTGTGGCACCGTGAAATAGATAAGACATGAAATTCGGACGAATTTGCGTACTAAACGCGTTCGTATACACATTTGTGCGAATTCGCGCACTCATATATATGTATATCTGTAAGGCAACAGTGAACGAACACACACAGTCTGGGGTTAGATATCTTTCTTTATTTCTTCACTTTCATTTATTCAGTCTTCTTCCCAGCGTTTACGTATTAATATAGCTAAACTTACATATACAAATCGACTGCTCTTAATTAGCTATGTCTATTTCCGAAAATTCCTTAAGCCCCGAGTAACCGACCTCCTCTCGTGGGACATAACCGCACTACTACTACTACTACTTTGCCGATCCCGCGCTCGGCCTGAGCGCGCCAGCTCACCTTTTGTGGATCGCGACATTTAGACTGTGGGTCGCGAGCGCGCACCCGACCTCCGCTTTTTTACTCGTTCGGCTCTTATGTCTACTTATACTATTCTAATCTATGTTAATGTAAAAATGCAAATTATAATTAGGAATACTTCGCGGCTTGTCTTATCTTCATTTGCTTGTCTTATATTTATATATCTTATTTCTTGTCTTATATCTATATGTCTTTACATTACATATGAGTTTTTACGTTAAAATACATGTACTTCATTTGTGTTTATTATAAATGTGGGGGAGGCCTGCGCTGGGCCTACCTTACACCCCCCACCCCCCTTTCTTCGTGATGGTGACTTCACCGTCGCGGTGCTGAGTCACTACAAACTGGTCCGCCCCCGCCATCACCCTGAAACGGCTGCGGAGTCCTTTGAGCCCCTTCCGCTCCAGCTCTGCCGCAATGATTGTTATGGCCACCGGCGTCAAAATCGTGTTGCTGCGGTGAACTGTTCACGACGTTGGTATGGATGCCCACGCTATTGTTCTCAGTGTTCTCAACCAGTTTTCCTCTTGATCCAGCGCTTTCGCCTTCTCTTGATCCAGCGCTTTCGCCTTCTCGCGTTGAAAACGTTTAACGAGGTTACCCAATTTCGGTAACGACTCGCTTTTGTCCTTTCCCTCACATGGTTCTGGTTCGACAGCCGCGCCTTCCTCCTCTGGGATTGGGGCATCCTCCACATAAGGTGTCCCCAGGACATTCCCTCGTCGCTCCCGCGCAGTCTCCACGTTGCCTCCGTCTATCTCTCTCGGTGCTCCAGTAGTCTGGAAAATAAGATTCGCCTTACCGCACTGTATGGTCGTGCCCATCTTACACAGAATTTCCATTCCTAGAATGAGACTATCTAGCATGGATGGCATGACGAGCATGTCTACATCTATTTCCTTGCCGGCTAGACCCACCTTCGTTCGCCACAGCCTTTCTACGGCCACTTCCGAACCGTCTGCTAATTGCATTTTTGCGTCTACTGCCAACACTTTCCCTCCAACTGCAAACTTTCTGAAAAACTCCTTGCTAATGAAGCTCCTTGTGGCCCCAGTGTCATCCGTTGCCCTCGCTGTTTGATTCCCGACCATCACTATGGCGACAATGCGACCCTTTCCACTTTCAACGGGTACTCTAACTCCTGAACTGATTCACACCGACGCCAATCAGATATGACCATGTAGTGCCTACCGTTGTCACCTCCCCCGCAGCCGGCGCCCATATCTGTTTTGTTACCCCATCGTACGTCCACACCTGGGTTACCACGGTTCTCCGGGGAAATTTAATTGGGATCGCTTATTGTTGTTTTTTATCGACAAAAAGACTTATAATTAATCTTCAATCAAAATACTTCTTTTAACAATCCAATACCGAATCGGATATCGATATTTGCTTTTGAAATCAATTTCTACCATAATTTTCCTCAAATCTCTATCAAATCCCTATTAAATTCTTTTTTTGTACATAAATATACGAAAGCAAACTCCCTTCTTGAGATGTTCCCTTAAACGATTTTTTTATTAATTTTTGTTTCAATTCTAATTACATTTCTTCAACTTTTATTTTCTTTTGTATATATATAAACAAGAATAACCTTCAACTTTAAAACTTAATTTCCGTCTTACTATATTTTGATTGAATTGAATTTTCTATTTTACCTAAATTTTTTTTAAAATTATTATTCAAATCGTTACTAGATTTTTACTCAAATTTCCATTACAAAATTTTTCCTGCCTTTTCCAATTTAATTTTATTATATTAAATTTTGTTAGCCAAATTCTTTCTTTAGAATCCAAATATTCTGTTTTTTAATTAACACCTTTTCGTTCTGAATATAATTTTTATTTTACTAAAAAAAAAAAAAATTTCACTCATATATTGAATTTTCTTTATTGCATAACACTTTAATTTAATTTTAACCCTTTTTCTCTTTATTCTTTTGCTATAAATTTTATTTTATTCCGATTTTAAATATTTGAATTAAATTTTTATTATTTTAATTTCGGTTTAAATATTATGATTAAATTGTTTTTTATTCCGATATTATTATTTTCGTTTAATTTCTTTTCAAGTTAATCATCGCTTTTAACTCGTACTTGTCCCACTCTACTATGTTCCCCTTTAATCCACTGTTGGCTTATAGTTTTTTTTATGCTCGAAACCGATAGTAAAGAGTATATTGAGTTTGTGCAATGTCCGTCATGGTGTCTGTCCGTCTGCCCGTCTGTCCGTCTGTCCGTCCGTATGTGTGCAAGTTTTTTCCACACCCTTCAAGCTAGAGACTTGAAACTTTGAAATTCTCTTTATCTATGGGATAGTAAATTAAAGTGTCAAAATTGGGGTTCTACGATAACTGGTGGGCTGGCAAATCGATACATTCGATAACTCAAAACCGATAAATCCACATATTTCGCACATCCTTACAGCTAGAACTACCAAATTTGGTAAGAAGATAGCTACTATCAACCTCCAAAAAACTGCATCAAGAATTTTGGAGCCACGCCAACCAATTTCGCCCCCAGCCCCCGCGCATTTTAAAGTCAAAAAAGCCTTTATCTCCCACAGTTTTTGAGCTATAGCCACCAAATTTAGTGCAAAGTTAGGTGATGATGACCCCCCAAAAACTGCATCAAAAGTTTGGATGCCACAACCACTAATACTGCCCTAGCCGCCCCCATCCTCCCCAACGCTTCGTCAAAAACGGAAATGCGTGTATCTTCCAGAGTTGTGAGGCATAAAAACTTTGGATGCCACGCCCACCCATACCACCCCCAGCCCCCTTTCCACACTTTTTACAATTTTCGAGCTAGTTTCACCAAATTTGGTATGAAGATAGCAATTGACATTCCACACAGATCTGCATAAAAACTTTGGATGCCACAACCACCCATACCGCCCCCAGCCCCCCTTTCCCCACTTTTTACAAACTTCGAGCTAGAGTCACCAAATTTGGTATGAAGACAGCAATTGACATTCACAAGATCCACAAAATTGGATCACGCCCACATGCCCCCTTCCCACTTTTACAACTTCGAGCTGAGTCACCAATTTGGAGACGCATGACTTCACAAAATCACAGACAATTGATCCACACCCACCACCCAGCTCCCCTATCCCCACTCTTTACAATTTTCGAGCTAGCGTCACCAAATTTGGTATGAAGATAGCAATTGATATTCCACACAGATCTGCAGCAAATCTTTGGATGCCACAACCACCCATACTGCCCCCAGCCCCCCTTTCCCCACTTTTTACAAACTTCGAGCTAGAGTCACCAAATTTGGTATGAAGATAGCAATTGACATTCCAAAAAGATCTGCATCAAAAATTTGGATGCCACGCCCAGCCATACTGCCCCTGCCCCCCTTTCCCCACTTTTTACAAACTTCGAGCTAGAGTCACCAAATTTGGTATGAAGACAGCAATTGACATTTCACAAAGATCTGCAGTACAAATTTGGATACCACACCCACCCATACCGCCCCAGCCCCTCTCTCCACACCTTTTACAAACTTCGAGCTAGAGTCACCAGATTTGGTATGAAGATAGCAATTGACATTTCGCAAAGATCTGCAGTAAAAATGTAAATGCCACACTCACCCATACCACCCCCAGCCCCCCTTTCCACAGCTCTTACAAACTTTGAGCTAGAGTCACCAAATTTGGAAGGAAGATAGTTGGTGGCATCCCCATCTGCATCGGATAATCTTTAAGGCAGCGTACCACTCCATCTTGACTTGAAACTTTGCAATTCTCTTTATCTATGGGATAGTAAATTAAAGTGTCAAAATTGGGGTTCTACGATAACTGGGGGGCTGGTAAATCGATAAAATCGATAACTCCAAACCGATAAATCCACATATTTCGCACATCCTTACAGCTAGAACTACCAAATTTGGTATGAAGATAGCAATTGACATTTCACACAGATCTGCATCAAATCTTTTGATGCAACGCCCAGCCATACTGCCACCCTTTCCCCACTTTTTACAAACTTCGAGCTAGAGTCACCAAATTTGGTATGAAGACAGCAATTGACATTTCACAAAAATCAGCAGTACAAATTTGGATACCACACCCACCCATACCACCCCCAGCTCCCCTATCCCCACTCTTTACAAACTTCGAGCTAGAGTCACCAAATTTGGTATGAAGATAGCAATTGATATTCCACACAGATCTGCAGCAAATCTTTGGATGCCACAACCACCCATACTGCCCCCAGCCCCCCTTTCCCCACTTTTTACAAACTTCGAGCTAGAGTCACCAAATTTGGTATGAAGATAGCAATTGACATTCCAAAAAGATCTGCATCAAAAATTTTGATGCCACGCCCAGCCATACTGCCCCTGCCCCCCTCTCCCCACTTTTTACAAACTTCGAGCTAGAGTCACCAAATTTGGTATGAAGACAGCAATTGACATTTCACAAAGATCTGCAGTACAAATTTGGATACCACACCCACCCATACCTCCCCAGCCCCTCTCTCCACACCTTTTACAAACTTCGAGCTAGAGTCACCAGATTTGGTATGAAGATAGCAATTGACATTTCGCAAAGATCTGCAGTAAAAATGTAAATGCCACACTCACCCATACCACCCCCAGCCCCCCGTTCCACAGCTCTTACAAACTTTGAGCTAGAGTCACCAAATTTGGAAGGCAGATAGTTGGTGGCATCCCCATCTGCATCGTATAATCTTTAAGGCAGCCCCATCCGTACCTCTTTGCAATCAGGCCTCTTTTTAAGCGGTTTGAATACTGGTATCGAGTATGCCGCAGTCGGTTGCAACGACTGCAACGTTTCCACTTGTTTTCTTTACAAAAGAAAAAAATCTTTTCCGGACGATATTGTTCCAATTTTCAACTGTTCGCATCCTCGCCCAAAACTCGTCACACTTTGTCAATTTGGCGCGTGCTGTACTTTGAGCGCTGACCCGCACTCTGCTCCGTTAAGCAATCAGCGTCCACGTCTTCGCCGTCACTTTCGTTCTCTGTCAGGTGTTCAACTCCCGGTCACTTAATCGGCTCAAAATGTCTGTGTCGCGACAAGTGTACAAAGATTTTTTTCTGACCTCTGTTTCACCCACGCGCGATCGAACAGAGTATTGTAGGGTATATATGGTTTCACGAACTTCACACTTGTTCGTAGTGCGTTTGGGGTTTAATTGCGTCCCTGCTCGGGCGCCGCTTGCAAAGAAGTTATTTTGCCGAGGTACAGATCTGAGTCTGCCCAAGGCCCACGTCACAAGAAATATTTAAACTTAATCAGCGACGCTTCATGAAATGGAGGCAAGTGTTGCGAAGTCGCGTAACGTTGGAGTCGCACTGCCGGAATGACTGGGTTGCTAGGGACGCATACAGGGTAGCCCTCTGCACAGGTACCTCTAATCACACAGACTATTCTCGGCGGACAGATAATGTTCACAGACTGGCACTTGAATCCATATATACTCACTTTCCACGCGCATATACAGAGGTGCCACAACAAATAGCTGTTCATAAAACATCTCCAAATTGTTTTAAACAGAAGTTGTTTTTAATGGAATATGCCGTTAGCGAGATTATTGGTCATAAAAGAGCTCCGGCGGCAGAAAATTAGGAAATAAACCATGCATCGAAGGCTTCACAGATGCGCATCTGATCCGTTTTCGCAATCTGACGATACGTATGTGGTTTTTCTGCCTTTCTTCATTACCTTAAGCTAATTAATTTAATTTCGATAGTTTCCGGCATAATTATCGTGTTGACCAGAGGACCTTCCAAAAGATCCTCATATAACGAGGTAGATATCCCATCCTCTTTGATTTCACCAATCCTGCAATTGGCGACTGCATTGCGTTTTCTAGGAGCTGGGTCGTTTCAACGAGCGATACTGAAGGACACCGATTTGTCAATGTCGAGGCAATCTGTTGGAAAAACGCTTTGGATTATACTTCCATTGCTGGACAAAAAAACTTTGAATAAATCGGAGGAAATGCTAACGAAATGCAAACAGCATTTCTACCAAAAGTACAGCATTCCTGGAGTAGTTGGCTGCATCGATGGTACCCACTTCAAGATAATGAAGCCCAGCAGTGCCGAACAGGTTTATTTTAATAGAAAGGGGTATTTTAGCATAAATGCAATGGTAGTAAGTCCGATTTTTTTTATTTGTTTACTTTTAAATGTGTAGAGGTGAGTTGTTAACTCGATTGTCTGTTTTGTTATGTTTGTATTGTGGAACTTGTTTATGTTATACTTTTGTTATCCTAAACGCTTAATTAAGCATTAAATATTGGATTCCATAGATATGTGATTACGATCTTAAAGTCCTTTATGTGGATGCTCCGACAACTGGAGCAACTCATGACTCCTGTCAGCCAGGTCTTTTTTTCAGGAGCAGTATGAAAGTGGTTCACGTGGCAATTGGCTCCTTGGGGACTCGGGTTATCCCATGGAGCACTTTCTGTTAAAGCCCTACAGATATCCCGCACAGGGCTCGAACCAACACACTTTCCATCTTCGCCATGATTCTGCAAGAAATGTAATCGAGAGAATTTTTGGAGTAATTAAAATCCGATTCCGATTACTCTAAGAGATCTTTTTGTATAGCCCCTTAAGGGTCTCATGCATTATAAATGTTTGCTGTGCTCTTCACAATTTATGCCGCGAGCAAGAGGATGAGGATTTTCGTATTGCTGAAGTTCCTGAACCACGCGCAGAATTTAATTCTTTATCAAATTTGAATCTGCCGGAAACAACTTCTCAAATTCGTTTTTGTTATTTGTTAAGTTTTTCAATTTTATTGCAATTTTGATTCAATAGATGCGACTAATTTTTCCTCCTCCGAAGTTTCAATTGGAGGACCAAGCGTGTTCAACTGAAGCGTTAAGTCCTCCCAAGATGCCGCAACAGCCACCAAGTCCCCTTTCGTAAAATTGTTGGCAATGTCTGGGTGCTTCTTAATAAATGGCTTAGAAATGGCTTCGTCTTGGCGAGTGTTTCGATGTTTTCCCCTTAAAATAATGGCATTGCAAAAAAATTATGAAAAAAAAAAACAAATCAAATTTACTTACATGTTGAGCGCGTTTTCTTCATCTTTCTTTGTTTGTTTTGGCTCTGCCATTTTCCAGATGATGCCGCTTTTAAGGCGTTGCCACCTAGCACAATTACGGCTGCCCACAAATGTTTTCACAAATTGCACAACAAGTAAAACAATTTTGAAGTCAAGTTTGTGTTTACTTCAAAGAGTTATTTTTAATGCTTAATTAAAAGAAAACAGGAGTGGTTCCACGTATATTTTTATTAAACACATAACTCCGAATTTATGCTTGAGAAATGTGGCATTACTGCATTGACTGCAAAAAATTAGCTTCAGACTTGGTGGCAGCATTAGATTCCAGGCTTTTAACGGACGAATTCAAATCGTTGGAAATGTCAGAGCGTTTTAGTCTGTGGCACCGTGAAATAGATAAGACATGAAATTCGGACGAATTTGCGTACTGAACGCGTTAGACTACACATTTGTGCGAATTCGCGCACTCATATATATGTATATCTGTAAGGCCACAGTGAACGAACACACACAGTCTGGGGTTAGATATCTTTCTTTATTTCTTCACTTTCATTTATTCAGTCTTCTTCCCAGCGTTTACGTATTTATATAGCTAAACTTACATATACAAATCGACTGCTCTTAATTAGCTATGTCTATTTCCGAAAATTCTTTAAGCCCCGAGTAACCGACCTCCTCTCGTGGGACATAACCGCACTACTACTACTACTACTTTGCCGATCCCGCGCTCGGCCTGAGCGCGCCAGCTCACGTTTTGTGGATCGCGACATTTAGACTGTGGGTCGCGAGTGCGCACCCGACCTCCGCTATTTTACTCGTTCGGCTCTTATGTCTACTTATACTATTCTAATCTATGTTAATGTAAAAATGCAAATTATAATTAGGAATACTTCGCGGCTTGTCTTATCTTCATTTGCTTATCTTATATTTATATATCTTATTTCTTGTCTTATATCTATATGTCTTTACATTACATATGAGTTTTTACGTTAAAATACATGTACTTCATTTGTGTTTATTATAAATGTGGGGGAGGCCTGCGCTGGGCCTACCTTACACCCCCCACCCCCCTTTCTTCGTGATGGTGACTTCACCGTCGCGGTGCTGAGTCACTACAAACTGGTCCGCCCCCGCCATCACCGTGAAACGGCTACGGAGTCCTTTGAGCCCCTTCCGCTCCAGCTCTGCCGCAATGATTGTTATGGCCACCGGCGTCAAAATCGTGTTGCTGCGGTGAACTGTTCACGACGTTGGTATGGATGCCCACGCTATTGTTCTCAGTGTTCTCAACCAGTTTTCCTCTTGATCCAGCGCTTTCGCCTTCTCGCGTTGAAAACGTTTAACGAGGTTACCCAATTTCGGTAACGACTCGCTTTTGTCCTTTCCCTCACATGGTTCTGGTTCGACAGCCGCGCCTTCCTCCTCTGGGATTGGGGCATCCTCCACATAAGGTGTCCCCAGGACATTCCCTCGTCGCTCCCGCGCAGTCTCCACGTTGCCTCCGTCTATCTTTCTCGGTGCTCCAGTAGTCTGGAAAATAAGATTCGCCTTACCGCACTGTATGGTCGTGCCCATCTTACACAGAATTTCCATTCCTAGAATGAGACTATCTAGCATGGATGGCATGACGAGCATGTCTACATCTATTTCCTTGCCGGCTAGACCCACCTCCGTTCGCCACAGCCTTTCTACGGCCACTTCCGAACCGTCTGCTAATTGCATTTTTGCGTCTACTGCCAACACTTTCCCTCCAACTGCAAACTTTCTGAAAAACTCCTTGCTAATGAAGCTCCTTGTGGCCCCAGTGTCAACCGTTGCCCTCGCTGTTTGATCCCCGACCATCACTATGGCGACAATGCGACCCTTTTCCACTTTCAACGGGTACTCTAACTCCTGAACTGATTCACACCGACGCCAATCAGATATGACCATGTAGTGCCTACCGTTGTCACCTCCCCCGCAGCCGGCGCCCATATCTGTTTTGTTACCCCATCGTACGTCCACACCTGGGTTACCACGGTTCTCCGGGGAAATTTAATTGGGATCGCTTATTGTTGTTTTTTATCGACAAAAAGACTTATAATTAATCTTCAATCAAAATACTTCTTTTAACAATCCAATACCGAATCGGATATCGATATTTGCTTTTGAAATCAATTTCTACCATAATTTTCCTCAAATCTCTATCAAATCCCTATTAAATTCTTTTTTTGTACATAAATATACGAAAGCAAACTCCCTTCTTGAGATGTTCCCTTAAACGATTTTTTTTTTTAATTTTTGTTTCAATTCTAATTACATTTCTTCAACTTTTATTTTCTTTTGTATATATATAAACAAGAATAACCTTCAACTTTAAAACTTAATTTCCGTCTAACTATATTTTGATTGAATTGAATTTTCTATTTTACCTAAATTTTTTTTTTAAATTATTATTCAAATCGTTACTAGATTTTTACTCAAATTTCCATTACAAAATTTTTCCTGCCTTTTCCAATTTAATTTTATTATATTAAATTTTGTTAGCCAAATTCTTTCTTTAGAATCCAAATATTCTTTTTTTTAATTAACACCTTTTCGTTCTGAATATAATTTTTATTTTACTAAAAAAAAAATAAAAATTTCACTCATATATTGAATTTTCTTTATTACATAACACTTTAATTTAATTTTAACCCTTTTTCTCTTTATTCTTTTGCTATAAATTTTATTTTATTCCGATTTTAAATATTTGAATTAAATTTTTATTATTTTAATTTCGGTTTAAATATTATGATTAAATTGTTTTTTATTCCGATATTATTATTTTCGTTTAATTTCTTTTCAAGTTAATCATCGCTTTTAACTCGTACTTGTCCCACTCTACTATGTTCCCCTTTAATCCACTGTTGGCTTATAGTTTTTTTTATGCTCGAAACCGATAGTAAAGAGTATATTGAGTTTGTGCAATGTCCGTCATGGTGTCTGTCCGTCTGCCCGTCTGTCCGTCTGTCCGTCCGTATGTGTGCAAGTTTTTTCCACACCCTTCAAGCTAGAGACTTGAAACTTTGAAATTCTCTTTATCTATGGGATAGTAAATTAAAGTGTCAAAATTGGGGTTCTACGATAACTGGTGGGCTGGCAAATCGATACATTCGATAACTCAAAACCGATAAATCCACATATTTCGCACATCCTTACAGCTAGAACTACCAAATTTGGTAAGAAGATAGCTACTATCAACCTCCAAAAAACTGCATCAAGAATTTTGGAGCCACGCCAACCAATTTCGCCCCCAGCCCCCGCGCATTTTAAAGTCAAAAAAGCCTATATCTCCCACAGTTTTTGAGCTATAGCCACCAAATTTAGTGCAAAGTTAGGTGATGATGACCCCCCAAAAACTGCATCAAAAGTTTGGATGCCACAACCACTAATACTGCCCTAGCCGCCCCCATCCTCCCCAACGCTTCGTCAAAAACGGAAACGCGTGTATCTTCCAGAGTTGTGAGGCATCAAAATTTTGGATGCCACGCCCACCCATACCACCCCCAGCCCCCTTTCCCCACTTTTTACAATTTTCGAGCTAGTTTCACCAAATTTGGTATGAAGATAGCAATTGACATTCCACACAGATCTGCATAAAAACTTTGGATGTCACAACCACCCATACCGCCCCCAGCCCCCCTTTCCCCACTTTTTACAAACTTCGAGCTAGAGTCACCAAATTTGGTATGAAGATAGCAATTGACATTCCACAAAGATCTGCATCAAAAATTTGGATGCCACGCCCAGCCATACTGCCCCCCTTTCCCCACTTTTTACAAACTTCGAGCTAGAGTCACCAAATTTGGTATGAAGACAGCAATTACATTTCACAAAAATCAGCAGTACAAATTTGGATACCACACCCACCCATACCACCCCCAGCTCCCCTATCCCCACTCTTTACAATTTTCGAGCTAGCGTCACCAAATTTGGTATGAAGATAGCAATTGATATTCCACACAGATCTGCAGCAAATCTTTGGATGCCACAACCACCCATACTGCCCCCAGCCCCCTTTCCCCACTTTTTACAAACTTCGAGCTAGAGTCACCAAATTTGGTATGAAGATAGCAATTGACATTCCAAAAAGATCTGCATCAAAAATTGGATGCCACGCCCAGCCATACTGCCCCTGCCCCCCTTTCCCCACTTTTTACAAACTTCGAGCTAGAGTCACCAAATTTGGTATGAAGACAGCAATTGACATTTCACAAAGATCTGCAGTACAAATTTGGATACCACACCCACCCATACCGCCCCAGCCCCTCTCTCCACACCTTTTACAAACTTCGAGCTAGAGTCACCAGATTTGGTATGAAGATAGCAATTGACATTTCGCAAAGATCTGCAGTAAAAATGTAAATGCCACACTCACCCATACCACCCCCAGCCCCCCGTTCCACAGCTCTTACAAACTTTGAGCTAGAGTCACCAAATTTGGAAGGAAGATAGTTAGTGGCATCCCCATCTGCATCGGATAATCTTTAAGGCAGCGTACCACTCCATCTTGACTTGAAACTTTGCAATTCTTTTTATCTATGGGATAGTAAATTAAAGTGTCAAAATTGGGGTTCTACGATAACTGGGGGGCTGGTAAATCGATAAATTCGATAACTCAAAACCGATAAATCCACATATTTCGCACATCCTTACAGCTAGAACTACCAAATTTGGTATGAAGATAGCAATTGACATTTCACACAGATCTGCATCAAATCTTTTGATGCAACGCCCAGCCATACTGCCTCCCTTTCCCCACTTTTTACAAACTTCGAGCTAGAGTCACCAAATTTGGTATGAAGACAGCAATTGACATTTCACAAAAATCAGCAGTAAAAATTTGGATACCACACCCACCCATACCACCCCCAGCTCCCCTATCCCCACTCATTACAATTTTCGAGCTAGAGTCACCAAATTTGGTATGAAGATAGCAATTGATATTCCACACAGATCTGCAGCAAATCTTTGGATGCCACAACCACCCATACTGCCCCCAGCCCCCCTTTCCCCACTTTTTACAAACTTCGAGCTAGAGTCACCAGATTTGGTATGAAGATCAGCAATTGACATTTCGCAAAGATCTGCAGTACAAATTGGATACCACCCACCTACCGCCCAGCCCCTCTCCACCTTTCAAACTTCGAGCAGGTCACCGATTGGTAGAGATGCATTGACATTCGCAAGATCTGCATAAAAGTAATGCCACACCCCATACCACCCCAGCCCCGTTCCACAGCTCTTACAAACTTTGAGCTAGAGTCACCAAATTTGGAAGGCAGATAGTTGGTGGCATCCCCATCTGCATCGTATAATCTTTAAGGCAGCGTAAACCCCTGCCCCATCCGTACCTCTTTGCAATCAGGCCTCTTTTTAAGCGGTTTGAATACTGGTATCAAGTATGCCGCAGTCGGTTGCAACGACTGCAACGTTTCCACTTGTTTTCTTTACAAAAAGAAAAAAATCTTTTCCGGACGATATTGTTCCAATTTTCAACTGTTCGCATCCTCGCCCAAAACTCGTCACACTTTGTCAATTTGGCGCGTGCTGTACTTTGAGCGCTGACCCGCACTCTGCTCCGTTAAGCAATCAGCGTCCACGTCTTCGCCGTCACTTTCGTTCTCTGTCAGGTGTTCAACTCCCGGTCACTTAATCGGCTCAAAATCTCTGTGTCGCGACAAGTGCACAAAGATTTTTTTCTGACCTCTGTTTCACCCACGCGCGATCGAACAGAGTATTGTAGGGTATATATGGTTTCACGAACTTCACACTTGTTCGTAGTGCGTTTGGGGTTTAATTGCGTCCCTGCTCGGGCGCCGCTTGCAAAGAAGTTATTTTGCCGAGGTACAGATCTGAGTCTGCCCAAGGCCCACGTCACAAGAAATATTTAAACTTAATCAGCGACGCTTCATGAAATGGAGGCAAGTGTTGCGAAGTCGCGTAACGTTGGAGTCGCACTGCCGGAATGACTGGGTTGCTAGGGAAGCATACAGGGTAGCCCTCTGCACAGGTACCTCTAATCACACAGACTATTCTCGGCGGACAGATAATGTTCACAGACTGGCACTTGAATCCATATATACTCACTTTCCACGCGCATATACAGAGGTGCCACAACAAATAGCTGTTCATAAAACATCTCCAAATTGTTTTAAACAGAAGTTGTTTTTAATGGAATATGCCGTTAACGAGATTATTGGTCATAAAAGAGCTCCGGCGGCAGAAAATTAGGAAATAAACCATGCATCGAAGGCTTCACAGATGCGTATCTGATCCGTTTTCGCAATCTGACGATACGTATGTGGTTTTTCTGCCTTTCTTCATTACCTTAAGCTAATTAATTTAATTTCGATAGTTTCCGGCATAATTATCGTGTTGACCAGAGGACCTTCCAAAAGATCCTCAATAATCGAGGTAGATATCCCATCCTCTTTGATTTCACCAATCCTGCAATTGGCGACTGCATTGCGTTTTCTAGGAGCTGGGTCGTTTCAACGAGCGATACTGAAGGACACCGATTTGTCAATGTCGAGGCAATCTGTTGGAAAAACGCTTTGGATTATACTTCCATTGCTGGACAAAAAAACTTTGAATAAATCGGAGGAAATGCTAACGAAATGCAAACAGCATTTCTACCAAAAGTACAGCATTCCTGGAGTAGTTGGCTGCATCGATGGTACCCACTTCAAGATAATGAAGCCCAGCAGTGCCGAACAGGTTTATTTTAATAGAAAGGGGTATTTTAGCATAAATGCAATGGTAGTAAGTCCGATTTTTTTTATTTGTTTACTTTTAAATGTGTAGAGGTGAGTTGTTAACTCGATTGTCTGTTTTGTTATGTTTGTATTGTGGAACTTGTTTATGTTATACTTTTGTTATCCTAAACGCTTAATTAAGCATTAAATATTGGATTCCATAGATATGTGATTACGATCTTAAAGTCCTTTATGTGGATGCTCCGACAACTGGAGCAACTCATGACTCCTGTCAGCCAGGTCTTTTTTTCAGGAGCAGTATGAAAGTGGTTCACGTGGCAATTGGCTCCTTGGGGACTCGGGTTATCCCATGGAGCACTTTCTGTTAAAGCCCTACAGATATCCCGCACAAGGCTCGAACCAACACACTTTCCATCTTCGCCATGATTCTGCAAGAAATGTAATCGAGAGAATTTTTGGAGTAATTAAAATCCGATTCCGATTACTCTAAGAGATCTTTTTGTATAGCCCCTTAAGGGTCTCATGCATTATAAATGTTTGCTGTGCTCTTCACAATTTATGCCGCGAGCAAGAGGATGAGGATTTCGTATTGCTGAAGTTCCTGAACCACGCGCAGAATTTAATTCTTTATCAAATTTGAATCTGCCGGAAACAACTTCTCAAATTCGTTTTTGTTATTTGTTAAGTTTTTCAATTTTATTGCAATTTTGATTCAATAGATGCGACTAATTTTTCCTCCTCCGAAGTTTCAATTGGAGGACCAAGCGTGTTCAACTGAAGCGTTAAGTCCTCCCAAGATGCCGCAACAGCCACCAAGTCCCCTTTCGTAAAATTGTTGGCAATGTCTGGGTGCTTCTTAATAAATGGCTTAGAAATGGCTTCGTCTTGGCGAGTGTTTCGATGTTTTCCCCTTAAAATAATGGCATTGCAAAAAAATTATGAAAAAAAAAACAAATCAAATTTACTTACATGTTGAGCGCGTTTTCTTCATCTTTCTTTGTTTGTTTTGGCTCTGCCATTTTCCAGATGATGCCGCTTTTAAGGCGTTGCCACCTAGCACAATTACGGCTGCCCACAAATGTTTTCACAAATTGCACAACAAGTAAAACAATTTTGAAGTCAAGTTTGTGTTTACTTCAAAGAGTTATTTTTTAATGCTTAATTAAAAGAAAACAGGAGTGGTTCCACGTATATTTTTATTAAACACATAACTCCGAATTTATGCTTGAGAAATGTGGCATTACTGCATTGACTGCAAAAAATTAGCTTCAGACTTGGTGGCAGCATTAGATTCCAGGCTTTTAACGGACGAATTCAAATCGTTGGAAATGTCAGAGCGTTTTAGTCTGTGGCACCGTGAAATAGATAAGACATGAAATTCGGACGAATTTGCGTACTGAACGCGTTAGACTACACATTTGTGCGAATTCGCGCACTCATATATATGTATATCTGTAAGGCCACAGTGAACGAACACACACAGTCTGGGGTTAGATATCTTTCTTTATTTCTTCACTTTCATTTATTCAGTCTTCTTCCCAGCGTTTACGTATTAATATAGCTAAACTTACATATACAAATCGACTGCTCTTAATTAGCTATGTCTATTTCCGAAAATTCTTTAAGCCCCGAGTAACCGACCTCCTCTCGTGGGACATAACCGCACTACTACTACTACTACTTTGCCGATCCCGCGCTCGGCCTGAGCGCGCCAGCTCACGTTTTGTGGATCGCGACATTTAGACTGTGGGTCGCGAGTGCGCACCCGACCTCCGCTATTTTACTCGTTCGGCTCTTATGTCTACTTATACTATTCTAATCTATGTTAATGTAAAAATGCAAATTATAATTAGGAATACTTCGCGGCTTGTCTTATCTTCATTTGCTTGTCTTATATTTATATATCTTATTTCTTGTCTTATATCTATATGTCTTTACATTACATATGAGTTTTTACGTTAAAATACATGTACTTCATTTGTGTTTATTATTAATGTGGGGGAGGCCTGCGCTGGGCCTACCTTACACCCCCCACCCCCCTTTCTTCGTGATGGTGACTTCACCGTCGCGGTGCTGAGTCACTACAAACTGGTCCGCCCCCGCCATCACCGTGAAACGGCTACGGAGTCCTTTGAGCCCCTTCCGCTCCAGCTCTGCCGCAATGATTGTTATGGCCACCGGCGTCAAAATCGTGTTGCTGCGGTGAACTGTTCACGACGTTGGTATGGATGCCCACGCTATTGTTCTCAGTGTTCTCAACCAGTTTTCCTCTTGATCCAGCGCTTTCGCCTTCTCGCGTTGAAAACGTTTAACGAGGTTACCCAATTTCGGTAACGACTCGCTTTTGTCCTTTCCCTCACATGGTTCTGGTTCGACAGCCGCGCCTTCCTCCTCTGGGATTGGGGCATCCTCCACATAAGGTGTCCCCAGGACATTCCCTCGTCGCTCCCGCGCAGTCTCCACGTTGCCTCCGTCTATCTTTCTCGGTGCTCCAGTAGTCTGGAAAATAAGATTCGCCTTACCGCACTGTATGGTCGTGCCCATCTTACACAGAATTTCCATTCCTAGAATGAGACTATCTAGCATGGATGGCATGACGAGCATGTCTACATCTATTTCCTTGCCGGCTAGACCCACCTTCGTTCGCCACAGCCTTTCTACGGCCACTTCCGAACCGTCTGCTAATTGCATTTTTGCGTCTACTGCCAACACTTTCCCTCCAACTGCAAACTTTCTGAAAAACTCCTTGCTAATGAAGCTCCTTGTGGCCCCAGTGTCAACCGTTGCCCTCGCTGTTTGATTCCCGACCATCACTATGGCGACAATGCGACCCTTTTCCACTTTCAACGGGTACTCTAACTCCTGAACTGATTCACACCGACGCCAATCAGATATGACCATGTAGTGCCTACCGTTGTCACCTCCCCCGCAGCCGGCGCCCATATCTGTTTTGTTACCCCATCGTACGTCCACACCTGGGTTACCACGGTTCTCCGGGAATTTAATGGGATCGCTTATTGTTGTTTTTATCGACAAAAGACTTATATTAATCTTCAATCAAAATACTTCTTTTAACAATCCAATACCGAATCGGATATCGATATTTGCTTTTGAAATCAATTTCTACCATAATTTTCCTCAAATCTCTATCAAATCCCTATTAAATTCTTTTTTTGTACATAAATATACGAAAGCAAACTCCCTTCTTGAGATGTTCCCTTAAACGATTTTTTTATTAATTTTTGTTTCAATTCTAATTACATTTCTTCAACTTTTATTTTCTTTTGTATATATATAAACAAGAATAACCTTCAACTTTAAAACTTAATTTCCGTCTTACTATATTTTGATTGAATTGAATTTTCTATTTTACCTAAATTTTTTTTTAAATTATTATTCAAATCGTTACTAGATTTTTACTCAAATTTCCATTACAAAATTTTTCCTGCCTTTTGCAATTTAATTTTATTATATTAAATTTTGTTAGCCAAATTCTTTCTTTAGAATCCAAATATTCTTTTTTTTAATTAACACCTTTTCGTTCTGAATATAATTTTTATTTTACTAAAAAAAAAAAAAATTTCACTCATATATTGAATTTTCTTTATTACATAACACTTTAATTTAATTTTAACCCTTTTTCTCTTTATTCTTTTTCTATACATTTTATTTTATTCCGATTTTAAATATTTGAATTAAATTTTTATTATTTTAATTTCGGTTTAAATATTATGATTAAATTGTTTTTTATTCCGATATTATTATTTTCGTTTAATTTCTTTTCAAGTTAATCATCGCTTTTAACTAGTACTTGTCCCACTCTACTATGTTCCCCTTTAATCCACTGTTGGCTTATAGTTTTTTTTATGCTCGAAACCGATAGTAAAGAGTATATTGAGTTTGTGCAATGTCCGTCATGGTGTCTGTCCGTCTGCCCGTCTGTCCGTCTGTCCGTCCGTATGTGTGCAAGTTTTTTCCACACCCTTCAAGCTAGAGACTTGAAACTTTGAAATTCTCTTTATCTATGGGATAGTAAATTAAAGTGTCAAAATTGGGGTTCTACGATAACTGGTGGGCTGGCAAATCGATACATTCGATAACTCAAAACCGATAAATCCACATATTTCGCACATCCTTACAGCTAGAACTACCAAATTTGGTAAGAAGATAGCTACTATCAACCTCCAAAAAACTGCATCAAGAATTTTGGAGCCACGCCAACCAATTTCGCCCCCAGCCCCCGCGCATTTTAAAGTCAAAAAAGCCTATATCTCCCACAGTTTTTGAGCTATAGCCACCAAATTTAGTGCAAAGTTAGGTGATGATGACCCCCCAAAAACTGCATCAAAAGTTTGGATGCCACAACCACTAATACTGCCCTAGCCGCCCCCATCCTCCCCAACGCTTCGTCAAAAACGGAAATGCGTGTATCTTCCAGAGTTGTGAGGCATCAAAATTTTGGATGCCACGCCCACCCATACCACCCCCAGCCCCCTTTCCCCACTTTTTACAATTTTCGAGCTAGTTTCACCAAATTTGGTATGAAGATAGCAATTGACATTCCACACAGATCTGCATAAAAACTTTGGATGCCACAACCACCCATACCGCCCCCAGCCCCCCTTTCCCCACTTTTTACAAACTTCGAGCTAGAGTCACCAAATTTGGTATGAAGATAGCAATTGACATTCCACAAAGATCTGCATCAAAAATTTGGATGCCACGCCCAGCCATACTGCCCCCCTTTCCCCACTTTTTACAAACTTCGAGCTAGAGTCACCAAATTTGGTATGAAGATAGCAATTGATATTCCACACAGATCTGCAGCAAATCTTTGGATGCCACAACCACCCATACTGCCCCCAGCCCCCCTTTCCCCACTTTTTACAAACTTCGAGCTAGAGTCACCAAATTTGGTATGAAGATAGCAATTGACATTCCAAAAAGATCTGCATCAAAAATTTGGATGCCACGCCCAGCCATACTGCCCCTGCCTCCCTTTCCCCACTTTTTACAAACTTCGAGCTAGAGTCACCAAATTTGGTATGAAGACAGCAATTGACATTTCACAAAGATCTGCAGTACAAATTTGGATACCACACCCACCCATACCGCCCCAGCCCCTCTCTCCACACCTTTTACAAACTTCGAGCTAGAGTCACCAGATTTGGTATGAAGATAGCAATTGACATTTCGCAAAGATCTGCAGTAAAAATGTAAATGCCACACTCACCCATACCACCCCCAGCCCCCCTTTCCACAGCTCTTACAAACTTTGAGCTAGAGTCACCAAATTTGGAAGGAAGATAGTTGGTGGCATCCCCATCTGCATCGGATAATCTTTAAGGCAGCGTACCACTCCATCTTGACTTGAAACTTTGCAATTCTCTTTATCTATGGGATAGTAAATTAAAGTGTCAAAATTGGGGTTCTACGATAACTGGGGGGCTGGTAAATCGATAAATTCGATAACTCAAAACCGATAAATCCACATATTTCGCACATCCTTACAGCTAGAACTACCAAATTTGGTATGAAGATAGCAATTGACATTTCACACAGATCTGCATCAAATCTTTTGATGCAACGCCCAGCCATACTGCCTCCCTTTCCCCACTTTTTACAAACTTCGAGCTAGAGTCACCAAATTTGGTATGAAGACAGCAATTGACATTTCACAAAAATCAGCAGTACAAATTTGGATACCACACCCACCCATACCACCCCCAGCTCCCCTATCCCCACTCTTTACAAACTTCGAGCTAGAGTCACCAAATTTGGTATGAAGATAGCAATTGATATTCCACACAGATCTGCAGCAAATCTTTGGATGCCACAACCACCCATACTGCCCCCAGCCCCCCTTTCCCCACTTTTTACAAACGTCGAGCTAGAGTCACCAAATTTGGTATGAAGATAGCAATTGACATTCCAAAAAGATCTGCATCAAAAATTTGGATGCCACGCCCAGCCATACTGCCCCTGCCCCCCCTTTCCCCACATTTTACAAACTTCGAGCTAGAGTCACCAAATTTGGTATGAAGACAGCAATTGACATTTCACAAAGATCTGAAGTACAAATTTGGATACCACACCCACCCATACCGCCCCAGCCCCTCTCTCCACACCTTTTACAAACTTCGAGCTAGAGTCACCAGATTTGGTATGAAGATAGCAATTGACATTTCGCAAAGATCTGCAGTAAAAATGTAAATGCCACACTCACCCATACCACCCCCAGCCCCCCGTTCCACAGCTCTTACAAACTTTGAGCTAGAGTCACCAAATTTGGAAGGCAGATAGTTGGTGGCATCCCCATCTGCATCGTATAATCTTTAAGGCAGCGTAAACCCCTGCCCCATCCGTACCTCTTTGCAATCAGGCCTCTTTTTAAGCGGTTTGAATACTGGTATCGAGTATGCCGCAGTCGGTTGCAACGACTGCAACGTTTCCACTTGTTTTCTTTACAAAAAGAAAAAAATCTTTTCCGGACGATATTGTTCCAATTTTCAACTGTTCGCATCCTCGCCCAAAACGCGTCACACTTTGTCAATTTGGCGCGTGCTGTACTTTGAGCGCTGACCCGCACTCTGCTCCGTTAAGCAATCAGCGTCCACGTCTTCGCCGTCACTTTCGTTCTCTGTCAGGTGTTCAACTCCCGGTCACTTAATCGGCTCAAAATCTCTGTGTCGCGACAAGTGCACAAAGATTTTTTTCTGACCTCTGTTTCACCCACGCGCGATCGAACAGAGTATTGTAGGGTATATATGGTTTCACGAACTTCACACTTGTTCGTAGTGCGTTTGGGGTTTAATTGCGTCCCTGCTCGGGCGCCGCTTGCAAAGAAGTTATTTTGCCGAGGTACAGATCTGAGTCTGCCCAAGGCCCACGTCACAAGAAATATTTAAACTTAATCAGCGACGCTTCATGAAATGGAGGCAAGTGTTGCGAAGTCGCGTAACGTTGGAGTCGCACTGCCGGAATGACTGGGTTGCTAGGGAAGCATACAGGGTAGCCCTCTGCACAGGTACCTCTAATCACACAGACTATTCTCGGCGGACAGATAATGTTCACAGACTGGCACTTGAATCCATATATACTCACTTTCCACGCGCATATACAGAGGTGCCACAACAAATAGCTGTTCATAAAACATCTCCAAATTGTTTTAAACAGAAGTTGTTTTTAATGAAATATGCCGTTAGCGAGATTATTGGTCATAAAAGAGCTCCGGCGGCAGAAAATTAGGAAATAAACCATGCATCGAAGGCTTCACAGATGCGCATCTGATCCGTTTTCGCAATCTGACGATACGTATGTGGTTTTTCTGCCTTTCTTCATTACCTTAAGCTAATTAATTTAATTTCGATAGTTTCCGGCATAATTATCGTGTTGACCAGAGGACCTTCCAAAAGATCCTCAATATAATCGAGGTAGATATCCCATCCTCTTTGATTTCACCAATCCTGCAATTGGCGACTGCATTGCGTTTTCTAGGAGCTGGGTCGTTTCAACGAGCGATACTGAAGGACACCGATTTGTCAATGTCGAGGCAATCTGTTGGAAAAACGCTTTGGATTATACTTCCATTGCTGGACAAAAAAACTTTGAATAAATCGGAGGAAATGCTAACGAAATGCAAACAGCATTTCTACCAAAAGTACAGCATTCCTGGAGTAGTTGGCTGCATCGATGGTACCCACTTCAAGATAATGAAGCCCAGCAGTGCCGAACAGGTTTATTTTAATAGAAAGGGGTATTTTAGCATAAATGCAATGGTAGTAAGTCCGATTTTTTTTATTTGTTTACTTTTAAATGTGTAGAGGTGAGTTGTTAACTCGATTGTCTGTTTTGTTATGTTTGTATTGTGGAACTTGTTTATGTTATACTTTTGTTATCCTAAACGCTTAATTAAGCATTAAATATTGGATTCCATAGATATGTGATTACGATCTTAAAGTCCTTTATGTGGATGCTCCGACAACTGGAGCAACTCATGACTCCTGTCAGCCAGGTCTTTTTTTCAGGAGCAGTATGAAAGTGGTTCACGTGGCAATTGGCTCCTTGGGGACTCGGGTTATCCCATGGAGCACTTTCTGTTAAAGCCCTACAGATATCCCGCACAAGGCTCGAACCAACACACTTTCCATCTTCGCCATGATTCTGCAAGAAATGTAATCGAGAGAATTTTTGGAGTAATTAAAATCCGATTCCGATTACTCTAAGAGATCTTTTTGTATAGCCCCTTAAGGGTCTCATGCATTATAAATGTTTGCTGTGCTCTTCACAATTTATGCCGCGAGCAAGAGGATGAGGATTTTCGTATTGCTGAAGTTCCTGAACCACGCGCAGAATTTAATTCTTTATCAAATTTGAATCTGCCGGAAACAACTTCTCAAATTCGTTTTTGTTATTTGTTAAGTTTTTCAATTTTATTGCAATTTTGATTCAATAGATGCGACTAATTTTTCCTCCTCCGAAGTTTCAATTGGAGGACCAAGCGTGTTCAACTGACGCGTTAAGTCCTCCCAAGATGCCGCAACAGCCACCAAGTCCCCTTTCGTAAAATTGTTGGCAATGTCTGGGTGCTTCTTAATAAATGGCTTAGAAATGGCTTCGTCTTGGCGAGTGTTTCGATGTTTTCCCCTTAAAATAATGGCATTGCAAAAAAATTATGAAAAAAAAACAAATCAAATTTACTTACATGTTGAGCGCGTTTTCTTCATCTTTCTTTGTTTGTTTTGGCTCTGCCATTTTCCAGATGATGCCGCTTTTAAGGCGTTGCCACCTAGCACAATTACGGCTGCCCACAAATGTTTTCACAAATTGCACAACAAGTAAAACAATTTTGAAGTCAAGTTTGTGTTTACTTCAAAGAGTTATTTTTTAATGCTTAATTAAAAGAAAACAGGAGTGGTTCCACGTATATTTTTATTAAACACATAACTCCGAATTTATGCTTGAGAAATGTGGCATTACTGCATTGACTGCAAAAAATTAGCTTCAGACTTGGTGGCAGCATTAGATTCCAGGCTTTTAACGGACGAATTCAAATCGTTGGAAATGTCAGAGCGTTTTAGTCTGTGGCACCGTGAAATAGATAAGACATGAAATTCGGACGAATTTGCGTACTGAACGCGTTAGACTACACATTTCTGCGAATTCGCGCACTCATATATATGTATATCTGTAAGGCCACAGTGAACGAACACACACAGTCTGGGGTTAGATATCTTTCTTTATTTCTTCACTTTCATTTATTCAGTCTTCTTCCCAGCGTTTACGTATTTATATAGCTAAACTTACATATAAAAATCGACTGCTCTTAATTAGCTATGTCTATTTCCGAAAATTCTTTAAGCCCCGAGTAACCGACCTCCTCTCGTGGGACATAACCGCACTACTACTACTACTACTTTGCCGATCCCGCGCTCGGCCTGAGCGCGCCAGCTCACGTTTTGTGGATCGCGACATTTAGACTGTGGGTCGCGAGTGCGCACCCGACCTCCGCTATTTTACTCGTTCGGCTCTTATGTCTACTTATACTATTCTAATCTATGTTAATGTAAAAATGCAAATTATAATTAGGAATACTTCGGGGCTTGTCTTATCTTCATTTGCTTGTCTTATATTTATATATCTTATTTCTTGTCTTATATCTATATGTCTTTACATGACATATGAGTTTTTACGTTAAAATACATGTACTTCATTTGTGTTTATTATTAATGTGGGGGAGGCCTGCGCTGGGCCTACCTTACACCCCCCACCCCCCTTTCTTCGTGATGGTGACTTCACCGTCGCGGTGCTGAGTCACTACAAACTGGTCCGCCCCCGCCATCACCGTGAAACGGCTACGGAGTCCTTTGAGCCCCTTCCGCTCCAGCTCTGCCGCAATGATTGTTATGGCCACCGGCGTCAAAATCGTGTTGCTGCGGTGAACTGTTCACGACGTTGGTATGGATGCCCACGCTATTGTTCTCAGTGTTCTCAACCAGTTTTCCTCTTGATCCAGCGCTTTCGCCTTCTCGCGTTGAAAACGTTTAACGAGGTTACCCAATTTCGGTAACGACTCGCTTTTGTCCTTTCCCTCACATGGTTCTGGTTCGACAGCCGCGCCTTCCTCCTCTGGGATTGGGGCATCCTCCACATAAGGTGTCCCCAGGACATTCCCTCGTCGCTCCCGCGCAGTCTCCACGTTGCCTCCGTCTATCTTTCTCGGTGCTCCAGTAGTCTGGAAAATAAGATTCGCCTTACCGCACTGTATGGTCGTGCCCATCTTACACAGAATTTCCATTCCTAGAATGAGACTATCTAGCATGGATGGCATGACGAGCATGTCTACATCTATTTCCTTGCCGGCTAGACCCACCTTCGTTCGCCACAGCCTTTCTACGGCCACTTCCGAACCGTCTGCTAATTGCATTTTTGCGTCTACTGCCAACACTTTCCCTCCAACTGCAAACTTTCTGAAAAACTCCTTGCTAATGAAGCTCCTTGTGGCCCCAGTGTCAACCGTTGCCCTCGCTGTTTGATCCCCGACCATCACTATGGCGACAATGCGACCCTTTTCCACTTTCAACGGGTACTCTAACTCCTGAACTGATTCACACCGACGCCAATCCGATACTGCTCCAGATGAAGCTGCTGCTCTTTCCCCGATCCTTTTGTACAGCATGCTATGCTGCTTTTACCCTGAGTGCCACATTGCCTGACATGACGCAACTCGCGGATTCGGACCATTTTTGACAAAATGTCCGCCCTGCGAACAATTGATGCCATGTGACTAGGTACTCGTAAATTCTTCTCAAATCCTGATCGGGTCTGTACCCGGCATGACGCATGAGTCTCTTCAAGTAGATTATGTATTCTTTATACTCTTCACCAACACGATGCCGGCGGGCCCTTATTTCGTCTCCTTAACTGTCGGAATATTGTGGGAGTAAGAAAAATTCAAAGAAATCTTTCTAGAAGTCCACCCACGTCGCATCCCTTAGACTGCTCGTCATGAACCAACAAGCAGTCTTGTCGGCCAACGCCTCAGTCATCGCCCTGGGTATGCGGTCTAAATCCAGCTCATACGTCATCGTTTTCTCCTCGATCGTATCTATAAACGACATCGGATCGGTATAACCATCAAATCTGGTCCCCCACTTTCTTACCTGTTCAGATATGACCATGTAGTGCCTACCGTTGTCACCTCCCCCGCAGCCGGCGCCCATATCTGGTTTGTTACCCCATCGTACGTCCACACCTGGGTTACCACGGTTCTCCGGGGATATTTAATTGGGATCGCTTATTGTTGTTTTTTATCGACAAAAAGACTTATAATTAATCTTCAATCAAAATACTTCTTTTAACAATCCAATACCGAATCGGATATCGATATTTGCTTTTGAAATCAATTTCTACCATAATTTTCCTCAAATCTCTATCAAATCCCTTTTTATTCTTTTTTTGTACATAAATATACGAAAGCAAACTCCCTTCTTGAGATGTTCCCTTAAACGATTTTTTTTTTAATTTTTGTTTCAATTCTAATTACATTTCTTCAACTTTTATTTTCTTTTGTATATATATAAACAAGAATAACCTTCAACTTTAAAACTTAATTTCCGTCTTACTATATTTTGATTGAATTGAATTTTCTATTTTACCTAAACTTTTTTTTAAATTATTATTCAAATCGTTACAAGATTTTTACTCAAATTTCCATTACAAAATTTTTCCTGCCTTTTGCAATTTAATTTTATTATATTAAATTTTGTTAGCCAAATTCTTTCTTTAGAATCCAAATATTCTTTTTTTTAATTAACACCTTTTCGTTCTGAATATAATTTTTATTTTACTAAAAAAAAAAAATAAATTTCACTCATATATTGAATTTTCTTTATTACATAACACTTTAATTTAATTTTAACCCTTTTTCGCTTTATTCTTTTCTATAAATTTTATTTTATTCCGATTTTAAATATTTGAGTTAAATTTTTATTATTTTAATTTCGGTTTAAATATTATGATTAAATTGTTTTTATTCCGATATTATTATTTTCGTTTAATTTCTTTTCAAGTTAACCATCGCTTTTAACTCGTACTTGTCCCACTCTACTATGTTCCCCTTTAATCCACTGTTGGCTTATAGTTTTTTTTATACTCGATACCGATAGTAAAGAGTATATTGAGTTTGTGCAATGTCCGTCATGGTGTCTGTCCGTCTGTCCGTCTGTATGTGTGCAAGTTTTTTCCACACCCTTCAAGCTAGGGACTTGAAACTTTCCAATTCTCTTTATCTATGGGATAGTAAATTAAAGTGTCAAGATGGGGGTTCTACGATAACTGGGGGGCTGGCAAATCGATAAATTCGATAACTCAAAACGATAAATCCTCATATTTCGCACATCCTGACAGCTAGAACTACCAAATTTGGTAAGAAGATAGCTACTAGCAACCTCCAAAAAACTGCATCAAAAATTTTGGAGCCACGCACCCCCATTCCGCCCCCAGACCCCCCGCATTTTAAAGTAAAAAAAACTGCATCAAAAGTTTGGATGCCACGCCCACCAACAATGGCCTAGCCGCCCCAAGCTGCCCAAAAGCTTCGACAAAAACGGGAATGCGTGTATCTTCCAGAGTTTTGGAGCTTTAGCCACCAAATTTGGTAAAAGGATAGCTGGCAACGACCCCCAAAAATCTGCATCACAGTTTTGGAGCCCCGCCCACCCATTCCGCCCCCAGCCCCCCGCATTTTGAAATCAGAAAAACATGTATCTCCCACAGTTTTTGAGCTAGAGCCACCAAATTTGGTGCCAAGAAAGGCGATGATGACCCCCCAAAAACTGAATCAAAAGTTTGGATGCCACGCCCACAAATACTGCCCTAGCCGCCCCAAGCTGCCCCAACGCTTTGACAAAAACGGGAATGCGTGTATCTTCCAGAGTAGTGGAGCTAGAGCCACCAAATTTAATAGGAAGATAGCTGGTAACGACCCCAAAAGAACTGCATCAAACTTTTGGAGCCACGCCCACCCATCCCGCCCCAGCCCCCCCGCATTTAGAAATCAGAAAAGCCTATATCTCCCACAGTTTTTGAGCTAGAGTCACCAAATTTGGTGCCAAGTTAGATGATGATGACCCCCCAAAAACTGCATCAAACGTTTCGATGCCACGCCCACCAATACCGCCCTAGCCACCCCCATCTGCCCCAAAGCTTCGTCAAAAACGGGAATACGTGTATATTCTAGAGTAGTGGAGCTAGAGCCACCAAATTTGATAGGAAGATAGCTGGCAACGACCCCCAACAATCTGCATCAAAGTTTTGGAGCCTAGCCCATCCATTCCGCCCCCCTTTCCCCACCTTATACAAACTTTGAGCTAGAGTCACCAAATTTGGTATGAAGGTAGCATTTACATTCCGCAAGGATCTGCAGCAAAAATTTGGATGCTACGCCCAACCATACCGCCCCCAGCCCCCCTCTCCCCACTTTATACAAACTTTGAGCTAGCGTCACCAAATTTGGTATGAAGGTAGCATTTGACATTCCACAAGGATCTGCAGCAAAAATTTGGATGTCACGCCCAACCATACCGCCCCAGCCCCCCTTTCCCCACTTTATACAAACTTCGAGCTAGAGTCACCAAATTTGGTATGAAGATAGCAATTGACATCCCACATAGATCTGCACCAAAAATTTGAATGCCACGCCCAACCATACCGCCCCCAGCCCCCCTTTCCCCACTTTTACAAACTTCGAGCTAGAGTCACCAAATTTGTTATGAAGATAGCAATTGACATTCCACAAAGATCTGCAACAAAAATTTGGATGCAATTCTACCCATACCGCCCACAGCCCCCCTTTCCCCACTTTATACAAACTTCGAGCTAGAGTCACCAAATTTGGTATGAAGATAGCAATTGACATCCCACATGGATGGGCATCAAAATTTTTAATACTGGTATCGAGTATACCGCAGTCGGTTGCGTCCGACTGCAACGTTTCCACTTGTTTCTTTTTTTTTCTTGAAATTCACCTTTACTGTCCATATATAAAGAGAATAAATGCCTTACCACTTAATTGCATCAACTGAAATAAGAATTAGAAAATTATTGAATAAGACTCGAAAATGTTTATCCTAAAGTATTTACTTGCGTTCTCCATTTCTTAACAATAATCAGCTGTATACAGTTTAAGAATTTGGTAATGCTTCAGTGCTGCCTCTAAATGCAAACCGAATGGAGCATAGCGTTGACCAGAACGCTCCGGCAAGTATCATTACTCTCCAGCATTATAGAGCAAAACATATAACGTCTCAAAATTTAAATTCTATCCTCACTGGAGTCTTAAAATCGATAGGGATTTCCAAATTTAAAGCTAAGATGGCTCATTAAGTCCCCCAAAAAACGACATCAAAAATGCTTACTAAGCGCTTAGTGCTAGTCGCTGAAAACTTGTGAACGCACAGCTTAGTTGATCAGCTGATTATCATTATCGATATGTAAAAATATAAATTATATATCTAATTGTTGCTAGTTTATTATACTCGATACCGAAGGTAAAGAGTATATTGGGTTTGTGCAATGTCCGTCATGGTGTCCGTCCGTCCGTCCGTCCGTTCGTCTGTATGTTCGCAACTTTTTTCCACACCCTTCAAGCTAGAGACTTGAAACTTTCCGATTCTCTTTATCTATGGGATAGTAAATTAAAGTGTCAAGATGGGGGTTCTACGATAACTGGGGGGGGCTGGCAAATCGATAAATTCGATAACTCAAAACCGATAAATCCACATATTTCGCACATCCTTACAGCTAGAACTACCAAATTTGGAGGGAAGATAGCTAATAGCGACTGCATCAAAGATTTTGGAGCCACGCCCACCCATTCCGCCCCCAGCCCCCCCGCAATTTAAAGTCGAAAAAGCCTATAGCTCCCACAGTTTTTGAGCTAGAGCCACCAAATTAGGTGCCAAGATAGGTGATGATGACCCCCCAAAAACTGCATCAAAAGTTTGGATGCCACGCCTACCGATACTGCCCTAGCCGCCCCCATCCACCCCAACCCTTCGTCAAAAACGGGAATGCGTGTATCTTCCAGAGTTGTGGAGCTAGAGCCTCCAAATTTGGTAGGAAGATACCTGGTAACGACCCCCAAAAAACTGCATAAAAGGAGCCACGTGCACCCCTTCCACCCCCTTTCCCAACCTCTTACATTCTTTGAGCTAGAGTCACCAAATTTTGTATGAAGGTAGCAATTGACATTTCACATAGATCTGCAGCAAAAATTTGGATGCCACGCCCACCCATACCGCCCCCAGCCCCCCTTCACCACTTTTTACAAACTTTGAGCTAGAGTCACCAAATTTGGTATGAAGATAGCAATTGACATTTCGTAAAGATCTGCAGTAAAAATGTAAATGCCACACTCACCCATACCACCCCCAGCCCCCCTTTCCACAGCTTTTACAAACTTTCAGCTAGAGTCACCAAATTTGGAAGGAAGATAGGGTGGCATCCCTTTCTGCATCGGAGAATCTTTAAGGCAGCGTACACCCCTGCCCCATCCGTACCCCTTTGCAATCAGGCCTCTTTTTAAGCGGTTTTAATACCGGTATCGAGTATGCCGCAGTCGGTTGCGTCCGACTGCAACGTTTCCACTTGTTATGTTTAAATACATGTACTTCATTATTATTATTATTATATTGGGGGTAAATGCACTGCGACCAAATAGATCTATTGTGGCCCCTTCTTGGCCTATAGCTCTTCCATCGGGCCCAGGTGTTGCATAAAAGCAAGTACCTTTGTTGGGTCGATGGTTTCTAAATCGCAAAGTTGACCAATATGTTTTCCTAGAAAACTACTTATTTTCCTTACTAAGGCTACGCATTCTGCTATAATATGCAAGGAGGATTCTCCTTCCATTTCGCAGAATCTGCAAATCTCGCTGCTGACTATACCTAGCTTTTCCAAGTGACCTCTAAGTCTACAATGTCCTGTCAAGAGACCGGTGAGTATCCTGAGTCTATTTTTACCCATTGATATTACTTGCTTAATTCGTTTAAGGTTATAGCTACCCAAGAGAATCTTTGCTTGTCTGAGTCCTGGTGTCCTTGCCCAGCTCGTTCTTCGCAGAAGTCTCTCTTCATTCCTAAGCTCTTGCCGTATTGTGCTTCTTTCTATACCACAGTACGGCTCGGGTCCTATTAGGGGTGTCGCTGCCCCCAGTCTTGCTTGCTTGTCTACCTCTTCGTTCCCCGCTATTTCGACATGTCCCGTGACCCACTTTAGGGCAAGCCTATTTTGTGATCCCAGAGTGTCTAGCTTGGTTCGTACCTCACGAACTACCGATGACCTGATTTCGGTCTTACTAAGTGCCATTATTGCTGCTTGACTATCGGATAGGATGGCTATATCCCTATTCCGATAGTTACGCTTTAGATTAAAGTCCACACACCTCCCCATTGCACATACCTCAGCTTGGAATATGCTGGTGTGCATACCTAGGGGCTCGTGGTACATTAGCCGAGGGCCTACCACACCAAGACCGGAGCCTTGTTGCGTTAGGGATCCATCGGTGTACCATTTCATGGTGTGTGGCTTCATGTTGTGGACCTCTTCCAGAGATGTCCACTCCTTTTTACTACAGAGGTGATCTTGAAACTTATGACCGAATATGTGTTCGACTTTCATTACGTCCCTTGGCTGTGCCAGTAGGGGAAGTTCACCCGATAGCATATCTGCCTCTACTCGACTAAGAATGTGTCCTCTCCCAACTCCTTCAACGGGTTGCCTTTTGTTGCAGCCTAATTGTGTGATAGAGTGGCGTTATCTCCAATAGAACCTCAAGCGCAGATGTGGGACAGGTCCTCATCGCTCCCGTGATTCCTACATATGCCATTCTTTGTAGCTTTTGAAGCTGCTATTGCACAGTGATTTGCTGTGCCTTATCCCCCCATGCAATCACTCCGTACGTGAGCATGGGCCTTACTACCATAAGGTATAGCCATCTTATTATCTTTGGTGATGTGTCCCATGACTTCCCGGCAATGCTAAGACACTTATACAGCGCTCTGCAGCACTTTGCGATCGTATTCTGAACATGGGTGCCAAAGTTTAATTTACTGTCGAAATTGACCTCAAGGTACTTAACTTCCTTGCTTGTTTCTATTGGACTCCCCGCGAGCCTAATCTCCCTCATCCTTTGTAGCTTGTATCTTCTGGTGAACGGAACGATGATTGTTTTAGTAGGGTTTAAGTTGAGACCAACCTCCTTACACCAATCATGCGTAATCCTAAGCCCCAGTTGAACATTATCACAAAGAGTTTCTTCATACTTGCCCCGAGCTATTATCACAATGTCATCTGCATAGCCTTGACATTGAATACCCCTGTTCGAAAGTCTACTTAATAGTTCGTCTACTAGTATACTCCATAAGAGGGGTGATAAAACTCCCCCTTGAGGACAGCCCCTTGTGGTTGTTACTGTTACGGTACTATCTTGTATAGATGCCGTAGCCTGTCTGGACCCTAATAAGGATGAAATCCATCTACTAGTTGTACTGTCCAGCCCTCTTCTATTCAAGGTAGCTTTGACAGCATCATGTGATGTGTTGTCGAAAGCACCTTCAATGTCTAAAAATGCACAAACTGCAACTTCTTTGTTTACTACTGCCGCCCGCAGAGTACGGTGCAGCTCATACAGGGCAGTGTCCGTAGACCTGCCTGTTCTGTATGCCTGCTGCGTTGCCTACAGTGGACTCTGTGTGAGCAGAGTACTCCTTATGCTATAATCCACCAGCTTTTCCAACGTTTTCAACAAAAACGATGTTAAGCTGATGGGTCTGAAGGACTTTGGGTTGGTGGTATCTGTCTTCCCTACCTTGGGGATGAAGACCACCCTAGCTCTACTTCAAGTGCTTGGTATATGACCAACTGCTAGGCTACTGACCAGGATTTTCCATAGAGTGGGTAGGAGTATTCCCTGTCCCTGCTGAAGGAATACCGGTGATATGCAGTCTAGACCAGGAGATTTGTAAGGCTGGAAGGTTCCAATTGCCCATATTATTTTCTCCACTGTGACCACCGACTTGGCACATGCCCAGTCAATGGCCGTTGGTCTGTGTTGACCTCCTGTTTCAAGCGATTCGCACGGTTCCCAGGGGATACTTCCTGGGAAGTGCGTCTCAAACAGAAGCTCTAACCTTTGCATATTGGTGCTCGCAAATGTATTATCTTTACGCTTCAAGGCTAAATTAGCCTCCGGCGCCCGCTTTGATAATGCTCTATGGAGCCGGGCACCTTCACTCGTGCTTGTTATGCTTTCGCAGAAGTCCCTATTGTTCCTGCGCTTGGCCTTCCTAATCTCCTTGCTGTAGGAGGTGAGGCTTTCGCGGTATGTATCCCATGACCCGTCCCTCTTAGGTTTATTGAAGAGGTGACTTGTGGTTATACGCAGTCTCTCAAGACCGTCATTCCATATTTTTCTTTACGCGTTTTCCCTAGTGGGCAGCTTTCTTCATATGCATTTTTAATGCTACTATTTAGATTTCTAACAAC
Source organism: Scaptomyza flava (assembly GCA_030179655.1). NCBI lineage: Eukaryota > Metazoa > Arthropoda > Insecta > Diptera > Drosophilidae > Scaptomyza > Scaptomyza flava. The sequence continues at coordinate 32,239,614 of JARNME010000404.1, read as the reverse complement.
TCTTTCTAGCTCACTCGTGCATCTGGGTATTCCAGAGTTTTCAGTGGCTAGGTTAAGTTCTAGGGTGGACCTAAATTTTTCCTAGTTCGTTTTCCTGGGGTAACGAGTTGGTATACTACTATCCGTAATAACCTTGAGTTTGAATAGGATAATCCTGTGATCGGACATGGATTCTTCTGAAGAGACATGCCATTCTCTGAAATGTGGCCTAAGAGACCGACTAATCAGAGTAATGTCTAATACCTCTTCTCTAACTCTAGTTACAAATGTATTACCAATTTCTAAGTTATACTTGAATATAAAGTTGGTAAGACACTCACCCCTTTTGTTATGTTCGTGCTGCCCCATATGAAGTGGTGCGCATTGGCATCGCAGCCGATTATAACCGGCAGCTTCTTTCTCCTGCAGTGGTCCATCAGCTATTCTATTTCCGGTGGCGGGCAGTCCACATCACCAGCAAAATAGGCAGATGCCACCACAATAGGGGGGGCGTTTCCAATTGCCCTTACGGCAATAGGTACGCAGTCCCTAGTGAGGAATTCTGAAAGAATAGTAAAATTAATACATTTCCTTACCATAATGCATGCTCTAGGTGTAGGATCTCTTTGATCCCAGATTACCTTTGTTTGGGCAGGGGTAGTCCTTGCGCCAACAATCTTCTTCTTCAGATTGCTAACAGGGATGGTCCCGTAGCAGAATGAAACTTGGTGGCCTCTCGCCACTATCGCGTCCTTGGATGCCTCATCGATGCCTATCACCAATAGCACAGCTCCGCCTTCCGTCCTCCTTGACAACACCTTCCACGAGTCGGTCTCGATCTTGTTCTGGTTCCTCAGCAGAACCAACAAGAATTCGGTTGACCGATCCGCGCTTCTTGGGCAAAAGATGGTGATGTTGTGGGGTGATGGAATATCATCACCCACCTTGCAGTGCAGTGGAGCCCCTTTCCACGACTGCAGTCTTGGTGCCACGGTCCTCAGCCACTCCGCTGAGTGATCGTCGGAACATTCAATGACCAGGTAGCCAACCCGAAAATGAATGCCCGCGAACGCGACGGCGGTGTCCCATACTGTGAGGATAACTTCATCGAGGATGGCCTCCTCCAATGCGGACAAGTCCCCATGGCTGAGCATTACCTGCGGGTATTCCACAAGTAACACGGCCACCTTGACTTTTTTGCAATCGCTGCATACGATATGCGAGTCTCGGTGGACAATAGAGAGGAAGACCTCACTGCTGTTGCTACGGCGGATGCCGACGTGCTGGGACGCTCCTCTGGGCACGCCCTCTTGGGGGAGGCAGTGGGAGGCGTCAAATTACTGCTCAGGCGTTTGGGGGCTGGTCCCCGTACCTGGCTCGCCGAGTCTCTTCCAGCCGTTGCCATGCGCAGTGCCTCAGCAGGGGTAGTCCCTGCTGCACACCAAAATACTTTTTATTTTTATTGGTTCCTGACATGTTCCCACGAGTTGCGGAGAAATATGGGATCCACCCGGGCAGAGATCCGCAGTACCCGGGTAAGGCTAATTAGAACAGGCGGTCGCCATCTGCCTGAGCTCACCGTTAGTTTTTAATCCGGGCCCCCGGCCAGGTTGACTTTCGGCACGGTTCGAATGACACCTTAGTCCAGCCCGGAGTGAGATATTGGGGAAGGGATGAAGAAGGGTACGTGTGAGGGAGTTGGGAGTGTGTGAGGCTATGCTTTGAAGACGGCGACACAAGCGTCTTGTCGATACGGTGAACGGTACCGTATCCGCTGTTTGTCCGGGACTGCTTATTTGCAAGGATTTTCGCTTATTCGCTGCTAACCTCATATAGAGGCCGTTCGCTATCCGCAACCCGCGACCCGCCTGGTGGCCTCAGCTTAGCCCCCTCTGAACTATCCCACAAGTTCTTTAGACCAGGATGTACTTCATTTGTGTTTATGTTTTTCTATGTTTATTATAAATGTGGGGGAGGCCTGCGCTTGGCCTACCTCACACATTGTTTGGAAAATTTTACAGCACTTTGATTATTTTGAATCTGAACTCTTATATTAGTGGTTAGCGATAATGTTTTTACGTTATTCCACAAAGGGGATGCCTTCAGGCAAGCATGCAATTCATCTGCAGGCGTTCCACGGGGAATTACTGGCAACGTCTGCCTGAAATCACTTGCCAACAATATCATCAAGCCTCCAAAGATGTTGTTATTTCGCCGAAGATCCTTCAGTATGAAGTTAAGTGCTTCAAGTGATTTCTTATGTTCCATTGTGCACTCATCCCAAACAATGAGCTTGTATTTCATCAACAATTTTCCCATTGCACTGGGTCGGGAAATATTGCATGTTGGAGTATCAATTGTGTTTTAATTGAGTGTCAACTAAAGCGCAGAATGTGCAGTACGACCGACATCTAGAACAACCAGTATTATTGTCCACCGCTTGCATTAATATGTCGTTAACTTGTTTTTGCTGTTCATTTAGCAACCACACATTATTTCGAACGAATTCATGCAATGTGTCAACATTGTATTGAACCTCAATTAGAATCAATTCTTCATTGTACATTTCATCGGTTATTTGCATTTCGGGATTAATCGTTCGAATGCGCAAGTGACGCAAGATATCTTAAAATGTTTCGTCTTTGTACTTGTTCCACAAATTAATTTGTTGTGAAGGGAAACATGTGCTGATGATAATTGCGAACAGAATGACAATCGTTCTCCAGCAAACCCAATAGCTTACATGCTTCTCGATATGTTTGGCATTGGTGGCCAGTTTCACAGTTTTTAAATGCGCGAATGATTTTGGTCCACGTACGTTTACCAGCAGCAGTCACAAATAAAAACATCCATCATTTCTAGGATGAATAGTATACATGCGACCTAGCGCATCAGTGGAAAACACCTTTGGCTAATTTGGAACTGGGGTTCCTTGTTGGCGACGTTGAAATTTCTGTATTGATTGATTCCAAGTGTAATAATTGGGCATTTCAACGTACATCAGAGTCGCTGCTTAACACATTGCAAAGAAGCTAGTCAATGTTATCGATGGTGGTCTCTCAGCTCGTTGTGCCGCATTAGCCTCAGTGAAGTAAACTCTTTGTCCATTTTCCAAATGCACTGCTAAATGTACAACTGTGGGATATCTTAACCTCGCGGAGCCCGAGACCTTTCCAACGAATGAAAAACCGTGGAAATCGGCTCGTTCTTTCTGGAGTTATAGCGTCAGGAATAGAGGTTTACGCCGTTGGGTTTTACTTCGGCGGCGGCGTAGGGGCCTAACAGAACTGGTGGCGGCGGCCTAGCCATCAATTGGTCGGCTACGCCGGCGACGCATGCAGTGAGTAAACAAACTTTTTTTTATTTAAAAAAAATAATATTTCAAAAATTTTCCAAGTTATTAAAAATGAAGTCGTATCCCACAGAATTGATTGAAATAAGCCTTCCATTACTTCAATTTTTAAATACGTTTTAATATTTAAAAAAAAAATTAAATAAATAAAACTAAATTAACTAAACTTAAACAAATTCATAGCTTCAATTTAACTTAATTTAATTCAAAACTTCAATTTAACTTAATTTAATTCAAACAAATAAGAAATCATTTTTCTAGACTTAATCAAATTCAATTCATCTGTTTAATGTAAGAATATTGAATTCATATATTTCTAGCATTAATTATACTATCTGAAACTTACTTTTTGAAATTCTTTACACACATCCACAGAGCATAAAAAACGAGTGATCAGCTGTTTAATGTTTTAGATATGTTAAGACAATCTCAACTAACTTTCGATTATTATATATTATATATTTGGCCACTTTTTACGACATATCTAAATTTTTTTAGAGTTGTAAGATTTTTTGGTGACACTGACGCACAGTGGCGCCATTTGAGTTTTTTCGTTGAAAAAATCATAACTTTTGAACCAAATGAGATAATCGATCAATAATATTTGTGAAAAAACGAATTTTACGGGAAGGAAGAAATATATTTTTTAAATCTTTTGATTTTTATTCCTTCATTTTAATTGTTTTTATAATTTAAAATTAATATTATAATAATTAAAAATAATTTTTTTTTTTAATTTTTTGTAAAATATTCATTTCAATCCGTAAAACATGGTATATCTAAAAGAGTAATCATCTCTAGGTTAGCTTAGGTTAGAGCGGTAGTGGGCAGGTGAGAGACCCTTCCACTCACTTAGGCCAATTGTTGGCCCATTGTGATGCCGCGATGGACTGCGTCCACAACTCCGTCTACCCGAGAACAGGGTGTGTGATACTATTTGAGAGGGCGTGGTTCCAGCCCGAAGCGTGAATAAAGGAGAGAATACTCTTGGGGGTGGTGTTCGCTATCTCTGAGAGGTCTGTTAGGAAATAGGAACCGAGAAAGCGATTTCTATTTTTGCAGAGTGCAGGACAGTCGCAGAAAAGATGGGAAACAGTTTCCTCCTCTTCCTCGTCCCGACAGCTTCTGCAGAAATCGTTAGAAGGGGCTAGTAGTCTCGCTGCATGAGATCCCACTAGCCAGTGCCCCGTAACAGCCCTCACTACGGATGCACAACCTGATCTTTTTAGGTGGATTAGGCTTGAAGAGCGCTTTTTACAGCGCGTTGGCCATGTCTGTCTGGCTATATTGCATCTACCGGTGGTGTGTTGCCACCTTTTATTTGCTTCGCGTTCGAAATGCTCGCGAATCCTAAGTTTACAGCTGGCCATGGGCATGCCCAAACCCTCCTTATCCGAGAGGAGAGGCATGGTAGTACCATGTCTTGCCAGCTCATCCGCCCTACAATTGCCCTCGATGCCTTTGTGACCGGGCACCCATATGAGGTAGAGATCGAACTGCTCTGCCATCTCTTGCAGAGATTTGCGGCAGTTTGTGACGGATATCGAGTTTGACGATATCGCGTTGAGCGATTTGATAGCTGCTTGGCTATCAGAAAAGATGCAGATTTTGGCTGCAGAGCGTTCAATTCCTTGTAAGGATTTGAGCGCTTCTTGTATAGCGGTGATTTCTGCCTGGAAAACACTGCAATGGTCAGGTATATTAAAGGAATTATTTATGGACAGTTCTTCGCAGAAGACACCTCCCCCTACCCGGTTGTCTAGCTTTGAACCGTCCGTAAAAATTCTAATTGAGTCTGTCGGCCCTGGTATCCCTTCTCTCCACTCTTCCCTCGATGGGATAATTGAGTGGAAAGAAGTATTAAGAAACTCCTGAGGGCTGCAGTATTCAGTTGCTGGGGGAAGAAGCGAGTTTCCATTGAGAATACTTGAGTGACCGTGTGTCTGTGCGGTCCACTGGTTTGTTTCTCTCATGCGAAGTGCTGAGAGGGTTGCTACTAGTTTGCCCATCTGGTCGATAGGCAAAAGATTGAGTATATTATCGAGAGCCTCGTTAGGGGTTGTTCTGAGGGCTCCAGTGGCGGTCAGTCCTGCAGCGCGCTGCACCTTGCCTAGCAAGCGAACTGACTTTTTCTTTGAGAGTGTTGGCCACCATACTGATACACCGTACAGTAGGATTGGCCGAATGATGGCCGTGTACAGCCACAGAGTTATGTGGGGGGCCATGCCCCATTTCAGTCTGATCGACTTTCTGCACGTGTAAAGAGCAACTAGGGCTTTCCTAACACGCTCTTTGGTGTTAAGATTCCAGTCCAGTTTGCTGTCTAAAGTGAGCCCTAAGTATTTGGCTGATTTGCTGAAGGTTAGTTCCACCCCGTCAAGGGTGGGCGGCCTAAGATTCGGGATTTCCTAGTAAAGAGGACAAGATCAGTCTTCGCTGGGTTCAGTCCGAGTCCGTTTTTCTTTGCCCAAGTGGACAGAGTGCGAAGCACTACGGTCATGCGTTCGCACAGGGTTTGGGGGAATTTTCCCGAGAAGACAATCGCAACATCATCCGCATAGGCAATCACCCTGCAGCCACCCCGAGAGACCTAGCTATATTAAAAAGCTTGCGTGATGTCTTACGCAGCTCACCCAGTTGGGGAGACCACCATGGTGGCTTAGTCTTACCTCTAGGTTTGCTACAGGGGCACGACTCGTTTAGGGCGGACTCGCATGCCTCCGTAAGCCTTTTATAAGTAGGTCTGTGGTTTCAGTAGTGGGGTTTCCCAGTGGGGGGGACTCAGGGACGAGAGTTTTTAAGTGATTTTTGAAAGTGGACCAGTTTGTACGTCTAACATTCTGGTGCCATTTGGGCTTGGGTACGTCGAACGAAAAGACTATTTCGATATATCTATGGTCTGAGAAGGAGTGCTCGTCTAGCACTCTCCATCTTGTTAGTTTGCTACAGAGGGAGGTTGAGACTAGCGTAATATCTAGTACTTCTTCCCTGTTCTTTGTAATGAAGGTTGGGTCGTTGCCCGTATTACAAATCATGAGGTTAGTGGACAGAATGTAGTTAAAAAGCAACTCACCCCGTTCATTTGTGTCAGTGCTTCCCCACTGATGATGATGGGCGTTGGCGTCACACCCAATTATGAGGTCGGTGTGCGTGGTTACGCTGTCGGTCACCAACCCTTGCAGGAGTGGATGTGGGAATGGCCCTTGGTGGTCATGGGCCAAGTATGTTGAGCTAACTCTCACATTCCCAGCCTTCAACTCCAGGCAGACAGCTGTGTTGTCTCCATCGCTGTAGTTAGGGAGCAAAAATATATTTAGGTGTTTTTTTGCTAGAATGCAGGTGCGAATTTTACCTTTATTTTGGGCTACTATTAGCTTATAGTCTTTGGTCCCCAGTCCAGTCACCTTGCCACCACAGACCCAAGGTTCCTGGATGAGGACAACGTCTGCTCCACATTGGCTTATGCGGAGCAGCAGAGCGGCCGCCGCCGCTTTGCAGTGGTGGAGGTTAATCTGAAGAAGTCTTAGTGACATCTTCAGGCCGACGCTCCACCACTGTCCTGTTCGCTTCCTCGTCCGTGTCATCCAAGTCAAGGGACTCTTCACGGAAGCTCGCTAGCTTGGACATGTCATGGGCCAATTCAGAGCCCTCTGAGTGGTAGCCGGCCTCCTTCCCATCTGCCGACTCCGTACAAAGGTCTTGACGGGGGACACCATTGTCTGTGGAATAATTTAAAATTTTTATAATTTAAAATTAATATTATAATAATAAAAAATAATTTTTTTTTAATATTTTGTAAAATATTCATTTCAATCCGTAAACTATGGTATATTTGATTTTTATTCCTTCATTTTAATTGTTTTTATAATTTAAAATTAATATTATAATAATTAAAAATACTTTTTTTTTTAATTTTTTGTAAAATATTCATTTCAATCCGTAAAAAATGGTATATCTAAAAGAGTAATCATCGCTAGGTTAGGTTAGGTTAGAGCGGTAGTGGGCAGGTGAGAGACCCTTCCACTCACTTAGGCCAATTGTTGGCCCATTGTGATGCCGCGATGGACTGCGTCCACAACTCCGTCTACCCGAGAACAGGGTGTGTGATACTATTTGAGAGGGCGTGGTTCCAGCCCGAAGCGTGAATAAAGGAGAGAATACTCTTGGGGGTGGTGTTCGAACCGAGAAAGCGATTTCTATTTTTGCAGAGTGCAGGACAGTCGCAGAAAAGATGGGAAACAGTTTCCTCCTCTTCCTCGTCCCGACAGCTTCTGCAGAAATCGTTAGAAGGGGCTAGTAGTCTCGCTGCATGAGATCCCACTAGCCAGTGCCCCGTAACAGCCCTCACTACGGAGGCACAACCTGATCTTTTTAGGTGGATTAGGCTTGAAGAGCGCTTTTTACAGCGCGTTGGCCATGTCTGTCTGGCTATATTGCATCTACCGGTGGTGTGTTGCCACCTTTTATTTGCTTCGCGTTCGAAATGCTCGCGAATCCTAAGTTTACAGCTGGCCATGGGCATGCCCAAACCCTCCTTATTCGAGAGGAGAGGCATGGTAGTACCATGTCTTGCCAGCTCATCCGCACTACAATTGCCCTCGATGCCTTTGTGACCGGGCACCCATATGAGGTAGAGATCGAACTGCTCTGCCATCTCTTGCAGAGATTTGCGGCAGTTTGTGACGGATATCGAGTTCGACGATATCGCGTTGAGCGATTTGATAGCTGCTTGGCTATCAGAAAAGATGCAGATTTTGGCTGCAGAGCGTTCAATTCCTTGTAAGGATTTGAGCGCTTCTTGTATAGCGGTGATTTCTGCCTGGAAAACACTGCAATGGTCAGGTATATTAAAGGAATTATTTATGGACAGTTCTTCGCAGAAGACACCTCCCCCTACCCGGTTGTCAGCTTTGAACCGTCCGTAAAAATTCTAATTGAGTCTGTCGGCCCTGGTATCCCTTCTCTCCACTCTTCCCTCGATGGGATAATTGAGTGGAAAGAAGTATTAAGAAACTCCTGAGGGCAGCAGTAGTCAGTTGCTGGGGGAAGAAGCGAGTTTCCATTGAGAATACTTGAGTGACCGTGTGTCTGTGCGGTCCACTGGTTTGTTTCTCTCATGCGAAGTGCTGAGAGGGTTGCTACTAGTTTGCCCATCTGGTCGATAGGCAAAAGATTGAGTATATTATCGAGAGCCTCGTTAGGGGTTGTTCTGAGGGCTCCTGTGGCGGTCAGTCCTGCAGCGCGCTGCACCTTGCCTAGCAAGCGAACTGACTTTTTCTTTGAGAGTGTTGGCCACCATACTGATACACCGTACAGTAGGATTGGCCGAATGATGGCCGTGTACAGCCACAGAGTTATGTGGGGGGCCATGCCCCATTTCAGTCTGATCGACTTTCTGCACGTGTAAAGAGCAACTAGGGCTTTCCTAACACGCTCTTTGGTGTTAAGATTCCAGTCCAGTTTGCTGTCTAAAGTGAGCCCTAAGTATTTGGCTGATTTGCTGAAGGTTAGTTCCACCCCGTCAAGGGTGGGCGGCCTAAGATTCGGGATTTCCTAGTACAGAGGACAAGATCAGTCTTCGCTGGGTTCAGTCCGAGTCCGTTTTTCTTTGCCCAAGTGGACAGAGTGCGAAGCACTACGGTCATGCGTTCGCACAGGGTTTGGGGGAATTTTCCCGAGAAGACAATCGCAACATCATCCGCATAGGCAATCACCCTGCAGCCACCCCGAGAGACCTAGCTATATTAAAAAGCTTGCGTGATGTCTTACGCAGCTCACCCAGTTGGGGAGACCACCATGGTGGCTTAGTCTTACCTCTAGGTTTGCTACAGGGGCACGACTCGTTTAGGGCGGACTCGCATGCCTCCGTAAGCCTTTTTATAAGTAGGTCTGTGGTTTCAGTAGTGGGGTTTCCCAGTGGGGGGGACTCAGGGACGAGAGTTTTTAAGTGATTTTTGAAAGTGGACCAGTTTGTACGTCTAACATTCTGGTGCCATTTGGGCTTGGGTACGTCGAACGAAAAGACTATTTCGATATATCTATGGTCTGAGAAGGAGTGCTCGTCTAGCACTCTCCATCTTGTTAGTTTGCTACAGAGGGAGGTTGAGACTAGCGTAATATCTAGTACTTCTTCCCTGTTCTTTGTAATGAAGGTTGGGTCGTTGCCCGTATTACAAATCATGAGGTTAGTGGACAGAATGTAGTTAAAAAGCAACTCACCCCGTTCATTTGTGTCAGTGCTTCCCCACTGATGATGATGGGCGTTGGCGTCACACCCAATTATGAGGTCGGTGTGCGTGGTTACGCTGTCGGTCACCAACCCTTGCAGGAGTGGATGTGGGAATGGCCCTTGGTGGTCATGGGCCAAGTATGTTGAGCTAACTCTCACATTCCCAGCCTTCAACTCCAGGCAGACAGCTGTGTTGTCTCCATCGCTGTAGTTAGGGAGCAAAAATATATTTAGGTGTTTTTTTGCTAGAATGCAGGTGCGAATTTTACCTTTATTTTGGGCTACTATTAGCTTATAGTCTTTGGTCCCCAGTCCAGTCACCTTGCCACCACAGACCCAAGGTTCCTGGATGAGGACAACGTCTGCTCCACATTGGCTTATGCGGAGCAGCAGAGCGGCCGCCGCCGCTTTGCAGTGGTGGAGGTTAATCTGAAGAAGTCTTAGTGACATCTTCAGGCCGACGCTCCACCACTGTCCTGTTCGCTTCCTCGTCCGTGTCTTCCAAGTCAAGGGACTCTTCACGGAAGCTCGCTAGCTTGGACATGTCATGGGCCAATTCAGAGCCCTCTGAGTGGTAGCCGGCCTCCTTCCCATCTGCCGACTCCGTACAAAGGTCTTGACGGGGGACACCATTGTCTGTGGAATAATTTAAAATTTTTATAATTTAAAATTAATATTATAATAATAAAAATAATTTTTTTTTAATATTTTGTAAAATATTCATTTCAATCCGTAAACTATGGTATATTTGATTTTTATTCCTTCATTTTAATTGTTTTTATAATTTAAAATTAATATTATAATAATTAAAAATACTTTTTTTTTAATTTTTTGTAAAATATTCATTTCAATCCGTAAAAAATGGTATATCTAAAAGAGTAATCATCGCTAGGTTAGGTTAGGTTAGAGCGGTAGTGGGCAGGTGAGAGACCCTTCCACTCACTTAGGCCAATTGTTGGCCCATTGTGATGCCGCGATGGACTGCGTCCACAACTCCGTCTACCCGAGAACAGGGTGTGTGATACTATTTGAGAGGGCGTGGTTCCAGCCCGAAGCGTGAATAAAGGAGAGAATACTCTTGGGGGTGGTGTTCGAAGTCGAGGACCGAGAAAGCGATTTCTATTTTTGCAGAGTGCAGGACAGTCGCAGAAAAGATGGGAAACAGTTTCCTCCTCTTCCTCGTCCCGACAGCTTCTGCAGAAATCGTTAGAAGGGGCTAGTAGTCTCGCTGCATGAGATCCCACTAGCCAGTGCCCCGTAACAGCCCTCACTACGGAGGCACAACCTGATCTTTTTAGGTGGATTAGGCTTGAAGAGCGCTTTTTACAGCGCGTTGGCCATGTCTGTCTGGCTATATTGCATCTACCGGTGGTGTGTTGCCACCTTTTATTTGCTTCGCGTTCGAAATGCTCGCGAATCCTAAGTTTACAGCTGGCCATGGCATGCCCAAACCCTCCTTATTCGAGAGGAGAGGCATGGTAGTACCATGTCTTGCCAGCTCATCCGCACTACAATTGCCCTCGATGCCTTTGTGACCGGGCACCCATATGAGGTAGAGATCGAACTGCTCTGCCATCTCTTGCAGAGATTTGCGGCAGTTTGTGACGGATATCGAGTTCGACGATATCGCGTTGAGCGATTTGATAGCTGCTTGGCTATCAGAAAAGATGCAGATTTTGGCTGCAGAGCGTTCAATTCCTTGTAAGGATTTGAGCGCTTCTTGTATAGCGGTGATTTCTGCCTGGAAAACACTGCAATGGTCAGGTATATTAAAGGAATTATTTATGGACAGTTCTTCGCAGAAGACACCTCCCCCTACCCGGTTGTCAGCTTTGAACCGTCCGTAAAAATTCTAATTGAGTCTGTCGGCCCTGGTATCCCTTCTCTCCACTCTTCCCTCGATGGGATAATTGAGTGGAAAGAAGTATTAAGAAACTCCTGAGGGCAGCAGTAGTCAGTTGCTGGGGGAAGAAGCGAGTTTCCATTGAGAATACTTGAGTGACCGTGTGTCTGTGCGGTCCACTGGTTTGTTTCTCTCATGCGAAGTGCTGTGAGGGTTGCTACTAGTTTGCCCATCTGGTCGATAGGCAAAAGATTGAGTATATTATCGAGAGCCTCGTTAGGGGTTGTTCTGAGGGCTCCTGTGGCGGTCAGTCCTGCAGCGCGCTGCACCTTGCCTAGCAAGCGAACTGACTTTTTCTTTGAGAGTGTTGGCCACCATACTGATACACCGTACAGTAGGATTGGCCGAATGATGGCCGTGTACAGCCACAGAGTTATGTGGGGGGCCATGCCCCATTTCAGTCTGATCGACTTTCTGCACGTGTAAAGAGCAACTAGGGCTTTCCTAACACGCTCTTTGGTGTTAAGATTCCAGTCCAGTTTGCTGTCTAAAGTGAGCCCTAAGTATTTGGCTGATTTGCTGAAGGTTAGTTCCACCCCGTCAAGGGTGGGCGGCCTAAGATTCGGGATTTCCTAGTACAGAGGACAAGATCAGTCTTCGCTGGGTTCAGTCCGAGTCCGTTTTTCTTTGCCCAAGTGGACAGAGTGCGAAGCACTACGGTCATGCGTTCGCACAGGGTTTGGGGGAATTTTCCCGAGAAGACAATCGCAACATCATCCGCATAGGCAATCACCCTGCAGCCACCCCGAGAGACCTAGCTATATTAAAAAGCTTGCGTGATGTCTTACGCAGCTCACCCAGTTGGGGAGACCACCATGGTGGCTTAGTCTTACCTCTAGGTTTGCTACAGGGGCACGACTCGTTTAGGGCGGACTCGCATGCCTCCGTAAGCCTTTTTATAAGTAGGTCTGTGGTTTCAGTAGTGGGGTTTCCCAGTGGGGGGGACTCAGGGACGAGAGTTTTTAAGTGATTTTTGAAAGTGGACCAGTTTGTACGTCTAACATTCTGGTGCCATTTGGGCTTGGGTACGTCGAACGAAAAGACTATTTCGATATATCTATGGTCTGAGAAGGAGTGCTCGTCTAGCACTCTCCATCTTGTTAGTTTGCTACAGAGGGAGGTTGAGACTAGCGTAATATCTAGTACTTCTTCCCTGTTCTTTGTAATGAAGGTTGGGTCGTTGCCCGTATTACAAATCATGAGGTTAGTGGACAGAATGTAGTTAAAAAGCAACTCACCCCGTTAATTTGTGTCAGTGCTTCCCCACTGATGATGATGGGCGTTGGCGTCACACCCAATTATGAGGTCGGTGTGCGTGGTTACGCTGTCGGTCACCAACCCTTGCAGGAGTGGATGTGGGAATGGCCCTTGGTGGTCATGGGCCAAGTATGTTGAGCTAACTCTCACATTCCCAGCCTTCAACTCCAGGCAGACAGCTGTGTTGTCTCCATCGCTGTAGTTAGGGAGCAAAAATATATTTAGGTGTTTTTTTGCTAGAATGCAGGTGCGAATTTTACCTTTATTTTGGGCTACTATTAGCTTATAGTCTTTGGTCCCCAGTCCAGTCACCTTGCCACCACAGACCCAAGGTTCCTGGATGAGGACAACGTCTGCTCCACATTGGCTTATGCGGAGCAGCAGAGCGGCCGCCGCCGCTTTGCAGTGGTGGAGGTTAATCTGAAGAAGTCTTAGTGACATCTTCAGGCCGACGCTCCACCACTGTCCTGTTCGCTTCCTCGTCCGTGTCTTCCAAGTCAAGGGACTCTTCACGGAAGCTCGCTAGCTTGGACATGTCATGGGCCAATTCAGAGCCCTCTGAGTGGTAGCCGGCCTCCTTCCCATCTGCCGACTCCGTACAAAGGTCTTGACGGGGGACACCATTGTCTGTGGAATAATTTAAAATTTTTATAATTTAAAATTAATATTATAATAATAAAAAATAATTTTTTTTTAATATTTTGTAAAATATTCATTTCAATCCGTAAACTATGGTATATTTGATTTTTATTCCTTCATTTTAATTGTTTTTATAATTTAAAATTAATATTATAATAATTAAAAATACTTTTTTTTTAATTTTTTGTAAAATATTCATTTCAATCCGTAAAAAATGGTATATCTAAAAGAGTAATCATCGCTAGGTTAGGTTAGGTTAGAGCGGTAGTGGGCAGGTGAGAGACCCTTCCACTCACTTAGGCCAATTGTTGGCCCATTGTGATGCCGCGATGGACTGCGTCCACAACTCCGTCTACCCGAGAACAGGGTGTGTGATACTATTTGAGAGGGCGTGGTTCCAGCCCGAAGCGTGAATAAAGGAGAGAATACTCTTGGGGGTGGTGTTCGAACCGAGAAAGCGATTTCTATTTTTGCAGAGTGCAGGACAGTCGCAGAAAAGATGGGAAACAGTTTCCTCCTCTTCCTCGTCCCGACAGCTTCTGCAGAAATCGTTAGAAGGGGCTAGTAGTCTCGCTGCATGAGATCCCACTAGCCAGTGCCCCGTAACAGCCCTCACTACGGAGGCACAACCTGATCTTTTTAGGTGGATTAGGCTTGAAGAGCGCTTTTTACAGCGCGTTGGCCATGTCTGTCTGGCTATATTGCATCTACCGGTGGTGTGTTGCCACCTTTTATTTGCTTCGCGTTCGAAATGCTCGCGAATCCTAAGTTTACAGCTGGCCATGGGCATGCCCAAACCCTCCTTATTCGAGAGGAGAGGCATGGTAGTACCATGTCTTGCCAGCTCATCCGCACTACAATTGCCCTCGATGCCTTTGTGACCGGGCACCCATATGAGGTAGAGATCGAACTGCTCTGCCATCTCTTGCAGAGATTTGCGGCAGTTTGTGACGGATATCGAGTTCGACGATATCGCGTTGAGCGATTTGATAGCTGCTTGGCTATCAGAAAAGATGCAGATTTTGGCTGCAGAGCGTTCAATTCCTTGTAAGGATTTGAGCGCTTCTTGTATAGCGGTGATTTCTGCCTGGAAAACACTGCAATGGTCAGGTATATTAAAGGAATTATTTATGGACAGTTCTTCGCAGAAGACACCTCCCCCTACCCGGTTGTCAGCTTTGAACCGTCCGTAAAAATTCTAATTGAGTCTGTCGGCCCTGGTATCCCTTCTCTCCACTCTTCCCTCGATGGGATAATTGAGTGGAAAGAAGTATTAAGAAACTCCTGAGGGCAGCAGTAGTCAGTTGCTGGGGGAAGAAGCGAGTTTCCATTGAGAATACTTGAGTGACCGTGTGTCTGTGCGGTCCACTGGTTTGTTTCTCTCATGCGAAGTGCTGTGAGGGTTGCTACTAGTTTGCCCATCTGGTCGATAGGCAAAAGATTGAGTATATTATCGAGAGCCTCGTTAGGGGTTGTTCTGAGGGCTCCTGTGGCGGTCAGTCCTGCAGCGCGCTGCACCTTGCCTAGCAAGCGAACTGACTTTTTCTTTGAGAGTGTTGGCCACCATACTGATACACCGTACAGTAGGATTGGCCGAATGATGGCCGTGTACAGCCACAGAGTTATGTGGGGGGCCATGCCCCATTTCAGTCTGATCGACTTTCTGCACGTGTAAAGAGCAACTAGGGCTTTCCTAACACGCTCTTTGGTGTTAAGATTCCAGTCCAGTTTGCTGTCTAAAGTGAGCCCTAAGTATTTGGCTGATTTGCTGAAGGTTAGTTCCACCCCGTCAAGGGTGGGCGGCCTAAGATTCGGGATTTCCTAGTACAGAGGACAAGATCAGTCTTCGCTGGGTTCAGTCCGAGTCCGTTTTTCTTTGCCCAAGTGGACAGAGTGCGAAGCACTACGGTCATGCGTTCGCACAGGGTTTGGGGGAATTTTCCCGAGAAGACAATCGCAACATCATCCGCATAGGCA
Source organism: Scaptomyza flava (assembly GCA_030179655.1). Lineage (NCBI taxonomy): Eukaryota > Metazoa > Arthropoda > Insecta > Diptera > Drosophilidae > Scaptomyza > Scaptomyza flava. The sequence goes on along the minus strand of JARNME010000404.1, from coordinate 32,224,278 downwards.
ATCACCCTGCAGCCACCCCGAGAGACCTAGCTATATTAAAAAGCTTGCGTGATGTCTTACGCAGCTCACCCAGTTGGGGAGACCACCATGGTGGCTTAGTCTTACCTCTAGGTTTGCTACAGGGGCACGACTCGTTTAGGGCGGACTCGCATGCCTCCGTAAGCCTTTTTATAAGTAGGTCTGTGGTTTCAGTAGTGGGGTTTCCCAGTGGGGGGGACTCAGGGACGAGAGTTTTTAAGTGATTTTTGAAAGTGGACCAGTTTGTACGTCTAACATTCTGGTGCCATTTGGGCTTGGGTACGTCGAACGAAAAGACTATTTCGATATATCTATGGTCTGAGAAGGAGTGCTCGTCTAGCACTCTCCATCTTGTTAGTTTGCTACAGAGGGAGGTTGAGACTAGCGTAATATCTAGTACTTCTTCCCTGTTCTTTGTAATGAAGGTTGGGTCGTTGCCCGTATTACAAATCATGAGGTTAGTGGACAGAATGTAGTTAAAAAGCAACTCACCCCGTTAATTTGTGTCAGTGCTTCCCCACTGATGATGATGGGCGTTGGCGTCACACCCAATTATGAGGTCGGTGTGCGTGGTTACGCTGTCGGTCACCAACCCTTGCAGGAGTGGATGTGGGAATGGCCCTTGGTGGTCATGGGCCAAGTATGTTGAGCTAACTCTCACATTCCCAGCCTTCAACTCCAGGCAGACAGCTGTGTTGTCTCCATCGCTGTAGTTAGGGAGCAAAAATATATTTAGGTGTTTTTTTGCTAGAATGCAGGTGCGAATTTTACCTTTATTTTGGGCTACTATTAGCTTATAGTCTTTGGTCCCCAGTCCAGTCACCTTGCCACCACAGACCCAAGGTTCCTGGATGAGGACAACGTCTGCTCCACATTGGCTTATGCGGAGCAGCAGAGCGGCCGCCGCCGCTTTGCAGTGGTGGAGGTTAATCTGAAGAAGTCTTAGTGACATCTTCAGGCCGACGCTCCACCACTGTCCTGTTCGCTTCCTCGTCCGTGTCTTCCAAGTCAAGGGACTCTTCACGGAAGCTCGCTAGCTTGGACATGTCATGGGCCAATTCAGAGCCCTCTGAGTGGTAGCCGGCCTCCTTCCCATCTGCCGACTCCGTACAAAGGTCTTGACGGGGGACACCATTGTCTGTGGAATAATTTAAAATTTTTATAATTTAAAATTAATATTATAATAATAAAAAATAATTTTTTTTTAATATTTGTAAAATATTCATTTCAATCCGTAAACTATGGTATATTTGATTTTTATTCCTTCATTTTAATTGTTTTTATAATTTAAAATTAATATTATAATAATTAAAAATACTTTTTTTTTAATTTTTTGTAAAATATTCATTTCAATCCGTAAAAAATGGTATATCTAAAAGAGTAATCATCGCTAGGTTAGGTTAGGTTAGAGCGGTAGTGGGCAGGTGAGAGACCCTTCCACTCACTTAGGCCAATTGTTGGCCCATTGTGATGCCGCGATGGACTGCGTCCACAACTCCGTCTACCCGAGAACAGGGTGTGTGATACTATTTGAGAGGGCGTGGTTCCAGCCCGAAGCGTGAATAAAGGAGAGAATACTCTTGGGGGTGGTGTTCGAACCGAGAAAGCGATTTCTATTTTTGCAGAGTGCAGGACAGTCGCAGAAAAGATGGGAAACAGTTTCCTCCTCTTCCTCGTCCCGACAGCTTCTGCAGAAATCGTTAGAAGGGGCTAGTAGTCTCGCTGCATGAGATCCCACTAGCCAGTGCCCCGTAACAGCCCTCACTACGGAGGCACAACCTGATCTTTTTAGGTGGATTAGGCTTGAAGAGCGCTTTTTACAGCGCGTTGGCCATGTCTGTCTGGCTATATTGCATCTACCGGTGGTGTGTTGCCACCTTTTATTTGCTTCGCGTTCGAAATGCTCGCGAATCCTAAGTTTACAGCTCCTTATTCGAGAGGAGAGGCATGGTAGTACCATGTCTTGCCAGCTCATCCGCACTACAATTGCCCTCGATGCCTTTGTGACCGGGCACCCATATGAGGTAGAGATCGAACTGCTCTGCCATCTCTTGCAGAGATTTGCGGCAGTTTGTGACGGATATCGAGTTCGACGATATCGCGTTGAGCGATTTGATAGCTGCTTGGCTATCAGAAAAGATGCAGATTTTGGCTGCAGAGCGTTCAATTCCTTGTAAGGATTTGAGCGCTTCTTGTATAGCGGTGATTTCTGCCTGGAAAACACTGCAATGGTCAGGTATATTAAAGGAATTATTTATGGACAGTTCTTCGCAGAAGACACCTCCCCCTACCCGGTTGTCTAGCTTTGAACCGTCCGTAAAAATTCTAATTGAGTCTGTCGGCCCTGGTATCCCTTCTCTCCACTCTTCCCTCGATGGGATAATTGAGTGGAAAGAAGTATTAAGAAACTCCTGAGGGCAGCAGTAGTCAGTTGCTGGGGGAAGAAGCGAGTTTCCATTGAGAATACTTGAGTGACCGTGTGTCTGTGCGGTCCACTGGTTTGTTTCTCTCATGCGAAGTGCTGAGAGGGTTGCTACTAGTTTGCCCATCTGGTCGATAGGCAAAAGACTGAGTATATAATCGAGAGCCTCGTTAGGGGCTGTTCTGAGGGCTCCAGTGGCGGTCAGTCCTGCAGCGCGCTGCACCTTGCCTAGCAAGCGAACTGACTTTTTCTTTGAGAGTGTTGGCCACCATACTGATACACCGTACAGTAGGATTGGCCGAATGATGGCCGTGTACAGCCACAGAGTTATGTGGGGGGCCATGCCCCATTTCAGTCTGATCGACTTTCTGCACGTGTAAAGAGCAACTAGGGCTTTCCTAACACGCTCTTTGGTGTTAAGATTCCAGTCCAGTTTGCTGTCTAAAGTGAGCCCTAAGTATTTGGCTGATTTGCTGAAGGTTAGTTCCACCCCGTCAAGGGTGGGCGGCCTTAGATTCGGGATTTTATATTTCCTAGTAAAGAGGACAAGATCAGTCTTCGCTGGGTTCAGTCCGAGTCCGTTTTTCTTTGCCCAAGTGGACAGAGTGCGAAGCACTACGGTCATGCGTTCGCACAGGGTTTGGGGGAATTTTCCCGAGAAGACAATCGCAACATCATCCGCATAGGCAATCACCCTGCAGCCACCCCGAGAGACCTAGCTATATTAAAAAGCTTGCGTGATGTCTTACGCAGCTCACCCAGTTGGGGAGACCACCATGGTGGCTTAGTCTTACCTCTAGGTTTGCTACAGGGGCACGACTCGTTTAGGGCGGACTCGCATGCCTCCGTAAGCCTTTTTATAAGTAGGTCTGTGGTTTCAGTAGTGGGGTTTCCCAGTGGGGGGGACTCAGGGACGAGAGTTTTTAAGTGATTTTTGAAAGTGGACCAGTTTGTACGTCTAACATTCTGGTGCCATTTGGGCTTGGGTACGTCGAACGAAAAGACTATTTCGATATATCTATGGTCTGAGAAGGAGTGCTCGTCTAGCACTCTCCATCTTGTTAGTTTGCTACAGAGGGAGGTTGAGACTAGCGTAATATCTAGTACTTCTTCCCTGTTCTTTGTAATGAAGGTTGGGTCGTTTCCCGTATTACAAGCAACTCACCCCGTTCATTTGTGTCAGTGCTTCCCCACTGATGATGATGGGCGTTGGCGTCACACCCAATTATGAGGTCGGTGTGCGTGGTTACGCTGTCGGTCACCAACCCTTGCAGGAGTGGATGTGGGAATGGCCCTTGGTGGTCATGGGCCAAGTATGTTGAGCTAACTCTCACATTCCCAGCCTTCAACTCCAGGCAGACAGCTGTGTTGTCTCCATCGCTGTAGTTAGGGAGCAAAAATATATTTAGGTGTTTTTTTGCTAGAATGCAGGTGCGAATTTTACCTTTATTTTGGGCTACTATTAGCTTATAGTCTTTGGTCCCCAGTCCAGTCACCTTGCCACCACAGACCCAAGGTTCCTGGATGAGGACAACGTCTGCTCCACATTGGCTTATGCGGAGCAGCAGAGCGGCCGCCGCCGCTTTGCAGTGGTGGAGGTTAATCTGAAGAAGTCTTAGTGACATCTTCAGGCCGACGCTCCACCACTGTCCTGTTCGCTTCCTCGTCCGTGTCATCCAAGTCAAGGGACTCTTCACGGAAGCTCGCTAGCTTGGACATGTCATGGGCCAATTCAGAGCCCTCTGAGTGGTAGCCGGCCTCCTTCCCATCTGCCGACTCCGTACAAAGGTCTTGACGGGGGACACCATTGTCTGTGGTATAATTTAAAATTTTTATAATTTAAAATTAATATTATAATAATTAAAAATAATTTTTTTTTAATTTTTTGTTAAATATTCATTTCAATCCGTAAAAGATGGTATATCTAAAAGAGTAATCATCTCTAGGTTAGGTTAGGTTAGAGCGGTAGTGGGCAGGTGAGAGACCCTTCCACTCACTTAGGCCAATTGTTGGCCCATTGTGATGCCGCGATGGACTGCGTCCACAACTCCGTCTACCCGAGAACAGGGTGTGTGATACTATTTGAGAGGGCGTGATTCCAGCCCGAAGCGTTAATAAAGGAGAGAATACTCTTGGGGGTGGTGTTCGCTATCTCTGAGAGGTCTGTTAGGAAATAGGAACCGAGAAAGCGATTTCTATTTTTGCAGAGTGCAGGACAGTCGCAGAAAAGATGGAAAACAGTTTCCTCCTCTTCCTCGTCCCGACAGCTTCCGCAGAAATCGTTAGAAGGGGCTAGTAGTCTCGCTGCATGAGATCCCACTAGCCAGTGCCCCGTAACAGCCCTCACTACGGAGGCACAACCTGATCTTTTTAGGTGGATTAGGCTTGAAGAGCGCTTTTTACAGCGCGTTGGCCATGTCTGTCTGGCTATATTGCATCTACCGGTTGTGTGTTGCCACCTTTTATTTTCTTCGCGTTCGAAATGCTCGCGAATCCTAAGTTTACAGCTGGCCATGGGCATGCCCAAACCCTCCTTATTCGAGAGGAGAGGCATGGTAGTACCAGCTTGCCAGCTCATCCGCCCTACAATTGCCCTCGATGCCTTTGTGACCGGGCACCCATATGAGGTAGAAATCGAACTGCTCTGCCATCTCTTGCAGAGATTTGCGGCAGTTTGTGACGGATATCGAGTTCGACGATATCGCGTTGAGCGATTTGATAGCTGCTTGGCTATCAGAAAAGATGCAGATTTTGGCTGCAGAGCGTTCAATTCCTTGTAAGGATTTGAGCGCTTCTTGTATAGCGGTGATTTCTGCCTGGAAAACACTGCAATGGTCAGGTATATTAAAGGAATTATTTATGGACAGTTCTTCGCAGAAGACACCTCCCCCTACCCGGTTGTCTAGCTTTGAACCGTCCGTAAAAATTCTAATTGAGTCTGTCGGCCCTGGTATCCCTTCTCTCCACTCTTCCCTCGATGGGATAATTGAGTGGAAAGAAGTATTAAGAAACTCCTGAGGGCAGCAGTAGTCAGTTGCTGGGGGAAGAAGCGAGTTTCCATTGAGAATACTTGAGTGACCGTGTGTCTGTGCGGTCCACTGGTTTGTTTCTCTCATGCGAAGTGCTGAGAGGGTTGCTACTAGTTTGCCCATCTGGTCGATAGGCAAAAGATTGAGTATATTATCGAGAGCCTCGTTAGGGGTTGTTCTGAGGGCTCCAGTGGCGGTCAGTCCTGCAGCGCGCTGCACCTTGCCTAGCAAGCGAACTGACTTTTTCTTTGAGAGTGTTGGCCACCATGATCGACTTTCTGCACGTGTAAAGAGCAACTAGGGCTTTCCTAACACGCTCTTTGGTGTTAAGATTCCAGTCCATTTTGCTGTCTAAAGTGAGCCCTAGGTATTTGGCTGATTGGGTGAAGGTTAGTTCCACCCCGTCAAGGGTGGGCAGCCTAAGATTCGGTATTTTATATTTCCTAGTAAAGAGGACAAGATCAGTCTTTGCTGGGTTCAGTCCGAGTCCGTTTTTCTTTGCCCAAGTGGACAGAGTGCGAAGCACTACGGTCATGCGTTCGCACAGGGTTTGGGGGAATTTTCCCGAGAAGACAATTGCAACATCATCCGCAAAGGCAATCACCCTGCAGCCACCTCCCTCAATGGAGCGCAGCAGAGAATTTACTGCCACGTTCCAAAGGAGAGGAGAGAGAACTCCACCTTGAGGGGTGCCTCTGCAGACGGACCTAGAAATTGTCGTGGAACCGAGAGTTGACCTGACGATCCTGCGTCTTAGCAGTTGATCGATCAGATGCACAGCACGGTGCCCGACACCCAAACCCGTTAGCGCCTCTGTGATTGCCTCTGGGTTGACGTTGTTGAAAGCACCCTCTATGTCAAGGAAGGCGACTAGAGAATAATCCTTCTGGTGAAGCGATTTTTCCACTGTGGAGATTACAGTATGAAGTGCTGTTTCCGTGGATTTGCCTTTTTGATACGCATGTTGCGCACGGGAGAATTGATGTGTCGGTATCGAATTCCTTAAGTGAAGGCCCAGCACCCTTTCAAAGGTCTTGAGTAGAAAGGATGTTAGGCTTATTGGACGAAAGTCCTTGGGAGTTGTGTGGGAGGCTTTGCCCGCCTTTGGAATGAAGACGACTTTGGATTCAAGCCAGGGCGTTGGGATGAGTCCCGTCGTCCAGACTCCAGTGAAAATTTGTAGGAGCCAGTTTAAGGCAGTCTCACCTGCATGCTGCAGTTGGGCTGGAAAGATGCCGTCTGGCCCTGGGGATTTGATGGGCATGAAGCTGTTGATAGCCCATGAGATTAATTCTTTAGTCAGGAAGTTTGTGGAAGGTCTATCCATATGAACCCCTGTGTTTGTCTGTGGGATTGCTACTGCTGAGCAGCCCGGAAAATGAGTTTCCATCAAGAGTTCCAGGGACTCAGAGCTGGACGAAGTCCATGAGCCGTCTGGTTTTTTAAGAAAACCTACCGATGGGGTGGTTTGAGAAAGAACTTTTCTGAGCCTTGCGGCCTCTGTGGTACTTTCGATATTAGTGCAGAATGTCTGCCATGAGGAGCGTTTAGCTTGTCTGAGTGCCTTCTTATAGGAGGCGAGGCTGGTTTTGTAGAGACTCCATGACTGGTCATCTCCGAGAGACCTAGCTATATTAAAAAGCTTGCGTGATGTCTTACGCAGCTCACCCAGTTGGGGACACCACCATGGTGGCTTAGTCTTACCTCTGGGTTTGCTACGGGGGCACGACTCGTTTAGGGCGGACTCGCATGCCTCCGTAAGCTTTTTTATAAGTAGGTCTGTGGTTTCAGTAGTGGGGTTTCCCAGTGGGGGGGACTCAGGGACGAGAGTTTTTAAGTGATTTTTGAAAGTGGACCAGTTTGTACGTCTAACATTCTGGTGCCATTTGGGCTTGGGTACGTCGAACGAAAAGACTATTTCGATATATCTATGGTCTGAGAAGGAGTGCTCGTCTAGCACTCTCCATCTTCTTAGTTTGCTACAGAGGGAGGTTGAGACTAGCGTAATATCTAGTACTTCTTCCCTGTTCTTTGTAATGAAGGTTGGGTCGTTGCCCGTATTACAAATCATGAGGTTAGTGGACAGAATGTAGTTAAAAAGCAACTCACCCCGTTCATTTGTGTCAGTGCTTCCCCACTGATGATGATGGGCGTTGGCGTCACACCCAATTATGAGGTCGGTGTGCGTGGTTACGCTGTCGGTCACCAACCCTTGCAGGAGTGGATGTGGGAATGGCCCTTGGTGGTCATGGGCCAAGTATGTTGAGCTAACTCTCACATTCCCAGCCTTCAACTCCAGGCAGACAGCTGTGTTGTCTCCATCGCTGTAGTTAGGGAGCAAAAATATATTTAGGTGTTTTTTTGCTAGAATGCAGGTGCGAATTTTACCTTTATTTGGGCTACTATTAGCTTATAGTCTTTGGTCCCCAGTCCAGTCACCTTGCCACCACAGACCCAAGGTTCCTGGATGAGGACAACGTCTGCTCCACATTGGCTTATGCGGAGCAGCAGAGCGGCCGCCGCCGCTTTGCAGTGGTGGAGGTTAATCTGAAGAAGTCTTAGTGACATCTTCAGGCCGACGCTCCACCACTGTCCTGTTCGCTTCCTCGTCCGTGTCATCCAAGTCAAGGGACTCTTCACGGAAGCTCGCTAGCTTGGACATGTCATGGGCCAATTCAGAGCCCTCTGAGTGGTAGCCGGCCTCCTTCCCATCTGCCGACTCCGTACAAAGGTCTTGACGGGGGACACCATTGTCTGTGGTATAATTTAAAATTTTTATAATTTAAAATTAATATTATAATAATTAAAATAATTTTTTTTTAATTTTTGTTAAATATTCATTTCAATCCGTAAAAGATGGTATATCTAAAAGAGTAATCATCTCTAGGTTAGGTTAGGTTAGAGCGGTAGTGGGCAGGTGAGAGACCCTTCCACTCACTTAGGCCAATTGTTGGCCCATTGTGATGCCGCGATGCCCTGCGTCCACAACTCCGTCTACCCGAGAACAGGGTGTGTGATACTATTTGAGAGGGCGTGGTTCCAGCCCGAAGCGTGAATAAAGGAGAGAATACTCTTGGGGGTGGTGTTCGCTATCTCTGAGAGGTCTGTTAGGAAATAGGAACCGAGAAAGCGATTTCTATTTTTGCAGAGTGCAGGACAGTCGCAGAAAAGATGGGAAACAGTTTCCTCCTCTTCCTCGTCCCGACAGCTTCTGCAGAAATCGTTAGAAGGGGCTAGTAGTCTCGCTGCATGAGATCCCACTAGCCAGTGCCCCGTAACAGCCCTCACTACGGAGGCACAACCTGATCTTTTTAGGTGGATTAGGCTTGAAGAGCGCTTTTTACAGCGCGTTGGCCATGTCTGTCTGGCTATATTGCATCTACCGGTGGTGTGTTGCCACCTTTTATTTGCTTCGCGTTCGAAATGCTCGCGAATCCTAAGTTTACAGCTGGCCATGGGCATGCCCAAACCCTCCTTATCCGAGAGGAGAGGCATGGTAGTACCATGTCTTGCCAGCTCATCCGCCCTACAATTGCCCTCGATGCCTTTGTGACCGGGCACCCATATGAGGTAGAGATCGAACTGCTCTGCCATCTCTTGCAGAGATTTGCGGCAGTTTGTGACGGATATCGAGTTCGACGATATCGCGTTGAGCGATTTGATAGCTGCTTGGCTATCAGAAAAGATGCAGATTTTGGCTGCAGAGCGTTCAATTCCTTGTAAGGATTTGAGCGCTTCTTGTATAGCGGTGATTTCTGCCTGGAAAACACTGCAATGGTCAGGTATATTAAAGGAATTATTTATGGACAGTTCTTCGCAGAAGACACCTCCCCCTACCCGGTTGTCTAGCTTTGAACCGTCCGTAAAAATTCTAATTGAGTCTGTCGGCCCTGGTATCCCTTCTCTCCACTCCTCCCTCGATGGGATAATTGAGTGGAAAGAAGTATTAAGAAACTCCTGAGGGCAGCAGTAGACAGTTGCTGGGGGAAGAAGCGAGTTTCCATTGAGAATACTTGAGTGACCGTGTGTCTGTGCGGTCCACTGGTTTGTTTCTCTCATGCGAAGTGCTGAGAGGGTTGCTACTAGTTTGCCCATCTGGTCGATAGGCAAAAGATTGAGTATATTATCGAGAGCCTCGTTAGGGGTTGTTCTGAGGGCTCCAGTGGCGGTCAGTCCTGCAGCGCGCTGCACCTTGCCTAGCAAGCGAACTGACTTTTTCTTTGAGAGTGTTGGCCACCATACTGATACACCGTACAGTAGGATTGGCCGAATGATGGCCGTGTACAGCCACAGAGTAATGTGGGGGGCCATGACCCATTTCAGTCTGATCGACTTTCTGCACGTGTAAAGAGCAACTAGGGCTTTCCTAACACGCTCTTTGGTGTTAAGATTCCAGTCCAGTTTGCTGTCTAAAGTGAGCCCTAAGTATTTGGCTGATTTGGTGAAGGTTAGTTCCACCCCGTCAAAGGTGGGCGGCCTAAGATTCGGGATTTTATATTTCCTAGTAAAGAGGACAAGATCAGTCTTTGCTGGGTTCAGTCCGAGTCCGTTTTTCTTTGCCCAAGTGGACAGAGTGCGAAGCACTACGGTCATGCGTTCGCACAGGGTTTGGGGGAATTTTCCCGAAAAGACAATCGCAACATCATCCGCATAGGCAATCACCCTGCAGCCACCTCCCTCAATGGAGCGCAGCAGAGAATTTACTGCCACGTTCCAAAGGAGAGGAGAGAGAACTCCACCTTGAGGGGTGCCTCTGCAGACGGACCTAGAGATTGTCGTGGAACCGAGAGTTGACCTGACGATCCTGCGTCTTAGCAGTTGATCGATCAGATGCACAGCACGGTGCCCGACACCCAAACCCGTTAGCGCCTCTGTGATTGCCTCTGGGTTGACGTTGTTGAAAGCACCCTCTATGTCAAGGAAGGCGACTAGAGAATAATCCTTCTGGTGAAGCGATTTTTCCACTGTGGAGATTACAGTATGAAGTGCTGTTTCCGTGGATTTGCCTTTTTGATACGCATGTTGCGCACGGGAGAATTGATGTGTCGGTATCGAATTCCTTAAGTGAAGGCCCAGCACCCTTTCAAAGGTCTTGAGTAGAAAGGATGTTAGGCTTATTGGACGAAAGTCCTTGGGAGTTGTGTGGGAGGCTTTGCCCGCCTTTGGAATGAAGACGACTTTGGATTCAAGCCAGGGCGTTGGGATGAGTCCCGTCGTCCAGACTCCAGTGAAAATTTGTAGGAGCCAGTTTAAGGCAGTCTCACCTGCATGCTGCAGTTGGGCTGGAAAGATGCCGTCTGGCCCTGGGGATTTGATGGGCATGAAGCTGTTGATAGCCCATGAGATTAATTCTTTAGTCAGGAAGTTTGTGGAAGGTCTATCCATATGAACCCCTGTGTTTGTCTGTGGGATTGCTACTGCTGAGCAGCCCGGAAAATGAGTTTCCATCAAGAGTTCCAGGGACTCAGAGCTGGACGAAGTCCATGAGCCGTCTGGTTTTTTAAGAAAACCTACCGATGGGGTGGTTTGAGAAAGAACTTTTCTGAGCCTTGCGGCCTCTGTGGTACTTTCGATATTAGTGCAGAATGTCTGCCATGAGGAGCGTTTAGCTTTTCTGAGTGCCTTCTTATAGGAGGCGAGGCTGGTTTTGTAGAGACTCCATGACTGGTCATCTCCGAGAGACCTAGCTATATTAAAAAGCTTGCGTGATGTCTTACGCAGCTCACCCAGTTGGGGAGACCACCATGGTGGCTTAGTCTTACCTCTGGGTTTGCTACGGGGGCACGACTCGTTTAGGGCGGACTCGCATGCCTCCGTAAGCTTTTTTATAAGTAGGTCTGTGGTTTCAGTAGTGGGGTTTCCCAGTGGGGGGGACTCAGGGACGAGAGTTTTTAAGTGATTTTTGAAAGTGGACCAGTTTGTACGTCTAACATTCTGGTGCCATTTGGGCTTGGGTACGTCGAACGAAAAGACTATTTCGATATATCTATGGTCTGAGAAGGAGTGCTCGTCTAGCACTCTCCATCTTCTTAGTTTGCTACAGAGGGAGGTTGAGACTAGCGTAATATCTAGTACTTCTTCCCTGTTCTTTGTAATGAAGGTTGGGTCGTTGCCCGTATTACAAATCATGAGGTTAGTGGACAGAATGTAGTTAAAAAGCAACTCACCCCGTTCATTTGTGTCAGTGCTTCCCCACTGATGATGATGGGCGTTGGCGTCACACCCAATTATGAGGTCGGTGTGCGTGGTTACGCTGTCGGTCACCAACCCTTGCAGGAGTGGATGTGGGAATGGCCCTTGGTGGTCATGGGCCAAGTATGTTGAGCTAACTCTCACATTCCCAGCCTTCAACTCCAGGCAGACAGCTGTGTTGTCTCCATCGCTGTAGTTAGGGAGCAAAAATATATTTAGGTGTTTTTTTGCTAGAATGCAGGTGCGAATTTTACCTTTATTTTGGGCTACTATTAGCTTATAGTCTTTGGTCCCCAGTCCAGTCACCTTGCCACCACAGACCCAAGGTTCCTGGATGAGGACAACGTCTGCTCCACATTGGCTTATGCGGAGCAGCAGAGCGGCCGCCGCCGCTTTGCAGTGGTGGAGGTTAATCTGAAGAAGTCTTAGTGACATCTTCAGGCCGACGCTCCACCACTGTCCTGTTCGCTTCCTCGTCCGTGTCATCCAAGTCAAGGGACTCTTCACGGAAGCTCGCTAGCTTGGACATGTCATGGGCCAATTCAGAGCCCTCTGAGTGGTAGCCGGCCTCCTTCCCATCTGCCGACTCCGTACAAAGGTCTTGACGGGGGACACCATTGTCTGTGGTATAATTTAAAATTTTTATAATTTAAAATTAATATTATAATAATTAAAAATAATTTTTTTTAATTTTTGTAAAATATTCATTTCAATCCGTAAAAGATGGTATATCTAAAAGAGTAATCATCTCTAGGTTAGGTTAGGTTAGAGCGGTAGTGGGCAGGTGAGAGACCCTTCCACTCACTTAGGCCAATTGTTGGCCCATTGTGATGCCGCGATGGACTGCGTCCACAACTCCGTCTACCCGAGAACAGGGTGTGTGATACTATTTGAGAGGGCGTGGTTCCAGCCCGAAGCGTGAATAAAGGAGAGAATACTCTTGGGGGTGGTGTTCGCTATCTCTGAGAGGTCTGTTAGGAAATAGGAACCGAGAAAGCGATTTCTATTTTTGCAGAGTGCAGGACAGTCGCAGAAAAGATGGGAAACAGTTTCCTCCTCTTCCTCGTCCCGACAGCTTCTGCAGAAATCGTTAGAAGGGGCTAGTAGTCTCGCTGCATGAGATCCCACTAGCCAGTGCCCCGTAACAGCCCTCACTACGGAGGCACAACCTGATCTTTTTAGGTGGATTAGGCTTGAAGAGCGCTTTTTACAGCGCGTTGGCCATGTCTGTCTGGCTATATTGCATCTACCGGTGGTGTGTTGCCACCTTTTATTTGCTTCGCGTTCGAAATGCTCGCGAATCCTAAGTTTACAGCTGGCCATGGGCATGCCCAAACCCTCCTTATCCGAGAGGAGGGGCATGGTAGTACCATGTCTTGCCAGCTCATCCGCCCTACAATTGCCCTCGATGCCTTTGTGACCGGGCACCCATATGAGGTAGAGATCGAACTGCTCTGCCATCTCTTGCAGAGATTTGCGGCAGTTTGTGACGGATATCGAGTTCGACGATATCGCGTTGAGCGATTTGATAGCTGCTTGGCTATCAGAAAAGATGCAGATTTTGGCTGCAGAGCGTTCAATTCCTTGTAAGGATTTGAGCGCTTCTTGTATAGCGGTGATTTCTGCCTGGAAAACACTGCAATGGTCAGGTATATTAAAGGAATTATTTATGGACAGTTCTTCGCAGAAGACACCTCCCCCTACCCGGTTGTCTAGCTTTGAACCGTCCGTAAAAATTCTAATTGAGTCTGTCGGCCCTGGTATCCCTTCTCTCCACTCTTCCCTCGATGGGATAATTGAGTGGAAAGAAGTATTAAGAAACTCCTGAGGGCAGCAGTAGTCAGTTGCTGGGGGAAGAAGCGAGTTTCCATTGAGAATACTTGAGTGACCGTGTGTCTGTGCGGTCCACTGGTTTGTTTCTCTCATGCGAAGTGCTGAGAGGGTTGCTACTAGTTTGCCCATCTGGTCGATAGGCAAAAGATTGAGTATATTATCGAGAGCCTCGTTAGGGGTTGTTCTGAGGGCTCCAGTGGCGGTCAGTCCTGCAGCGCGCTGCACCTTGCCTAGCAAGCGAACTGACTTTTTCTTTGAGAGTGTTGGCCACCATACTGATACTCCGTACAGTAGGATTGGCCGAATGATGGCCGTGTACAGCCACAGAGTTATGTGGGGGGCCATGCCCCATTTCAGTCTGATCGACTTTCTGCACGTGTAAAGAGCAACTAGGGCTTTCCTAACACGCTCTTTGGTGTTAAGATTCCAGTCCAGTTTGCTGTCTAAAGTGAGCCCTAAGTATTTGGCTGATTTGGTGAAGGTTAGTTCCACCCCGTCAAGGGTGGGCGGCCTAAGATTCGGGATTTTATATTTCCTAGTAAAGAGGACAAGATCAGTCTTTGCTGGGTTCAGTCCGAGTCCGTTTTTCTTTGCCCAAGTGGACAGAGTGCGAAGCACTACGGTCATGCGTTCGCACAGGGTTTGGGGGAATTTTCCCGAAAAGACAATCGCAACATCATCCGCATAGGCAATCACCCTGCAGCCACCTCCCTCAATGGAGCGCAGCAGAGAATTTACTGCCACGTTCCAAAGGAGAGGAGAGAGAACTCCACCTTGAGGGGTGCCTCTGCAGACGGACCTAGAGATTGTCGTGGAACCGAGAGTTGACCTGACGATCCTGCGTCTTAGCAGTTGATCGATCAGATGCACAGCACGGTGCCCGACACCCAAACCCGTTAGCGCCTCTGTGATTGCCTCTGGGTTGACGTTGTTGAAAGCACCCTCTATGTCAAGGAAGGCGACTAGAGAATAATCCTTCTGGTGAAGCGATTTTTCCACTGTGGAGATTACAGTATGAAGTGCTGTTTCCGTGGATTTGCCTTTTTGATACGCATGTTGCGCACGGGAGAATTGATGTGTCGGTATCGAATTCCTTAATTGAAGGCCCAGCACCCTTTCAAAGGTCTTGAGTAGAAAGGATGTTAGGCTTATTGGACGAAAGTCCTTGGGAGTTGTGTGGGAGGCTTTGCCCGCCTTTGGAATGAAGACGACTTTGGATTCAAGCCAGGGCGTTGGGATGAGTCCCGTCGTCCAGACTCCAGTGAAATTTGTAGGAGCCAGTTTAAGGCAGTCTCACCTGCATGCTGCAGTTGGGCTGGAAAGATGCCGTCTGGCCCTGGGGATTTGATGGGCATGAAGCTGTTGATAGCCCATGAGATTAATTCTTTAGTCAGGAAGTTTGTGGAAGGTCTATCCATATGAACCCCTGTGTTTGTCTGTGGGATTGCTACTGCTGAGCAGCCCGGAAAATGAGTTTCCATCAAGAGTTCCAGGGACTCAGAGCTGGACGAAGTCCATGAGCCGTCTGGTTTTTTAAGAAAACCTACCGATGGGGTGGTTTGAGAAAGAACTTTTCTGAGCCTTGCGGCCTCTGTGGTACTTTCGATATTAGTGCAGAATGTCTGCCATGAGGAGCGTTTAGCTTGTCTGAGTGCCTTCTTATAGGAGGCGAGGCTGGTTTTGTAGAGACTCCATGACTGGTCATCTCCGAGAGACCTAGCTATATTAAAAAGCTTGCGTGATGTCTTACGCAGCTCACCCAGTTGGGGAGACCACCATGGTGGCTTAGTCTTACCTCTGGGTTTGCTACGGGGGCACGACTCGTTTAGGGCGGACTCGCATGCCTCCGTAAGCTTTTTTATAAGTAGGTCTGTGGTTTCAGTAGTGGGGTTTCCCAGTGGGGGGGACTCAGGGACGAGAGTTTTTAAGTGATTTTTGAAAGTGGACCAGTTTGTACGTCTAACATTCTGGTGCCATTTGGGCTTGGGTACGTCGAACGAAAAGACTTTTTCGATATATCTATGGTCTGAGAAGGAGTGCTCGTCTAGCACTCTCCATCTTCTTAGTTTGCTACAGAGGGAGGTTGAGACTAGCGTAATATCTAGTACTTCTTCCCTGTTCTTTGTAATGAAGGTTGGGTCGTTGCCCGTATTACAAATCATGAGGTTAGTGGACAGAATGTAGTTAAAAAGCAACTCACCCCGTTCATTTGTGTCAGTGCTTCCCCACTGATGATGATGGGCGTTGGCGTCACACCCAATTATGAGGTCGGTGTGCGTGGTTACGCTGTCGGTCACCAACCCTTGCAGGAGTGGATGTGGGAATGGCCCTTGGTGGTCATGGGCCAAGTATGTTGAGCTAACTCTCACATTCCCAGCCTTCAACTCCAGGCAGACAGCTGTGTTGTCTCCATCGCTGTAGTTAGGGAGCAAAAATATATTTAGGTGTTTTTTTGCTCGAATGCAGGTGCGAATTTTACCTTTATTTTGGGCTACTATTAGCTTATAGTCTTTGGTCCCCAGTCCAGTCACCTTGCCACCACAGACCCAAGGTTCCTGGATGAGGACAACGTCTGCTCCACATTGGCTTATGCGGAGCAGCAGAGCGGCCGCCGCCGCTTTGCAGTGGTGGAGGTTAATCTGAAGAAGTCTTAGTGACATCTTCAGGCCGACGCTCCACCACTGTCCTGTTCGCTTCCTCGTCCGTGTCATCCAAGTCAAGGGACTCACACGGAAGCTCGCTAGCTTGGACATGTCATGGGCCAATTCAGAGCCCTCTGAGTGGTAGCCGGCCTCCTTCCCATCTGCCGACTCCGTACAAAGGTCTTGACGGGGGACACCATTGTCTGTGGTATAATTTAAAATTTTTATAATTTAAAATTAATATTATAATAATTAAAAATAATTTTTTTTTAATTTTTTGTAAAATATTCATTTCAATCCGTAAAAGATGGTATATCTAAAAGAGTTATCATCTCTAGGTTAGGTTAGGTTAGAGCGGTAGTGGGCAGGTGAGAGACCCTTCCACTCACTTAGGCCAATTGTTGGCCCATTGTGATGCCGCGATGGACTGCGTCCACAACTCCGTCTACCCGAGAACAGGGTGTGTGATACTATTTGAGAGGGCGTGGTTCCAGCATGAAGCGTGAATAAAGGAGAGAATACTCTTGGGGGTGGTGTTCGCTATCTCTGAGAGGTCTGTTAGGAAATAGGAACCGAGAAAGCGATTTCTATTTTTGCAGAGTGCAGGACAGTCGCAGAAAAGATGGGAAACAGTTTCCTCCTCTTCCTCGTCCCGACAGCTTCTGCAGAAATCGTTAGAAGGGGCTAGTAGTCTCGCTGCATGAGATCCCACTAGCCAGTGCCCCGTAACAGCCCTCACTACGGAGGCACAACCTGATCTTTTTAGGTGGATTAGGCTTGAAGAGCGCTTTTTACAGCGCGTTGGCCATGTCTGTCTGGCTATATTGCATCTACCGGTGGTGTGTTGCCACCTTTTATTTGCTTCGCGTTCGAAATGCTCGCGAATCCTAAGTTTACAGCTGGCCATGGGCATGCCCAAACCCTCCTTATCCGAGAGGAGGGGCATGGTAGTACCATGTCTTGCCAGCTCATCCGCCCTACAATTGCCCTCGATGCCTTTGTGACCGGGCACCCATATGAGGTAGAGATCGAACTGCTCTGCCATCTCTTGCAGAGATTTGCGGCAGTTTGTGACGGATATCGAGTTCGACGATATCGCGTTGAGCGATTTGATAGCTGCTTGGCTATCAGAAAAGATGCAGATTTTGGCTGCAGAGCGTTCAATTCCTTGTAAGGATTTGAGCGCTTCTTGTATAGCGGTGATTTCTGCCTGGAAAACACTGCAATGGTCAGGTATATTAAAGGAATTATTTATGGACAGTTCTTCGCAGAAGACACCTCCCCCTACCCGGTTGTCTAGCTTTGAACCGTCCGTAAAAATTCTAATTGAGTCTGTCGGCCCTGGTATCCCTTCTCTCCACTCTTCCCTCGATGGGATAATTGAGTGGAAAGAAGTATTAAGAAACTCCTGAGGGCAGCAGTAGTCAGTTGCTGGGGGAAGAAGCGAGTTTCCATTGAGAATACTTGAGTGACCGTGTGTCTGTGCGGTCCACTGGTTTGTTTCTCTCATGCGAAGTGCTGAGAGGGTTGCTACTAGTTTGCCCATCTGGTCGATAGGCAAAAGATTGAGTATATTATCGAGAGCCTCGTTAGGGGTTGTTCTGAGGGCTCCAGTGGCGGTCAGTCCTGCAGCGCGCTGCACCTTGCCTAGCAAGCGAACTGACTTTTTCTTTGAGAGTGTTGGCCACCATACTGATACTCCGTACAGTAGGATTGGCCGAATGATGGCCGTGTACAGCCACAGAGTTATGTGGGGGGCCATGCCCCATTTCAGTCTGATCGACTTTCTGCACGCGTAAAGAGCAACTAGGGCTTTCCTAACACGCTCTTTGGTGTTAAGATTCCAGTCCAGTTTGCTGTCTAAAGTGAGCCCTAAGTATTTGGCTGATTTGGTGAAGGTTAGTTCCACCCCGTCAAGGGTGGGCGGCCTAAGATTCGGGATTTTATATTTCCTAGTAAAGAGGACAAGATCAGTCTTTGCTGGGTTCAGTCCGAGTCCGTTTTTCTTTGCCCAAGTGGACAGAGTGCGAAGCACTACGGTCATGCGTTCGCACAGGGTTTGGGGGAATTTTCCCGAGAAAACAATCGCAACGTCATCCGCATAGGCAATCACCCTGCAGCCACCTCCCTCAATGGAGCGCAGCAGAGAATTTACTGCCACGTTCCAAAGGAGAGGAGAGAGAACTCCACCTTGAGGGGTGCCTCTGCAGACGGACCTAGAGATTGTCGTGGAACCGAGAGTTGACCTGACGATCCTGCGTCTTAGCAGTTGATCGATCAGATGCACAGCACGGTGCCCGACACCCAAACCCGTTAGCGCCTCTGTGATTGCCTCTGGGTTGACGTTGTTGAAAGCACCCTCTATGTCAAGGAAGGCGACTAGAGAATAATCCTTCTGGTGAAGCGATTTTTCCACTGTGGAGATTACAGTATGAAGTGCTGTTTCCGTGGATTTGCCTTTTTGATACGCATGTTGCGCACGGGAGAATTGATGTGTCGGTATCGAATTCCTTAATTGAAGGCCCAGCACCCTTTCAAAGGTCTTGAGTAGAAAGGATGTTAGGCTTATTGGACGAAAGTCCTTGGGAGTTGTGTGGGAGGCTTTGCCCGCCTTTGGAATGAAGACGACTTTGGATTCAAGCCAGGGCGTTGGGATGAGTCCCGTCGTCCAGACTCCAGTGAAAATTTGTAGGAGCCAGTTTAAGGCAGTCTCACCTGCATGCTGCAGTTGGGCTGGAAAGATGCCGTCTGGCCCTGGGGATTTGATGGGCATGAAGCTGTTGATAGCCCATGAGATTAATTCTTTAGTCAGGAAGTTCGTGGAAGGTCTATCCATATGAACCCCTGTGTTTGTCTGTGGGATTGCTACTGCTGAGCAGCCCGGAAAATGAGTTTCCATCAAGAGTTCCAGGGACTCAGAGCTGGACGAAGTCCATGAGCCGTCTGGTTTTTTAAGAAAACCTACCGATGGGGTGGTTTGAGAAAGAACTTTTCTGAGCCTTGCGGCCTCTGTGGTACTTTCGATATTAGTGCAGAATGTCTGCCATGAGGAGCGTTTAGCTTGTCTGAGTGCCTTCTTATAGGAGGCGAGGCTGGTTTTGTAGAGACTCCATGACTGGTCATCTCCGAGAGACCTAGCTATATTAAAAAGCTTGCGTGATGTCTTACGCAGCTCACCCAGTTGGGGAGACCACCATGGTGGCTTAGTCTTACCTCTGGGTTTGCTACGGGGGCACGACTCGTTTAGGGCGGACTCGCATGCCTCCGTAAGCTTTTTTATAAGTAGGTCTGTGGTTTCAGTAGTGGGGTTTCCCAGTGGGGGGGACTCAGGGACGAGAGTTTTTAAGTGATTTTTGAAAGTGGACCAGTTTGTACGTCTAACATTCTGGTGCCATTTGGGCTTGGGTACGTCGAACGAAAAGACTATTTCGATATATCTATGGTCTGAGAAGGAGTGCTCGTCTAGCACTCTCCATCTTCTTAGTTTGCTACAGAGGGAGGTTGAGACTAGCGTAATATCTAGTACTTCTTTCGTGTTCTTTGTAATGAAGGTTGGGTCGTTGCCCGTATTACAAATCATGAGGTTAGTGGACAGAATGTAGTTAAAAAGCAACTCACCCCGTTCATTTGTGTCAGTGCTTCCCCACTGATTATGATGGGCGTTGGCGTCACACCCAATTATGAGGTCGGTGTGCGTGGTTACGCTGTCGGTCACCAACCCTTGCAGGAGTGGATGTGGGAATGGCCCTTGGTGGTCATGGGCCAAGTATTTTGAGCTAACTCTCACATTCCCAGCCTTCAACTCCAGGCAGACAGCTGTGTTGTCTCCATCGCTGTAGTTAGGGAGCAAAAATATATTTAGGTGTTTTTTTGCTAGAATGCAGGTGCGAATTTTACCTTTATTTTGGGCTACTATTAGCTTATAGTCTTTGGTCCCCAGTCCAGTCACCTTGCCACCACAGACCCAAGGTTCCTGGATGAGGACAACGTCTGCTCCACATTGGCTTATGCGGAGCAGCAGAGCGGCCGCCGCCGCTTTGCAGTGGTGGAGGTTAATCTGAAGAAGTCTTAGTGACATCTTCAGGTCGACGCTCCACCACTGTCCTGTTTGCTTCCTCGTCCGTGTCATCCAAGTCAAGGGACTCTTCACGGAAGCTCGCTAGCTTGGCCATGTCATGGGCCAATTCAGAGCCCTCTGAGTGGTAGCCGGCCTCCTTCCCATCTGCCTTGACGGGGGACACCATTGTCTGTGGTACCCACTGCTACAGGCCGGTTGACACAATTGTCTGTAGTGTCAACCGGTTTATCAGGGGGCGCCTCGTCTGCTGCCGAGAGCTTGTTGGTGTCGGTTTTATAGACGCGGATAGCTACGGTTTTGAAGCCGTAGTAAGCCGCGCCATCCGAACCCGCTAGTGCCTCCGCCGATCTCTCGTTGATTATGAGGATCACCTGCCTCGAGTTGCCTTCTGACTCGTCGATTTTGGCGACCCTCCAATCAGCTGTGTCAAGCGTGCTCAACTGGAAGATTTTCAGGACCTTTTCGGGGTCCTCGGGCTTGGCAGAATCCCATACCCTGGCGCGAATTCTACTGGGCACATCCTTCCAATCCACCGCCTCCAGTTTCGCGCCAGGGTAGATCTCTCCCAGCATTGCAACCGACTTCTTATACAGCCCGGCAGATCGCTCATCCTCACCAGCTATTGCTTTAATGTTGCCCTGATGCCAGCCTGCATCAGAGCAACGGGGGGGGGGGGGGGGGGGGGGCCATCAATTCTGTCATGAGGTCGACGAACCTGTCCTGCAGCTCATTTTCGATAATCCCCCACCGATTCCTGGGGATATGACCCTCATTGTGGCCCCTGTGAAGGACCCCAATGACAATCTTCTCCCTGGTGGCTTCGGCGAAAGATTTCGTCAACGGCTGCGGACGAGGTGGAGGAGGTCTAATCCGCTTTGCTTGCGGGACCGAATCCTCAACGGACCGCTGGCGTTTCTGCTTGGACTTGGCAGAGGACGCAGGGGGGGCTGGCTTGAAATTCGGGATGATTTTTCTGGCCCACTCCACTAGTCGGACCTCATCCGGTGATGCGGGCTGAGCGGACAGAGTTTTTCCGAAAATATCGGCTGCGCGCCTACGGTCCTGGAAGGACGCTTTGACTCCCTCAGGAGCAACGGACTTTGTGGTGTTGCCCGTTGGCGCTACCGTCCTGGGTGTCGAGTTGGCAACCTTTGGTTGCACACCACTTGCACCAGGAGCGGTGCTGGGCAGACCACCGAAGTGGGATGACGGCTGGCTTGCCCGTTTTCCACTTATGCCGCTGGTGGGCTTGCGGACGTCTTCTGGCTTACCAGACGTGGGGGTGTTTCCACCGACAGAGGGATTGGCTTGTCCCCCCGGGTTTGAGAGTGTCCCGGTCACTGTGTTTTTGTTTTTGTTTATGTTCAAGTTCATGTTTGAATCCCACGAGTAGACGGGAAGGACGGTCACCCGCGACATAGCCCGTGTATCGCGGGAAGCCTAATTTAAACTGGAGGTCGGCAGGTATCCAGAGTTCGCAAAGTAGAGATCGAGCACCCCCTCGGCCACGAATCCCTCGGCACAATGCTGTTCCACCTTGGATTGGGGTAATTTTATAGAGTTTTCTTCTCTCGCTCGACTACAATTGGTCAGCACCCTTGGCAGAGACATGACCGTACCAAGGATCTGCTTCCAGCCGCCCTCTCGTGGAGAGTATAGTCGCACTACCAATTGTGAGCCGCAAGGACGGAGCGCACGGCATCAACGTACACACAAATTGTCAGTATGCATGGACGTGTGATGTCAGTACGCTTTATCCCCTTGTTGCTCCAATCGGCTGACGGCCAAATCATCTCTAAACTATAAGTATTTTCTAATTCTTTTCGTGACTTAACATGCCTCAGTGATGAAATAAGTGGATCTGAAGATGCTGCTAACATGTTGAAGAGGTCCTCATTTTGTCTCACCCTTGATGCTTTGAAAGTGTTTAGCAATCTGTATTTTTTATAAAATTTATTTAATGATTCCTGTGCTTCTTCAGAAAGCTCTCTAATTGGCAAAGACTGATACTCAATTATATCATTGCCATGCGCTAAAATTTTATGGACTGTCGGGGTCAACTTTTTTTGCGGATATAATTCTGCTAAAAGTGATGCTGTTTTTGAAGCATATTCTCCATACTTGGCAGAATCAACTTTTTCCTTGCAGCTCAAAACATTTAAGATCGTTCCCAATCTCTTAACGATTTGGTTGTTTATCCCTGTGATTTGAGTTACAGCTTCATCATTTTCAAAAAATCTCCTTGAAGTGTTTCCATCGTTTGAGTTTCCGTATCCGTACTTGGGGCAGTCTACTTTAAGTCCAACTTGTTTGAAAGACACATATATATTCTAATCTACTACCTGATAGATACCGTTTGGACTAAGGGTTCAAGAAAAGAGTTAGCTTTCATGCCTAACAAATTTACCTATTGTTTGTATAAGTCCAGGTCAATAAGGTCAATTTATGCAATTTGGGTACTTCGCACGTGTCCGAATAAGATTTGTGCCTACCTGAATGGGATGTGTGAATAGTTTTACGCTAACGCAATTTCTGTATTTGGTGCGTACCTGGTAATTTATTTGTATATCCTGTAACTGCACCTGAATTTAGGGACCAGGATTTGACAAATGATCTCAGGTAAGCATTACAGAATGAAAAACAAAAATCATGTATCTTAACAATAATGAACGAAACAACAACAATAAGAATGGGTTTTCTCGGTTATATTGGACGTAGATGTACTAACGAACAGTACAGTCAAGTGGCCCAACGATACCAAGCACCGGCTTGTTAACGCGCGGACCCACGCACAAAGCGACCCACCTCTCGCCCATCCGACCGAGGCGCATCGTAGGACATATGACACAAAACTTACTTTTTAAAAGAGCAAGTAGGAGTGGCACTGTGTATTAAGTGGGAAAGATCGTTATAAATAGAACACAGAATACGAAAAGGGTTATGAAGAGCATAATTAGAATTACAAGTTTGAAGAGATATAGGTACAAAATTTCTAGTATTTCTAATAGGAACAGCAAAGTTAATTTGGTTAATTAATTCAGAAGAATCAATTTCACCATTAATCAATTTGTGAAAAAAGGAAAATGAAAGCATTATTCTACGATCACTCAGAGAAGGAAGATCTATTAGTAAAAGTCTACTACGATAAGACGGCAAATTATTGTTAGTGTCCCAGTTAAGACCTCTAAGTGCGAAGAGCAGAAATTGTTTTTGTACCGATTCTATTTTATTCTGATGAATTTCGTATTTCGGAAACCATATACAAGATCCATATTCCAGAATCGGTCGTACAAGAGAAGTATACAGAGTTTTTGTCAAGTAGGGATCGTTAAACTCCTTCGACCAGCGCTTAATGAACCCCAAGACACCAGATGCTCGATTAGAAATTGAAGAAATATGCTTGTCAAACTTAAGCTTTGGGTCCATAACGATGCCCAAATCGTCAACCCATTCGATTCTATCTAGTGGTTTGTTGTCAAGAAAATATATATTAAAAAGGGGCAAATATCTAAAAAATGACATTACTTTACATTTACTGCAATTAAGGTTTAAAAAATTTACTTTACACCACATTTGAAAGTTGTCTAAATCTCTTTGAAGCTGTTGAGCAGCAAGGGGAGTTGCAGCCGACGTGCATAATTTTACATCATCAGCGTACATCAAAACCCGAGAGAACTTTATAGCTGATGGAAGATCGTTTATAAACAAAATAAATAACAAAGGACCAAGATGACTACCCTGAGGAACGCCTGAAGTGACCTGAACCGTCTTGGAAACGGACCCTTTGAATAAAACCCTCTGAGTTCTAAGAGTTAGGTAGTCTTTAATCCAAAGAACTAGAATATTTGAAAAGCCCAAGAGCTCTAGTTTATGTATTAGGAGATTATGATCTACAGAGTCGAAAGCCTTACTAGAATCAGTATAAATAACATCAGTCTGCAATTTGTCCTGAAAACCCTTGATGACAAACGAAGTAAATTCTAACAAGTTAGTGGTAGTAGATCTTTGTTTCATAAATCCGTGCTGGCACGGTGAAATAATAGATTTACAAAGGTGTTGAAGATGGGAGGTTATTAATTTTTTCAAAAATCTTAGGAATAGCAGACAACTTGGAAATACCCCTATAATTTTGAACATTAGATTTGTTTCCTTTTTTATGGAGAGGAATAATAAATGACTCTTTCCAAATTTTTGGAAAGGAGCCTAACTCCAGGGACAAGTTAAACACTTTAAGCAACGGCTTTAAAAGACCATGAGCACAGTGTCTAAGCACACAGCTTGGCACTCCGTCAGGTCCAGGGGAAAATATAGGTTTCAAAACAAGAAGATTATTTAAAAGTGAGTTTTCAGTGATTTTCAGTCCAAAGATGCGATTCGAGCCATTAACCTGATAAGGGTAAGGCAAACCGACTTGAGATTGACATGAGCTATAAGTCGTTTGAAAAAATTGGGCAAATATATTTGCAATCTCCTGATCAGAATTGGCCTTCGTTTCCTCAAAGAATACTTCCGTTGGGAGTGTCGATGACCTACGCTTCGCATTAACAAAATCAAAAAACCGCTTTGGATCCTGCTGAAACTGTAATCTACACCGAGTCAGGTAATTCTTATAACATAGGTTATTTAAGATATCAAAACTGGCACGAGCAATCAAGTATGCAGAATAGGTTACCGATGAGCCGTTTTTTCTAAATCTCTTGTAGAGTTTAGATTTTCGATTTTTGAGAATTGTCAACTCTCGGGTAAACCACACAGGTTTGTTAGACCTGTTTAGCTCACCAACCGGGACACATAAATCAAATAAAGAATATAAGGTATTATAAAAAATACTGATTGCCACGTCCAAGTCGTCAGACTCGTAGAGGGGAGACCAGTCAGTTTGGGATAAAAGCAGAGCGAGTCCCTCAAAATCAGTTTTCCGAAATGACGAACTCGACTCAAAGGCATTTTGACATTGCAACGCGTTCGGGAAGGTAAATTAATCAACAGCTCCAACGTAGGATGGTATAAGTCTTCGGGATAAGATATAGGCTGGGAACGGGAAACGGATGAAGATGATGAATCCAAAACAAAAATCAGATCAAGCATTTTATTGAGAGAATTTGGGATAGCATTAATTTGACTCAATGACATCCCAAGTAGGTCGATTAAAAATTCATTCGGGGCCGCGGGAGTCAGGGCACCAGAGTCAGGACAAGAAATCCAAGTAGCTTCAGCAATGTTGAAATCACCAAGAACTACAAGAAAATCACGATCAGAAAGCAAGGCAGAGACAGAATAAATAGCAGATAGATGTGTCTCATAGATAGAGAGATCAGAATAAGGAGGTATATACGAACAAGTGATAAAAATGTTAATACCGCAAATGTTTAGCTTTACAGCAATAAACTCTATATCAAAAGAACTATCTAATACGACTGTTTCAGAAGGAAAGTCTACATTCACAGCAATAAGCACTCCACCACCACGCCGAAGAGTACGGTCCTTTCTGTAAATAGAATATGTACTACATAGAATTTCGGAATTGAGAATGTCTTGCCTTAACCACGTTTCAGTAAAGGCAATGACATGGAAAGGGAAAGAAAGACTATTAAGGTATAAACTAGTGAGTTTACTACAAAGACCTCTTACATTCTGATAGCCAAGTAAGAAGGAGGATGTTAGTTTTTTGAACTATCAGTTATTGGGAGAGTTACCTTAGAACCAACCACCGGAAGGGTAGATACAATCGGGGGCCGATTTTTTTTCCTTGCAGTATACTCTTTCACAATTATGTGTTCTGGCCAAAATTCTTTGCAGCATATAGTGCAAAAATCTTGATTCGGAACACTGATTTTAAAAGACGAAATGTTCCGATCATAAGCAAATTTGAATTTCTCCACCGTGAAATTGGCATTCGATTTGGCCTTGATATAGACCTTGACATCATCTGATGTTAAATCAGGGGGAAGCCTTGAAACAAATATTTGTTTTTTAGGTGGAACAGCAACAAATTTTTTAATTACATCCTCCACTGAGGCTGGTTTGAAAGACTCGGTCTCGGATAACTGAACATTTGGCTCTTTAAGTTTGATAGAGTTTTTTTGGTGATTAACATCAACACTACTAACCACCAAATAAACCGAAGGATCGGGATCAGATAACACAATATCCATGGGAGTTATTGTTATATCATCTAAGTTCTCGATAATTTTAGTTGGAGGGACATGAAGATTTTTATTTACTTTATTTACTTTACCCTGCGGTATCGGAGCGTTTGGAGTATTTTCCGACATCACAGAGCACGATAACTGCCCAATGTTGGCCTTTTTACGCTTTGGAGAATCCATTACGAGATTTTTCTCGTTAAGGTTTCTTTGAACCGATGAGAACTTTTCACACAGTTTATTCAACTGGCAGAAAACGCCCTCTAAGCCAAGTAGAGTATCTATAAAGCTTGCAATGTCTTTTTTTTTCTCCAAACATGACCAACACGGCCACTCTAAATTAGTAACCTTCATGAGGTCTGAGACACGGCCATTAATGCCGGCACATTGCTCATGAGCAACATTTGTGCACATCCAGCAGCAGACAAAACCCATTTTTGAGTTTGCGCGGACTTGACAATTCGCATAGCAGCAGACAGACATTTTTATTTAATTTATTAAAAGGGAAGAAAAGTACAAATAAAAAATAAAAAAAAATATCGCTGCAGAAAATTGTTATGATTAAAATACAGGTCCACCCTAAAGTGCAAATAGTAAAGCTACAAACAAAACTTACTTCACAGCTTCACAAACAAAAACGGCGCGAGCGCGACCACCGAAAGCAACAAGCAACGGAGAAGAGTTTGACCGCGACCAACACCAACACAAAAGAGCGCGTTAGAGTAAACGATCAAGAAACGGTTTAATGCACTGGGAGCGAAGCGCTTGAAAAAAAGAGAGAGAGAGAGTGAGCGTAAAAACACAAAAACAAAACAAAAGCAGGCCGCAGCAATTTGAGCAAATTTTTCAGTATGCTGGACTGCAGTTTGTTGTTGTGTTTGAAATCACTTTAAAACAAATGCAAATTAAATTGTTAATTTACTGTCCACTTTGGGTTTAGGCAAACCGGCAAAACACAAAGTCACAAAACTATTAGTTTACACAAAGACGCGAAATTAATAGCAGAAATAAAACGCACACAAAAAAAACACGTCCGTTGCGATGCAAAGCGTTGCGTTTAATGAATATGTCATAAATTGCCCAAAAGTGCATGCAACACATTTTCTACCTATGACTTTTTTCACTTTTTTACCTCTAAAAACCACAGGGGCAAATTCGGGCAGCTGAAACTTTTTGCATTAAATAAAGGAATAACCAAAAAAATTATTTTGAATATATGGCACAGGTAAAAAATGGTAATATTTTAAATTTTCCATCAAAGTTAAAAAATAGTGAAAAAATTGATTGTAGGTAAATATTGCTTTCTTTTTTAATAAAAAGATCTATTAGAATCAAAAATAATGATGATCCGTTTCTTAGTTTTTGAGATATTCTCAAAGCCAACAAAATCACATTAAAATCGCGTTTTCTAACTAACACAAAAAATCAGTCATTCTGAACAACAAATCTGGTTACATTAGGGGGAAAATTTCCTATAAAGATTTTTGACACCTGACTTGTTCTACGGGCGCCACTGTGCGACGGCGCGCCGTCGGCGCGAACTTATTTACGAGATTTGGCGGCGGCGGCGGCGTGGCTCGGCGGCGTGGCTCGGCGGCGTAAATGTCTAGTCAGAAAGGAAAACCCGACTTACTTTTATATTATAAAAAAATAGATATATAATATAATAATTAAGCATATAACACAAATCCATATATTTGGAGCCATTTTATTAAAATTTTATTCTTTGAAAACAAACATATGTATATATATTTTGTATTCATCAATGCAAAACTGTCTGATAGATATTGCTATCGGTAGCCGCTGCATCCCTCGATAGTGCCAGTGATAGTATAAGCCACCGATTGTTTGATGAGCTGAGACGCACAGTGCAAGAAATAAACCCATGTGCACATGATATCAGCTATCGCACTCGCTCACACTTATTGCTTATATCACTTATACTTATATACACATGCAACACACATTTGCAAAAAAACTTAATTATGCCCGAATATTCTAATGTAATTTCCACACTTAGAAGAAATCAATCTTGACCGCATATAGATCAAACGAAAGGCAATCAAGTCTATTTTATATAAAAAAAAAAATGAAAAAAATCTGCCAGGGGGTTTTTTTAAACAATTTGCAATGAAATCAAAGTCAGGATTTTTGCACTGATTTTTGATGTGTTAACATCTATGCGCGCGGTAGCGTAAATAAAAAAAG
The DNA here is from genome assembly GCA_030179655.1 of Scaptomyza flava. Taxonomy (NCBI): domain Eukaryota; kingdom Metazoa; phylum Arthropoda; class Insecta; order Diptera; family Drosophilidae; genus Scaptomyza; species Scaptomyza flava. The sequence continues at coordinate 32,195,710 of JARNME010000404.1, read as the reverse complement.
TCACACAATATCAAATTTCCCTGCCGTAACTCACATGCATACTTTGCTGCGTTGTTTCGCTGCTGTAGCTCGCTACTTAACTCACACAAATAGGCAGTCAAAAATTTAAATAGTTTGTGGTTGTTGTACAACAATTGTCTCTGCTTGCAAACGAATATGATGGTATTGGTGTTGCGCCGGAGAAAAGTGGTCGTTAAAGTAGAAGTCTCACTCGTGAATTAACGAGCGCTGTGTCTGTTGCTTTCCATTCGCTTTGTTTTGTTTGTGCTTAGAACCAGAGAAGCAGCCGACTAAGACGGTCGAGTCACGCGGTTGTACTGCTTGTGTTATGTCCACAAACAACCACAAAAGAAAATACTTTTACGTACAAGCTTATTTATTTGTAGGTGCAGGGTTTCAGAGTTGGCAATTATTAACATAGTTATAATAGAGAATAATGGGATGGCAATAATAAAAATTTAGCTATAATATAAAGTGTGAGTTCGTGTGCATTCACAAAAGAAGCAAAAAAAAAATGAACTAGACGAATTATGAATGTTGGATACCCTAATAAAATATAAGTGCTGTTGTGGATATGTAGTTATAGAATATATATGGAATAATTGCATATTTTGATTAGCAAAGGTTGGTGTTAGCACACAATTGAGAAATAACTAAAAAACAGTTTAATATATCATTCAACATTTATCATTCGTCTAGTGCATTTCTGTATTGCATCGTTTGTGAAAACACACAAACACTTACAGACTAACAAAGCGGATTTCTTTAATAAGAGAAGGAACTGACAAATGATGAACCCAAATTCAAAAAGTAAGCCCAAATTCAATAAAATATTATTTTTGTTCAAGAAAACGTGCTCATAGCAATAATTTAGATACAAACATACCAACAAACACTTCGCCCGTGATTGCCAACACTCATTGATATTTTTTTGCCTTAAAAAGTCATATTTCTGGCATAAGTATATAAAATTTGAATGTTCGAATGTTTGTTTAACTCCTCTCAACGTATATTCTAAAAAATTAGCGCAATTGATGAATTATTGAGATTGCTAGAGCACTTTAAAGTCTTTGAAATGAAGCAAATATATACACATTTTTGGTTCCATTATTTTAATAGAAAATGTAATCAATTCATATATAAATATATTTTTCTTTTAAATTTAAAGGCTTGGCTTTAAAATTTAATTAATTTGAGGAAAATTTATTCATTAGGTCATGAGCAATTAGCGGATTTGTGAAACTCTCATATTACATAAACTTTTTCAGATTGAGACCTAATTATTGAAAGGCAAGAAGCATTATGCGTCAAATGTTGCGTTCATACGGACGAACGTACAGACACCATGACGAACATTGCACAAACCTAATATACTCTTTACTTTCGGTATCGAGTATAAAAAATATCATGCCGTATATTTGAACTTTAGCAAGTAAGACCAAAGACTAGATCCTGCCTAGTATGTTGGCATTGTTGGTATATTTGTGGGTTTTAATAAATTTGTCATTGTCATAAACAAAAAAATTATATACATATGTATATGTTAATAGATTATAATAATAAACTTTTATAATGTTTGCATTTATACTTTGTAAGGTGAATTTGGTATCAAACTTTGAAGCAGAACCTACGCCTCCAAAAGAAGAGCTTCTCTCTCCAAGTAGTACGAGTGCTTCCGAAAAAACTTCGCTATGTTCATCATACTTTGATGACATCCAGTCGCTTAATCAAACGCTCAAAGATGCCTCATCGGACAAATGTAATATAGTTTTCACAGAAATTAAAAATTTTATCGTTTCTAATGGCCGTTTACCATTACAATACGACATGAAGGAGTTTTATCAGTCAATGAAGTTCAAATCTCCATACCTAATTGAGCTCGCTCAAGTTGTACTGACCACACCGGCACCTTAAGTGTCGGTCGAAAGATCATTTTAGGCGCTAAATTTTATAATTTTCGAGAAGTGAATTTGGCTTAAGGAAAATAAAAATACATAAGAAATTCAACACACAAAATTGCATTCAGATTGCTGCACATAGTAATTTCACTGATATAACACATATGCATACATACGGAAAGACACTTTTGACGTAGCATACGTCTCACTTATCGATAATGAGGTAGCAATCTGAAAAATTTGTTTTTGTATTATGAGAGACTCACAAAAAAAACGCCAAGCCTTCAAACTAGAGGTGGGCACGGGCCGGGCTTTTATCGGGTATCCGTTGGCCGCGGGTAACCGTGGGTAACCGGGTTGGGTATTTGGTAGTTCTAGCTGTAAGGGTGTGTGAAATATGCGGATTTATCGTTTTTGAGTTATCGAATTTATCGATTTGCCAGCCCCCCAGTTATCGTAGAACCCCAATCTTGACACTTTAATTTACTATCCCATAGATAAAGAGAATTGGAAAGTTTCAAGTCCCTAGCTTGAAGGATGTGGAAAAAACTTGCACACATACGGACGGACAGACGGACAGACGGACAGACACCATGACGGACATGGCACAAAACCAATATACTCTTTACCTTCGGTATCGAGTATAAAAAGCACATTTGGCTTGCGAAAAAAATGAAAGAAGAGTGCTAGACAAAGACGAAAGATAGTGTAAAGAAAAGAGAGGAAGATTTTTTTGTTATTGTTGTTTATACTCGATACCGAAGGTAAAGAGTATATTGGGTTTGTGCAATGTCCGTCATGGTGTCCGTCCGTCTGTCCGTCTGTCCGTCTGTATGTTCGCAACTTTTTTCCACACCCTTCAAGCTAGAGACTTGAAACTTTCCAATTCTCTTTATCTATGGGATAGGAAATTAAAGTGTCAAGATGGGGGTTCTACGATAACTGGGGGGCTGGCAAATCGATAAATTCGATAACTCAAAACCGATAAATCCTCATATTTCGCACATCCTGACAGCTAGAACTACCAAATTTGGTGGGCAGATAGCTACTAGCAACCCCCAAAAAACTGCATCACAATTTTGGAGCCACGCCCACCCATTCTGCCCCCAGCCCCCCCCAATTTAAAGTCAAAAAAGCGTATATCTCCCACAGTTTTTGAGCTAGAGCCACCAAATTTTGTGCCAAGATAGGTGATGATGACCCCCCAAAAACCCAACGCTTCGTCAAAAACGGGAATGCGTGTGTCTATCAGAGTTGTGGAGCTAGAGCCTCCAAATTTGGTAGAAAGCTAGCTGGTAACTCACCCCAAAAAACTGCATCAAAATTTTGGAGCCACGCCCACCCATTCCGCCCCCAGCCCCCCCGCATTTTGAAATCAGAAATGTCTATATCTCCCACAGTTTTTGAGCTAGAGCCACCAAATTTGGAGCCAAGATAGGTGATGATGACCCCCCAAAAACTGCATCAAAAGTTTGGATTCCACGCCCATCAATACCACCCTAGCCGCCCCCATCCACCCCAACGCTTCGTCAAAAACGGGAATGCGTGTATCTTCCGGAGTTGTGGAGCTAGAGCCACCAAATTTGGCAGGAAGATAGCTTGCAACGACCCCCGAAAAACTGCATCAAAGTTTTGGAGCCACGCGCACCCCTTTCACCCCCCTTTCCCTACCTTTTACAAACTTTGAGCTAGAGTCACCAAATTTTGTATGAAGATAGCAATTGACATTCCACATAGATCTGCATCAAAAATTTGGATGCCACGCCCACCCATACCGCCAACAGCCCCCCTTTCCCCACTTTATACAAACTTCGAGCTAGAGTCACCAAATTTGGTATGAAGATAGCAATTGACATCCCACATGGATCGGCAGCAAAAATTTGAATGCCACGCCCAACCATACCGCCCCCAGCCCCATAGCCCCCTCTCCCCACCTTATACAAACTTTGAGCTAGAGTCACCAAATTTGGTATGAAGGTAGCATTTGACATTCCACAAGGATCTGCAGCAAAAATTTGAATGCCACGCCCAACCATACCGCCCCCAGCCCCATAGCCCCCCTCTCCCCACCTTATACAAACTTTGAGCTAGAGTCATCAAATTTGGTATGAAGGTAGCATTTGACATTCCACAAGGATCTGCAGCAAAATTTGAATGCCACGCCCAACCATACCGCCCCCAGCCCCCCTTTCCCCACTTTTACAAACTTTGAGCTAGAGTCACCAAATTTGTTATGAAGATAGCAATTGACATTCCACAAAGATCTGCATCAAAAATTTGGATGCAATTCCACCCATACCGCCCCCAGCCCCCCTTTCCCCACTTTATACAAACTTCGAGCTAGAGTCACAAAATTTGGTATGAAGAAAGCAATTAACATCCCACATGGATGGGCATCAAAATTTTTAATACTGGTATCGAGTATACCGCAGTCGGTTGCGTCCGACTGCAACGTTTCCACTTGTTTTTTTTTTGCCATCGGGTGCGTTTAAAGATTGGCGCTGTGGCCCATGGGCTGGGTCGGGTCGGGCGCGAAAAATTAGGCCCATGGCCATCTCTACTTCAAACATACAAGAAAATTATATGTATATAAGTATTGATTATATATTCTATTAAAAAAAATTAAACCAAAAATATGAATATTTTTGCATCATTTCGAAGACTTTAAATTGCTCTAGCAATCTCAATAATTCATCAATTACTCTGATTTTTGGACTAGAAGTTGAGATGAGTTAAGCAAACATTCCATCATTCAAATTGCATATACTTTTGCCAAATATATAAATTTGGAAGACAAAACTTCACGCCAAAAATCATAACATTTCTTTTAATTGCAAATTACTAAAAAAAAAAAAAAACTCCTTCATGAATATTTTTTATTTATTTCCAATATATAATAGACTTAAATTCCTTTCGTTTGATATATATGCGGTCATGACTGATATCTTCTAAATGTTGATGACTCGTGGACAACGACCAGTCTAAAGTCACTGGAACATTTTGTGGAAACCCACTTTCCCGGATGCTCAGTCGTAGGTCTACGACCCCCTATATTCAGAGAAATTAAGGAACATGACTCTACTGACCTTTTCTCCAAAGATATCATTTCATGGGCTATCCGAAGTTTTTCGCCCTATAAATCTCTTAGGCCGGACGGAATCATTCCAGCCCAACTGCAGCATGCAAGGAATATTGCCATAAACTGGCTAAAGAAAATTTTTTCAGACATTCTGACAACTGGTTCGATGGCTCGAATCTAAAGTAGTCTTCATTCCCGAGGCTGACAAAGCCTCATACACGACCCAAAAGGATTTTCGTCCCATGAGTCTTCAATTTTTTCTACTCAAGACACTAGTAAGGGTGCTGGGCCTACATATTAGAGATTCGATCACGACCGATTATTTCTCCCAAGCTCAACTCGCTTACCAAAAAGGTAAATCTATTACGAAAGCTCTTCACGCTGTTATCTCTACAATAGAAAAGGCACTCCCCCACAAGGAGTACTGCCTTATAGCCTTTCTGGACATTGAGGGCGCTTTCAAAAATGTCGTACCCGGAGCGATTACCGAGGCATTGTCGGAGCTGGCCACACGGGGGTCTTTGACCATTTCCAGATCCGTAAATAGAGGCACCCCGCAAGAAGGTGTTCTCTCCCCTCTCCTTTGGAATGTAGCTGTTAACAGCTTACTGCTCTCCATGGAGGGAGGGGGCCTTCGGGTGATCGCTTACGCGAATGTCGTCGTTATAGCCTTCTCGGGTAAATTTCCCCAAAGTCTGTGCGAGCGTATGACGGCTGCACTTCGAACCATGTCCTTTTGGGCCACCGCAAAGGGACTTGGGCTCCCTTTAGACAGTAAACTTGACTGGAACCTTAACACTGAAGAACGGGTTAAGAAGGCCTCGGTTGCATTATATAAATGCAAGAAGTCCATTGGACTGAAATGGGGAATGGCACCTCACATCACGCCGTGGCTGTACACAGCCATCGTTTGGCCCATCCTACTGTACGAAGTGTCGGTATGGTGGCCAACTCTGTCTAAGAAGACCTCAGTCCACAAGCTCGGCAGAGTACAACGAACGAACCCAACTGAGGCCCTTGACAATATACTTAATCTTCTACCAATAGACACGATGGGGAAATTAGTAGCAACTTTTTCTGCACTACGCATGAGGGAAACAGAACAGTGGTCCAAACAGATTTGCGGACACTCTTATATTCTTGTGGGAAACTTACTTATACCCTCAAACACGGACTATTATTGTCCTCAGCAATTCCCCAAAACCTCATTCCATACACTCATCCCCGCAAGGGACGCTTGGCTCAAAGCTAGACGACCGGGTAGGGGGAGGTGTCTAATGCTCTTCTAACGATTTATGCAGAAACTGTCGGGACGAGGAGGAGGAGGAAACGATTTCCCCCCTTTTCTGCGGCTGTCCGGTACTCTGCGCAAAAAGATATCACTATCTTGGTTCTTTCTTTATATCAGACCTCAAAAACTGGCAGAAAGTAGCCCGAAACATATCCTGTCTTTTATTCAAGCCTCGGGCTGGGACCGCGCCCTCGAAAGTAGTGTGGCACACTCTGGGTAGACGGTTTTTGGATTTAGTCCTATTTGAGTGGATGGTTCTTCGAACCTCTCACTACCGCTTCAACCTTGTAATGTAATGTAATGTCGAACGAGGGTGGGCTTGCGCCCTTCGGCACTGCGACCCACAAGGATCTATTGTGCCCCCTTACCACTAGTTCATTTTTAATGTTCTCAGGAACTGAGTCAGACCAGTCTGTGGGATATGCATCAGGTCTTCCTCTCTGAGAGTGTAGTTGCCTAACAGCTTTGCTCTATTACGTGCCAGGGCGGGGCAGTTTGTGATTAGGTGTTCCATTGATTCAACATCCTCTTCGCAGAATCTACAAGTTCTGTTTCTAGCAAGGCCCATCTTATGTAGATGGTCGTTGCAGGGAAAGTGGCCTGTTAACGCCCCACAAAGTGACCTAAGTTGTGATCTGTTTAAGGATAGAGCTACCTTTGCTCTTGCTGCATCAGGGCAAACATATCTTTTTGAGTGCCTAAGACCCTCTAGATTGTTCCAGTGCATTATTTTCTTTTTTTCTAACCAATTGTGTATGTCAGATTTGAGTTTGTTGTTTGAATAACCAAACATTGGACTTGGGCCTATAAACGGGGCTTCCGCTCCTAATTTAGCCCTTACATCCGCGGCCTCATTACCTGAGTGACCTTCATGTCCTGGGACCCAAACCAGAGAAACTCTATTATTGGTTGCCAGTGCATTTAGCTCACGGTGACATTCATGTATGAAGTTTGAGCTATAGCTATAGCTGTTTAGTGCTTTAAGAGCTGCTTGACTATCGGAGAGTATACGAATGTTAACTCCTACCAATCGTCTGCTATTCAGTCTATATACCGCCTGTAAAATAGCGAAGAGCTCCGCCTGGAAAACGGTGCATTCGGCCTCAAGTGAGAGAGAGATGTGTGTGCGAGGACCCACTATGCCTGCTCCTACCCCTGATGCTGTCTTGGATCCATCTGTGAACCAATTTTGTGCATCGTCATTTAGCCAAGATGGATTTGAAGTCCATTGCTCTCTTGTTGGAAAAATGACCTTGTAATTTTTCGTGAAACTATGGATGGTTTGTATTTGGTCTAGGGTTTTTGTTTTATCAAGGATGTCCTCTACCCTATTCAATATACCTAGGTGTCCTCTAAGGTTGCCCTTCTGGTATTTGTTACCTACATAGAGCCCCAGAGCCTGCTTTACAGCCTCTTCCTCTATAGCTAGGTGTAAGGGAGTTAGGTTTAGAATTGCTTCCAGACCTGCTGTCGGGGTCGTTCTCAGTGCCCCTGTGATACTTAGGCAAGCTAGCCTTTGTACCTTGTTGAGTTTATTGATAGCGGTGCTTTGTGTGGCTTTTTCCCACCATACTGCCGCCCCGTACAGAATCATTGGTCTTACCATTGGGTGTACGCCCAGTGGGCCATTCGTGGAGAAAGCCCCCATGATTTGCCAAGCATCTGCTTGACAGCCCAGAGAGATCGAGTTGACTTTGTGGTTACTGCTCTCAGGTGTGCGTTCCAAGTGAGTTTGCTATCCAGAGTTACCCCTAGATATTTTACCTCTGTACTCAGAGTCACAACTGTGCCACTAACCTTTATGTCTGGGAATTTTAGAATCCTTTTATTGGTGAACGGGATTATGATGGTCTTACTAGGGTTGATAGAGAGCCCTTCTGAGGTGCACCATGTTACCGTTTGATCGAGAGCACGTTGCATGAGGTCTGCTAGGATCCTTTCATCTTTGCCCCTGATGATTACGGATATGTCATCTGCATATCCTATCGTTTTGCATCCGTTTGCATTGAGAGACAGAACTAAGTTGTCTACTAGGAGTGACCACAGTAAAGGAGATAGAACACCACCCTGTGGGCAGCCTTTTGAGGCATGTATGCTAGCCGAGGCAAGTCCAAGATCGGCCTTTATCAGTCTGCGGCATAGCATTGCCTTCACCCAGGCTACTACCTTAGGGTTTACCCCCCTGTTTGTCAGAGCCCGGCTCATTGAGTCAAAGTTTGCATTATCGAAGGCACCCTCTATGTCCATGAAGGCGCATAGGGCGACCCCCTTTGCGTCAATTGCTTTTTCTATGTCAGTTGTCAAATGATGCAGTGCCGTCACCGTGGATTTACCCTTCTGGTAGGCGAATTGCAGTTTGTGAAGCGGGTTGGCTTCTAAAATGTCAGTTCTGACGTAGCAGTCTATCAGTTTCTCCATGGTCTTTAGCATGAAAGAGGAGAGACTGATTGGTCTGTATGATTTGGGAGAGCATGGTGGCTTGTCCCCGCCCTTAGGAATGAATATTACCTTTACTGCTCTCCAGGTCTTTGGAATATATCCCAGCAAAAGGCTGGCTCGATATATAGGAATCATTTTCCTAATGATGATCCCTTTGCCCTTTGATAACATGGCTGGAAATATGCCATCTGGACCAGGGGATTTGTAGGATTTGAAGGAGTTAATTGCCCATTCTACCCTTTCGTAGCTAACTATGTTTTTTATTATTGGGTCTATGATTCTTGTGTGCCTCAGTTCTTCTGTGTCAGGGTCTCCCTCTGTGCTACAGAATGAACAGTCAGGAAAGTGAGATTTTAGAAGAACCTCTAAAGTTTCCTGTGAGTCACTGGTGTATACACCGTTCGGGCCCATCAGTGTCCCAATCGGTCCTCCACTGGCTTTTGATAGGGCTCTATGGACCCTTGCAGTTGAGGGTATGTCCCTAAGATCTTCACAGAAATTCCTCCATGAGGATCTCTTGGATTTCCTTAACTCCCTATTGTAATTAGTTAAGGATGTCCTGTAGAGATCCCAATTGTTGGACCTTTTGGCCCTGTTGAACTCTGTCCTAGCTTCTCTTCGTAATTCTTCAAGTCGTGAATTCCACCAGGGGACCCTCTTGCTAGAGGTCTTAGCCCTTTGTGGGCAGCAGTCATTGAAGGTTGAGACTAGATCGTGCGTCAGGGTATTAACTGCCCTTTCTAGCTCCTCAGTATTCGTTATTTGTGGTCTATTACCCGATAATTTTCCTGTAAGGATTTCGGAGTATTTCGTCCAGTTAGTGGTTTTTGGGCTGCGGTAGAGCACAACGCTCCTCACCGGTCCCTCAAGGTCAAAGAGAATGTGTCTATGATCAGACATTGAGGCCTCCTCGGACACTCTCCATTCTTTCACCAAGTCTATGGCCCTGTCAGAAACCAGTGTTAGATCTAAAACCTCCTTCCTTATAGAATTAACAAAAGTTGGTTCATTCCCCCTATTTGCTACTGATAAGTTAGTTGATATAAGATAGTTTAAGAGAGACTCACCTCTGTTGTTCGTGTCTGTGCTTCCCCATGCTAGGTGGTGAGCATTTGCATCGCATCCAACTATCAGGTCTTTCCGGTGTGTTCTGCAGTACTCCACTAAAGATCTGATAGTATCCGTTGGAACAGCTTCGGAGTCACCAGGGAAGTAAGCCGAGGCCAGAACAGCCTCTTTCTTACCCCCTTCGATTTCCAGTTCCAGTAGTATGGCCACTGTGTCGGTGTCTATGAATTCTGTGAGAGGCAGAAATCTTATGTCAGTGTTAATGATAATTGCTGCCCTAGGTTTGGCCGCTTTCCTATCATATATTACCTGTGTGTTTTTGGTATTTAGGCCTCTAATGCGACCTTTGAAGAACCAGGGCTCCTGTAGAAGCCCGATGTCCTTGGTGTTGCTAGCAAACCTACTGCTGATTTCAGCCGTCGCCGCCTTAGCGTGGTGAAGGTTTGCCTGCAAACATCTTATTTTGGCGGCGGATCAGCACCGGAGACATTTGGAGAGCTTAAACTACTCTCTTCAATCTCCATAACGCTGACTTGTTTGATGAGCTCATCCTCTGTAGTATCATCACTTTTTATTCTGAGAGTAACTTGGCCAAGGCGGAAGTTCATCCTTCCCTTCGTTACCTCAATTGTGGCTGCCGACTTTTGGTCAACGGCTAGCACAAGCATGGCGTTTGAGCCCTTTTCCACTCTCTTTAGGGCCCTCCAGGCCGAGGTGTTTAGGCCTTTGTTTTGTGCCTGTAAAAAGTTGAGGACCTTGCCTGTCTCCATGGCTGCAGACTTGGGGAAGTAGCCGACCACAATTCTGGGGTGAGGAATCTTTGATTCCTCTGTCGACCAGAGTGTGGCGCCGTCCCACGGCGTCATTTTGACCACCGTCGCCTTCACCCACTCCGCTGTAACGCAGTCCTTGCAGTGAAGTGCTAGATACCCAGCTTTGTAGGTAGAGCCAAGGAAGGCCGGTTGTATCTGCCCATCCATCAGCTCCAGCACTTTGTCTTCAATAGCGGCTGATATGGAGTCCATTTGCGCGGTCGTTAGGGCCGTTGTTGGGTAGTCCCTTGCTAATACCGCCAACTTCACTCCTATACCAGCCTCATTTATTTTAGCATTTTGCTGTTTCTTGTCGGCCTGGGTACCTGTTGTCCCCCTAACCGGAATAGAGCCACGCTCCTTATGCACCTGTGCCTTGGCTGGGTGATGTGAGGCAGAGGGCTGCCTTTCATTACCCTTGCCTGCAGCCTTAGAGGTGGAGGGCATGTCATCCCTCATCTTCTTAGTGGCGACTACCTCTGAGCTGTGGTTTGTGGACCGCTGGCGTTTTGGGCATGCTGTTTCCCCTTTCTTCTCCATTGGGGTCCTAGCTCTGGAGTAAGCCTCTTCTTTGCTAAGCCCCTGCCGCAGAAAGAAAGCCAGTCGCTTCTTGCCAGCGCCGCTCAGTTTAGGCAGTGTAGGGCCTACAACACTGTCGGTGGTTGGTGTGCTTGTGCCTTGTGGTGTCAGGTCCACCACTGAGGCACTACCGCGTTGGTGTTGCTCGTTTTGAGGTGTTGCCACCTCTGTTTTGTGTCCCTGGGGGCCACTCTCCTCTTCAACATCGGTTTTTTTGTTTTGTAAATCGTTCATTTTGATCCCACGAGTAAGATGGCAACCGGTAAACACTACGCCGTGCCGTACCGTAGTGTGGCAGATTAAAATGAGGCCGCGCCACCATACCCCAAGTCCGCATACTAGCAACTAGGCACCCCCCTAGCCACGCATCTCCTGGCATATGCTGTTCCACCATTAGATTGGGGATTTTATTAAAAAGAGTTTACTCTCTTTCGCCCAACTTAATTTAGCCAGGTATCCTGCCAGAGACATGACCTACACAGGACCCTGTTACCAGCAGCCACCACGAGGAGGTATAAGTTGCACTACCGGCAGTCTGGCAGTTACGGAGTAGAAGCGGGGCACCACACTCCGCGATCGACTGGTCGATCACGGAGCATGGTTCACCACCCCTACTTAGTCCCCCTACACAGACTGTCGGCCGACTGCCCGCTTCAACCTTACCTTACCTATTGTATGCGTATACTTATTATTGTAGACCAGTGGGTTCGGAAAAGTTGAAAAAATGTTGGCTTTAATATTACCCCAGTATTTGCTGATTCAGCGCTGCTGTGCCTATAACATAAGTAAACCAGTGAAAAATTTCTTATCGCTTAGTAGCAATAATGATTTATTAAGATGATGACATCTTCATTAAAAAATTTTACAAAAAGTGATTGAAAAGTGTTTGCTTAAGCCCAAAATAATTTAAGTGCATATGAATCACCAATGGTTTTTATTGGATGAACAATTAAAACAAACAAAAATCATATAAGCTATAGCAAAGACCCTTGAATATCAAGATATTGCAATTGTTTAACAACAAAAGGCTTTACAGTAGGAAATAAACTGTGCAATGAGTGCAAGGGAGCGCGATAGCGTTTTTGTTTCAGTTGCCTTTGCACTCAGCGGCCCGTCAAGTGTACGACAAGCGGCAGGTCAGCGGCAAACAAGAACAGTAAAAGTTTGTCACTGTATGTGTGCGTGTGTTTCGCTTCTTGCTGGGCCTGCTTGTCTAGAATTTTGCTATTTTTCATATTTTGGTTTTTTCTGTGTCGGCAAATGACATCGAAAAGTGCACTACTGAATACACTTTCGCAATTTGTGTTCATCGCTGCATAAGCTTATTCTGTATACCATTTGAAATATTTCTGAGGCAAAAACCTAAGAGAAAGCTTTTCTTAACAATTGCAATATCTTCTTATTCAAGGGTTTTTGACTATAGAGAAATAAACTATCGATAGTTCCGACTATAGGTAAGTTCGCCTTTACCAGTAAGTATAAAGTATAATAGAGCAATCATTGCTTACAGGGCTTGTTGGGAACGCCTATGCTGTACATTTTTGTAAAAAAACTTTCTGAGTGCTCCCATAGCACTTCGGGTGACGAGCCGAATGGAAGCTCTCGAGTTCTTGCTCAGAATTATTTTTGTTTGCGCTTAGATGTAGAGAGGCAGCCGAATGAGACGGTCGGTCCACGCAGCTCTGCTTTTTATATGCGTGTGAGATTTGCATGTATGGTTTTGTTATTTTTGCGTGTGATGATTTTGTTATTTTGGGGTGGGATTTTTAAATTTGAACAGTGAATAAATGTTTGCGCTCACATTTATGCATTAATAGTTATTTGTATGCATGTCAAGTGTACAAGAACCTGTCTCAGTTTTTATGATATTTTTATTTGTTACAGGTGTATATATTTAAGACTTTCTTATTTTGTTTATTAAAAAGCACATATGATAAAATTTTAAAATTTTGCTATGTTATTTACATATTTAAATATATCTATGATTGATGATTACATAATAAATTTATTTTCTATTAACATATAATTAAGTCAAATCAAAACAATACATTTAAGATAAAGCATTTTTTACAAGCAGCAACAAAAATGTGTAAACACCCAGAAATCTATGAATTCCTTTTTGTATGCCCACAAACAGCAACACAAGAAAATGCTATTCCGAAGAAGCTTATTTGCTACGTTATCAAGTTTGCTGCGCGAAGAGTTAATAACATTGAAATATGTTATTTTATTAGACTTTTTTTTAGCAATTTTTCAATTGTTAGGTTAGTGCTAACTTATTCTAATCAAAATTAACAACTATAACATATATATTATTAAATTACATATAAACAATAGCACTTATATTATATTAGGGTATCCAACACTCAAAATTCGTCTGTTCATACTCAACATACTCATACTCAACATACTCAACATGTTCGCTATTAGAGTCTATTAGTGTGCGTGTGTGTGCGTGTATTCACAAAAGAAGCAAAACAGAACTGCCGCACAAAATATAATTCCAACTTGGAAGGGTGTATAAACTTTATATGAACTTTGTCAAAATAAATAGCAAAACGTGAGATACTTTAATATTATTTATGTTCTTATTTTTGATTTATATATCGAAAACAAAATATATATATACATAAAACCTAAATATTTGAGTTTTAATTGGCTATTATTCAATATTGGTACAATAGATATTTTTACTTCGTGCATTTTGTACGTTGAAGCAAAACAGAATTGCACTGGCTTTGTCATTTTGGTAGAGGCAGAAAAGAACGAATTTCGTTTGATGTGTGCGTGCACATGAATATATATATTTTATGCGTATGCATGTGTGCGCTTTGTTGATCTGCTGGTGACCGTCAATAAAAAAACCTGACCTTTCTCAACATCTACAAAATGATTTTTTACATGTATGTATGTACATTTGCATGCTGGTGCAGGGCTCTTGGGTGGGCAACCATATTTATACTTGATACCGAAGGTAAAGAGTATATTGGTTTTGTGCAATGTCCGTCATGGTGTCTGTCCGTCTGTCCGTCTGTCCGTCCGTATGTGTGCAAGTTTTTTCCACACCCTTCAAGCTAGAGACTTGAAACTTTCCAATTCTCTTTATCTATGGGATAGAAAATTAAAGTGTCAAGATGGGGGTTCTACGATAACTGGGGGGCTGGCAAATCGATAAATTCGATAACTCAAAACCGATAAATCCACATATTTCGCACATCCTTACAGCTAGAACTACGAAATTTGGTAAGAAGATAGCTACTAGCAACCCCCAAAAAACTGCATCAAAAATTTTGGAGCCACGCTCCCCATTCCGCCCCCAGCCCCACGGCATTTTAAAGTCAAAAAAGCCTATATCTCCCACAATTTTTGAGCTAGAGCCCCCAAATTTGGTGCCAAGATAGGTGATGATGACCCCCCAAAAACTGCAAAAGTTTGTATGCCACGCCCACCAATACTGCCCTAGCCGCCCCCATCCACCCCAACGCTTCGTCAAAAACGGGAATGCGTGTATCTTCCAGAGTTGTGGAGCTAGAGCCTCCAAATTTGGTGGGAAGATAGCTGGTAACGACCCCCAAAAATCTGCATCAAAGTTTTGGAGCCACGCCACCCATTTCGCCCCCCCCTTCCCCACTTTTTAAAATTTTCGAGCTAGAGTCACCAAATTTGGTATGAAGATAGCAATTGACATTCCACACAGATCTGCATCAAAACTTTGGATGCCACGCCCACCCATACCGCCCCAGCCCCCCTTTCCCCACATTTAACAATTTTCGAGCTAGAGTCACCAAATTTGGTATGAAGATAGCAATTGACATTCCACAAAGATCTGCATCAAAAATTTGGATGCCACGCCTACCCATACCACCCCCAGCCCCCTTTCCCCACATTTAACAATTTTCGAGCTAGAGTCACCAAATTTGGTATGAAGATAGCAATTGACATTTCACAGAGATCTGCAGTACAAATTTGGATGCCACGCCCACCCATACCGCCCCTAGCTCCTCTTTCCCCACCTTTTACAAACTTTCAGCTAGAGTCACCAAATTTGGAAGGAAGATAGTTGGTGGCATCCCTATCTGCTTCGGAGAATCTTTAAGGCAGCGTACACCCTTGTCCCATCCGTACCCCTTTGCAATCAGGCCTCTTTTTACCTGTTTTAATACTGGTATCGAGTATGCCGCAGTCGGTTGCGTCCGACTGCAACGTTTATACTTGTTATTATTAATTATGCTAAATAATATTAAATTTATATATATATGTATGTTTAAGTATTTATTCTTTCATACAAAATTATTATGTATTTTAGGTAAATACATATGTAAGGGAGAAGCCCTAATGTTGGACACCCCTTTGGTTTTGTGACATAAGACTGTCCAAAATCAACGTACAGCTTATCTTAGTATCGTTGAAAAGCCTGTTCAATTGCGCATCGATTGGTATAAGGCATTATACACATTTCATTCATGTTTAATGATATATTTTACATTTAATGAAAAAACTCAAAATCACGATTTTCAAACAAGTGCCCCGAAGTTGGACACCCCCTTTTATCTTATGAAAATGCAGCCAATAAAATAAAATAAAATGCCAAATCATTGTTTTTATGTAAGATTTTGTTTTTTATGCAATTAAACAATGCAAATCAAACGAATTTATTATTTTATTAATTATTATTACTCGTAATGAGCAGTATCGCAAGTAATGCACCGATATATCGATTGATGTATCGATCTATACATCGCATGCTCATCATTGCTCACATACCTTATTAATATGGCGCGAAATATGTAAACAAACTAATTATTCTTTTTTTTGGGTTTTTTTTATCAAAACCATTTATTATGAAATTATTTATTCAATTAACTATGAAATTCAACTTAAAGTTTCTTTATTTGGTTTTTTTTTTTCATTTAAACCATAAAATTTCAATTTCCATTTCTTGTTGCGCGCTCATTTTGATACATTTATATGAAGATGACACGATCATCGATGCAATTGAATGAAAATATCGATTACAATTAATCGTGTTCAATTGTGAAACATCAACAGTGTCCTGATTAGAAGAAAGCACGTTTTTAACATTTTTGAATGTAAAACCCAAAATATTGAAAAAAAAAAATGTTTGATTGCAGAATATGAAAGAGCATGATGAAAAGAATAAGAAAAAATTTATTAACCTTTGTTGAATCATGGAATAATTCAATTACATAAGCGTTGAAATTTTAAAAAGTTTAGGTCGGAATATCGGTATTTTAATTTTTGTCTCTGAATTAGCCAAAACTAGGTATTAACACCTGTAGACCATGTCAAAAGAAAGCCGGCACTGAAAGCTATCTGTCACAGTAATAAGACCGCGCTAGCATCAAAACTCGCAAAATAAAGGGGGTGTCCGACTTCTGTACAGTGTCCGAGATTGGGGCTTCTCCCTTACATATGAAAACTTATATATATATGTACATGTACATGTATGTAAATATCTATGATCGCCGCTCATATTGGCTCCCGAATCACATAAATAGTCAATCGGTACCCAAGGAACACCACGAGGAGGCCATTACAAATGTAATGGAGTCATATTTAAATATGACCTATGAGTCGAATTGATATGACGCAATTTAAAAATTTAAATTAATTAAAAATAACAATTCAGTCATATCCATGTTCCCCACTTAAACTACCTAATTCCTTAAAGACTATTAAAACGCCAAAGTATTAAAATGCATAAGTTAACTTAATTGTTAAAATTTTTTTTTTTTTAATTTTGCAACGCCGATTTTTGCTATACATGGATTTTTGGGTGCCTTGCAGGCGTTATTGCACTTTTTTATTTAATTCACTTTTAGTTGTTTTACATTTAAACTAGGTATGTAGATCGTGGCACGTCTACGATTACTCCGGCGACAAGGTCTGAAGATTGATTCTTGTAGAACTCGAAAAAGTAAGACGAAAATATGAAGAATTATGTTATCGATAACTCGCTTGGTTATCGAGATATAGCTATTTTATATAGTTATATATAGTTTTAGCATTATTTGCGATTATTTATAATATTTTTCTAAGCAATTACGTCGGTAGAAAAAGAGTGCCAATGTTGTTGAGCGGGTGCATGCAATAACGCCTGCAGGCGTTATTGCATTTCTAAAAGTGCGATAACGCCTTGCAGGCGTTATTGCACTTTTTTATTTAATTCATTTTTAGTTGTTTTACATTTAAACTGGCCGTCAGCCGATTGGAGCAACAAGGGGATAAAGCGTACTGACATCACACGTCCATGCATACTGAAAATTTGTGTGTACGTTGATGCCGTGCGCTCCGTCCTTGCGGCTCACAATTGGTAGTGCGACTATGCTCTCCACGCGAGGGCGGCTGGAAGCAGATCCTTGGTACGGTCATGTCTCTGCCAAGGGTGCTGACCAATTGTAGTCGGGCGAGAGAAGAAAACTCTATAAAATTACCCCAATCCAAGGTGGAACAGCATTGTGCCGAGGGATTCGTGGCCGAGGGGGTGCTCGGTCTCTACTTTGCGAACTCTGGATACCTGCCGACCTCCAGTTTAAATTAGGCTTCCCGCGATACACGGGCTATGTCGCGGGTGACCGTCCTTCCCGTCTACTCGTGGGATTCAAATATGAAATCAATAAACAAAAGCAAAAACACAGTGACCGGGACACTCTCAAACCCGGGGGGACAAGCCAATCCCTCTGTCGGTGGAAACACCCCCACGTCTGGTAAGCCAGCAGACGTCCACAAGCCCACCAGCGGCATAAGTGGAAAACGGGCAAGCCAGCCGTCATCCCACTTCGGTGGTCTGCCCAGCACCGCTCCTGGTGCAAGTGGTGTGCAACCAAAGGTTGCCAACTCGGCACCCAGGACGGTAGCGCCAACGGGCAACACCACAAATCCGTTGCTCCTGAGGGAGTCAAAGCGTCCTTCCAGGACCGTAGGCGTGCAGCCGACATTCTCGGAAAAAGTCTGTCCGCTCAGCCCGCATCCCCGGATGAGGTCCGACTAGTGGAGTGGGCCAGAAAAATCATCCCGAATTTCAAGCCAGCCCCCCCAGCGTCCTCTGCCAAGTCCAAGCAGAAACGCCAGCGGTCCGTTGAGGATTCGGCCCCGCAAGCAAAGCGGATTAGACCTCCTCCACCTCGTCCGCCGCCGTTGACGAAATCTTTCGCCGAAGCCACAAGGGAGAAGATTTTCATTGGGGTCCTTGACAGTTCTCTTTATTTATGGGATAGAAAATTAAAGTGTCAAGATGGGGGTTCTACGATAACTGGGGGGCTGGCAAATCGATAAATTCGATAACTCAAAACCGATAAATCCACATATTTCGCACATCCTTACAGCTAGAACTACGAAATTTGGTAAGAAGATAGCTACTAGCAACCCCCAAAAAACTGCATCAAAAATTTTGGAGCCACGCTCCCCATTCCGCCCCCAGCCCCACGGCATTTTAAAGTCAAAAAAGCCTATATCTCCCACAATTTTTGAGCTAGAGCCCCCAAATTTGGTGCCAAGATAGGTGATGATGACCCCCCAAAAACTGCAAAAGTTTGTATGCCACGCCCACCAATACTGCCCTAGCCGCCCCCATCCACCCCAACGCTTCGTCAAAAACGGGAATGCGTGTATCTTCCAGAGTTGTGGAGCTAGAGCCTCCAAATTTGGTGGGAAGATAGCTGGTAACGACCCCCAAAAATCTGCATCAAAGTTTTGGAGCCACGCCACCCATTTCGCCCCCCCCTTCCCCACTTTTAAAATTTTCGAGCTAGAGTCACCAAATTTGGTATGAAGATAGCAATTGACATTCCACACAGATCTGCATCAAAACTTTGGATGCCACGCCCACCCATACCGCCCCAGCCCCCCTTTCCCCACATTTAACAATTTTCGAGCTAGAGTCACCAAATTTGGTATGAAGATAGCAATTGACATTCCACAAAGATCTGCATCAAAAATTGGATGCCACGCCTACCCATACCACCCCCAGCCCCCTTTCCCCACATTTAACAATTTTCGAGCTAGAGTCACCAAATTTGGTATGAAGATAGCAATTGACATTTCACAGAGATCTGCAGTACAAATTTGGATGCCACGCCCACCCATACCGCCCCTAGCTCCTCTTTCCCCACCTTTTACAAACTTTCAGCTAGAGTCACCAAATTTGGAAGGAAGATAGTTGGTGGCATCCCTATCTGCTTCGGAGAATCTTTAAGGCAGCGTACACCCTTGTCCCATCCGTACCCCTTTGCAATCAGGCCTCTTTTTACCTGTTTTAATACTGGTATCGAGTATGCCGCAGTCGGTTGCGTCCGACTGCAACGTTTATACTTGTTATTATTAATTATGCTAAATAATATTAAATTTATATATATATGTATGTTTAAGTATTTATTCTTTCATACAAAATTATTATGTATTTTAGGTAAATACATATGTAAGGGAGAAGCCCTAATGTTGGACACCCCTTTGGTTTTTGTGACATAAGACTGTCCAAAATCAACGTACAGCTTATCTTAGTATCGTTGAAAAGCCTGTTCAATTGCGCATCGATTGGTATAAGGCATTATACACATTTCATTCATGTTTAATGATATATTTTACATTTAATGAAAAAACTCAAAATCACGATTTTCAAACAAGTGCCCCGAAGTTGGACACCCCCTTTTATCTTATGAAAATGCAGCCAATAAAATAAAATAAAATGCCAAATCATTGTTTTTATGTAAGATTTTGTTTTTTATGCAATTAAACAATGCAAATCAAACGAATTTATTATTTTATTAATTATTATTACTCGTAATGAGCAGTATCGCAAGTAATGCACCGATATATCGATTGATGTATCGATCTATACATCGCATGCTCATCATTGCTCACATACCTTATTAATATGGCGCGAAATATGTAAACAAACTAATTATTCTTTTTTTTGGGTTTTTTTTATCAAAACCATTTATTATGAAATTATTTATTCAATTAACTATGAAATTCAACTTAAAGTTTCTTTATTTGGTTTTTTTTTTTTCATTTAAACCATAAAATTTCAATTTCCATTTCTTGTTGCGCGCTCATTTTGATACATTTATATGAAGATGACACGATCATCGATGCAATTGAATGAAAATATCGATTACAATTAATCGTGTTCAATTGTGAAACATCAACAGTGTCCTGATTAGAAGAAAGCACGTTTTTAACATTTTTGAATGTAAAACCCAAAATATTGAAAAAAAAAAAATGTTTGATTGCAGAATATGAAAGAGCATGATGAAAAGAATAAGAAAAAATTTATTAACCTTTGTTGAATCATGGAATAATTCAATTACATAAGCGTTGAAATTTTAAAAAGTTTAGGTCGGAATATCGGTATTTTAATTTTTGTCTCTGAATTAGCCAAAACTAGGTATTAACACCTGTAGACCATGTCAAAAGAAAGCCGGCACTGAAAGCTATCTGTCACAGTAATAAGACCGCGCTAGCATCAAAACTCGCAAAATAAAGGGGGTGTCCGACTTCTGTACAGTGTCCGAGATTGGGGCTTCTCCCTTACATATGAAAACTTATATATATATGTACATGTACATGTATGTAAATATCTATGATCGCCGCTCATATTGGCTCCCGAATCACATAAATAGTCAATCGGTACCCAAGGAACACCACGAGGAGGCCATTACAAATGTAATGGAGTCATATTTAAATATGACCTATGAGTCGAATTGATATGACGCAATTTAAAAATTTAAATTAATTAAAAATAACAATTCAGTCATATCCATGTTCCCCACTTAAACTACCTAATTCCTTAAAGACTATTAAAACGCCAAAGTATTAAAATGCATAAGTTAACTTAATTGTTAAAATTTTTTTTTTTTAATTTTGCAACGCCGATTTTTGCTATACATGGATTTTTGGGTGCGCTGCCTTGCAGGCGTTATTGCACTTTTTTATTTAATTCACTTTTAGTTGTTTTACATTTAAACTAGGTATGTAGATCGTGGCACGTCTACGATTACTCCGGCGACAAGGTCTGAAGATTGATTCTTGTAGAACTCGAAAAAGTAAGACGAAAATATGAAGAATATGTTATCGATAACTCGCTTGGTTATCGAGATATAGCTATTTTATATAGTTATATATAGTTTTAGCATTATTTGCGATTATTTATAATATTTTTCTAAGCAATTACGTCGGTAGAAAAAGAGTGCCAATGTTGTTGAGCGGGTGCATGCAATAACGCCTGCAGGCGTTATTGCATTTCTAAAAGTGCGATAACGCCTTGCAGGCGTTATTGCACTTTTTTATTTAATTCATTTTTAGTTGTTTTACATTTAAACTGGCCGTCAGCCGATTGGAGCAACAAGGGGATAAAGCGTACTGACATCACACGTCCATGCATACTGAAAATTTGTGTGTACGTTGATGCCGTGCGCTCCGTCCTTGCGGCTCACAATTGGTAGTGCGACTATGCTCTCCACGCGAGGGCGGCTGGAAGCAGATCCTTGGTACGGTCATGTCTCTGCCAAGGGTGCTGACCAATTGTAGTCGGGCGAGAGAAGAAAACTCTATAAAATTACCCCAATCCAAGGTGGAACAGCATTGTGCCGAGGGATTCGTGGCCGAGGGGGTGCTCGGTCTCTACTTTGCGAACTCTGGATACCTGCCGACCTCCAGTTTAAATTAGGCTTCCCGCGATACACGGGCTATGTCGCGGGTGACCGTCCTTCCCGTCTACTCGTGGGATTCAAATATGAAATCAATAAACAAAAGCAAAAACACAGTGACCGGACACTCTCAAACCCGGGGGGACAAGCCAATCCCTCTGTCGGTGGAAACACCCCCACGTCTGGTAAGCCAGCAGACGTCCACAAGCCCACCAGCGGCATAAGTGGAAAACGGGCAAGCCAGCCGTCATCCCACTTCGGTGGTCTGCCCAGCACCGCTCCTGGTGCAAGTGGTGTGCAACCAAAGGTTGCCAACTCGGCACCCAGGACGGTAGCGCCAACGGGCAACACCACAAAATCCGTTGCTCCTGAGGGAGTCAAAGCGTCCTTCCAGGACCGTAGGCGTGCAGCCGACATTCTCGGAAAAAGTCTGTCCGCTCAGCCCGCATCCCCGGATGAGGTCCGACTAGTGGAGTGGGCCAGAAAAATCATCCCGAATTTCAAGCCAGCCCCCCCAGCGTCCTCTGCCAAGTCCAAGCAGAAACGCCAGCGGTCCGTTGAGGATTCGGCCCCGCAAGCAAAGCGGATTAGACCTCCTCCACCTCGTCCGCAGCCGTTGACGAAATCTTTCGCCGAAGCCACAAGGGAGAAGATTTTCATTGGGGTCCTTGACAGGGGCCACAATGAGGGTCATATCCCCAGGAATCGGTGGGGGATTATAGAAAATGAGCTGCAGGACAGGTTCGTCGACCTCATGACAGAATTCATGGGTCCCCCCAACCCCCCCCCCCCCCCCCCCCCCCCCCCCCGTTGCTCTGATGCAGGCTGGCATCAGAGCAACATTAAAGCAATAGCTTGTGAGGATGAGCGATCTGCCGGGCTGTATAAGAAGTCGGTTGCAATGCTGGGAGAGATCTACCCTGGCGCGAAACTGGAGGCGGTGGACTGGAAGGATGTGCCCAGTAGACCTCGCGCCAGGGTATGGGTTTCTGCCAAGCCCGAGGACCCCGAAAAGGTCCTGAAAATCTTCCAGCTGAGCAATCCCACGCTTGACACAGCTGATTGGAGGGTCGCCAAAGTCGACGAGCCAGAAGGCAACTCGAGGCAGGTGATCCTCATAATCAACGAGAGATCGGCGGAGGCACTAGCGGGTTCGGATGGCGCGGCTTACTACGGCTTCAAAACCGTAGCTATCCGCGTCTATAAAACCGACACCAACAAGCTCTCGGCAGCAGACGAGGAGCTCCCTGATAAACCGGTTGACACAACAGACAATTGTGTCAACCGGCCTGTAGCAGTGGGTACCACAGACAATGGTGCCCCCCGTCAAGACCCTGGTATGGAGTCGGCAGATGGGAAGGAGGCCGGCTACCACTCAGAGGGCTCTGAATTGGCCCATGACATGGCCAAGCTAGCAAGCTTCAGTGAAGAGTCCCTTGACTTGGATGACACGGACGAGGAAGCGAACAGGACAGTGGTGGAGCGTCGGCCTGAAGATGTCACTAAGACTTCTTCAGATTAACCTCCACCACTGCAAAGCGGCGGCGGCCGCTCTGCTGCTCCGCATAAGCCAATGTGGAGCAGACGTTGTCCTCATCCAGGAACCTTGGGTCTGTGGTGGCAAGGTGACTGGACTGGGGACCAAAGACTATAAGCTAATAGTAGCCCAAAATAAAGGTAAAATTCGCACCTGCATTCTAGCAAAAAAACAACTAAATATATTTTTGCTCCCTAACTACAGCGATGGAGACAACACAGCTGTCTGCCTGGAGTTGAAGGCTGGGAATGTGAGAGTTTGCTCAACATACTTGGCCCATGACCACCAAGGGCCATTCCCACATCCACTCCTGCAAGGGTTGGTGACCGACAGCGAAACCACGCACACCGACCTCATAATTGGGTGTGACGCCAACGCCCATCATCATCAGTGGGGAAGCACTGACACAAATGAACGGGGTGAGTTGCTTTTTAACTACATTCTGTCCACTAACCTCATGATTTGTAATACGGGCAACGACCCAACCTTCATTACAAAGAACAGGGAAGAAGTACTAGATATTACGCTAGTCTCAACCTCCCTCTGTAGCAAACTAACAAGATGGAGAGTGCTAGACGAGCACTCCTTCTCAGACCATAGATATATCGAAATAGTCTTTTCGTTCGACGTACCCAAGCCCAAATGGCACCAGAATGTTAGACGTACAAACTGGTCCACTTACAAAAATCACTTAAACACTCTCGTCCCTGAGTCCCCCCCACTGGGAAACCCCATTACTGAAACCACAGACCTACTTATAAAAAGGCTTACGGAGGCATGCGAGTCCGCCCTAAACGAGTCGTGCCCCCGTAGCAAACCCAGAGGTAAGACTAAGCCACCATGGTGGTCTCCCCAACTGGGTGAGCTGCGTAAGACATCATGCAAGCTTTTTAATAAAGCTAGGTCTCTCGGAGATGACCAGTCATGGAGTCTCTACAAAACCAGCCTCGCCTCCTATAAGAAGGCACTCAGACAAGCTAAACGCTCCTCATGGCAGACATTCTGCTCTAATATCGAAAGCACCACAGAGGCCGCAAGGCTGAGAAAAGTTCTTTCTCAAACCACCCCATCGGTAGGTTTTCTCAAAAAACCAGATGGCTTATGGACTTCGTCCAGCTTTGAGTCCTTAGAACTCTTGATGGAAACTCATTTTCCGGGCTGCTCAGCAGTAGCAATCCCACAGACAAACACAGGGGTTCATATGGATAGACCTTCCACAAACTTCCTGACTAAAGAATTAATCTCATGGGCTATCAACAGCTTCATGCCCATCAAATCCCCAGGGCCAGACGGCATCTTTCCAGCCCAACTGCAGCATGCAGGTGAGACTGCCTTAAACTGGCTCCTACAAATTTTCACTGGAGTCTGGACGACGGGACTCATCCCAAAGCCCTGGCTTGAATCCAAAGTCGTCTTCATTCCAAAGGCGGGCAAAGCCTCCCACACAACTCCCAAGGACTTTCGTCCAATAAGCCTAACATCCTTTCTACTCAAGACCTTTGAAAGGGTGCTGGGCCTTCACTTAAGGAATTCGATACCGACACATCAATTCTCCCGTGCGCAACATGCGTATCAAAAAGGCAAATCCACGGAAACAGCACTTCATGCTGTAATCTCCACAGTGGAAAAATCGCTTCACCAGAAGGATTATTCTCTAGTCGCCTTCCTTGACATAGAGGGTGCTTTCAACAACGTCAACCCAGAGGCAATCACAGAGGCGCTAACGGATCTGGGTGTCGGGCACCGTGCTGTGCATCTGATCGATCAACTGCTAAGATGCAGGATCGTCAGGTCAACTCTCGGTTCCACGACAATCTCCAGGTCCGTCTGCAGAGGCACCCCTCAAGGTGGAGTTCTCTCTCCTCTCCTTTGGAACGTGGCAGTAAATTCTCTGCTGCGCTCCATTGAGGGAGGTGGCTGCAGGGTGATTGCCTATGCGGATGACGTTGCGATTGTTTTCTCGGGAAAATTCCCCCAAACCCTGTGCGAACGCATGACCGTAGTGCTTCGCACTCTGTCCACTTGGGCAAAGAAAAACGGACTTGGACTGAACCCAGCGAAGACTGATCTTGTCCTCTTTACTAGGAAATATAAAATCCCGAATCTTAGGCCGCCCACCCTTGACGGGGTGGAACTAACCTTCAGCAAATCAGCCAAATACTTAGGGCTCACTTTAGACAGCAAAATGGACTGGAATCTTAACACCGAAGAGCGTGTTAGGAAAGCCCTAGTTGCTCTTTACACGTGCAGAAAGTCGATCAGACTGAAATGGGGCATGGCCCCCACATAACTCTGTGGCTGTACACGGCCATCATTCGGCCAATCCTACTGTACGGAGTATCAGTATGGTGGCCAACACTCTCAAAGAAAAGTCAGTTCGCTTGCTAGGCAAGGTGCAGCGCGCTGCAGGACTGACCGCCACTGGAGCCCTCAGAACAACCCCTAACGAGGCTCTCGATTATATACTCAATCTTTTGCCTATCGACCAGATGGGCAAACTAGTAGCAACCCTCTCAGCACTTCGCATGAGAGAAACAAACCAGTGGACCGCACAGACACACGGTCACTCAAGTATTCTCAATGGAAACTCGCTTCTTCCCCCAGCAACTGTCTACTGCTGCCATCAGGAGTTTCTTAATACTTCTTTCCACTCAATTATCCCATCGAGGGAAGAGTGGAGAGAAGGGATACCAGGGCCGACAGACTCAATTAGAATTTTTACGGACGGTTCAAAGCTAGACAACCGGGTAGGGGGAGGTGTCTTCTGCGAAGAACTGTCCATAAATAATTCCTTTAATATACCTGACCATTGCAGTGTTTTCCAGGCAGAAATCACCGCTATACAAGAAGCGCTCAAATCCTTACAAGGAATTGAACGCTCTGCAGCCAAAATCTGCATCTTTTCTGATAGCCAAGCAGCTATCAAATCGCTCAACGCGATATCGTCGAACTCGATATCCGTCACAAACTGCCGCAAATCTCTGCAAGAGATGGCAGAGCAGTTCGATCTCTACCTCATATGGGTGCCCGGTCACAAAGGCATCGAGGGCAATTGTAGGGCGGATGAGCTGGCAAGACATGGTACTACCATGCCCCTCCTCTCGGATAAGGAGGGTTTGGGCATGCCCATGGCCAGCTGTAAACTTAAGATTCGCGAGCATTTCGAACGCGAAGCAAATAAAAGGTGGCAACACACCACCGGTAGATGCAATATAGCCAGACAGACATGGCCAACGCGCTGTAAAAAGCGCTCTTCAAGCCTAATCCACCTAAATAGATCAGGTTGTGCCTCCGTAGTGAGGGCTGTTACGGGGCACTGGCTAGTGGGATCTCATGCAGCGAGACTACTAGCCCCTTCTAACGATTTCTGCAGAAGCTGTCGGGACGAGGAAGAGGAGGAAACTGTTTCCCATATTTTCTGCGACTGTCCTGCACTCTGCAAAAATAGAAATCGCTTTCTCGGTTCCTATTTCCTAACAGACCTCTCAGAGATAGCGAACACCACCCCAAGAGTATTCTCTCCTTTATTCATGCTTCGGGCTGGAACCACGCCCTCTCAAATAGTATCACACACCCTGTTCTCGGGTAGACGGAGTTGTGGACGCAGTCCATCGCGGCATCACAATGGGCCAACAATTGGCCTAAGTGAGTGGAAGGGTCTCTCACCTGCCCACTACCGCTCTAACCTAACCTAACCTACATTTAAACTAGGTATGTAGATCGTGGCACGTCTACGATTACTCCGGCGACAAGGTTTGAAGATTGATTCTTGTAGAACTCGAAAAAGTAAGACGAAAATATGAAGAAAAATCGCGCGATTTTTGTAAAAAAAAATTTTTGCCTGCGACATTTTAAATGATTTGTATTACTTAAAATGTTTAATATCAAAAGCAACAAAATTGTAAATAACGATATTTCAGTTTATTTTATTTTATTTCTAATATAAACATGAATCATTGACAAAAAAAATAAATTTTTGACATTCCAAATGCTTAATACATATATTATTTTTTTTTTTAAATAATTTTTTCGTATTTGTGATTTTTTGCCGACAGTACGGACAAAGAGCGGGTGAATTATTTTTTTTCCGCATGGTGCAGGTGTTATTTCACATCGCGATCAGGCGTTATCGCACTTTTAGAAATGCGCAGGCGTTATTGCACTAGGCGTTATTGCACGCCCCCGGATTTTTTAATAGTTTAAAACTTGTTTTCCATTTACTATAATTTTCTTTTGCTTTCTTTAGCTCCCCCAGTACCTCAAACCAACATTTTCTATAATATGCCTCGATTTGCTTTCTTTTTAAGCAATTATGGCAAAATTCTGAATATTCGGCTTCAACTATTTAGTCATTAATAGCCTCTAACGTTGATACAAAAATATCATTAGCTGGTCTTTCTTCTTCAGCTCTAATATAATAAAACGCCTGCAGGCGTTATTGCACTAGGCGTTATTGCACGCCCCCGGATTTTTTAATAGTTTAAAACTTGTTTTCCATTTACTATAATTTTCTTTTGCTTTCTTTAGCTCCCCCAGTACCTCAAACCAACATTTTCTATAATATGCCTCGATTTGCTTTCTTTTTAAGCAATTATGGCAAAATTCTGAATATTCGGCTTCAACTATTTAGTCATTAATAGCCTCTAACGTTGATACAAAAATATCATTAGCTGGTCTTTCTTCTTCAGCTCTAATATAGGGAAGTATCGGTGCGTTGTCTTCAAAATTGTCCGAGAAATCATATTCATTACATACAACAGCATTTATTGACGTCAACAGGGTATTTTCACTCAAGTTTAATGTGGGAATTGCACCAGACTTTAAACGAA
Source organism: Scaptomyza flava (assembly GCA_030179655.1). NCBI lineage: Eukaryota > Metazoa > Arthropoda > Insecta > Diptera > Drosophilidae > Scaptomyza > Scaptomyza flava. Next base: position 32,167,511 of record JARNME010000404.1, on the reverse strand, counting down.
GCTTTCCTAAATATATGGCCTCAAAATGTTTGTTGCAAAAACGTGAATTTTTATTAATTTTTACCCTATCCAAATAGCAAGCCTCAACCCATTTATTAAAAAGAGATGCATTAGATGAAAATGAAAATAAAATAACCGGAAAATCTTTTGAACATTTCCTAAAGCTTCTATTGCAAGATTTAATAATGCATTTACTACTTGGAAGTCTAATATCTTTTTTCTTAAGAGCAGCCATTATCAGACAAACGCATACACCCACAGATAATATCAGTGCACAGTGGTCCCAATTCCCAAATAAGTGGCATAAAGTCGAAAAATTTGTTGAAGTAAATATCAGTTATGTTTGAATATATTCAAAATAGAGTCCCCATAGATGGAAAATCAATAATCGCTTTTGCTAAAAATGCAACCCTGGCATTGTGATCAAGCTCCAAAGTCAGCTGATTAGTCAGCTGCTGCCTGCAACAAAATTGGCGGGAAATTTTTGTTCACTTTGAGCGCTTGGCAAATTACCACATTGTTCTAATAAAATATTGTAAAAAATGGATTTCGAAGGCCAGGGTATGTAGAATGAATAACAAAAAGCGTTTTGTGTTAAAAGTTGTTCTGTGTTATTTATATGTATTGTTTTGTATTGTCCAAAAAGATAGGAAACCAAACAAAAGTGTTCGTCTTGTGTGGAGTAGAACTAACGTTGTGCGTGTTTGTTCGGTATGTAGTTTATGTCAAAATAAAGTATAAAGTGTGTACTAAAAGATAGTAATAATCTCGTTTGCGGCTTTTGCGGCTCTTGTGGTACTTTGAACTTGTAGGTCAGCTTGAGTTCAGTCATGCAACGCTGTTGGACATGTGGATGGTCAAGGGCCGCAACTCTACCGCCCTTGCAAACTGGATATTTGGGCAATTGGCTGAAAGTTCGCTAACCAATGAAAAAAAAGTGAAATTAAGAAGAAAATAAGGAGCTTTGAACTTTATATTACTTCAAATCTGCAAAAGTGCAGCCGAAACATGCGCACATTCAAAAAAAAAACATTCACTTTGGCTTTCAATGCGCTTAAGAATTGTTTTGGAAAACAAAGAAGAGACACACAGTCTTCAAGATTTTGCCGACCCCTCAAATGGAATTTGCCAAAGAAACAAAAGATCATATTCTTGCAGAAAAAAACGATTTAGATACACAAATATTAAAGCTGGAACCATGTGTAGTAACAATTTGTAATGAAAGGAATATCACTATCTCATACGACCTTCACATGACACTTATAGATGGGAAAGTTTTAAACGTTTTAACGGGCACAAAATCTTGCCAGCTGTGTTCAATATGTGGTGCAGGCCCAAAACAATTTATGGAAACTCAAGATATAAATGCCTTCAAGCCAAACCCCCTGCATCTTCAATATGGAATAAGTCCACTTCATGCTTGGATACTCATTTTTGAATTGCTGCTTAAAATATCGTATAGAATGGGATTTAAAAAATGGCAAGTAAGAAACGAAAATGACAAATTAGAAATGATTGCCAAAAAAAAAATATATACAGAGAAGATTGTAGGAGGAAATGGGATTGCATGTGGATAAACCTAAACAGAATGGAAGCGGAAACTCGAATGACGGCAATACTGCCCGAAGAGCTTTTTAAAATACAAAATTATTTGCTTCAATTTTAGAGCTCGACATGGAGTTACTTGAGATCTTCATACTATTCTTATTGCTATAAACTGCGAATTTGCAATCGACGCTTTAAAATTTAAAAATTTCACAGATAAAATCATTAAATCATATATGTTGCATTACTCATGGTATCCAATGTCACCAACTCTCCATAAGATTTTAGTTCATGGATCACAAATAATAACTGCATCAGTGTTGCCGGTAGGCTGTCTGGGCGAAAATGCGTCTGAGGCCAAAATAAATTTTACAAGCGTGACCGGCTTATGCACGCTCGACAGAATTCTCGAGTCCATAACATGATGGATGTGTTTCACAGATCTATGGACTCTTCAGATCCCCTCATCTCAAGTTTATCCATAAAGAGAAGGGCAGCTCAACAAAAAAAACAAACCCTTCCGCTAGATGTCATTGAGCTTTTAGAAAAACCCCATTATGTTTGTCCAAAAATATCCAACCTTCAACTCCTAATTATAGCGTTGATAATGACTCCGATGAATCGGAAGTAGACGACATAAATCCCTATTCCTTTGAATTAGATGTTCAACAAAACTAAATAATCATTGAAACATTAATTGTAAGAAATAAATAAATAGTAAAATAAATGTAATTAATTTTTTTTTTTTCTAAAAATTACCAAAAAAAATTTTGTTTCTCTTAAAATTGCAGTATCACGTATGCGCTCTGTGGCCATATATGGGCTATTCGGGTGGGCATGGTCCGATAAACGAAAAATTTTGTTTACATGTTAAGAGTGCTATATTTATCATATATACCAAGCTTCAGCTCGATATCTACATTTTTCGATTTATGCCACTTATTTGGGAATTGGGACCACTGCAGTGGTTAACAAATTCAGCTTTTACCTTATTACTGCCACTTTCAAATCTGCAATCACACACAAGCACCGATAGAAAATTGCGCCAAAATATAATTGGGTGTCTCTTTCCGTGTTAACTAGAAAAGTCACTAAATCACTTATCACTGGCTTTTTTTGAATTGCTTAAGTTACACTACAGTTGAGAAAATGCTAAAAATAGTCTAATAAAATAACATATTTCAATGTGATTAACTCTCCGCGCGGCAAACTTGATAACGTAGCAAATAAGCTTCTTCGGATAGCATTTTCTTGTGTTGCTGTTTGTGGGCATACAAAAAGGAATTCATAGATTTCTGGGTGTTTACACATTTTTGTTGCTGCTTGTAAAAAATGCTTTATCTTAAATGTATTGTTTTGATTGACTTAATTATATGTTAATAGAAAATAATTTATTATGTAATCATCAATCATAGATATATTTAAATATATAAATAATATAGCAAAATTTTAAAATTATATCATATGTGCTTTTTAATAAACAAAATAAGAAAGTCTTAAATATATACACCTGTAACAAATAAAAATATCATAAAAACTGAGACAGGTTCTTGTACACTTGACATGCATACAAATAACTATTAATGCATAAATGTGAGCGCAAACATTTATTCACTGTTCAAATTTAAAAATCCCACCCCAAAATAACAAAATCATCACACGCAAAAATAACAAAACCATACATGCAAATCTCACACGCATATAAAAAGCAGAGCTGCGTGGACCGACCGTCTCATTCGGCTGCCTCTCTACATCTAAGCGCAAACAAAAATAATTCTGAGCAAGAACTCGAGAGCTTCCATTCGGCTCGACACCCGAAGTGCTATGGCAGCACTCAGAAAGTTTTTCACAAAATGTACAGCATAGGCGTTCCCAACAAGCCCCGTACGCAATGATTGCTCTATAATACTTTATTTCTCAAATATTTTGTTATTAGTTCTATTTTTTTCATTAAATTGTTTAAATTCTATGCAGTCCATACATTATACAATAATAAACAAGTGGAAACGTTGCAGTCGGACGCAACCGACTGCGGTATACTCGATACCAGTATTAAAAATTTTGATGCCCATCCATGTGGGATGTCAATTGCTATCTTCATACCAAATTTGGTGACTCTAGCTCGAAGTTTGTATAAAGTGGGGAAAGGGGGCTGGGGGCGGTATGGTGGGCGTGGCATTCAATTTTTGCGCAGATCTATGTGGGATGTCAATGCTATCTTCATACCGAATTGTTAACTCTAGCTCGAAGTTTGTATAAAGTGGGGAAAGTGGGGAAGGGGGGCTGGGGGCGGTATGGTTGGGCGTGGCATCCAAATTTTTGCTGCAGATCCTTGTGGAATGTCAAATGCTACCTTCATACCAAATTGGTGACTCTAGCTCAAAGTTTGTATAAAGTGGGGAAAGGGGGGCTGGGGGCGGTATGGTTGGGCGTGGCATCCAAATTTTTGCTGCAGATCCTTGTGGAATGTCAAATGCTACCTTCATACCAAATTTGGTGACTCTAGCTCAAAGTTTGTATAAGGTGGGGAGAGGGGGGCATGGGCTGGGGGCGGTATGGTTGGGCGTGGCATCCAAATTTTTGCTGCAGATCCTTGTGGAATGTCAAATGCTACCTTCATACCAAATTTGGTGACTCTAGCTCAAAGTTTGTATAAAGTGGGGAAAGGGGGGCTGGGGGCGGTATGGTTGGGCGTGGCATCCAAATTTTTGCTGCAGATCCTTGTGGAATGTCAAATGCTACCTTCATACCAAATTTGGTGACTCTAGCTCAAGTTTGTATAAAGTGGGGAAAGGGGGGCTGGGGGCGGTATGGTTGGGCGTGGCATTCAAATTTTTGCGCAGATCTATGTGGGATGTCAATTGCTATCTTCATACCGAATTTGTTGACTCTAGCTCGAAGTTTGTATAAAGTGGGAAAGTGGGAAAGGGGGGCTGGGGGCGGTATGGTTGGGCGTGGCATCCAAATTTTGCTGCAGATCCTTGTGGAATGTCAAATGCTACCTTCATACCAAATTTGGTGACTCTAGCTCAAAGTTTGTATAAAGTGGGGAAAGGGGGGCTGGGGGCGGTATGGTTGGGCGTGGCATCCAAATTTTTGCTGCAGATCCTTGTGGAATGTCAAATGCTACCTTCATACCAAATTTGGTGACTCTAGCTCAAAGTTTGTATAAAGTGGGGAAAGGGGGGCTGGGGGCGGTATGGTTGGGCGTGGCATCCAAATTTTTGCTGCAGATCCTTGTGGAATGTCAAATGCTACCTTCATACCAAATTTGGTGACTCTAGCTCAAAGTTTGTATAAAGTGGGGAAAGGGGGGCTGGGGGCGGTATGGTTGGGCGTGGCATCCAAATTTTTGCTGCAGATCCTTGTGGAATGTCAAATGCTACCTTCATACCAAATTTGGTGACTCTAGCTCAAAGTTTGTATAAAGTGGGGAAATGGGGGCTGGGGGCGGTATGTTTGGGCGTGGCATCCAAAGTTTTGGTGCAGATCCTTGTGGAATGTCAAATGCTACCTTCATACCAAATTTGGTGACTCTAGCTGAAAGTTTGTAAATAGTGGGGAAAGGGGGGCGGAATGGGTGGGCTTGGCTCCAAAACTTTGATGCAGATTTTTGAGGGTCACTGCCAGCTATCTTCCTACCAAATTTGGTGGCTCTAGCTCCACAACTCTGGAAGATACACGCATTCCCGTCTTTGACGAAGCGTTGGGGTGGATGGGGGCGGCTAGGGTAGGATCGGTGGGCGTGGCATCCAAACTTTTGATGCAGTTTTTAGGGGGTCATCATCACCTATCTTGGCACCAAATTTGGTGGCTCTAGCTCAAAAACTTTGGGAGATATAGCCATTTCTGATTTCAAAATGCGGGGGGGCTGGGGGCGGAATGGGTGGGCGCGGCTCCAAAACTTTGATGCAGTTTTTTGGGGATCGCTACTAGCTATCTTCCCACCAAATTTGGAAGCTCTAGCTCCACAACTCTGGAAGATACACGCATTCCCGTTTTTGACGAAGCGTTGGGGTGGATGGGGGTAGCTAGGGCAGTGTCGGTGGGCGTGGCATCCAAACTTTTGATGCAGTTTTTAGGGGGTCATCATCACCTATCTTGGCACCAAATTTGGTGGCTATAGCTCAAAAACTGAGGGAGATATATGCTTTTTTGACTTTAAAATTCGGGGGGGCTGGGGGCGGAATGGGGGGGCGTGGCTCCAAAATTATTGATGCAGTTTTTTGGGGGTTGCTAGTAGCTATCTTCTTACCAAATTTGGTAGTTCTAGCTGTAAGGATGTGCGAAATATGTGGATTTATCGGTTTTGAGTTATCGAATTTATCGATTTGCCAGCCCCCCAGTTATCGTAGAACCCCCATCTTGACACTTTAATTTACTATCCCATAGATAAAGAGAATTGGAAAGTTTCAAGTCTCTAGCTTGAAGGGTGTGGAAAAAACTTGCATACATACGGACGGACAGACGGACAGACGGACAGACACCATGACGGACATTGCACAAAACCAATATACTAGTTACCTTCGGTATCGAGTATAAAAAATTAATAAAAGATTGAACATTTTATATTAGCTCTTTTGTTAAGTAAGCCATGACGATGCATTTCAGCTTTTTATATGTTAAATTTGAAATCATATAAGTACAATATATGTTAACTTTCATAATTTTTGTTGCACAAGGACATACGTATTCAAAGGTGAGCCTATGCGCCCGTTTTATCTAACACAGGCCAAAAGCTCAAGGCCGAGGACGCAGACCGCCAAATTTTTTTTTTTGCTTCCACTTTAACATTTTGCTCATTTGCGAAGGCTCATTTGATGAGCAATGACAATTATTCTCTTCTCAGGCTTTTAGTTTATTTTTATACCCTTAACCCATAAAATGGGTAAATAAAGGGTATAATGGTTTTGTGCAAAAGTATGTAACAGGCAGAAGGAAGCATCTCCGACTCCATAAAGTATATATATTCTTGATCAGCATCAACAGCCGAGACGATATAGCCATGTCCGTCTGTCCGTCTGTCTGTCCGTCTGTATGAACGCGTGGATCTCAGAGACTACAAGAGCTAGAGACTTCAGATTTTGGATCTAAGTTCTCCTATACTATGAGCAGAGCAAGTTTGCTTCAAATTATCGATAACTATTCTGGTTTCCAATATACACATAATATCGATAACAATAAAATATCGAATTTGGAAAATGTAAAAATGAGGGTTGAAATAACGGGTAATGATAGAACTTTTCTGAAAAATTCGTCCAAATCGGTTAAGAAATACCGGAGATATCTAATTTTATAGATTGAAGTTAAGTCAGTATACCAAAGTCAATTATAAATTTAATTTACATATTTATTGCAACTGGGTTCAAGGTATCTTCTAGTCGGGCTCTCCCGACTAGAGCCTTCTTACTTGTTATTTATTTATGACATTAAAATTAAATCAAATTTAATTTAAATTAAAAAATAGTTAAAGTAATCAAATTAAGTATAGGATATATTATTATGTATATATCTTAAAATATATTAAGGCAAAAATTCAAAAGTTAACGTTAAGGCTCTGGGAAATTCAATAAAAAATGTAGTAGTCCAACATTTGTTGCGTGGATTGGGGAAAAGCCAATCAGACTAACGTTAGATTAGTAATAAGTGGTTACGATTAGATAAAGCACAGATGACCGATTTTTATACCCTTAACCCATAAAATGGGTAAAAAGGGTATAATGGTTTTGTGCAAAAGTATGTATATAGCCATGTCCGTCTGTCCGTCTGTCCGTCTGTATGAACGCGTGGATCTCAGAGACTACAAGAGCTAGAGACTTCTGATTTTGTATTTAAGTTCTCCTATACCATGAGCAGAACAAGTTTGCTTCAAATTATCGATAACTATTCTGGTTTCCGATATACACATAATATCGATAACAATAAAATATCGAATTTGGAAAATGTAAAAATGAGGGTTGAAGTAATGGGAAATGATTGAAGTTTTCTGAAAATTTCGTCCAAATCGGTTAAGAAACACCGGAGATATCGAATTTAATCGATTGAAGTTAAGTATATATACCTAAGTCAATTTTAAATTTAATTTATTTATTGCAACTGGGTTCAGGGTATCTTCTAGTCGGGCTCTCCCGACTTGAGCCTTCTACTTGTTTAAGTACTGGAATTGAGGCCTCTAAGGAGACAAGAGAATAAAGTTTGTTATAGTCAGAACATATAACACGAAATGGTTCATGAATTAAATAGTTGCTCAAGCAACGATCTAGACTAGGGGCAAAAAGTTACGTGAAGATCTAATTGGGACATGAAATTTAATTCGACTCAAAAGAACTGATGACTCGATTTCACCGTTAAGTAGGTTAGTAATAAATAATACTCCATGCATAGTTCTACTGCTTAACAGGAAGGGAAGATTTATCAAAAGGAGTCTACTTGAATACGGGGGTCAGTCAACTCCAGGAACCCAGTTAAAACTTCTAAGCGCAAATAGAAGAAATTTCTTCTGCACAGATTCAATTCTATCCTGGTGAATCGAGTATTGTGGGACCACACACAAGATCCATACTCCAGGATGGGACGAACTAGGGATGTATAAAGCGTTTTAGTGGTGTAAAGATCGTTAAACTCTTTAAAACCACCGCTTGATGAAGCCAAGGTCATTGATGGCCTTATTGACCATATACGAAATATGAGCGTCAAACTTTAATTTAGGATCAAGAATAATGCTTAAATCTTTAATTTCAAACACGCGGTCAAGTGGTGAAGCATCAAGCAAGTAGTGAGCAGTATGAGGGGTACTTCTACAAAAAGACATGACTTTACATTTTGAACAATTTAAATTTATTAAGTTAGTACTTCACCAGGCTGACAATGCACCCAAATCTGACTGTAGTAAATTACACAGGGAAACGTCATTATTGGTGAAACATAGCTTCATATCATCAGCAAACATATACACAAAAGAGTTAGTAATAACAGCTGGGAGATCGTTCATTAACAAATTAAATAGCAAAGGACCAAGGTGACTACCCTGGGGAACACCAGAGGTTACAAAAATAGGTTTAGATACCGACGATTTAAAAACTACTTTTTGTGTTCGGCCACACAAGTACTCCGAAAGCCACAGTAAAAGTTTTGATGGAAATCCAATAATATTTTATTTTTGAAGCAACAGAGAATGACTTACAGAATCAAATGCCTTACTAAAATCGGTGTAAACAACGTCAGTTTGCATTTTTTCCCTAAACCCTTTGATAACAAGCGAAGTGAATTCACGAAGGTTAGTGGTAGTAGATTTACGCCTAACAAAACCATGTTGATAAGGCGATATAATTGAACTACATCCGTGTTGCAGTTGAGAACATATAATTTTTTCAAAGACTTTTGGTATGGCAGACAACTTGGATATACCCCTATAATTTTTAACGTTTGATTTAGAATAATTTTTATGGAGTGTAATTATAAAGGATTCCTTCCATATATCAGGGAACACAGTTGAATCAACAGACAAGTCAAATAATTTATTTAATGGCGCACAAAAAGAATCCGCGCAGTATCTAAGAATACAACCTGGCACTCCATCAGGACCAGGCAAGTAACTAGGTTTAATAGAGTTAAATTCACTCAGGAGCGTAGACTCAGTAATTACTGGGACATACATATATGCAATTTGACGTTTGAACTTGAAAAGGATAGGAATTACTACTACTATAAATATTCGATGAGTATACTGATTGAAAATACTCAGCAAATAGATCGGCTACTGCCTGATCAGAACTTGCTTTTGTATCATCTAGGTATACTGAGGATGGCAAGCAAGAAGTCTTACGTTTAGAGTTAACAAATTTATAAAACTGTTAGGGTCACGTGAAAAGTTTACTCTACAACGATAAAGATAATTATTATAGCAAGATGTGTTAACGGAAATAAAACTAGTTTTGCAACTAAATACGAAGATAAATCTAAAGTAGTTCCCGATTTTTTTAAATTTTTTATATGATCTTGTCTTTGCGTTTTTCAACTTCGATAGTTCTCTCGTAAACCAAGGTGGTTTATTGTCACTTGAAGAACAAGTGAGGGGAACACAAATATCCAAAAGCGAATTCAAGGTTCCATGAAATATGGCAATGGCAGTTTCTATAAGTACAAGAACAAAGCCGAGACTAATTAGTATGCTGAAGAAGATAATTTCATTTAGTAAAGTTAGTTTTACGAAAGCAACGGGTTTTTTTTATACTGAAATAGGGTTAAGAATTTCGATGGATAGTTCTAAGGTTGGATGGTAGGTATCTTCCGGAAGCACTAGAGGGGGTATTCTTCTAGCATTACTGCAATCGGAGTCCGAAACAAATATTAAGTCCAACATTCTACAACTACAGTTATGCACCCTGTTAACTTGCGATAGGCCTAACTCCAGTAGGCCATCGATAAAATCATCAGAAGTGACTGGTAATACCGCCGAAGATGTGTCATTCACAGTCCATACAACATGTGGCAGATTAAAATCACCAACAACTATCAGATTATCCATATCTGTCAGATGGGATGGAATGAGTTAATGTTAGTATCTGAATGGCCGTTTAGTAATATTTTAACACATAAAAACTCTATGTCCGAAAGATGCTGAGAAAGAATCTGTTCAGAGGAAATACAGGAGTCAACAGCAATGAGAACTCCACCCCCCTTGCGGGAAGTGCGATCGCATCTCTACAAGTTATATTTAGAAGGAAAAATGGAATAATCAGAAATATCAGGTTTTAACCAGGTTTCAGTGAGTGCAACTATTTGAGAATCAAAAGATAAGCTGTTAATATATAATTTAGAAAGTTTAGTGTTAAGGCCTCTAACATTTTGAAAGGCCAAGCTAATTACTTCTGTTAGCTTTTTGCCGCCGAGGTGGAGGCAACAGGTTGGCTAACAGGTGGTGTACTATTGATCCTTATACCATTATTGTTGTTAATTCGCCAATTCGTATACTCCTTAACGACAAGCTGCGGCGGCCAAAACTTTTCAGAGCAGATTTTCAAAAAAAGTTCAGGCGGTACACCCAACTTGAAAGAAGATATTCTTCTGGCATGTTTAAATTTAAACTTTTCAACAACAATAAGTGGAGAATCGATTTGACTTTTTACATATGCTGCAACATCATCCGATGACGTATCGGATGCCAGCCTAAAAACAAAAAAAAATGTATTAAGTGGCACAACAACCAGAGGCTTGTGTGCCCCAATTGTAACGCCAGTAGAATCAATAGCCACACTAGCTGTTGGACCGGAGGACTCACTTATAGGATCACAAATTATGTTATTAGTGGCAAGGCGACTGACTTCTGACTTCTCTGCCGAAGCAGCGATCTGCCTTATCTCTTTATATATAAAAGAGTTTGTCCTGATGATAATGGAAGAGCCACAGCCTAAACGAAAAGAGCTAGAAGGCTGAAATTTTCACACGATTTTCCATTCAGGTAGTAAGTGAGCACTAAGAAGGGAATTTTTATTTGGACAACTCCTTCAAGTACCTCCCATACGACTTGGAGCACTTTTTACCCATTTTAAAAATCAAATTACAATTACAACAAGTACCCATTCCACTACTGTCGCCTGATTGTCGCACAAGCTGAGGGTGTGATCGCGAGCGAGAATACAAAAACAAAACAAATGCGCAGTGACGCCTTCGCGTCGCACAAGCAAAGTCATAAAAAAAGGTTCTTACACTTGCAAAAAAGAAACGAATTTCCGCTTCTTAATGAATAAGTGCATACACAATTAAGTAAACAAAGCGTTGAAAATAATTTTCATAATTTTATGTACATGTATCACTTCGCACAGTGCACATTTTTTTTTTTTTCAAATTTGTGTGCCTTTGACAATTGATTTACGACCCAAGTAGCGTTTGTTGTTGTTGTCAGTGTTGTTGTTGGGCCCGCACTACTACTTTTTGTTGGTGTCATTGTTTAAAAAAAAAAACAACAACAACATAACAAAACTTGGTGCGTCTAGAAAAATTTCCCACACCAGAATATGTTATGGGGGTGGATTCGCCTACTTGCTGCTTATATAACTTAGACAAAACGTAACACACTAACATTTATTGATATATTATTGATATACAATTTCGAATAAGCAAAGGGCGTTCACATGTTGCTCTTATGATAATCAGATAATTTGAAATCTCGCTCCGATCATGCTCCTTTGTTGTTGCTCATTTACGTTCACTCTCTATTTTATGTGCGCGCTTTGAATGCTAGCTCCTCCGCACACACACTAAATTAAATCTATAGGCAATATACAATTCACTTAACTGCAGCCTCTAAGATATGTTTTGCATTGATTCAGTGCGTGTGAAGAAGGTAGCGATACTACGCTCTTTGTTTGACTTGCAGAGCGCGCGCATAGATAAGAGAGTAAGCCGAAATAGCCAACAACGAAGGCGCGATTTAAAAAATAATTTGTCATCTAGCGCCGAACATGAAGAGCGATGCGCGAGCGAATCTGAAAACAAGTAAGAAGGTTTTAGTCGAGAAATCCCGACTAAAAGATACCCTGAACCCGTGTATTAAAATGACTTGCAGAAGTGAGTTTTTCTTGACTTTAACTTTAATATAAAATATCTCCAGTGTTTCTTAACCGATTTGGATCAAATTTTCATGGAAGTTATGAAGTTATCCATAGTTTACACTTCTATTTTTAAATTTTCTTAATTCGAGATTTTTTCGTTATCGATTCCATATGTATATCGGAAATCAGAATAGTTACCGATAGTTTGAAAGTAGTTATGTTCCACATTTGAAGTCTCTAGCTCTTATAGTGCATACATACGGACGGACGGATGGACAGATAGACAGAAGGACAGACGCACATGGCTGTATCGAATCGGCTGTTGATGCTGATCAAGATCAAGGCATACTTATATAGGTAGTCCAGCTCTTTTGCTCGCTCTCTTTTTTTGTTGCCTTACGATTATGACTTGTTGCGAACGTTGTGAGCGACGCACTTACGCGCACTATTTTTTTTGCGTTTCATTTTCGTAAGGCAACGAGAGAGCGGAGTGAGACTACCTATATATGTATGCCTTGATCAAGATTATATATATATTTTATATGGGGTTGGAGATGCTTCTTTTTGCCTGTTACATACTTTTGCACAAAACAATTATACCCTTTTTACCCATTTCAGGGTATAAATATAACTGTTGCTGCTTTGTTTATCGCTAAGGCTTATTATAAGCCGTTGTATGCACACACGAATTTGAAAGAACAAAGGAGAACTAAGAGGAATGCTATTGGCTTAAGAGCATGAAAATGTGATATTGTTTTGTAGATGAGATCAATTCGCATAAATAACTGTAACTCTTTCACTCTCAGGGAATTTAACAATTTTTACTTAGTGTGCCATTTGCGTATGCTTCATTTCATTTCTAAACGTAACATACAACAATGAACGCGAATAATTATTGAGGTGCTTTGCCTGCTGTGGCCCTGCCACAGTACTATACGCAGCCGCTGCAGCCTCAGTTTCAGCACCAGCAGCAGCAGCTGTTTCAGCCACACCGGCGGCAGCAAAAAAAACAACATTTTAAGAAGGTAAAGCTGCGCCAGCAACATATCGTCAACAAGCTGAACAGCCAAATTACAAAAGTAAACAAAAATTGGAATTTATAATTAAAAAACAGAAGAAAATAGAAATACAAAAAAATTAAAAGCTTTAAAAATAGAATTAAGTAATCAATATAAAAATGAAATTAAAAACTTGCGTAATGAATTACAAAAAATGAATATTGAAGAAAATTAAAAATTACAAAAATAAATAAAAACAAGTGGAAACGTTGCAGTCGGACGCAACCGACTGCGGCATACTCGATACCAGCATTAAAACAGGTAAAAAGAGGCCTGATTGCAAAGGGGTACGGACGGGGCAGGGGTGTACGCAGCCTTAAAGATTATCCGATGCAGATAGGGATGCCACCAACTATCTTCATTCCAAATTTGATGACTCTAGCTGAAAGTTTGTAAGAGCTCTTGATAGGGAGGCTGGGGGCGGTATGGGTGGGTGTGGCATCCAAGTTTTTACTGCAGATCTTTGTGAAATGTCAATTGCTATCTTCATACCAAATTTGGTAGGTCTAGCTGTAAGGGTGTGTGAAATTTGCTGCAGATCTATGTGAAATGTCAATGGCTACCTTCATACAAAATTTGGTGACTCTAGCTCAAAGACTGTAAAAGGTGGGGAAAGGGGGTGGAAGGGTGCGCGTGGCTCCAAAACTTTGATGCAGTTTTTTGGGGGTCGTTGCAAGCTATCTTCCCGCCAAATTTGGTGGTTCTAGCTCCACAACTCTGGAAGATACACGCATTCCCGTTTTTGACGAATCGTTGTGGCATCTGGGGGCAGCCAGGGTGGTATTGGTGGGCGTGGCATCCAAACTTTTGATGCAGGTTTTTGGAAGTCATCATCACCTATCTTGGCACCAAATTTGGTGGCTCTACCTCAAAAACTGTGGGAGATATAGGCTTTTTTGACTTTAAAATTCGGGGGGGCTGGGGGCGGAATGGGTGGGCGTGACTCCAAAATTTTGATGCAGTTTTTTGGGGTTCGTTACCAGCTATCTTTCTACCATATTTGGTGGCTCTAGCACTAAAACGCTTTATACATCCCTAGTACGTCCCATCCTGGAGTATGGATATTGTGTGTGGTCCCCACAATACTCGATTCACCAGGATAGAATTGAATCTGTGCAGAAGAAATTTCTTCTATTTGCCCTTAGAAGTTTTATTCAAGTAGACTCCTTTTAATAAATCTTCCCTCCCTGTTAAACCGTAGAACTATGCATGGAGTATTATTTATTACTAACCTACTTAATGGTGAAATCGACTCATCAGTTCTTTTGAGTCGAATTAAATTTAATGTCCCGGTTAGATCTTCACGTAACTTTTTACCCCTTAGCCTTGATCGTTGCTTCAGCACCTATTTAATTCATGAACCATTTCGTGTTATATGTTCTGACTACAACAAACTTTATTCTCTTGTCTCCTTGGAGGCCTCAACTCCAGTACTAACAATTGGAAACGTTGTAGTCGACCGCAACCGACTGCGGCATACTCGATACCAGTATTAAAACAGGTAAAAAGAGGCCTGATTGCAAAGGGGTACGGATGGGGCAGGGGTGTACGCTGCCTTAAAGATTCTGCGATGCAGATAGGGATGCCACCAACTATCTTCCTTCCAAATTTGGTGACTCTAGCTGAAAGTTTGTAAGAGCTGTTGAAAGGGGGGCTGGGGGCGGTATGGGTGGGCGTGGCATCCAAAGTTTTACTGCAGATCTTTGTGAAATGTCAATTGCTATCTTCATACCAAATTTGGTGACTCTAGCTCGAAAATGTTAGATGTGGGGAAAGGGGGGCTGGGGGCGGTATAGGTGGGCGTGGCATCCAAATTTTTACTGTAGATCTTTGTGAAATGTCAATTGCTATCTTCATACCAAATTTGGTGACTCTAGCTCGAAGTTTGTAAGAGCTTTTGAAAGGGGGGCTGGGGGCAGTATGGCTGGGCGTGGCATCCAAAGTTTTGATGCAGATCTTTGTGGAATGTCAATTGCTATCTTCATACCAAATTTGGTGACTCTAGCTCGAAAATGTTAAATGTGGGGAAAGGGAGGCTGGGGGCGGTATGGGTGGGCGTGGCATCCAAAGTTTTACTGCAGATCTTTGTGAAATGTCAATTGCTATCTTCATACCAAATTTGGTGACTCTAGCTCGAAAATTGTTATATGTGGGGAAAGGGGGGCTGGGGGCGGTATGGGTGGGCGTGGCATCCAAATTTTTACTGCAGATCTATGTGGAATGTCAATTGCTACCTTCCTTCCAAATTTGGTGACTCTAGCTCAAAGTATGTAAAAAGTGTGGAAAGGGGGGCTGGGGGCGGTATGGGTGGGCGTGGCATCCAAATTTTTACTGTAGATCTTTGTGAAATGTCAATTTCTATCTTCATACCAAATTTGGTGACTCTAGCTGAAAGTTTGTAAGAGCTGTTGAAAAGGGGTGGAAGGGGTGCGCGTGACTCCAAAACTTTGATGCAGTTAATTGGGGGTCGTTGCAAGCTATCTTCCTACCAAATTTGGTGGCTCTAGCTCCTCAAATCTGGAAGATACACGCATTCCCCTTTTTTGACGAATCGTTGGGGCATCTGTGGGCGGCTAGGGTGGTATTGGTGGGCGTGGCATCCAAACTTTTTATGCAGTTTTTGGGGGGTCATCATCACCTATCTTGGCACCAAATTTGGTGGCTCTAGCTCAAAAACTGTGGGAGATATAAGCTTTCTGATTTTAAAATGCCGGGGGGCTGGAAGCGGAATGGGTGGGCGTGACTCCAAAACTTTGATGCAGTTTTTTGGGGTTCATTACCAGCTATCTTCCTACTAAATTTGGTGGTTCTAGCTCCACAAATCTGGAAGATACACGCATTCTCGTTTTTGACGAAGCGTTGGGGCAGCTGGAGGCGGCTAGGGCGGTATTGGTGGGCGTGGCATCCAAACTTTTGCAGTTTTTGGGGGGTCATCATCACCTATCTTGGCACCAAATTTGGGGGCTCTAGCTCAAAAATTGTGGGAGATATACGCTTTTTTGACTTTAAAATGCGGGGGGGGGCGGAATGAGGGGGCGTGGCTCCAAAATTGTTGATGCAGTTTTTTGGGGGTTGCTAGTAGCTATCTTCTTACCAAATTTGGTAGTTCTAGCTGTAAGAGTGTGTGAAATATGCGGATTTATCGTTTTTGAGTTATCGAATTTATCGATTTGCCAGCCCCCCAGTTATCGTAGAACCCCAATCTTGACACTTTAATTTACTATCCCATAGATAAAGAGAATTGGAAAGTTTCAAGTCTCTAGCTTGAAGGGTGTGGCAAAAAGTTGCGTTCATACAGACGGACAGACGGACAGACAGACAGACGGACAGACACCATGACGGACATTGCACAAACCCAATATACTCTTTACCGAGTATCGAGTATAAAAAGATCGATCCTTTTTGCTTTATCTAATTCGTAACCACTTATTACAAATCTAACGCTGGTCTGATTGGGTTTTTCTGGGTTTTTCCCAATCCTCGCAACAAATGTTGCACTGCTAAATTTTTTATTGAATTTCTCAGAGCTTTAACGTTAACTTCTGATTATTTTTTCAGATTTATATATTAATCTATATATTACTTAATTTAATTATTTTAATTATTTTTAATTTAAATTAAATTTTGATTCATTTTAATGTCAGCTGCTCTTAGCTGACTATAAATAAATAAATAAACTACTATTTT
Organism: Scaptomyza flava; assembly: GCA_030179655.1. Taxonomy (NCBI): domain Eukaryota; kingdom Metazoa; phylum Arthropoda; class Insecta; order Diptera; family Drosophilidae; genus Scaptomyza; species Scaptomyza flava. Next base: position 32,150,668 of record JARNME010000404.1, on the reverse strand, counting down.
ATATTCTATAAAGAAAAACAATTTACTATGAAAATTACTAATAAGGACACTATTAAATAAAATATGGAAATTAAATTCATTTGATTTAAATATGAAAAGAAAATATTTATACAAACTTGATCTAGACTTGCATGTCAGTTTTTATTGAAGATAAAATAAACATATTAAAAACAAGTTAGAAGGCTCTAGTCGGGAGAGCCCGACTAGAAGATACCCTGAACCCAGTTGCAATAAATATATTTAATTTATATAAGACTTTGGTATACTGGCTTAGCTTCCATCGATTAAGTTCAATATCTCCGGTGTTTCTCAACCGATTTGGACGAAATTTTCAGAAAAGTTCTATCATTATCCATTTCTTCAACCCTCGTTTTTAGATTTTCCAAACTCGATATTTTATTGTTATCGATATTATGTGTATATCGGAAACCAGAATAGTTATCGATAATTTGAAGCAAACTTGTTCTGCTCATGGTATAGGAGAACTTAAATACAAAATCAGAAGTCTCTAGCTCTTTTAGTCTCTGAGATCCACGCGTTCATACAGACAGACAGACGGACAGACGGACATGGCGATATCGTCTCGGCTGTTGATACTGATCAAGAATATATACACTTTATAGGGTCGGAGATGCTTCCTTCTGCCTGTTACATACTTTTGCACAAAACCATTATACCCTTATTTACCCATTTAATGGGTTAAGGGTATAAAAAGTTATCATTCACCCAAACAAATTATGGGTCTCATAGACGTCAAATCTGTGGACTCGACAGCCAACGTAATAAATAAAGTTGACGTATCGACCCCAGATTTGAAATATATGCTCATACTAGTCTTGATTATCGTTATTCTTATGATATTGAACATAGTGTCTAAATTATATAAAATCCATAAGAGAACTATTAAAAAAAAGTACATGAATCGAGCAAACGACTTAGACAAAGTAGACAATATATAAATTTTTCCCAAAAATTATTCATTATGTTAGAAGCAAATATAGATACAATTTATAGTAAATACCCAGACTTTCCTATATAAGCTGTAAAAATTTTATCACGATTTCGTGAATACACAACCATTGATAAATTTGAAAACGAATTATGGAAAATTATAATACATTTACATACGTTACAGTAAAAGCCATTAATTAAGAGAACCCATTTTTAGTTTCAATGAAATCTTAAAAGTCCGCTTGCACAGATAAGCAACATGGTTGAGTCAAAATTATTGGCAATCTACATACCGTTTTTAGAACTATTAACCAGCATTCCACCTGCACACCCTTATTTACCCATTTTATGGGTTAAGGGTATAAAAAGTTTGAGAGCACAAATATAATAAAAAACTAAGCAAAAATCAGAGACAACAACAAAAAAAATAAAAGCTGAAACAAAACTGCGGCAGAGTTGAAATTCGAATTGAACTTTTGTGACGCACTAAAAAAAAAAAAAAAAAAATTTTTTTTTTTTTGAAAATGGACCAACAAATTCCCAGCAACAAGAGCCCACACAACCTGTTATAGTACATCCAAGGTTATTTACACCATCCAATTAACAAAGCCTGTGCGACAACCAGCACCGGCCACGGAACGGGTAACCAACGCGGAAATGCCTGTGCAGCCAGCACCGGCCACTTAAATTCCTAGTCCTCTACAGCAACGAGGGATAGAAAGTCCTCTACAACAACGAGGGACACTAACATCTACAACAATGAGGGATAGAAAGTCCTCTACAACAACGAGAGATACTAACATCTACAACAACGAGGGACACTAACATCTACAACAACGAGGGATAAAAAGTCCACTACAACAACGAGGGACACTAACATCTACAACAACGAGAGATAAAAGTCCTCTACAGCGACGAGGTATAAAAGTCCTCTACAACAACGAGGGAGCCGTTATTAATTGTAAAATAATAGACATAAATAATAAGACTGTCTCAAAATGTACACTCCCCAAAATGCAATGTAAAGAATCTTTTGTAAAGACCAAGCAGATGACTTTGCGGATTTAGTAGCTTCAAATAGGCAGGAATATTATGTACATGCACAACCACATTCAAAATATCTTCTCTCCGCCGCAAGGCGTCAAATTAACAAAAAAAATAATATATATGTAAATATATATTATGTCAAGTAGGGAATATATACGGATCACTAACAACACTAAAAAAAAAACAAATAAAAAACAGATAAAAAAAAATAAGAATGACAACATGTGGCCATCTGCACATATATTAAAAAATTTATAAAAAAAAACCAATTGTAATAAACATATTAATACAAAATGTGCGAAGTTAAAAAAAAAACACGTATAAGTATACATTCCCTGACTGTTTTCGAATCGAAAAAAAATGACCACTAAATACCGAAAGAAGCGCTTGCGAAGCTTGAGACGCAAACGCAAAAAGCTGCGTGCAAGGTCAAAGTAATCGCATCGCCCTCTGGCCATTCTTGTGAAAAATAACTGACGTGCAAACATTTCAAACTGACTGTACAATTTGAAACCCAAAGTAAATTTACAAAATAGTTTTTGAAATCAGAAAAATTATGCTTTAGTGAAAAACTCACAATAAAAACACTTCAATCAAACGCCTTCCGCGTTCTTGTTTAATTTACCAAATAAAATTTTAAAAAAATATACATTTTTATATCTATATATATATATATATCTTTATTACAGAATAATTGTTTGCAATAAAAATGTTATTATTTGTCCAAAATAAAGCCTCCCCAGGCAAATCAAATAGAAATGAAAATTTTGTGGCAGATACCCATTCTAGGATATTGTTATCCAAATTATATCCAAATCAAAAGACTTACGAAATAAAGTCCTGAAGTTGCTACCAGGCACCACAGTAGACAGAATAATCATGCGCATGCATATAACAAGAACCTTTGCTTAGGCAAAATCTTGAAAAGCTTCTAAGCCCAACGTCATCAAAAATGACGGATTAAAACAAGTGGAAACGTTGCAGTCGGACGCAACCGACTGCGGTATACTCGATACCAGTATTAAAAATTTTGATGCCCATCCATGTGGGATGTTAATTGCTTTCTTCATACCAAATTTGGTGACTCTAGCTCGAAGTTTGTATAAAGTGGGGAAAGGGGGGCTGGGGGCGGTATGGGTGGAATTGCATCCAAATTTTTGATGCAGATCTATGTGGAATGTCAATTGCTATCTTCATAACAAATTTGGTGACTCTAGCTCAAAGTTTGTAAAAGTGGGGAAAGAGGGGCTGGGGGCGGTATGGTTGGGCGTGGCATTCAAATTTTGCTGCAGATCCTTGTGGAATGTCAAATGCTACCTTCATACCAAATTTGGTGACTCTAGCTCAAAGTTTGTATAAAGTGGGGAAAGGGGGGCTGGGGGCGGTATGGGTGGAATTGCATCCAAATTTTGATGCAGATCTTTGTGGAATGTCAATTGCTATCTTCATAACAAATTGGTGACTCTAGCTCAAAGTTTGTAAAAGTGGGGAAAGGGGGGCTGGGGGCGGTATGTTTGGGCGTGGCATTCAAATTTTTGCTGCAGATCCTTGTGGAATGTCAATGCTACCTTCATACCAAATTTGGTGACTCTAGCTCAAAGTTTGTATAAGGTGGGGAGAGGGGGGCTATGGGGCTGGGGGCGGTATGGTTGGGCGTGGCATCCAAATTTTTGCTCCAGATCCTTGTGGAATGTCAAATGCTACCTTCATACCAAATTTGGTGACTCTAGCTCGAAGCATGTAAAAGGTGGTGAAAGGGGGGCTATGGGGCTTGGGGCGGTATGGGTGGGCGTGGCATTCAAATTTTTGCTGCCGATCCATGTGGGATGTCAATTGCTATCTTCATACCAAATTTGGTGACTCTAGCTCGAAGTTTGTATAAAGTGGGGAAAGGGGGGCTGGGGGCGGTATGGGTGGGCGTGGCATCCAAATTTTTGATGCAGATCTATGTGGAATGTCAATTGCTATCTTCATACAAAATTTGGTGACTCTAGCTCAAAGTTTGTAAAAGGTGGGGAAAGGGGGGTGGAAGGGGTGCGCGTGGCTCCAAAACTTTGATGCAGTTTTTCGGGGGTCGTTGCAAGCTATCTTCCTGCCAAATTTGGTGGCTCTAGCTCCACAACTCTGGAAGATACACGCATTCCCGTTTTTGACGAAGCGTTGGGGTGGATGGGGGCGGCTAGGGTGGTATTGGTGGGCGTGGAATCCAAACTTTTGATGATGTTTTTGGGGGGTCATCATCACCTATCTTGGCACCAAATTTGGTGGCTCTAGCTCAAAAACTGTGGGAGATATAGCCATTTCTGATTTCAAAATGCGGGGGGCTGGGGGCGGAATGGGTGGGCGTGGCTCCAAAATTTTGATGCAGTTTTTTGGGGGTTGTTACCAGCTAGCTTTCTACCAAATTTGGAGGCTCTAGCTCCACAACTCTGATAGATACACGCATTCTCGTTTTTGACGAAGCGTTGGGGCAGCTGGGGGCGGCTAGGGCGGTATTGGTGGGCGTGGCATCCAAACTTTTTATGCAGTTTTTGGGGGGTCATCATCACCTATCTTGGCACAAAATTCGGTGGCTCTAGCTCAAAAACTGTGGGAGATATACGCTTTTTTGACTTTAAATTGCGGGGTGGCTGGGGGCGGAATGGGTAGGCGTGGCTCCAAAATTTTGATGCAGTTTTTTGGGGGTTGCTAGTAGCTATCTGCCCACCAAATTTGGTAGTTCTAGCTGTAAGGATGTGCGAAATATGAGGATTTATCGGTTTTGAGTTATCGAATTTATCGATTTGCCAGCCCCCCAGTTATCGTAGAACCCCCATCTTGACACTTTAATTTACTATCCCATAGATAAAGAGAATTGGAAAGTTTCAAGTCTCTAGCTTGAAGGGTGTGGAAAAAAGTTGCGAACATACAGACGGACAGACGGACGGACACCATGACGGACATTGCACAAACCCAATATACTCTTTACCTTCGGTATCGAGTATAAAAAGTAGTGACCTTGCGTATAACAAACTCCAAATTGTTTATTTAAACAAGGAAATAAAGTTATCGCAAGAATTGAAGTTAGCGATTTGTATACTAATGGAGTTATCGACTTAGGTCAATTTTTCCAAAGGCTCGAAACGGGGGCCGGTATACTTACAATCAGCAAACTCAAGTGGCACCGAGCAGAAATATCATTGAATCAACTTCAATAGGTAATTTCAAATATATGGGCAATAATGTATAAAAGAGTAGCTACTCAAGCCGGTGATCCAAATAAATAAAAGTACAAGAAGCAATAATGTCTACAATTAATAAGTAATATTCCAACTAAAGGAATCCATTATATTCTAGTTCAGTCCAATGACGACGTTCATTACGGACATAGAAACTAAAAATAAAAATTATACCTTGACTTACTCGTGCATAGATTGACAGCACGGTTGCCACTTAAAAATTAAAAATAGAGCCAAAAAAAAAAAAAAAAGTGTCTTATTCACAAAAAAAAGAACCATTTTTTTTTTATTTTTTGCTATTAATTTTGCATTTAATTAAATATAAAACATTTTTTTAAAAACTTATAGCTATAAAACAATATATTTCCAAATTATTTCACATTTTCACCTTAATCACCATAAATCAAAATAAAAACATATTTCCTAAATTAATCTCTTAACATTATAAAAACAAAATAATATTCAATAATCTTAAAGCAGAAGTCACACTCTGAGATCAGATGTTTCCTTATATAAATAAAAATAAAAAAATATTTCATATAATATTTTCTTAGCACTAGAAAAAAAAAATACATAGTCAACATTCATTATTCTTAAATGATCGAGGTTTATATAGTTTTAACAGTCTTTAACAGACCACACATAATGTGGGTTTGTAATGTTACAAAGTTCTTTACACAGCATTATGTTCGCAACCGAATCAAATTCAAGTTAATTTCTTAATTTTGCTTTTATTAAACTTATTTCAAAAAATTTACGCTCTGCAGTAGCAGAGCTGTGTGGCAGGGACAATGTGTTTCTTATAAAGCTAACCAAGTCTTTAAATACTGCATCATTAAGACCGTTTTTATGTTTAGCAACCTCTTCCCAAAATACGGATATATCCTCTTCTTTTTAATTTTATTGGCAGTAAATTTTAGCATGGTCCACTGAGTAATAATTGCGTCCTGATCAGAGTCACACAAATAATCAAAATTTTTAAGCAGAGGCATAATGTCTGACCCTTCGTTCGAAATAACATTAGCCGGTGTGATCATTATCAGTGACGTAATATCCTCTCGACCAAAGTCAAAGCGCTGCAAGATTTGCAGAACGAGCTCGGTGTAAAAGCTCCGGACTGTTTCCTTAACTTTTAAAATTGTGGAAATATCTTGTTTTCAATATACTGTTGGGCTTTAACTCCAATAAATATTTTATCAGTGGGCAATAAATTCGATTTTAATTCGCTAACTTTCATATTTTTTAGTTCCAAATTCTTAACGTAAGTTTGTGCGACAAAATTAGTCAGAATTACTTTAATAGTAGATTCCAATCGTACATAAAGATAAGGTAAACGAATTTGCTCAGACTGAAATTCGGTGTTTAAATTATTTATAATTTTCAAAATATAATTTAAAAAGAATAAATAAATTCTCAATTCCGAACCAATCATTAGGTTGGCTACCTCCTTTGGCTTTATGTTATTGACCTCTAAAGTCTGGGCCAAGAAAAACAATTGTAGTGCTTCCCATTGCTCAAGGATGCGCCCAATTACTTTTTCTAAAGATATCCATCTTGTCATGGCTATACCCAAGATTTTGTGAGGTTTTATGTCACAGTATTCCTGAAATTCCTTTAATTCCTGAGTCCTTTTTGGACTCCATGCGAAGTAGGAATATATGTTTCGACATAGAGTCTCAATGCTCGAAGGTAGTTTCTTGCATGAATAGCCCGAACATAGGTGCCAGGAATGACAAGTGCATTTTAAATAAAACAAATTGGTGTCCCCACATAGTCTGGTTTTAAGACTACTGACGCTGCCAGCCATAGTGTTTGCGCCGTCTGTTGCTAGGCCGATCAAATTGATTAGTGGAATTCCATTTGTTAAAAGGAAAGATTTTAGGGCTTTATAGATTGAATCTGAGTCACATTTTTCCAACTCTAATAAAGTCAAAAAGGTATCTTTCACCATGCTTTTTACAGCTTGGAAGTAACGTGCCACTAGCACGAGTGCTTTCCGGTTAGAAACATCGGTTGTCTCATCCACAATTAGCGAGAACTTTGTACTTTTTAAATCACTTACAATGCACTGCAACGATTTACTGCCAAGTTCTTTGGTTAACTGTGTAGCCTTGGTTCTACCACATTTAATATCTTTCGCAACTTTCGAATCCGGACAGCACTCACGCAGCAAATTTGGCAAAAAATCCATCAAAAGAAATGGCAGGTTATGCATCACCAAGAACATTACGAGCGCGTATTCCGCATTTTGCACATTTCTGTTATGTGTTGTCTTTTCCTTTGTGAAGGCGTCTATTTTCACCTGATTTTCCTTGGACTGCAGATTTCTAATATGCACCGGCAGTTTGTCATGCCTATGAAGACCACTCAGATGATTCAATAAGCTTTTGCTACAAGCCGCACAAAACGAACTTCCGTCGACCGAAATTTTCTATTAGCCGGAACAGCAGATCTAAAAAAAGAATCAAAATAATGCGACTGCTACTCTAAAATGATTTTTCAAACTAACTTTTTGCTATCCACCGGTGGGTTTGTGATCGTGGTCTCACTGGTTTTTTGAGCGGCGTCAGCGCCAGTTTCACTTATTTTTGTAAGGAACCTAAGCATTCATGTGCATAGTAAATTTATAAAGCACAAGCTATGATAATTTATATAATTGTTAACTAACTTTTCCATTTCACGAGTTACCGGTGTTCGACAAGTAAGCGATGGGCTTATGCCACGATTGTTTAGAGATTGCTTTTTTATTTTGGTACGCCGATGTAACGATAATTTGCAGTGCTATAAACGATACTCATTGTTGTTTGGTTGGGCCTTTATATTTTCTGAAGCCAATCACAAGAAAAAAAGAGCCAAATTGAAAAAAAAGTGCCATTGCACCATCAGGAAAAAAAAGAGCCAGTTTTGGTGCCAAAACACCAATTGTGGCAACCGTGATTGACAGTAAAATGTATTCTACACACCCACCAGACAGAGAAAAACAAACATAGGAGAAAGAGATAACATCAATAAGTGGAAACGTACAGGTAAAAAGAGGACTGATTGCAAAGGGGTACGGATGGGGCAGGGGTGTACGCTGCCCTACAGATTCTCCGATGCAGATAGGGATGCCACCAACTATCTTCCTTCCAAATTTGGTGACTCTAGCTGAAAGTTTGTAAGAGCTGTTGAAAGGGGGGCTGGGGGCGGTATGGGTGGGTGTGGCATCCAAATTTTTACTGCAGATCTATGTGGAATGTCAATTGCTACCTTCATACAAAACTCCAAAACTTTGATGCAGTTTTTTGGTTTTTTGTCGTTGCAAGCGATCTTCCTGCCAAATTTGGTGGTTCTAGCTCCACAACTCTGGAAGATACACGCATTCCCCTTTTTTGACGAAGCGTTGGGGCATCTGGGGGCGGCTAGGGTGGTATTGGTGAGCGTGGCATCCAAACTTTTGATGCAGTTTTTTGGGGGTCATCATCACCTATCTTCGCACCAAATTTGGTGGCTCTACCTCAAAAACTGTGGGAGATATAGGCTTTTTTTACTTTAAAATGCGGGGGGGCTAGGGGCGGAATGGGTGGGCGTGACTCCAAAATTTTGATGCAGTTTTTTGGGGTTCGTTACCAGCTATCTTTCTACCAAATTTGGTGGCTCTAGCTCCACAAATCTGGAAGATACACGCATTCTCGTTTTTGACGAAGCGTTGGGGCAGCTGGAGGCGGCTAGGGCGGTATTGGTGGGCGTGGCATCCAAACTTTTGATGCAGTTTTTGGGGGGTCATCATCGCCTATCTTGGCACCAAATTTGGTGGCTCTAGCTCAAAAACTGTGGGAGATATAGGCTTTTTTGACTTTAAAATTCGGGGAGGCTGGGGGCGGAATGGGTAGGCGGGGCTCCAAAAATTTTGATGCAGTTTTTTGGGGATTGCTAGTAGCTATCTTCTTACCAAATTTGGTAGTTCTAGCTGTAAGGGTGTGTGAAATATGCGGATTTATCGTTTTTGAGTTATCGAATTTATCGATTTGCCAGCCCCCTAGTTATCGTAGAACCCCAATCCTGACACTTTAATTTACTATCCCATAGATAAAGAGAATTGGAAAGTTTCAAGTCTCTAGCTTGAAGGGTGTGGAAAAAAGTTGCGTTCATACAGACGGACAGACGGACAGACAGACAGACGGACAGACACCATGACGGACATTGCACAAACCCAATATACTCTTTACCTTCGGTATCGAGTATAAAAACAAATAATAATAAAAAAAAAAAAATTTTTTTTTGAAACGGTCTGATCAGATATATATAAATAATAAAAAAAAAAGAAACACTTGTTTTATAGAGAAGAAAAAAAAATTTTTTTTATTATTATATAGATATAATGACAACTAAATAATGGACTATTTTTCCTATATAAGTTAATTACAACGAATATAAACACGTTATTCAAAAATTATGTTACACTTAATAATACCGCTTAATATTAGAATAACTGCGCATACGCTGCGCTATTCTTCTAAAAGGGGAGATGTAGTGTGTATATGCATTAAATAACACCCTGTATTTACATACATAAGTATGCGACACTTTGTTGCATACAATAACAAACATATAGCCAAAAGCGCGAGCCACTTGAGTTTATTGACTCAGGCTCATATTACGCAGCGCGGACCGCTAGTACACTAGCCGGCCATTCAGCTGACGGCGCATATCCCACGCTACGCTTATGTAGCGCATACCACGAGTAATATATACAGTGACTCACAGCTTAAATGATGCAGTGTCAAATAAAAAGTTTAAGGTGCTATATATTTTAAACTAGAGGAAAAACAAAAAATGTTTAAACGCCAATTTGTTTTATGTTATAACACATTTAAAAAATAAACTATATTTCTTTCTGAAATATTGTCAAGTTTTATACATAAACTAAAAACTAAAAATATATCTAAAATATAGGTCACAGCTTAAAAGATGCAGACACAAACTAGTTATATTTTTGCCAGATAAAAGGTTAAATATGGATTTTAGTACTTAGTATGTAATCCCTTAACCTTTAGAATAGCCCTTAACCTATTATTCATCGAAGAGACCAGCTTCCGAGTGGTTTCCGGGCTTATTTTGCTCCATTCCTACAGCAAAGCATTTTTAACCCTGGTCGGTCATCGATCGTCGTTTCGACGACGCTTGTTGACATTTTACTGTTTTTCTCGTTTATTTTTGTTTGCTTTGTGCTGATTTTTGGTATAGCATCAGCTGCTGTTGTGTTGTTGCTATGCGCAGTTGGTTTGGCTCCATGCGCTGCGTGTAAGTATATAATCTTTAAATATGCTTAGTCGAAACGACGAAGGATGAACTTTGTGTCAGTTTTTCGTTTGACAGGAAACATAAAAAATTTTCTTATTACGTCTATTTTGGGTTTGTGCAGTGAAAACAAAAGATGAGAGCTACAAAAAAATTCACCGACGAGGAATTGACAAAAACTATACATGGCTCAATTAGAAACGTTACCATGGACAACTAGTTTACGTCAGTCCCTCTTGAGAAATCACTTTTATACGCACCACTGCTCTCATACAAACCGAAACTGAGCAATATAATATATTTATTGTCATCTTGTAATGAAGAAGGAGTAGTCAATCCGAAATCTAATAATTCTTAAATGATCGAATTCTACAACAAAACAAAAGGTGGTGTTGACTGTTTTGACCAAATGTGTAGTGTTCACGCAAAACAAATAGATGGCCAGTATGCTACTTTTTTGGGATATTGAATATGAATTTCATAAACTGTTATATAATTTTCTCACATAGTTTGTTTCAAACAAATCAAACACCCCTCGGCTTTTATGAAACAATTGTATTCTGCCCTTGTCAAAAGTCATGTGGCAGACAGGCTTGATGTACCACAATTGTCTACGCCGCTGCGATCAAATATTGAAAATTTAATTGCTACTGATGAGAACGCTGAAGTTGAAAATCGTGATACGAATGTAAAAAAACAAGCAAGATCTGTGCTATTTGCCCTTCCGCTAAGCGACGTATGACAAAAACATCCTGCAAAAAATGTGGAAAACACCTATGTGGGGAGCATCAAATTGTGCTTTGTGCCTCTTGCTCAAAATGAAAAGTTATGTTCCTTAAAACGTGTTCTTATTTTTATTATTATTATATACAGTTAGGTTAGAGTTATAAACTTAGTACCTAACTTAAATTTTTTTTTTTATAGCATGGCTCCGTAGTGGCCTTCAGCTGAAAACGTGTTCTTATTTTAGTTTAAAGCATTAATTTTAAGAAAAAAAATACTTTTAATAAGAAATGTTGCATTAATTTGGTTATTTCTTATGATATTTTGTTAATGTTTTGTTAAACAAGCCAAATGGAAAAGAGCTGTGAAATTTGTATTTATTAACTAAAGACTGCAAGAAAGCGACTTGAATTCGTTTTTTTCTAAAAATATATGAATTAAATAATACAAAACTAACATATTTTGTGAGTTTTCATGCATAGGATTTTTTTGAAGGATTTTTGAAAATGACGTCGTCGATTCGACGAACGATGACCTTAACGTTATAAAAATAACGATGACCTTCCAGGGTTAAGGTCCTGTTTGCTGGAAATCCGAGGATTCCGGATCTTGTTCTCCAGCATAGCCCACAAATTTTCAATGACATTTAAATCTGGAGACTGGGCCGGAGGAATCATAACGTGGGGGCAGTTCCAGGTGAGCCAGGGCTGCACTTTTCCGGACTTATGTTTGGGGTCGTTGTCGTGGTAGAACCGGAAGGAGAAGACGTTCATCACGGACATGGGAACTGAATATAAAAATTCCATTATAAATGAATTGTGCAAAAATTTAAAAATAGACAATATAGCGTCTACAGTCACCACCACCAAACAGTCGGAACAGTAGAAAGAAGTCATAGAACTTTTAACGAATATATTCGCTCATACATTTCAGTTGGTAAAACCGACTGGGAAGTGTGGCTAAAATATTTTGTATACTATTTCAACACGACTCCATCTATGTCACATAACTATTGTCCATATGAATTAGTTTATAGCAAACAAAATAATTTACCCAAATATTTTAATACAATAGACAACATAGAACCTTTATATAACATAGAAAACTATGCTAAGGAAAGTAGATTTAGATTGGAACAAGCATATTATATATATATTAATACTAAATACACTTAAAAGAAAAAAAAAATTTTTTTTCAAACATTTAAACAATATAATTAATTAATATTAAGACACTCTAATTAAAATACATATACATAAAATAGATTTACAAAAAAAAAAAATAATAATAACTTTATAGTATTACGTTATTTTTCAAAATGAGGGAGATGTAGTATACACATATATCGAGTGTACACTGTACACACTTCAAATATATTAAATAGCAACACTTTGCCCAAACATTAACATTAAGTTGGTTACCCAGCTCGCTTACATTAAGTGGGTCACCCAGCTCACTTTCAAGCGCTGGTAAAATGATCGCGTAAGGTTGCAGCGCGCACAAACGATGCAGCGTCAGCACTCTCACGCTGTGACCTCATACAGACTACATATGTGCATACTCACACTCTCTTTATATTATGTATTAGACTATGTATGGCTCGCGCGCTGACTTCTCTGCCGAAGCAGCGATCTGCCTTATCTCTTTATATATAAAAGAGTTTGTCCTGATGATAATGGAAGAGCCACAGCCTAAACGAAAAGAGCTAGAAGGCTGAAATTTTCACACAATTTTCCATTCAGGTAGTAAGTGAGCACTAAGAAGGGAATTTTTATTTGGACAACTCCTTCAAGTACCTCCCATACGATTTGGAGCACTTTTTACCCATTTTAAAAATCAAATAATAACTACAACAAGTACCCATTCCACTACTGTCGCCTGATTGTCGCACAAGCTGAGGGTGTGATCGCGAGCGAGAATACAAAAACAAAACAAATGCGCAGTGACGCATTCACTTTCAAAAAAGAAACGGATTTCCGCTTCTTAATGAATAAGTGCATACACAATTAAGTAAACAAAGCGTTGAAAATAATTTTCATAATTTTATGTACATGTATCACTTCGCACAGTGCACATTTTTTTTTTTTTTCAAATTTGTGTGCCTTTGACAATTGATTTACGACCCAAGTAGCGTTTGTTGTTGTTGTCAGTGTTGTTGTTGGGCCCGCACTACTACTTTTTGTTGGTGTCATTGTTTAAAAAAAAAAAACAACAACAATATAACAAAACTTGGTGCGTCCAGAAAAATTTCCCACACCAGAATATGTTATGGGGGTGGATTCGCCTAACTTAGACAAAACGTAACACACTAACATTATTGATATATAATTGCGAATAAGCAAAAGGCGTTCACATAAGCGCACGTGTTGCTCTTATGATAATCAGATAATTTGAAATCTCGCTCCGATCATGCTCCTTTGTTGTTGCTCATTTACGTTCACTCTCTATTTTATGTGCGCGCTTTGCATGTCAATCATAAAGTTTCATAACCCTAGCTCCTCCGCACACACACTAAATTAAAGCTAAACGCAATATACAATTCACTTAACTGCAGCCTCTTAGATATGTTTTGCATTGATTCAGTGCGTGCGAAGAAGGTAGCGATACTTCGCTCTTTGCTTGACTTGCATACGCGCGCATACATAAGAGAGTTAGCCGAAATAGCTATAATTGTAGATTGAGCCTGCCTTTTTATAGCTCTTCTTAACAATATGAGTGCGCTATGTCATATTTATGGTACTGCATGTGAGCTTCAAGCAGCAGCAGAAATTTTTGCTATAAATTTTCACCTTTTTCAGAATGGAAATTTATTACAAGCATTGGGAAATAATATGCATCCTGTAAAAAGATTGTGTTTTACCAGTCCATTAATGAATGGACATTTTGATGTTTATATTCCTTTAGAGGAAGTATCAACTCAAGATTCTGATACGTCAAGTGAATGTATAACTTAAAATGTTAAAATTCCTGTTAAAAGACGTAGTCGATTCACCGGCAAAAAAGAAAAAAAGGTAAAAATAAATTTTCATTTGAAAAAAAGTAATATCAATAGGGGTAAGCGCATAGAAGCATCAAAAAGATATCGTGTTAATAATCCTGATGTTATTAGAGTTGTAGTGAGAAGAGATCAGACTAATAATCCTGAAGCTCATAGAGTTGCAGTGAGAAGACATCCGGCTAATAATCCTGATGCACGTCAAGAAAGGCGTTTGCGTGCATGGACGCATGTTTGGCTTAAAACTATGATTTTGAAATAGCTTACAAGTCAGATAAAATTACTCAACTTGGTAGTATGAATTTGATATGCAAACATTGTAATGCCTTAAAATGGAAATATTAGCCTTTGGGTATCTGTTGCAAGGCAGGAAAAGGTAATCTTTCACAAAATGATAGTTTGCCCGATCCACTTAAGAGCTTAATTATTTGTGGACATCCCAAGCATGATCATTTCATTGATCGTATAAGAAAGTATAACAGCTGCTTTCAGATGACTTCTTTTGGTAGTACAAAAATTATAAATGAAAGTTGGTCAACCTTTAAAGTCCAAGGACAAGTGTATCACTTAATTGGTAGTGTCAGAACTTTGCCAAATGAAGAAATGCAGTTTCTTCAAATTTATTTTGTTGGTGATGATAAAAAGCAAGCTCAACTACGTTGCAAAAATATTTCAAATGTTGATTGCAGCGTAGTAAGAGTTCTTCAATGTATGTTTCATCAGCATAATCGTTATGTTAAAGATCTAAAAATGGCTCTCAATAAAATACCAACAAGTACTAAAGACTATAAATTGATTATACATGCTGATCGAAAACCCGCTGGTGCCCACAAAGGGCTTTACAGTGAACCTCAATCAAGCAAAGTAGCTTTAGTTATTGTTGGTCAGCAATTTGAAAAGCGCGATATTATTATTGAAAGCCAGAATAATAAATTACATCGTATAAGTGAGGTGCATCGATCATACGATGCCTCACAGTACCCTTTGCTATTTCCTTATGGCGAAGATGACTATTCAGTGGATATACCACAATGCAATCTATTATTAAACAAGTAAGAAGGCTCTAGTCGGGAGAGCCCGACTAGAAGATACCCTAAACCCAGTTGCAATAAATATATTAAATTTATGTAAGACTTTGGTATACTGACTTAGCTTCAATCGATTAAGTTCAATATCTCCGGTGTTTCTCAACCGATTTTGACGAAATTTTCAGAAAAGTTCTATCATTACCCATTACGCCAACCCTCATTTTTAGATTTTCCAAATTCGATATTTTTGTTATCGATATTATATGTATATCGGAAACCAGAATAGTTATCGATAATTTGAAGCAAACTTGTTCTGCTCATGGTAAAGGAGAACTTAAATACAAAAAAAGAAGTCTTAAGCTCTTGTAGTCTCTGAGATCCACGCGTTTATACAGACAGACAGACGGACAGACGGACAGACAGACGGACAGACGGACATGGCTATATCGTCTCGGCTGTTGATGCTGATCAAGAATATATACACTTTATAGGGTCGGAGATGCTTCCTTCTGCCTGTTACATACTTTTGCACAAAACCATTATACCCTTATTTACCCATTTTATGGGTTAAGGGTATAACAATCGTGTCTTTAGTCTTGTCTGTATTTTATTAATTGTTAAGGCAAAGCAAACTTTTAAAGGAAATTGCAATCTTGTAAATTGAAATGGCAATTCAGAATCAGAAGGTATTAATGGAATTCTCGGTATAAAAACCGTTTCCCCTATACCATTGCCAGTAAAGATAATTGCTTTGACAACATTCTTATGAAGGACTTTAACTTGGAATCTTGTACCATTGCACAGTTTTGGCGGCTTCAAGTTGTGAATCAACATTACAGGTGAACCAATCTTTAAAGTTAATTTATGTTGAGGCAGGCCAGCCGGATTTAATGAATTAAGAAACTCGACGGGGCAATGAACTGCATCTTCGATTTCAGTCACAGAATCAATAATAATCATAATCAATAGTTATATGTCATTTCTTCACTTTGAAATGATTTTAATAAAAACTCGTTTATTTCCAATGCATTGTCATTTCTCGCAGTCAAAATAGCACGTTCTGAAAACCATTCGAGTGATTTTTGAGAGATATATTTTAATATCCGGAAATATTTTTAGAGTTAGCTCTTCAATACTTTTCACAACATGACACAAAGTTGATGGTAAAGCTATTTTGTCATCATGGGTTGGAAATAAAACATTTCCTATTTTAAGACGCATTTCTGCAAATTTTACAGCTATGCTATCACCTTTTAAGTTCACTCGCATATTTTTCGTTAATGCAATTTTCTGTATTTTTGGCCACAAAATTGAATACTTTAAGCACGCATTTATTTCATCTGCTCTTGTTCCTCTGGGGATCACTGGAAGAGTTTGTCGAAAATCACTAGCTAAGAGAACAGCTATGCCACCCATTAAGTATTCACTATCTCGAATGTCTTTCAAAGATCGATCTACAGCTTCAAAAGCACCTTTATGGCCCGTAGTACACTCATCCCAAACAATAAGCTTGCAATCTCTGAGCACAGCAGCAATATTAGATTGCTTTGAAATTGAGCAATGTAGTGCTTCTAAATGAATCAAATTAAATGGAATCTTAAGTGTAGAATGCGCTGTGCGACCACCATTACGTAAAGTGGCTGCGATACCAAAAGAAGCAACGGCCAATGCAATTTTTTTGCTTTGCCGTACCTTTGCCAGTAATAAATTTAAAAGATACGTTTTACCTGTTCCACCAGGTGCATCTAACAAATAGATTTCTCCATTTTCTGCTTCAACGCTATGTAGTATCTTTTCGTATACTTGTTTTTGCTCAGTAGTGTGGAGTAGCTCATTATTAACAACAAAATTATCGCAATTTTCATAATTTGTTTCTCTATGATATTAAATATTTGGAACAATTTCCTCGGATCTAATTGGTAGTGGAAGTCCACAGTCAGTCAAGTTTTGACCACCAATAGACAATACAATATCTTCAATGTAAACAATACATTTATATACACCCAACTCTTTTTTTACACGGTTTTTTTTTACACGGTTTTGAAGTTACACGGATGAAAAAAAAAATTTTCATTATTTTGTTTTGTTTGTTTTTACCACACTTGGCAAATAAAAAATTGTATGTGCTACTTAACATTTTTGTGTTTCTTTTAGCTGCAAATTTCTTAAAAAATGATCCTAATATGGAACGTGCCCTGAAATTCGAACGAGACATTAATAATTCTATTGCTGAGTATGAAGAGTTGTATAAAAAACTTAAAAACCAAAAGTTCAACTTTCCATTAAAGAATATTAAATAAAAAAGTCGACGGCGCAAGACCTGTAGGAAAGTAGTCCATTAGCTCAAAACTCTATTACCGGACGAAAGTCACCATTGGATAATTTGATGGATATCTCCAGTGATGATACCGATTTTAGTCCAGTTCGTCGCAAACAATTGCGCTTTTTATCAAGTAGCGACGACTTTTTGCTTGTATGAATTTTTCCACCTGTATGAATTATGAATTTTAAGTTGTAATGCTCAATAAAAATAAAATGACCATACAATTTGTGGGCATATCTGAAATTTTAAAGTTTTGAAAATTTTTTTTACACGGTTTTTCGAAGTAAATATAGTTCTGTATTTCATCTTACACGGTTTTCAATTGACATGGAACTTATCCCCCATTTTACTATAGGAAACGCCTCTTTTTTACACGGTTTTTTTTACACGGATTTCTGAGGAACGTATCTACCGTGTAAAAAAAGAGTTGGGTGTACATACTTTGTGTTTTATATATTCTTCTTCTACTAACAAAAAACATCATGTCTATTTGCTTGATCTCGCATTCCAGCACCTCTCCCGCTTTGTCCGCTCTTATCTGGCGGTTGTATTTATCTGCATTCGCGCTCACGCTCTTTCACTCAACCGCTCTCTTGATTTTAACCGTTGTATCGTGCCCATTGCTTCGATTCGTTAATACTTACTTACTTGCACTCTACCTTGTTTTGCTGTAGCATATCGATTTCTTTAGTAAATTTATTTACATATTTCATAATGCTTGTTTGCTGCAGCAAAAATTGCAAATTGGTTGATACAACCAATCAAGATTTTATTCTGTGTGGACTGTGCGACAACATGATCCACATGAAATGTGTTGGCTTTACTGCCAAAACCAGGGACTGCTTGATTGCAGACACAGGCCTTAAATGGTATTGTGAGCCCTGTAGGGAGGTGGTTAAAGAGTCTTCAAAATTCATGAGACATACTCATTTAGGCTTCAAAGCTATGCATATTGCATTTAATGCACTGAAAAACTCATTAAAGAGCTTGAGTCTAATTTCAAAAATGGCAAGGTTACGACTGAATCTCCGAAGCGTAAAAAGACTTCGGATCCTAATCCGCCTATTGTCCCACCTATCATCCCCACAAAGCCCCTTCTGGTGCCCAGCATTAATCAACCTACGGCCAGCCCATTAATGTTATTTAATTCGCCGGCAAGAACCATTACTAATAACCTTTCTTGTGATCCTGTGCATGAAATCGGTTCAACTGCCTGTGCGCCTATTGATCCCAAGCCTCTTGTTGTTGTGCCATTTAACAAATTTATATTTGTGTCCAGGCTGGCATCCGATACATCATCGGATGATGTTTCATGATGATTCTGCTCTTATTATTATTGAGAAGTTTAAATTTAAACACGCCCGAAGTATATCTTCCTTCAAGTTGAGCTTGCCGCCTGAACTCTTTTCGACAATTTGTTCAGAAAAATTCTGGCCGCAGCAGCTTGTTGCAAAGGAGTATGAGAATAGGCGAAGTAATAATAATAAGGGCATTAGGATTAGTAGTGCACAGCCTGTTAGCCACCCAGTTGCCTCCACCTCGGTGGCAAAAAACTAACAAAACAACTTAGTTTGGCCTATCAAAACGTTAGAGGCCTTAACACTAAACTTTCTAACTTATATGTTAACAGCTTATCATTTGATGCGCATATAGTAGCACTCACGGAAACCTGGTTAAGACCCGATATTTCTGATTATTCCGTTTTTCCTTCAAAATATAGTTTGTACAGATGCGATCGCACCTCCCGCAAGGGGGGTGGTGTTCTCATTGCTGTTGACTCTTGTTTTTCCTCTGAACAGATTCATTCCCAGCATTTTCCGGACATTGAGTTTTAATGTGTTAAAATATTACTAAACGGCCGTTCACTTTATGTTACTTGTTCTTATATTTCTCCTCATTCTGATACTAACTTTTTTTTTACTCATCCCATCTTAGTGCCCTGCAACTTGTTTCGTCATTGTTGACAGATATGGATAATCTGATAGTGGTTGGTGATTTTAATCTGCCACATGTTGCATGGTCTGTGAATGACACATCTTCGGCGGTGTTACCAGTCACTTCTGATGATTTTATCGATGGCCTGCTGGAGTTAGGCCTATCGCAAGTTAACAGGGTGCATAACTGTAGTGGTAGAATGTTGGACCTAATATTTGTTTCTTACTCAGATTGCAGTAATGCTTGTAGAATACCCCCTCTAGTGCTTCCGGAAGACACCTACCACCCAACCCTAGAACTATCCATCGAAATTCTTTACCCTAGTGCAGTATCTTATAATACTTTAAAAACATGTTGCTTTCGTAAAACTAACTTTACTAAATTAAATTATCTTCTTCAACATACTAATTGGTCTCGTCTTTATTCTTGTAGTGATACAGAAACTGCCATTGCCATATTTTATAGGACCTTGAATTCGCTTTTGGATATTTGTGTTCTTCTCACTTGTTCTTCAAGTGTTAAAAAGCCACCTTGGTTTACGAGGGATCTATCGAAATTGAAAAACGCGAAGACAAAATCTTATAAAAAATTTAAAAAATCAGGAACCACTTTAGATTCATCTTCGTATGTATTTAGTAGCAAAATCTAGTTTTCTTTCTGTTAACACATCTTGTTATAATAATTATCTTAATCGTTGTAGACTAAACTTTTCACGTGACCCTAAACAGTTTTATAAATTTGTTAACTCTAAACGTAAGTCTTCTTGCTTGCCGTCCTCAGTATACCTTGATAATACCTAAGCGAGTTCTGATCAGACAGTAGCCGATCTATTTGCTGAGTATTTTCAATCAGTATATTCAACGAATTTAAATAGAAGTAGTAATTACTATCCTTTTCAAGTTCAATCGTCTAATTGCATATATATCCCAGTTATAACTGAGTGTACGCTTCTAAGTGACCTTAACTCTATCAAACCAGGCTATCTGCCTGGTCCTGATGGAGTGCCAGGTTGTATTCTTAGGTACTGTGCGGTTTCACTTTGTAAACCATTACATAAATTATTTAACTTGTCGGTTGAAACAACTGTGTTTCCTGCTATATGGAAGGAATCTTTTATCATTCCACTCCATAAAAATTCTTCTAAGTCTAACGTTAAAAATTATAGGGGCATATCCAAGTTGTCCGCCATTCCTAAGGTCTTTGAAAAAATTATATGTTCTCAACTGCAACACACATGTAGTTCAATTATATCGCCTTATCAACACGGTTTTGTAAGGCGTAAATCTACTACCACTAACCTTCTTGAATTCACTTCGCTTGTTATCAAAGGGTTTCAGGAAAAAATGCAAACTGACGTTGTTTACACCGATTTTAGTAAGGCATTTGATTCTGTTAGTCATTCTCTGTTGCTTCAAAAATTAAATGTTATTGGATTTCCATCAAAACTCGTATTGTGGCTTTCGGAGTACTTTTGTGGTCGAACACAAAAAGTAGTTTTTAAATCGTCTGTATCTAAACCTATTTTTGTTACCTCTGGTGTTCCCCAGGGTAGTCACCTTGGACCTTTGCTATTTAATCTGTTTATTAAGGATCTTCCAGCTGTTATTACTAACTCTTATGTGTATATGTTTGCTGATGATGTGAAGCTATGTTTCACCTATAATGACGCTTCCCTGTATAATTTACTACAGTCGGATTTGGGTGCTTTGTCGGCCTGGTGTCGTTTTAACTTACTGAATTTAAATTGTTCAAAATGTAAAGTCATGTCTTTTTGTAGAAGTACCCCTCATACTGCTCACTACTTGTTTGATGCTATGGAGTCGGCAGATGGGAAGGAGGCCGGCTACCACTCAGAGGGCTCTGAATTGGCCCATGACATGGCCAAGCTAGCAAGCTTCAGTGAAGAGTCCCTTGACTTGGATGACACGGACGAGGAAGCGAACAGGACAGTGGTGGAGCGTCGGCCTGAAGATGTCACTAAGACTTCTTCAGATTAACCTCCACCACTGCAAAGCGGCGGCGGCCGCTCTGCTGCTCCGCATAAGCCAATGTGGAGCAGACGTTGTCCTCATCCAGGAACCTTGGGTCTGTGGTGGCAAGGTGACTGGACTGGGGACCAAAGACTATAAGCTAATAGTAGCCCAAAATAAAGGTAAAATTCGCACCTGCATTCTAGCAAAAAAACAACTAAATATATTTTTGCTCCCTAACTACAGCGATGGAGACAACACAGCTGTCTGCCTGGAGTTGAAGGCTGGGAATGTGAGAGTTTGCTCAACATACTTGGCCCATGACCACCAAGGGCCATTCCCACATCCACTCCTGCAAGGGTTGGTGACCGACAGCGAAACCACGCACACCGACCTCATAATTGGGTGTGACGCCAACGCCCATCATCATCAGTGGGGAAGCACTGACACAAATGAACGGGGTGAGTTGCTTTTTAACTACATTCTGTCCACTAACCTCATGATTTGTAATACGGGCAACGACCCAACCTTCATTACAAAGAACAGGGAAGAAGTACTAGATATTACGCTAGTCTCAACCTCCCTCTGTAGCAAACTAACAAGATGGAGAGTGCTAGACGAGCACTCCTTCTCAGACCATAGATATATCGAAATAGTCTTTTCGTTCGACGTACCCAAGCCCAAATGGCACCAGAATGTTAGACGTACAAACTGGTCCACTTACAAAAATCACTTAAACACTCTCGTCCCTGAGTCCCCCCACTGGGAAACCCCATTACTGAAACCACAGACCTACTTATAAAAAGGCTTACGGAGGCATGCGAGTCCGCCCTAAACGAGTCGTGCCCCCGTAGCAAACCCAGAGGTAAGACTAAGCCACCATGGTGGTCTCCCCAACTGGGTGAGCTGCGTAAGACATCACGCAAGCTTTTTAATAAAGCTAGGTCTCTCGGAGATGACCAGTCATGGAGTCTCTACAAAACCAGCCTCGCCTCCTATAAGAAGGCACTCAGACAAGCTAAACGCTCCTCATGGCAGACATTCTGCTCTAATATCGAAAGCACCACAGAGGCCGCAAGGCTGAGAAAAGTTCTTTCTCAAACCACCCCATCGGTAGGTTTTCTCAAAAAACCAGATGGCTTATGGACTTCGTCCAGCTTTGAGTCCTTAGAACTCTTGATGGAAACTCATTTTCCGGGCTGCTCAGCAGTAGCAATCCCACAGACAAACACAGGGGTTCATATGGATAGACCTTCCACAAACTTCCTGACTAAAGAATTAATCTCATGGGCTATCAACAGCTTCATGCCCATCAAATCCCCAGGGCCAGACGGCATCTTTCCAGCCCAACTGCAGCATGCAGGTGAGACTGCCTTAAACTGGCTCCTACAAATTTTCACTGGAGTCTGGACGACGGGACTCATCCCAACGCCCTGGCTTGAATCCAAAGTCGTCTTCATTCCAAAGGCGGGCAAAGCCTCCCACACAACTCCCAAGGACTTTCGTCCAATAAGCCTAACATCCTTTCTACTCAAGACCTTTGAAAGGGTGCTGGGCCTTCACTTAAGGAATTCGATACCGACACATCAATTCTCCCGTGCGCAACATGCGTATCAAAAAGGCAAATCCACGGAAACAGCACTTCATGCTGTAATCTCCACAGTGGAAAAATCGCTTCACCAGAAGGATTATTCTCTAGTCGCCTTCCTTGACATAGAGGGTGCTTTCAACAACGTCAACCCAGAGGCAATCACAGAGGCGCTAACGGATCTGGGTGTCGGGCACCGTGCTGTGCATCTGATCGATCAACTGCTAAGACGCAGGATCGTCAGGTCAACTCTCGGTTCCACGACAATCTCTAGGTCCGTCTGCAGAGGCACCCCTCAAGGTGGAGTTCTCTCTCCTCTCCTTTGGAACGTGGCAGTAAATTCTCTGCTGCGCTCCATTGAGGGAGGTGGCTGCAGGGTGATTGCCTATGCGGATGACGTTGCGATTGTTTTCTCGGGAAAATTCCCCCAAACCCTGTGCGAACGCATGACCGTAGTGCTTCGCACTCTGTCCACTTGGGCAAAGAAAAACGGACTTGGACTGAACCCAGCGAAGACTGATCTTGTCCTCTTTACTAGGAAATCCCGAATCTTAGGCCGCCCACCCTTGACGGGGTGGAACTAACCTTCAGCAAATCAGCCAAATACTTAGGGCTCACTTTAGACAGCAAAATGGACTGGAATCTTAACACCGAAGAGCGTGTTAGGAAAGCCCTAGTTGCTCTTTACACGTGCAGAAAGTCGATCAGACTGAAATGGGGCATGGCCCCCCACATAACTTTGTGGCTGTACACGGCCATCATTCGGCCAATCCTACTGTACGGAGTATCAGTATGGTGGCCAACACTCTCAAAGAAAAAGTCAGTTCGCTTGCTAGGCAAGGTGCAGCGCGCTGCAGGACTGACCGCCACTGGAGCCCTCAGAACAGCCCCTAACGAGGCTCTCGATAATATACTCAATCTTTGCCTATCGACCAGATGGGCAAACTAGTAGCAACCCTCTCAGCACTTCGCATGAGAGAAACAAACCAGTGGACCGCACAGACACACGGTCACTCAAGTATTCTCAATGGAAACTCGCTTCTTCCCCCAGCAACTGACTACTGCTGCCCTCAGGAGTTTCTTAATACTTCTTTCCACTCAATTATCCCATCGAGGGAAGAGTGGAGAGAAGGGATACCAGGGCCGACAGACTCAATTAGAATTTTACGGACGGTTCAAAGCTAGACAACCGGGTAGGGGGAGGTGTCTTCTGCGAAGAACTGTCCATAAATAATTCCTTAATATACCTGACCATTGCAGTGTTTTCCAGGCAGAAATCACCGCTATACAAGAAGCGCTCAAATCCTTACAAGGAATTGAACGCTCTGCAGCCAAAATCTGCATCTTTTCTGATAGCCAAGCAGCTATCAAATCGCTCAACGCGATATCGTCGAACTCGATATCCGTCACAAACTGCCGCAAATCTCTGCAAGAGATGGCAGAGCAGTTCGATCTCTACCTCATATGGGTGCCCGGTCACAAAGGCATCGAGGGCAATTGTAGGGCGGATGAGCTGGCAAGACATGGTACTACCATGCCCCTCCTCTCGGATAAGGAGGGTTTGGGCATGCCCATGGCCAGCTGTAAACTTAAGATTCGCGAGCATTTCGAACGCAAAGCAAATAAAAGGTGGCAACACACCACCGGTAGATGCAATATAGCCAGACAGACATGGCCAACGCGCTGTAAAAAGCGCTCTTCAAGCCTAATCCACCTAAATAGATCAGGTTGTGCCTCCGTAGTGAGGGCTGTTACGGGGCACTGGCTAGTGGGATCTCATGCAGCGAGACTACTAGCCCCTTCTAACGATTTCTGCAGAAGCTGTCGGGACGAGGAAGAGGAGGAAACTGTTTCCCATCTTTTCTGCGACTGTCCTGCACTCTGCAAAAATAGAAATCGCTTTCTCGGTTCCTATTTCCTAACAGACCTCTCAGAGATAGCGAACACCACCCCCAAGAGTATTCTCTCCTTTATTCATGCTTCGGGCTGGAACCACGCCCTCTCAAATAGTATCACACACCCTGTTCTCGGGTAGACGGAGTTGTGGACGCAGTCCATCGCGGCATCACAATGGGCCAACAATTGGCCTAAGTGAGTGGAAGGGTCTCTCACCTGCCCACTACCGCTCTAACCTAACCTAACCTACATTTAAACTAGGTATGTAGATCGTGGCACGTCTACGATTACTCCGGCGACAAGGTTTGAAGATTGATTCTTGTAGAACTCGAAAAAGTAAGACGAAAATATGAAGAAAAATCGCGCGATTTTTGTAAAAAAAATTTTTGCCTGCGACATTTTAAATGATTTGTATTACTTAAAATGTTTAATATCAAAAGCAACAAAATTGTAAATAACGATATTTCAGTTTATTTTATTTTATTTCTAATATAAACATGAATCATTGACAAAAAAAATAAATTTTTGACATTCCAAATGCTTAATACATATATTATTTTTTTTTTTAAATAATTTTTTCGTATTTGTGATTTTTTGCCGACAGTACGGACAAAGAGCGGGTGAATTATTTTTTTTCCGCATGGTGCAGGTGTTATTTCACATCGCGATCAGGCGTTAT
Organism: Scaptomyza flava; assembly: GCA_030179655.1. Lineage (NCBI taxonomy): Eukaryota > Metazoa > Arthropoda > Insecta > Diptera > Drosophilidae > Scaptomyza > Scaptomyza flava. The sequence goes on along the minus strand of JARNME010000404.1, from coordinate 32,125,035 downwards.
CGCACTTTTAGAATGCGCAGGCGTTATTGCACTAGGCGTTATTGCACGCCCCCGGATTTTTTAATAGTTTAAAACTTGTTTTCCATTTACTATAATTTTCTTTTGCTTTCTTTAGCTCCCCCAGTACCTCAAACCAACATTTTCTATAATATGCCTCGATTTGCTTTCTTTTAAGCAATTATGGCAAAATTCTGAATATTCGGCTTCAACTATTTAGTCATTAATAGCCTCTAACGTTGATACAAAAATATCATTAGCTGGTCTTTCTTCTTCAGCTCTAATATAATAAAACGCCTGCAGGCGTTATTGCACTAGGCGTTATTGCACGCCCCCGGATTTTTTAATAGTTTAAAACTTGTTTTCCATTTACTATAATTTTCTTTTGCTTTCTTTAGCTCCCCCAGTACCTCAAACCAACATTTTCTATAATATGCCTCGATTTGCTTTCTTTTTAAGCAATTATGGCAAAATTCTGAATATTCGGCTTCAACTATTTAGTCATTAATAGCCTCTAACGTTGATACAAAAATATCATTAGCTGGTCTTTCTTCTTCAGCTCTAATATAGGGAAGTATCGGTGCGTTGTCTTCAAAATTGTCCGAGAAATCATATTCATTACATACAACAGCATTTATTGACGTCAACAGGGTATTTTCACTCAAGTTTAATGTGGGAATTGCACCAGACTTTAAACGAAGCTTTCCTAAATATATGGCCTCAAAATGTTTGTTGCAAAAACGTGAATTTTTATTAATTTTTACCCTATCCAAATAGCAAGCCTCAACCCATTTATTAAAAGAGATGCGTTAGATGAAAATGAAAATAAAATAACCGGAAAATCTTTTGAACATTTCCTAAAGCTTCTATTGCAAGATTTAATAATGCATTTACTACTTGGAAGTCTAATATCTTTTTTCTTAAGAGCAGCCATTATCAGACAAACGCATACACCCACAGATAATATCAGTGCACAGTGGTCCCAATTCCCAAATAAGTGGCATAAAGTCGAAAAATTTGTTGAAGTAAATATCAGTTATGTTTGAATATATTCAAATAGAGTCCCCATAGATGGAAAATCAATAATCGCTTTTGCTAAAAATGCAACCCTGGCATTGTGATCAAGCTCCAAAGTCAGCTGATTAGTCAGCTGCTGCCTGCAACAAAATTGGCGGGAAATTTTTGTTCACTTTGAGCGCTTGGCAAATTACCACATTGTTCTAATAAAATATTGTAAAAAATGGATTTCGAAGGCCAGGGTATGTAGAATGAATAACAAAAAGCGTTTGTGTTAAAAGTTGTTCTGTGTTATTTATATGTATTGTTTTGTATTGTCCAAAAAGATAGGAAACCAAACAAAAGTGTTCGTCTTGTGTGGAGTAGAACTAACGTTGTGCGTGTTTGTTCGGTATGTAGTTTATGTCAAAATAAAGTATAAAGTGTGTACTAAAAGATAGTAATAATCTCGTTTGCGGCTTTTTGCGGCTTTTTGCGGCTCTTGTGGTACTTTGAACTTGTAGGTCAGCTTGAGTTCAGTCATGCAACGCTGTTGGACATGTGGATGGTCAAGGGCCGCAACTCTACCGCCCTTGCAAACTGGATATTTGGGCAATTGGCTGAAAGTTCGCTAACCAATGAAAAAAAAAGTGAAATTAAGAAGAAAATAAGGAGCTTTGAACTTTATATTACTTCAAATCTGCAAAAGTGCAGCCGAAACATGCGCACATTCAAAAAAAAAAACATTCACTTTGGCTTTCAATGCGCTTAAGAATTGTTTTGGAAAACAAAGAAGAGACACACAGTCTTCAAGATTTTGCCGACCCCTCAAAATGGAATTTGCCAAAGAAACAAAAGATCATATTCTTGCAGAAAAAAACGATTTAGATACACAAATATTAAAGCTGGAACCATGTGTAGTAACAATTTGTAATGAAAGGAATATCACTATCTCATACGACCTTCACATGACACTTATAGATGGGAAAGTTTTAAACGTTTTAACGGGCACAAAATCTTGCCAGCTGTGTTCAATATGTGGTGCAGGCCCAAAACAATTTATGGAAACTCAAGATATAAATGCCTTCAAGCCAAACCCCCTGCATCTTCAATATGGAATAAGTCCACTTCATGCTTGGATACTCATTTTTGAATTGCTGCTTAAAATATCGTATAGAATGGGATTTAAAAAATGGCAAGTAAGAAACGAAAATGACAAATTAGAAATGATTGCCAAAAAAAAATATATACAGAGAAGATTGTAGGAGGAAATGGGATTGCATGTGGATAAACCTAAACAGAATGGAAGCGGAAACTCGAATGACGGCAATACTGCCCGAAGAGCTTTTTCAAATACAAAATTATTTGCTTCAATTTTAGAGCTCGACATGGAGTTACTTGAGATCTTCATACTATTCTTATTGCTATAAACTGCGAATTTGCAATCGACGCTTTAAAATTTAAAAATTTCACAGATAAAATCATTAAATCATATATGTTGCATTACTCATGGTATCCAATGTCACCAACTCTCCATAAGATTTTAGTTCATGGATCACAAATAATAACTGCATCAGTGTTGCCGGTAGGCTGTCTGGGCGAAAATGCGTCTGAGGCCAAAAATAAATTTTACAAGCGTGACCGGCTTATGCACGCTCGACAGAATTCTCGAGTCCATAACATGATGGATGTGTTTCACAGATCTATGGACTCTTCAGATCCCCTCATCTCAAGTTTATCCATAAAGAGAAGGGCAGCTCAACAAAAAAAAACAAACCCTTCCGCTAGATGTCATTGAGCTTTTAGAAAAACCCCATTATGTTTGTCCAAAAAATATCCAACCTTCAACTCCTAATTATAGCGTTGATAATGACTCCGATGAATCGGAAGTAGACGACATAAATCCCTATTCCTTTGAATTAGATGTTCAACAAAACTAAATAATCATTGAAACATTAATTGTAAGAAATAAATAAATAGTAAAATAAATGTAATTAATTTTTTTTTTTTTCTAAAAATTACCAAAAAAAATTTTGTTTCTCTTAAAATTGCAGTATCACGTATGCGCTCTGTGGCCATATATGGGCTATTCGGGTGGGCATGGTCCGATAAACGAAAAATTTTGTTTACATGTTAAGAGTGCTATATTTATCATATATACCAAGTTTCAGCTCGATATCTACATTTTTCGATTTTATGCCACTTATTTGGGAATTGGGACCACTGCAGTGGTTAACAAATTCAGCTTTTACCTTATTACTGCCACTTTCAAATCTGCAATCACACACAAGCACCGATAGAAAATTGCGCCAAAATATAATTGGGTGTCTCTTTCCGTGTTAACTAGAAAAGTCACTAAATCACTTATCACTGGCTTTTTTTGAATTGCTTAAGTTACACTACAATTGAGAAAATGCTAAAAATAGTCTAATAAAATAACATATTTCAATGTGATTAACTCTCCGCGCGGCAAACTTGATAACGTAGCAAATAAGCTTCTTCGGAATAGCATTTTCTTGTGTTGCTGTTTGTGGGCATACAAAAAGGAATTCATAGATTTCTGGGTGTTTACACATTTTTGTTGCTGCTTGTAAAAAATGCTTTATCTTAAATGTATTGTTTTGATTTGACTTAATTATATGTTAATAGAAAATAAATTTATTATGTAATCATCAATCATAGATATATTTAAATATATAAATAATATAGCAAAATTTTAAAATTATATCATATGTGCTTTTTAATAAACAAAATAAGAAAGTCTTAAATATATACACCTGTAACAAATAAAAATATCATAAAAACTGAGACAGGTTCTGTACACTTGACATGCATACAAATAACTATTAATGCATAAATGTGAGCGCAAACATTTATTCACTGTTCAAATTTAAAAATCCCACCCCAAAATAACAAAATCATCACACGCAAAAATAACAAAACCATACATGCAAATCTCACACGCATATAAAAAGCAGAGCTGCGTGGACCGACCGTCTCATTCGGCTGCCTCTCTACATCTAAGCGCAAACAAAAATAATTCTGAGCAAGAACTCGAGAGCTTCCATTCGGCTCGACACCCGAAGTGCTATGGCAGCACTCAGAAAGTTTTTCACAAAAATGTACAGCATAGGCGTTCCCAACAAGCCCCGTACGCAATGATTGCTCTATAATACTTTATTTCTCAAATATTTTGTTATTAGTTCTATTTTTTTCATTAAATTGTTTAAATTCTATGCAGTCCATACATTATACAATAATAAAAAAATTAATAAAAGATTGAACATTTTATATTAGCTCTTTTTGTTAAGTAAGCCATGACGATGCATTTAAGCTTTTTTATATGTTAAATTTGAAATCATATAAGTACAATATATGTTAACTTTCATAATTTTTGTTGCACAAGGACATACGTATTCAAAGGTGAGCCTATGCGCCCGTTTTATCTAACACAGGCCAAAAGCTCAAGGCCGAGGACGCAGACCGCCAAATTTTTTTTTTTTTGCTTCCACTTTTAACATTTTGCTCATTTGCGAAGGCTCATTTGATGAGCAATGACAATTATTCTCTTCTCAGGCTTTTAGTTTATTTTTATACCCTTAACCCATAAAATGGGTAAATAAAGGGTATAATGGTTTTGTGCAAAAGTATGTAACAGGCAGAAGGAAGCATCTCCGACTCCATAAAGTATATATATTCTTGATCAGCATCAACAGCCGAGACGATATAGCCATGTCCGTCTGTCCGTCTGTCTGTCCGTCTGTATGAACGCGTGGATCTCAGAGACTACAAGAGCTAGAGACTTCAGATTTTGGATCTAAGTTCTCCTATACTATGAGCAGAGCAAGTTTGCTTCAAATTATCGATAACTATTCTGGTTTCCGATATACACATAATATCGATAACAATAAAATATCGAATTTGGAAAATGTAAAAATGAGGGTTGAAGTAATGGGAAATGATTGAAGTTTTCTGAAAATTTCGTCCAAATCGGTTAAGAAACACCGGAGATATCGAATTTAATCGATTGAAGTTAAGTATATATACCTAAGTCAATTTTAAATTTAATTTATTTATTGCAACTGGGTTCAGGGTATCTTCTAGTCGGGCTCTCCCGACTTGAGCCTTCTTACTTGTTTAAGTACTGGAATTGAGGCCTCTAAGGAGACAAGAGAATAAAGTTTGTTATAGTCAGAACATATAACACGAAATGGTTCATGAATTAAATAGTTGCTCAAGCAACGATCTAGACTAGGGGCAAAAAGTTACGTGAAGATCTAATTGGGACATGAAATTTAATTCGACTCAAAAGAACTGATGACTCGATTTCACCGTTAAGTAGGTTAGTAATAAATAATACTCCATGCATAGTTCTACTGCTTAACAGGAAGGGAAGATTTATCAAAAGGAGTCTACTTGAATACGGGGGTCAGTCAACTCCAGGAACCCAGTTAAAACTTCTAAGCGCAAATAGAAGAAATTTCTTCTGCACAGATTCAATTCTATCCTGGTGAATCGAGTATTGTGGGACCACACACAAGATCCATACTCCAGGATGGGACGAACTAGGGATGTATAAAGCGTTTTAGTGGTGTAAAGATCGTTAAACTCTTTAAAACCACCGCTTGATGAAGCCAAGGTCATTGATGGCCTTATTGACCATATACGATATATGAGCGTCAAACTTTAATTTAGGATCAAGAATAATGCTTAAATCTTTAATTTCAAACACGCGGTCAAGTGGTGAAGCATCAAGCAAGTAGTGAGCAGTATGAGGGGTACTTCTACAAAAAGACATGACTTTACATTTTGAACAATTTAAATTTATTAAGTTAGTACTTCACCAGGCTGACAATGCACCCAAATCTGACTGTAGTAAATTACACAGGGAAACGTCATTATTGGTGAAACATAGCTTCATATCATCAGCAAACATATACACAAAAGAGTTAGTAATAACAGCTGGGAGATCGTTCATTAACAAATTAAATAGCAAAGGACCAAGGTGACTACCCTGGGGAACACCAGAGGTTACAAAAATAGGTTTAGATACCGACGATTTAAAAACTACTTTTTGTGTTCGGCCACACAAGTACTCCGAAAGCCACAGTAAAAGTTTTGATGGAAATCCAATAATATTTTATTTTTGAAGCAACAGAGAATGACTTACAGAATCAAATGCCTTACTAAAATCGGTGTAAACAACGTCAGTTTGCATTTTTTCCCTAAACCCTTTGATAACAAGCGAAGTGAATTCACGAAGGTTAGTGGTAGTAGATTTACGCCTAACAAAACCATGTTGATAAGGCGATATAATTGAACTACATCCGTGTTGCAGTTGAGAACATATAATTTTTTCAAAGACTTTTGGTATGGCAGACAACTTGGATATACCCCTATAATTTTTAACGTTAGACTTAGAAGAATTTTTATGGAGTGGAATGATAAAAGATTCCTTCCATATAGCAGGAAACACAGTTGTTTCAACCGACAAGTTAAATAATTTATGTAATGGTTTACAAAGTGAAACCGCACAGTACCTAAGAATACAACCTGGCACTCCATCAGGACCAGGCAGATAGCCTGGTTTGATAGAGTTAAGGTCACTTAGAAGCGTACACTCAGTTATAACTGGGATATATATGCAATTAGACGATTGAACTTGAAAAGGATAGTAATTACTACTTCTATTTAAATTCGTTGAATATACTGATTGAAAATACTCAGCAAATAGATCGGCTACTGTCTGATCAGAACTCGCTTAGGTATTATCAAGGTATACTGAGGACGGCAAGCAAGAAGACTTACGTTTAGAGTTAACAAATTTATAAAACTGTTTAGGGTCACGTGAAAAGTTTAGTCTACAACGATTAAGATAATTATTATAACAAGAGTGTTAACAGAAAGAAAACTAGATTTTGCTACTAAATACATACGAAGATGAATCTAAAGTGGTTCCTGATTTTTTAAATTTTTTATAAGATTTTGTCTTCGCGTTTTTCAATTTCGATAGATCCCTCGTAAACCAAGGTGGCTTTTTAACACTTGAAGAACAAGTGAGAAGAACACAAATATCCAAAAGCGAATTCAAGGTCCTATAAAATATGGCAATGGCAGTTTCTGTATCACTACAAGAATAAAGACGAGACCAATTAGTATGTTGAAGAAGATAATTTAATTTAGTAAAGTTAGTTTTACGAAAGCAACATGTTTTTAAAGTATTATAAGATACTGCACTAGGGTAAAGAATTTCGATGGATAGTTCTAGGGTTGGGTGGTAGGTGTCTTCCGGAAGCACTAGAGGGGGTATTCTACAAGCATTACTGCAATCTGAGTAAGAAACAAATATTAGGTCCAACATTCTACCACTACAGTTATGCACCCTGTTAACTTGCGATAGGCCTAACTCCAGCAGGCCATCGATAAAATCATCAGAAGTGACTGGTAACACCGCCGAAGATGTGTCATTCACAGACCATGCAACATGTGGCAGATTAAAATCACCAACCACTATCAGATTATCCATATCTGTCAACAATGACGAAACAAGTTGCAGGGCACTAAGATGGGATGAGTAAAAAAAAAGTTAGTATCAGAATGAGGAGAAATATAAGAACAAGTAACATAAAGTGAACGGCCGTTTAGTAATATTTTAACACATTAAAACTCAATGTCCGGAAATGCTGAGAATGAATCTGTTCAGAGGAAAAACAAGAGTCAACAGCAATGAGAACACCACCCCCCTTGCGGGAGGTGCGATCGCATCTGTACAAACTATATTTTGAAGGAAAAACGGAATAATCAGAAATATCGGGTCTTAACCAGGTTTCCGTGAGTGCTACTATATGCGCATCAAATGATAAGCTGTTAACATATAAGTTAGAAAGTTTAGTGTTAAGGCCTCTAACGTTTTGATAGGCCAAACTAAGTTGTTTTGTTAGTTTTTTGCCACCGAGGTGGAGGCAACTGGGTGGCTAACAGGCTGTGCACTACTAATCCTAATGCCCTTATTATTATTACTTCGCCTATTCTCATACTCCTTTGCAACAAGCTGCTGCGGCCAGAATTTTTCTGAACAAATTGTCGAAAAGAGTTCAGGCGGCAAGCTCAACTTGAAGGAAGATATACTTCGGGCGTGTTTAAATTTAAACTTCTCAATAATAATAAGAGCAGAATCATCATGAAACATCATCCGATGATGTATCGGATGCCAGCCTGGACACAAATATAAATTTGTTAAATGGCACAACAACAAGAGGCTTGGGATCAATAGGCGCACAGGCAGTTGAACCGATTTCATGCACAGGATCACAAGAAAGGTTATTAGTAATGGTTCTTGCCGGCGAATTAAATAACATTAATGGGCTGGCCGTAGGTTGATTAATGCTGGGCACCAGAAGGGGCTTTGTGGGGATGATAGGTGGGACAATAGGCGGATTAGGATCCGAAGTCTTTTTACGCTTCGGAGATTCAGTCGTAACCTTGCCATTTTTGAAATTAGACTCAAGCTCTGTAGTGAGTTTTCAGTGCATTAAATGCAATATGCATAGCTTTGAAGCCTAAATGAGTATGTCTTATGAATTTTGAAGACTCTTAACCACCTCCCTACAGGGCTCACAATACCATTTAAGGCCTGTGTCTGCAATCAAGCAGTCCCTGGTTTTGGCAGTAAAGCCAACACATTTCATGTGGATCATGTTGTCGCACAGTCCACACAGAATAAAATCTTGATTGGTTGTATCAACCAATTTGCAATTTTTGCTGCAGCAAACAAGCATTATGAAATATGTAAATAAATTTACTAAAGAAATCGATATGCTACAGCAAAACAAGGTAGAGTGCAAGTAAGTAAGTATTAACGAATCGAAGCAATGGGCACGATACAACGGTTAAAATCAAGAGAGCGGTTGAGTGAAAGAGCGTGAGCGCGAATGCAGATAAATACAACCGCCAGATAAGAGCGGACAAAGCGGGAGAGGTGCTGGAGAGCGAGATCAAGCAAATAGACATGATGTTTTTTGTTAGTAGAAGAAGAATATATAAAACACAAAGTATGTACACCCAACTCTTTTTTTACACGGTAGATACGTTCCTCAGAAATCCGTGTAAAAAAAACCGTGTAAAAAAAGAGGCGTTTCCTATAGTAAAATGGGGGATAAGTTCCATGTCAATTGAAAACCGTGTAAGATGAAATACAGAACTATATTTACTTCGAAAAACCGTGTAAAAAAAATTTTCAAAACTTTAAAATTTCAGATATGCCCACAAATTGTATGCTCATTTTATTTTTATTGAGCATTACAACTTAAAATTCATAATTCATACAGGTGGAAAAATTCATACAAGCAAAAAAGTCGTCGCTACTTGATAAAAAGCGCAATTGTTTGCGACGAACTGGACTAAAATCGGTATCATCACTGGAGATATCCATCAAATTATCCAATGGTGACTTTCGTCCGGTAATAGAGTTTTGAGCTAATGGACTACTTTCCTACAGGTCTTGCGCCGTCGACTTTTTTATTTAATATTCTTTAATGGAAAGTTGAACTTTTGGTTTTTAAGTTTTTTATACAACTCTTCATACTCAGCAATAGAATTATTAATGTCTCGTTCGAATTTCAGGGCACGTTCCATATTAGGATCATTTTTTAAGAAATTTGCAGCTAAAAGAAACACAAAAATGTTAAGTAGCACATACAATTTTTTATTTGCCAAGTGTGGTAAAAACAAACAAAACAAAATAATGAAAATTTATTTTTTTCATCCGTGTAACTTCAAAACCGTGTAAAAAAAAACCGTGTAAAAAAAGAGTTGGGTGTATATAAATGTATTGTTTACATTGAAGATATTGTATTGTCTATTGGTGGTCAAAACTTGACTGACTGTGGACTTCCACTACCAATTAGATCCGAGGAAATTGTTCCAAATATTTAATATCATAGAGAAACAAATTATGAAAATTGCGATAATTTTGTTGTTAATAATGAGCTACTCCACACTACTGAGCAAAAACAAGTATACGAAAAGATACTACATAGCGTTGAAGCAGAAAATGGAGAAATCTATTTGTTAGATGCACCTGGTGGAACAGGTAAACGTATCTTTTAAATTTATTACTGGCAAAGGTACGGCAAAGCAAAAAAATTGCATTGGCCGTTGCTTCTTTTGGTATCGCAGCCACTTTACGTAATGGTGGTCGCACAGCGCATTCTACACTTAAGATTCCATTTAATTTGATTCATTTAGAAGCACTACATTGCTCAATTTCAAAGCATCTAATATTGCTGCTGTGCTCAGAGATTGCAAGCTTATTGTTTGGGATGAGTGTACTACGGGCCATAAAGGTGCTTTTGAAGCTGTAGATCGATCTTTGAAAGACATTCGAGATAGTGAATACTTAATGGGTGGCATAGCTGTTCTCTTAGCTAGTGATTTTCGACAAACTCTTCCAGTGATCCCCAGAGGAACAAGAGCAGATGAAATAATGCGTGCTTAAAGTATTCAATTTTGTGGCCAAAAATACAGAAAATTGCATTAACGAAAAATATGCGAGTGAACTTAAAAGGTGATAGCATAGCTGTAAAATTTGCAGAAATGCGTCTTAAAATAGGAAATGTTTTATTTCCAACCCATGATGACAAAATAGCTTTACCATCAACTTTGTGTCATGTTGTGAAAAGTATTGAAGAGCTAACTCTAAAAATATTTCCGGATATTAAAATATATCTCTCAAAAATCACTCGAATGGTTTTCAGAACGTGCTATTTTGACTGCGAGAAATGACAATGCATTGGAAATAAACGAGTTTTTATTAAAATCATTTCAAAGTGAAGAAATGACATATAACTATTGATTATTATTATTGATTCTGTGACTGAAATCGAAGATGCAGTTCATTGCCCCGTCGAGTTTCTTAATTCATTAAATCCGGCTGGCCTGCCTCAACATAAATTAACTTTAAAGATTGGTTCACCTGTAATGTTGATTCACAACTTGAAGCCGCCAAAACTGTGCAATGGTACAAGATTCCAAGTTAAAGTCCTTCATAAGAATGTTGTCAAAGCAATTATCTTTACTGGCAATGGTATAGGGGAAACGGTTTTTATACCGAGAATTCCATTAATACCTTCTGATTCTGAATTGCCATTTCAATTTACAAGATTGCAATTTCCTTTAAAAGTTTGCTTTGCCTTAACAATTAATAAAATACAGACAAGACTAAAGACACGATTGTTATACCCTTAACCCATAAAATGGGTAAATAAGGGTATAATGGTTTTGTGCAAAAGTATGTAACAGGCAGAAGGAAGCATCTCCGACCCTATAAAGTGTATATATTCTTGATCAGCATCAACAGCCGAGACGATATAGCCATTTCCGTCTGTCCGTCCGTCTGTCCGTCTGACCGTCTGTCCGTCTGTATGAACGCGTGGATCTCAGAGACTACAAGAGCTAGAGACTTCTGATTTTGTATTTAAGTTCTCCTATACCATGAGCAGAACAAGTTTGCTTCAAATTATCGATAACTATTCTGGTTTCCGATATACACATAATATCGATAACAATATAATATCGAATTTGGAAAATCTAAAAATGAGGGTTGAAGTATTTGTATTAGCACCTGACGAAAATAAACCCAATATCGTTTATAAAGAAGCTCTTAACAATTGTTAATAATTGCAAATTAAATTCAATAAGTGGATAAGGCCTACTGGGGAAACCACAATAAAAAACAAGTAAGAAGGCTCTAGTCGGGAGAGCCCGACTAGAAGATACCCTGAACCCAGTTGCAATAAATATATTTAATTTATATAAGACTTTGGTATACTGGCTTAGCTTCCATCGATTAAGTTCAATATCTCCGGTGTTTCTCAATCGATTTGGACGAAATTTTCAGAAAAGTTCTATCATTATCCATTACTTTAACCCTCATTTTTAGATTTTCCAAATTCGATATTTTATTGTTATCGATATTATGTGTATATCGGAAACCAGAATAGTTATCGATAATTTGAAGCAAACTTGTTCTGCTCATGGTATAGGAGAACTTAAATACAAAATCAGAAGTCTCTAGCTCTTGTAGTCTCTGAGATCCACGCGTTCATACAGACGGACAGACGGTCAGACGGACAGACAGACAGATTGGAAAAATGAGGGTTGAAGTAATGGATAATGATAGAACTTTTCTGAAAATTTCGTCCAAATCGGTTGAGAAACACCGGAGATATTGAACTTAATCGATGGAAGCTAAGCCAGTATACCAAAGTCTTATATAAATTAAATATATTTATTGCAACTGGGTTCAGGGTATCTTCTAGTCGGGCTCTCCCGACTAGAGCCTTCTTACTTGTTTATGATTTTGCTTGTGCGAAGCGAAGGCGTCACTGCGCATTTGTTTTGTTTTTGTATTCTCGCTCGCGATCAAACCCTCAGCTTGTGCGACAATCAGGCGACAGTAGTGGAATGGGTACTTGTTGTAATTGTAATTTGTTTTTAAAATGGGTAAAAAGTGCTCCAAATCGTATGGGAGGTACTTGAAGGAGTGGTCCAAATGAAAATTCCCCTCTTAGTGCTCACGTTTAACCTGCATGAAATATTGTGTGAAATTTTCAGCCTTCTAGCTCTTTTCGTTTAGGCTGTGGCGATTCAGACAATCAGGACAAACTCTTTTATGTACATAGATTTACATAGGAGGCGATATAATTTTGTTATTTTAACGAACTCGATTATTTTGGAGATATTTCCCGTGATTGGGTTTTCCAGAAGAGATTGGGGGCACCTGTTTTGGAATATTTGGTTTTTGAGGTTTTAAGTTGTATGACAGTTTCGGCAGGGTTGGATGTTGTCCGGGTTGTTGTAGGAGTTTTATTCTAGGGGCTGTTTTGGTGAAGAGGGATCAAATGGTTATGGCATATACATAAGTTATTGTTGTTGATGTTGCGGATAGACTTTAAGGGCGCAAAAGAGTCAGAGCAAACAATGAAGTGGCCCGTTCTTTTTATGCTCGATACCGAAGGTAAAGAGTATATTGAGTTTGTGCAATGTCCGTCATGGTGTCTGTCCGTCTGTCCGTCTGTATGAACGCAACTTTTTTCCACACCCTTCAAGCTAGAGACTTGAAACTTTGCAATTGTCTTTATCTATGGGATAGTAAATAAAAGTGTCAAAATTGGGGTTCTACGATAACTGGGGGCTGGCAAATCGATAAATTCGATAACTCAAAACCGATAAAACCGCATATTTCGCACATCCTTACAGCTAGAACTACCAAATTTGTTAAGAAGATAGCTACTATCAACCCCCAAAAAACTGCATCAAGAATTTTGGAGCCACGCCCACCCATTTCCCCCAGCCCCCCACCGCATTTTAAAGTCAAAAAAGCCTATATCTCCCACAGTTTTTTAGCTAGAGCCACCAGATTTGGTGCAAAGATAGGTGATGATGACCCCCAAAAAACTGCATCAAAAGTTTGGATGCCACGACCACCAATACTGCCCTAGCCGCCCCCATCCACCCCAAAGCTTCGTCAAAAACGGAAATGCGTGTATCTTCCAGAGTTGTGAGGCTAGAGCCACCAAATTTGGTAGGAAGATAGCTGGCAACGAAACCCAAAAATCTTCATCAAAGTTTTGGAGCCACGCCTACCCATTTCACCCCCCTTTCCACACCTTTTACAAACATTTAGCTAGAGTCACCAAATTTGGTATGAAGATAGCAATTGACATTTCGCAAAGATCTGCATCAAAAATTTGGATGCCACGCCCCGCTATTCTGTCCCCAGCCCCCTTTCCCCATTTCTTACAAACTTCGAGCTAGAGTCACCAAATTTGGTATGAAGATAGCAATTGACATTCCACAAAGATCTGCATCAAATATTTGGATGCCACACCCACCCAATCCGCCCCAGCCGCCCTTACCACAGCTTTAACAAACTTTGAGCTGGAATCACCAAATTTGTATCGGAGAATCTTTAAGGCAGCGTAAGCCCCTGCCCCATCCGTACCCCTTTGCAATCAGGCCTCTTTTTTACCTGTTTTAATACTGGTATCGAGTATGCCGCAGTCGGTTGCGTCCGACTGCAACGTTTCCACTTGTTTTACCCTGAACCCATGAAATGGGTAAAAAAGGGTATAATGGTTTTGTGCAAAAGTATGTAACAGGCAGAAGGAAGCATCTCCGAATCCATAAAGTATATATATTCTTGATCAGCATCAACAGCCGAGACGATATAGCCATGTCCGTCTGTCTGTCTGTATGAACCCGTGGATCTCAGAGACTACAAGAGCTAGAGACTTCAGATTTTGGATAAAAGTTCTCTTATACCATAAACAGAACAAGTTTGTTCCAAATTATCGATAACTATACTATAAAAATTATATTAATAATATAGCTAACAGCTAATTTGTATACTCGTTACCGAAGGTAAAGAGTATATTGGTTTTGTGCAATGTCCATCATCGTGTCCGACCTTCTGACCGTCTGTATGTTCGCAACATTTTTCCACACCCTTTAAGCTAGCGACTTGAAACTTTTCAATTATTTTTGTCTATGAGATAGCAAATTAAAGTGTCAAGATGGGGGCTCTCCGATAACTGGGGGGCAGGCAAATCGAAAAGTTCGATAACTCAAAACCGATAAATCTACATATTTCACACATCCTTACAGCTAGAACTACCAACTTTGGTAAGCAGGCAGCTACTACCAACCCCAAAAAATTTTGGAGCCACGCCCACCCATTCCGCCTCCAGGCCCCGTATTTTAAAATAAAATAAAAGTGCATAAAAGTGTTAGAATCACGTCCACCCATTCCACCCTCCTTTCCCCACTTTTAAAATTTTTGAGCTAGAGTCACCAAATTTGGTATGAAGATAGCAATTGACATTCCACATAGATATGCATCAAAAATTTGAATGCCACACCCATCCATACCACCCACAGCCCCCCTATCCCCACTTTTTACAAACTTCGAGCTAGAGTCACCAAATTTGGAAGGAAGATAGCTGGTGGCATCCTCATCTGCATCAGATAATCTTTAAGGCAGCGTATACCCCTTCCGCATCCGTACCCCTTTGCAATCAGGCCTTTTTTAACGGTTTTAATACTGGTAACGAGTATACTGCAGTCGGTTGCAAATGTGTGTGTGTCTGTATGAACGCAAATATCTTTGTCTATGGCCGGGAAAGATAAAGTGTCAAGATTTGGGTTCAACGAATACTGGGGGGCTAGAGAATCGATAAATTCGCATCTTTCTCAATTTTTAGCCTATTCACAAAATTCGGTAAGAAGATAGCTGGTAACGACCACCAAACGTTGGATGCCACGCCCACCAATACCACCCCCCACTCAAAACCCCCCCTCCCTCACCAACGCATATCTTTTGAGCTGAGTTACCAAATTTGGTAGGAAGACAGCTACTAGCATCACCCAAAAAACTGGCCCAAGCCTCCTGGAGTTTGAAATCATAATACTTATAACTTCACAGTTTTTGAGCTAAATCCACAAAATTTGGTGTCAAGATAGATGATGACGTCCTCCAAATATGTGTATCAAAACTTTGGATAGTTATCGATAATTTTAAACAAACTTGTTCTGCTTACGGTATAGGAGAACTTATATCCAAAATCTGAAGTCTTTAGCTTTTGTAGTCTCTGAGACCTTATTTACCCATTTTATGGGTTAAGGGTAATTTTGGACGTAGATGTACTAACGAACAGTACAGTCAAGTGGCCCAACGATACCAAGAACCGTATTGTTAACGCGCGGACCCACGCACAAAGCGACCCACCTCCCGCCACGCCCACCAATACCACCCCCCACTCCAAACCCCCCCTCCCTCACCAACGCATATCTTTTGAGCATGAGTTACCAAATTTGGTAGGAAGACAGCTACTAGCATCACCCAAAAAACTGGCCCAAGCCTCCTGGAGTTTGAAATCATAAATACTTATAACTTCACAGTTTTTGAGCTAAATCCACAAAATTTGGTGTCAAGATAGATGATGACGTCCTCCAAATATGTGTATCAAAACTTTGGATAGTTATCGATAATTTTAAACAAACTTGTTCTGCTTACGGTATAGGAGAACTTATATCCAAAATCTGAAGTCTTTAGCTTTTGTAGTCTCTGAGACCTTATTTACCCATTTTATGGGTTAAGGGTAATTTTGGACGTAGATGTACTAACGAACAGTACAGTCAAGTGGCCCAACGATACCAAGAACCGGATTGTTAACGCGCGGACCCACGCACAAAGCGACCCACCTCCCGCCCATCCGACCCAGGGGCGCTCCGCTTATCGTGCGGTTACGATGATCGCGAACATGTACACAAATGACACAAAACTAACTTTTTAATAGAGCAAGTAGGAGTGGCACTGTGTATTAAGTGGGAAAGATCGTTATAAATAGAACACAGAATACGAAAAGGGTTATGAAGAGCATAATTAGAATAACAAGTTTGAAAAGATATAGGTACAAAATTTCTAGTATTTTTTATAGGAACAGCAAAGTTAATTTGGTTAATTAATTCAGAAGACTCAAATTCACCGTTAATTAATTTGTGAAAAAGGAGAATGATAGCATTATTCTAAAAGTAAAAGTCTACTAAAGTAAAAGTCTACTATGATAAGAGCGCAAGTTATTGTTAGTGTCCCAGTTAAGACCTCTAAGTGCGAAGAGCAGAAATTGTTTTTGTACGGATTAATTATATATATCTATCGGAATAGACTCATGAGCTTTTATTTTAGTTACGGGCTAGTTTTGCAAGTGAAAAGCTGTAAATTATCTTTAGCATAAACTTTTGAGTAATAAAGCATCAAATGGGACGTGGAACAGCACTAACTTTGGAAGAAAGAGGCAAAATATTGGCATACCGAGACAGCAATCTTTCAACTGGAGAAATCGCAAGAAAAATTTCTAGAAGTCAGTCTGTTGTTTGCCATTTTCTAATAAATACATCGACTTATGGAAATAATATGGAAAAGCCCTTCTGGAAAGCATTAACGCCTTGCCAGCAAACTTTCAACTGGAGAAATCGCAAGAAAAACTACCAAAGCCGCCCCCATCCACCCCAAAGATTCGTCAAAAACGGAAATGCGTGTATCTTCCAGAGTTGTGAGGCTAGAGCCACCAAATTTGGTAGGAAGATAGCTGGCAACGAAACCCAAAAATCTTCGTCAAAGTTTTGGAGCCACGCCTACCCATTTCACCCCCCTTTCCACACCTTTTACAAACATTTAGCTAGAGTCACCAAAGTTGGTATGAAGATAGCAATTGACATTTCGCAAAGATCTGCATCAAAAATTTGGATGCCACGCCTAGCTATTCTGTCCCCAGCCCCCCTTTCCCCATTTCTTACAAACTTCGAGCTAGAGTCACCAAATTTGGTATGAAGATAGCAATTGACATTCCACAAAGATCTGCATCAAATATTTGGATGCCACACCCACCCAATCCGCCCCCCTTACCACAGCTTTAACAAACTTTGAGCTGGAATCACCAAATTTGTATCGGAGAATCTTTAAGGCAGCGTAAGCCCCTGCCCCATCCGTACCCCTTTGCAATCAGGCCTCTTTTTTTACCTGTTTTAATACTGGTATCGAGTATGCCGCAGTCGGTTGCGTCCGACTGCAACGTTTCCACTTGTTTTACCCTGAACCCATGAAATGGGTAAAAAAGGGTATAATGGTTTTGTGCAAAAGTATGTAACAGGCAGAAGGAAGCATCTCCGACCCCATAAAGTATATATATTCTTGATCAGCATCAACAGCCGAGACGATATAGCCATGTCCGTCTGTCCGTCTGTATGAACCCGTGGATCTCAGAGACTACAAGAGCTAGAGACTTCAGATTTTGGATAAAAGTTCTCTTATACCATAAACAGAACAAGTTTGTTCCAAATTATCGATAACTATACTATAAAAATTATATTAATAATATAGCTAACAGCTAATTTGTATACTCGTTACCGAAGGTAAAGAGTATATTGGTTTTGTGCAATGTCCATCATCGTGTCCGACCTTCTGCCCGTCTGTATGTTCGCAACATTTTTCCACACCCTTTAAGCTAGCGACTTGAAACTTTTCAATTATTTTTGTCTATGAGATAGCAAATTAAAGGTTCAAGATGGGGGCTCTCCGATAACTGGGGGGCAGGCAAATCGAAAAGTTCGATAACTCAAAACCGATAAATCTACATATTTCACACATCCTTACAGCTAGAACTACCAACTTTGGTAAGCAGACAGCTACTACCAACCCCAAAAAATTTTGGAGCCACGCCCACCCATTCCGCCTCCAGGCCCCGTATTTTAAAATAAAATAAAAGTGCATAAAAGTGTTAGAATCACGTCCACCCATTCCACCCTCCTTTCCCCACTTTTAAAATTTTTGAGCTAGAGTCACCAAATTTGGTATGAAGATAGCAATTGACATTCCACATAGATATGCATCAAAAATTTGAATGCCACACCCACCCATACCACCCACAGCCCCCCTATCCCCACTTTTTACAAACTTCGAGCTAGAGTCACCAAATTTGGAAGGAAGATAGCTGGTGGCATCCTCATCTGCATCAGATAATCTTTAAGGCAGCGTATACCCCTTCCGCATCCGTACCCCTTTTCAATCAGGCCTTTTTTAACGGTTTTAATACTGGTAACGAGTATACCGCAGTCGGTTGCAAATGTGTGTAACAGACATAATGAAGCATCCCGTCTGTTCGTCTGTCCGTCTGTATGAACGCAAATATCTTTGTCTATGGCCGGGAAAGATAAAGTGTCAAGATTTGGGTTCAACGAATACTGGGGGGCTAGCGAATCGATAAATTCGCATCTTTCTCAATTTTTAGCCTATTCACAAAATTTGGATGCCACACCCACCCAATCCGCCCCAGCCCCCTTTACCACAGCTTTAACAAACTTTGAGCTGGAATCACCAAATTTGTATCGGAGAATCTTTAAGGCAGCGTAAGCCACTGCCCCATCCGTACCCCTTTGCAATCAGGCCTCTTTTTATACTCGATACCGAAGGTAAAGAGTATATTGGGTTTGTGCAATGTCCGTCATGGTGTCCGTCCGTCTGTCCGTCTGTCCGTCTGTATGTTCGCAACTTTTTTCCACACCCTTCAAGCTAGAGACTTGAAACTTTCCAATTCTCTTTATCTATGGGATAGTAAATTAAAGTGTCAAGATGGGGGTTCTACGATAACTGGGGGGCTGGCAAATCGATAAATTCGATAACTCAAAACCGATATATCCTCATATTTCGCACATCCTTACAGCTAGAACTACCAAATTTGGTGGGCAGATAGCTACTAGAACCCCCAAAAAACTGCATCAAAATTTTGGAGCCACGCCCACCCATTCCGCCCCCAGCCCCCCCGCAATTTAAAGTCAAAAAAGCGTATATCTCCCACAGTTTTTGAGCTAGAGCCACCAAATTTTGTGCCAAGATAGGTGATGATGACCCCCCAAAAACTGCATCAAAAGTTTGGATGCCACGCCCACCAATACCACCCTAGCCGCCCCCATCCACCCCAACGCTTCGTCAAAAACGGGAATGCGTGTATCTATCAGAGTTGTGGAGCTAGAGCCTCCAAATTTGGTAGAAAGCTAGCTGGTAACGACCCCCAAAAAACTGCATCAAAATTTTGGAGCCACGCCCACCCATTCCGCCCCCAGCCCCCCCACATTTTGAAATCAGAAATGGCTATATCTCCCACAGTTTTTGAGCTAGAGCCACCAAATTTGGTGCCAAGATAGGTGATGATGACCCCCAAAAACTGCATCAAAAGTTTGGATGCCACGCCCACCAATACCACCCTAGCCGCCCCCATCCACCCCAACGCTTCGTCAAAAACGGGAATGCGTGTATCTTCCAGAGTTGTGGAGCTAGAGCCACCAAATTTGGCAGGAAGATAGCTTGCAACGACCCCCGAAAAACTGCATCAAAGTTTTGGAGCCACGCGCACCCCTTCCACCCCCCTTTCCCCACCTTTTACAAACTTTGAGCTAGAGTCACCAAATTTTGTATGAAGATAGCAATTGACATTCCACATAGATCTGCATCAAAAATTTGGATGCCACGCCCACCCATACCGCCCCCAGCCCCCCTTTCCCCACTTTATACAAACTTCGAGCTAGAGTCACCAAATTTGGTATGAAGATAGCAATTGACATCCCACATGGATCGGCAGCAAAAATTTGAATGCCACGCCCACCCATACCGCCCCAAGCCCCATAGCCCCCCTTTCACCACCTTTTACATGCTTCGAGCTAGAGTCACCAAATTTGGTATGAAGGTAGCATTTGACATTCCACAAGGATCTGCAGCAAAAATTTGGATGCCACGCCCAACCATACCGCCCCCAGCCCCATAGCCCCCCTCTCCCCACCTTATACAAACTTTGAGCTAGAGTCACCAAATTTGGTATGAAGGTAGCATTTGACATTCCACAAGGATCTGCAGCAAAAATTTGAATGCCACGCCCAACCATACCGCCCCCAGCCCCCCTTTCCCCACTTTTACAAACTTTGAGCTAGAGTCACCAAATTTGTTATGAAGATAGCAATTGACATTCCACAAAGATCTGCATCAAAAATTTGGATGCAATTCCACCCATACCGCCCCCAGCCCCCCTTTCCCCACTTTATACAAACTTCGAGCTAGAGTCACCAAATTTGGTATGAAGGTAGCATTTGACATTCCACAAGGATCTGCAGCAAAAATTTGAATGCCACGCCCAACCATACCGCCCCCAGCCCCTCTTTCCCCACTTTTACAAACTTTGAGCTAGAGTCACCAAATTTGTTATGAAGATAGCAATTGACATTCCACAAAGATCTGCATCAAAAATTGGATGCAATTCCACCCATACCGCCCCCAGCCCCCCTTTCCCCACTTTATACAAACTTCGAGCTAGAGTCACCAAATTTGGTATGAAGAAAGCAATTAACATCCCACATGGATGGGCATCAAAATTTTTAATACTGGTATCGAGTATACCGCAGTCGGTTGCGTCCGACTGTAACGTTTCCACTTGTTTTACCTGTTTTAATACTGGTATCGAGTATGCCGCAGTCGGTTGCGTCCGACTGCAACGTTTCCACTTGTTTTACCCTGAACCCATGAAATGGGTAAAAAAGGGTATAATGGTTTTGTGCAAAAGTATGTAACAGGCAGAAGGAAGCATCTCCGAATCCATAAAGTATATATATTCTTGATCAGCATCAACAGCCGAGACGATATAGCCATGTCCGTCTGTCCGTCTGTATGAACCCGTGGATCTCAGAGACTACAAGAGCTAGAGACTTCAGATTTTGGATAAAAGTTCTCTTATACCATAAACAGAACAAGTTTGTTCCAAATTATCGATAACTATACTATAAAAATTATATTAATAATATAGCTAACAGCTAATTTGTATACTCGTTACCGAAGGTAAAGATTATATTGGTTTTGTGCAATGTCCATCATCGTGTCCGACCTTCTGCCCGTCTGTATGTTCGCAACATTTTTCCACACCCTTTAAGCTAGCGACTTGAATAGATAGCAAATTAAAGGTTCAAGATGGGGGCTCTCCGATAACTGGGGGGCAGGCAAATCGAAAAGTTCGATAACTCAAAACCGATAAATCTACATATTTCACACATCCTTACAGCTAGAACTACCAACTTTGGTAAGCAGACAGCTACTACCAACCCCAAAAAATTTTGGAGCCACGCCCACCCATTCCGCCTCCAGGCCCCGTATTTTAAAATAAATAAAGTGCATAAAAGTGTTAGAATCACGTCCACCCATTCCACCCTCCTTTCCCCACTTTTAAAATTTTTGAGCTAGAGTCACCAAATTTGGTATGAAGATAGCAATTGACATTCCACATAGATATGCATCAAAAATTTGAATGCCACACCCACCCATACCACCCACAGCCCCCCTATCCCCACTTTTTACAAACTTCGAGCTAGAGTCACCAAATTTGGAAGGAAGATAGCTGGTGGCATCCTCATCTGCATCAGATAATCTTTAAGGCAGCGTATACCCCTTCCGCATCCGTACCCCTTTGCAATCAGGCCTTTTTTAACGGTTTTAATACTGGTAACGAGTATACCGCAGTCGGTTGCAAATGTGTGTAACAGACATAATGAAGCATCCCGTCTGTTCGTCTGTCCGTCTGTATGAACGCAAATATCTTTGTCTATGGCCGGGAAAGATAAAGTGTCAAGATTTGGGTTCAACGAATACTGGGGGGCTAGCGAATCGATAAATTCGCATCTTTCTCAATTTTTAGCCTATTCACAAAATTCGGTAAGAAGATAGCTGGTAACGACCACCAAACGTTGGATGCCACGCCCACCAATACCGCCCCCCATTCCAAACCCCCCCTCCCTTACCACCGCATATCTTTTGAGCATGAGTTACCAAATTTGGTAGGAAGACAGCTACTAGCATCACCCAAAAAACTGGCCCAAGCCTCCTGGAGTTTGAAATCATAAATACTTATAACTTCACAGTTTTTGAGCTAAATCCACAAAATTTGATGTCAAGATAGATGATGACGTCCTCCAAATATGTGTATCAAAACTTTGGATAGTTATCGATAATTTTAAACGAACTTGTTCTGCTTATGGTATAAGAGAACTTTTATCCAAAATCTGAAGTCTCTAGCTCTTGTAGTCTCTGAGATCCACGGGTTCATACAGACGGACAGACGGACATGGCTATATCGTCTCGGCTGTTGATGGTGATCAAGAATATATATACTTTTTGGATTCGGAGATGCTTCCTTCTGCCTGTTACATACTTTTGCACAAACCATTATACCCTTTTTTACCCATTTCATGGGTTCAGGGTAAAACAAGTGGAAACGTTGCAGTCGGACGCAACCGACTGCGGCATACTCGATACCAGTAAAAAGAGGCCTGATTGCAAAGGGGTACGGATGGGGCAGGGGTGTACGCTGCCTTAAGGTTCTCCGATGCAGATAGGGATGCCACCAACTAACGTGGCTCCAAAATTTTTGATGCAGTTTTTTTGGGGTTGGTAGTAGCTATCTTCTTACCAATTTGGTAGTTCTAGCTGTAAGGGTGTTTGAAATATGCGGATTTATCGTTATCGAATTTATCGACTTGCCAGCCCCCTAGTTATCGTAGAACCCCAATCAAGAGAATTGGGGTAAGATAAAGAGAATTGGAAAGTTTCAAGTCTCTAGCTTGAAGGGTGTGGAAAAAAGTTGCGTTCATACAGACGGACAGACACCATGACGGACATTGCACAAACCCAATATACTCTTTACCTTCGGTATCGAGTATAAAAAGTAATATTTGAGTTTTAATTGGCTGTTATTCAATATTGGTACAAACAGTATTTTTAATTCATGCATTTGTACGTTGAAGCAAAACAGAATTGCACTGGCTTTGTCATTTTAGTAGAGGCAGAAAAGAACGAATTTCGTTTGATGCGTGCGTGCACATGAATATATATATTTTATGCGTATGCATGTGTGCGCTTTGTTGATCTGCTGGTGACCGTCAATAAAAAACCCGAAACTACAAAATGATTTTTACATGTACATATGTACATTTGCATGCTGGTGCAGGGCTCTTGGGTGGGCAACTATATTTATTATTAATTATGTTAAATATATTAAATTTATATAAATATAGGTTTAAGTATTTATTCTTTCATACAATATTATTATGTATTTTAGGTAAATACATATGTACATATGAAAATATATATACAGTCAAACTTCCATAACTCGAATCACCATTATCCACGAAAAAAATTCGACTTATGGAGACTTCGAGTTTAGGAATTGCTCATGTAAACTCTAGATTTTGGCGAAACACAATACAATTAATGAAATGCATGTTTGTATGCATATAATATTTTTATTTTTATATGTAGTTACAGTTACATATCAAGTCCTCTTGTTACATAGTTACTGTGGGGTAAAATACAGAGTGATTTGTGGTTGAACATTTATTTTTTCTTGTTTGTTTCAGTGAAAAAGATTCTAATATGTTTAATGCTCTATAATGACCGTCAGTTGTGTAACTATTTGTTTGTAAAAATGAATTCAAAACCGTCACGAAATCCGCTGCATCATTCGTGGAAGGTTGTAGGATCAATTCTTCCTCCGAGCTATCGTCATCATCTTTCATGGCATTTGAATTCTGATTCACTGGCTCTGAACAGTATTGTTTGATAATGTCAGCATATGTGGGAAAGCCTGCTGTGCAAATCTCGCTGTCCAACTCAATATAATCCTCAAGCGTAGCTTCGGATGGTATATCACTATTAAATCTCATCCAAGCTTCGTAATCAGCTTGTATCAAGTTTCGTTCATTATCAATGTTATTTAAGAAAATAAAAGGTATGTCATCCTCATTATCCCATGTAGAATTTTGACCGAATCCAGCTTTTTTAAAGCAGTTTGCTATTGTTTGGTTCTTGACGTCTATATTCCATGCTTTTGTTACATGATTGATACAATCCATAAGTGTGATATCATATTTTCTCTTCGCCTCCATACGCTTAAATGCTTCTTTTAAGATTCTGCTTCGATAGTAAAATTTCAAATTTTGTATTACTCTCTGGTCAAGCGGTTGCAATTTCGAAGTCATATTTGGTGGAAAAAATGCCAATTCAATAGAATTCAATTTCTTTGCAAATCCCCGAAAAATTCGAAATAAGGGACACGTGCCAAACATAGAATTCGAGTTATGGAGATATTCGAGTTATGAAGTTTGAGTTATTTAAGAAACATTGTATGCAATTTTCGTTCTTAACGCTACTGCCACTCGATTAGATTCGAGTTATAGAAAATTCGAGTTACGGAAGTTCGAAATATGGAAGTTTGCCTGTATATGTACACATGTATGTTAATATCTATGATCGCCGCTCATATTGGCTCCCGAATCACATAATAGTCAATCGGTACCCAGGGAACACCACGAGGAGGCCATTACAAATGTAATGGGGTCATATTTAAATATGACCTATGAGTCGACTTGATATGAAGCAGTTTAAAAATTTAAATTAATTAAAAATAGCAATTCAGTCATATCCATGTTCCCCACTTAAACTACATTATTCCTTAAAGACTATTAAAACGCCAAAGTATTAAAATGCATACGTAAACTTAATTGCTAAATTATTTTTTTTGTATTTTTTTGATTTTTTAATTTTTTTTGTTTTACATACATAATAATTTTGTATGAAAGAATAAATACTTAAACATACATATATATAAATTTTATATTATCTAACATAATTAATAATAAATATAGTTGCCCACCCAAGAGCCCTGCACCAGCATGCAAATGTATGTACATGTAAAAAGTCATTTTGTAGATGTTGAGAAAGGTCAGGTTTTTCTATTGACGGTTACCAGCCGATCAACAAAGCGCACACATGCATACGCATAAATATATATATTCATGTGCACGCACGCATCAAACGAAATTCGTTCTTTCTGCCTCTACTAAAATGACAAAGCCAGTGCAATTCTGTTTTGCTTCAACGTACAAAATGCATGAATTAAAAATACTGTTTGTACCAATATTGAATAACAGCCAATTAAAACTCAAATATTTACTTTTTATACTCGATACCGAAGGTAAAGAGTATATTGGGTTGTGCAATGTCCGTCATGGTGTCTGTCCGTCTGTATGAACGCAACTTTTTTCCACACCCTTCAAGCTAGAGACTTGAAACTTTCCAATTCTCTTTATCTTACCCCAATTCTCTTGATTGGGGTTCTACGATAACTAGGGGGCTGGCAAGTCGATAAATTCGATAACGATAAATCCGCATATTTCAAACACCCTTACAGCTAGAACTACCAAATTTGGTAAGAAGATAGCTACTACCAACCCCAAAAAAACTGCATCAAAAATTTTGGAGCCACGTTAGTTGGTGGCATCCCTATCTGCATCGGAGAACCTTTAAGGCAGCGTACACCCCTGCCCCATCCCTGCCCCTTTGCAATCAGGCCTCTTTTTACCTGTTTTAATACTGGTATCGAGTATGCCGCAGTCGGTTGCGTCCGACTGCAACGTTTCCACTTGTTTACCCTGAACCCATGAAATGGGTAAAAAGGGTATAATGGTTTTGTGCAAAAGTATGTAACAGGCAGAAGGAAGCATCTCCGAATCCTAAAGTATATATATTCTTGATCAGCATCAACAGCCGAGACGATATAGCCATGTCCGTCTGTCCGTCTGTATGAACCCGTGGATCTCAGAGACTACAAGAGCTAGAGACTTCAGATTTTGGATAAAAGTTCTCTTATACCATAAGCAGAACAAGTTCGTTTAAAATTATCGATAACTATCCAAAGTTTTGATACACATATTTGGAGGACGTCATCATCTATCTTGACATCAAATTTTGTGGATTTAGCTCAAAAACTGTGAAGTTATAAGTATTTATGATTTCAAACTCCAGGAGGCTTGGGCCAGTTTTTTTGGGTGATGCTAGTAGCTGTCTTCCTACCAAATGAATGAAATATGAACTTTGTCAAAATAAATAGTAAAACGTGAGATACTTTAATATTATTTATGTTCATATTTTTTATTTATTTATCGAAATTAAACTATACATACATAAAAGTAATTATTTGAGTTTTAATTGGCTATTATTCAATATTGGTACAAAGGGTATTTTTACTTCGTGCGTTTTGTACGTTGAAGCAAAACAGAATTGCACTGGCTTTGTCATTTTAGTAGAGGCAGAAAAGAACGAATTTCGTTTGATGTGTGTGTGCACATGAATATATATATTTTATGCGTATGCATGTGTGCGCTTTGTTGATCTGCTGGTGACCGTCAATAAAAACCCGAAACTACAAATGATTTTTTACATGTACATATGTACATTTGCATGCTGGTGCAGGCTCTTGGGTGGGCACTATATTTATTATTAATATGTTAAATAATATTAAATTTATATAAATATAGGTTTAAGTATTTATTCTTTCATACAATATTATTATGTATTTAGGTAAATACATATGTACATATGAAAATATATATACAGTCAAACTTCCATAACTCGAATCACCATTATCCACGAAAAAATTCGACTTATGGAGACTTCGAGTTTAGGAATTGCTCATGTAAACTCTAGATTTTGGCGAAAAACAATACATTAATGAAATGCATGTTTGTATGCATATAAATATTTTTATTTTTATATGTAGTTACAGTTACATATCAAGTCCTCTTGTTACATAGTTACTGTGGGGTAAAATACAGAGTGATTTGTGGTTGAACATTTATTTTTTTCTTGTTTGTTTCAGTGAAAAAAGATTCTAATATGTTCAATGCTCTATAATGACCGTCAGTTGTGTAACTATTTGTTTGTAAAAATGAATTCAAAACCGTCACGAAATCCGCTGCATCATTCGTGGAAGGTTGTAGGATCAATTCTTCCTCCGAGCTATCGTCATCATCTTTCATGGCATTTGAATTCTGATTCACTGGCTCTGAACAGTATTGTTTGATAATGTCGGCATATGTGGGAAAGCCTGCTGTGCAAATCTCGCTGTCCAACTCATATAATCCTCAAGCGTAGCTTCGGATGGTATATCACTATTAAATCTCATCCAAGCTTCGTAATCAGCTTTTATCAAGTTTCGTTCATTATCAATGTTATTTAGAAAATAAAAGGTATGTCATCCTCATTATCCCATGTAGAATTTTGACCGAATCCAGCTTTTTTAAAGCAGTTTGCTATTGTTTGGTTCTTGACGTCTATATTCCATGCTTTTGTTACATGATTGATACAATCCATAAGTGTGATATCATATTTTCTCTTCGCCTCCATACGCTTAAATGCTTCTTTTAAGATTCTGCTTCGATAGTAAAATTTCAAATTTTGTATTACTCTCTGGTCAAGCGGTTGCAATTTCGAAGTCATATTTGGTGGAAAAAATGCCAATTCAATAGAATTCAATTTTCTTTGCAAATCCCCGAAAAATTCGAAATAAGGGGACACGTGCCAAACATAGAATTCGAGTTATGGAGATATTCGAGTTATGAAAGTTTGAGTTATTTAAGAAACATTGTATGCAATTTTCGTTCTTAACGCTACTGCCACTCGATTAGATTCGAGTTATAGAAAATTCGAGTTACGGAAGTTCGAAATATGGAAGTTTGCCTGTATATGTACACATGTATGTTAATATCTATGATCGCCGCTCATATTGGCTCCCGAATCACATAAATAGTCATCGGTACCCAGGGAACACCACGAGGAGGCCATTACAAATGTAATGGGGTCTATTTAAATATGACCTATGAGTCGACTTGATATGAAGCAGTTTAAAAATTTAAATTAATTAAAAATAGCAATTCAGTCATATCCATGTTCCCCACTTAAACTACATTATTCCTTAAAGACTATTAAAACGCCAAAGTATTAAAATGCATACGTAAACTTAATTGCTAAATTATTTTTTTTGTATTTTTTGATTTTTTAATTTTTTTTGTTTTACATACATAATAATTTTGTATGAAAGAATAAATACTTAAACATACATATATATAAATTTATATTATCTAACATAATTAATATAATATAGTTGCCCACCCAAGAGCCTGCACCAGCATGCAAATGTATGTACATGTAAAAAGTCATTTTGTAGATGTTGAGAAAGGTCAGGTTTTTCTATTGACGGTTACCAGCCGATCAACAAAGCGCACACATGCATACGCATACAAATATATATTCATGTGCACGCACGCATCAAACGAAATTCGTTCTTTTCTGCCTCTACTAAAATGACAAAGCCAGTGCAATTCTGTTTTGCTTCAACGTACAAAATGCATGAATTAAAAATACTGTTTGTACCAATATTGAATAACAGCCAATTAAAACTCAAATATTTACTTTTTATACTCGATACCGAAGGTAAAGAGTATATTGGGTTTGTGCAATGTCCGTCATGGTGTCTGTCCGTCTGTATGAACGCAACTTTTTTCCACACCCTTCAAGCTAGAGACTTGAAACTTTCCAATTCTCTTTATCTTACCCCAATTCTCTTGATTGGGGTTCTACGATAACTAGGGGGCTGGCAAGTCGATAAATTCGATAACGATAAATCCGCATATTTCAAACACCCTTACAGCTAGAACTACCAAATTTGGTAAGAAGATAGCTACTACCAACCCAAAAAAACTGCATCAAAAATTTTGGAGCCACGTTAGTTGGTGGCATCCCTATCTGCATCGGAGAACCTTTAAGGCAGCGTACACCCCTGCCCCATCCCTGCCCCTTTGCAATCAGGCCTCTTTTTACCTGTTTTAATACTGGTATCGAGTATGCCGCAGTCGGTTGCGTCCGACTGCAACGTTTCCACTTGTTTTACCCTGAACCCATGAATGGGTAAAAAGGGTATAATGGTTTTGTGCAAAAGTATGTAACAGGCAGAAGGAAGCATCTCCGAATCCATAAAGTATATATATTCTTGATCAGCATCAACAGCCGAGACGATATAGCCATGTCCGTCTGTCCGTCTGTATGAACCCGTGGATCTCAGAGACTACAAGAGCTAGAGACTTCAGATTTTGGATAAAAGTTCTCTTATACCATAAGCAGAACAAGTTCGTTTAAAATTATCGATAACTATCCAAAGTTTTGATACACATATTTGGAGGACGTCATCATCTATCTTGACATCAATTTTGTGGATTTAGCTCAAAAACTGTGAAGTTATAAGTATTTATGATTTCAAACTCCAGGAGGCTTGGGCCAGTTTTTTGGGTGATGCTAGTAGCTGTCTTCCTACCAAATGAATGAAATATGAACTTTGTCAAAATAAATAGTAAAACGTGAGATACTTTAATATTATTTATGTTCATATTTTTTATTTATTTATCGAAATTAAACTATACATACATAAAAAGTAATTATTTGAGTTTTAATTGGCTATTATTCAATATTGGTACAAAGGGTATTTTTACTTCGTGCGTTTTGTACGTTGAAGCAAAACAGAATTGCACTGGCTTTGTCATTTTAGTAGAGGCAGAAAAGAACGAATTTCGTTTGATGTGTGTGTGCACATGAATATATATATTTTATGCGTATGCATGTGTGCGCTTTGTTGATCTGCTGGTGACCGTCAATAAAAACCCGAAACTACAAAATGATTTTTTACATGTACATATGTACATTTGCACGCTGGTGCAGGGCTCTTGGGTGGGCAACTATATTTATTATTAATTATGTTAGATAATATAAAATTTATATATATGTATGTTTAAGTATTTATTCTTTCATACAAAATTATTATGTATGAAAAACAAAAAAATTAAAAAATCAAAAAAATACAAAAAAAATAATTTAGCAATTAAGTTTACGTATGCATTTTAATACTTTGGCGTTTTAATAGTCTTTAAGGAATAATGTAGTTTAAGTGGGGAACATGGATATGACTGAATTGCTATTTTTAATTAATTTAAATTTTTAAACTGCTTCATATCAAGTCGACTCATAGGTCATATTTAAATATGACCCCATTACATTTGTAATGGCCTCCTCGTGGTGTTCCCTGGGTACCGATTGACTATTTATGTGATTCGGGAGCCAATATGAGCGGCGATCATAGATATTAACATACATGTGTACATATACAGGCAAACTTCCATATTTCGAACTTCCGTAACTCGAATTTTCTATAACTCGAATCTAATCGAGTGGCAGTAGCGTTAAGAGCGAAAATTGCATACAATGTTTCTTAAATAACTCAAACTTTCATAACTCGAATATCTCCATAACTCGAATTCTATGTTTGGCACGTGTCCCCTTATTTCGAATTTTTCGGGGATTTGCAAAGAAAATTGAATTCTATTGAATTGGCATTTTTTCCACCAAATATGACTTCGAAATTGCAACCGCTTGACCAGAGAGTAATACAAAATTTGAAATTTTACTATCGAAGCAGAATCTTAAAAGAAGCATTTAAGCGTATGGAGGCGAAGAGAAAATATGATATCACACTTATGGATTGTATCAATCATGTAACAAAAGCATGGAATATAGACGTCAAGAACCAAACAATAGCAAACTGCTTTAAAAAAGCTGGATTCGGTCAAAATTCTACATGGGATAATGAGGATGACATACCTTTTATTTTCTTAAATAACATTGATAATGAACGAAACTTGATACAAGCTGATTACGAAGCTTGGATGAGATTTAATAGTGATATACCATCCGAAGCTACGCTTGAGGATTATATTGAGTTGGACAGCGAGATTTGCACAGCAGGCTTTCCCACATATGCCGACATTATCAAACAATACTGTTCAGAGCCAGTGAATCAGAATTCAAATGCCATGAAAGATGATGACGATAGCTCGGAGGAAGAATTGATCCTACAACCTTCCACGAATGATGCAGCGGATTTCGTGACGGTTTTGAATTCATTTTTACAAACAAATAGTTACACAACTGACGGTCATTATAGAGCATTGAACATATTAGAATCTTTTTTCACTGAAACAAACAAGAAAAAAATAAATGTTCAACCACAAATCACTCTGTATTTTACCCCACAGTAACTATGTAACAAGAGGACTTGATATGTAACTGTAACTACATATAAAAATAAAAATATTTATATGCATACAAACATGCATTTCATTA
Source organism: Scaptomyza flava (assembly GCA_030179655.1). NCBI lineage: Eukaryota > Metazoa > Arthropoda > Insecta > Diptera > Drosophilidae > Scaptomyza > Scaptomyza flava. The sequence continues at coordinate 32,093,390 of JARNME010000404.1, read as the reverse complement.
ATTGTATTGTTTTTCGCCAAAATCTAGAGTTTACATGAGCAATTCCTAAACTCGAAGTCTCCATAAGTTGAATTTTTTTCGTGGATAATGGTGATTCGAGTTATGGAAGTTTGACTGTATATATATTTTCATATGTACATATGTATTTACCTAAAATACATAATAATATTGTATGAAAGAATAAATACTTAAACCTATATTTATATAAATTTAATATTATTTAACATAATTAATAATAAATATAGTTGCCCACCCAAGAGCCCTGCACCAGCATGCAAATGTACATATGTACATGTAAAAAATCATTTTGTAGTTTCGGGTTTTTTATTGACGGTCACCAGCAGATCAACAAAGCGCACACATGCATACGCATAAAATATATATATTCATGTGCACACACACATCAAACGAAATTCGTTCTTTTCTGCCTCTACTAAAATGACAAAGCCAGTGCAATTCTGTTTTGCTTCAACGTACAAAACGCACGAAGTAAAAATACCCTTTGTACCAATATTGAATAATAGCCAATTAAAACTCAAATAATTACTTTTTATGTATGTATAGTTTAATTTCGATAAATAAATAAAAAATATGAACATAAATAATATTAAAGTATCTCACGTTTTACTATTTATTTTGACAAAGTTCATATTTCATTCATTTGGTAGGAAGACAGCTACTAGCATCACCCAAAAAACTGGCCCAAGCCTCCTGGAGTTTGAAATCATAAATACTTATAACTTCACAGTTTTTGAGCTAAATCCACAAAATTTGATGTCAAGATAGATGATGACGTCCTCCAAATATGTGTATCAAAACTTTGGATAGTTATCGATAATTTTAAACGAACTTGTTCTGCTTATGGTATAAGAGAACTTTTATCCAAAATCTGAAGTCTCTAGCTCTTGTAGTCTCTGAGATCCACGGGTTCATACAGACGGACAGACGGACATGGCTATATCGTCTCGGCTGTTGATGCTGATCAAGAATATATATACTTTATGGATTCGGAGATGCTTCCTTCTGCCTGTTACATACTTTTGCACAAAACCATTATACCCTTTTTACCCATTTCATGGGTTCAGGGTAAAACAAGTGGAAACGTTGCAGTCGGACGCAACCGACTGCGGCATACTCGATACCAGTATTAAAACAGGTAAAAGAGGCCTGATTGCAAAGGGGCAGGGATGGGGCAGGGGTGTACGCTGCCTTAAAGGTTCTCCGATGCAGATAGGGATGCCACCAACTAACGTGGCTCCAAAATTTTGATGCAGTTTTTTTGGGGTTGGTAGTAGCTATCTTCTTACCAAATTTGGTAGTTCTAGCTGTAAGGGTGTTTGAAATATGCGGATTTATCGTTATCGAATTTATCGACTTGCCAGCCCCCTAGTTATCGTAGAACCCCAATCAAGAGAATTGGGGTAAGATAAAGAGAATTGGAAAGTTTCAAGTCTCTAGCTTGAAGGGTGTGGAAAAAAGTTGCGTTCATACAGACGGACAGACACCATGACGGACATTGCACAAACCCAATATACTCTTTACCTTCGGTATCGAGTATAAAAAGTAAATATTTGAGTTTTAATTGGCTGTTATTCAATATTGGTACAAACAGTATTTTTAATTCATGCATTTTGTACGTTGAAGCAAAACAGAATTGCACTGGCTTTGTCATTTTAGTAGAGGCAGAAAAGAACGAATTTCGTTTGATGCGTGCGTGCACATGAATATATATATTTATGCGTATGCATGTGTGCGCTTTGTTGATCGGCTGGTAACCGTCAATAGAAAAACCTGACCTTTCTCAACATCTACAAAATGACTTTTTACATGTACATACATTTGCATGCTGGTGCAGGGCTCTTGGGTGGGCAACTATATTTATTATTAATTATGTTAGATAATATAAAATTTATATATATGTATGTTTAAGTATTTATTCTTTCATACAAAATTATTATGTGTGTAAAACAAAAAAAATTAAAAAATCAAAAAAATACAAAAAAAATAATTTAGCAATTAAGTTTACGTATGCATTTTAATACTTTGGCGTTTTAATAGTCTTTAAGGAATAATGTAGTTTAAGTGGGGAACATGGATATGACTGAATTGCTATTTTTAATTAATTTAAATTTTTAAACTGCTTCATATCAAGTCGACTCATAGGTCATATTTAAATATGACCCCATTACATTTGTAATGGCCTCCTCGTGGTGTTCCCTGGGTACCGATTGACTATTTATGTGATTCGGGAGCCAATATGAGCGGCGATCATAGATATTAACATACATGTGTACATATACAGGCAAACTTCCATATTTCGAACTTCCGTAACTCGATTTTCTATAACTCGAATCTAATCGAGTGGCAGTAGCGTTAAGAGCGAAATTGCATACAATGTTTCTTAAATAACTCAAACTTTCATAACTCGAATATCTCCATAACTCGAATTCTATGTTTGGCACGTGTCCCCTTATTTCGAATTTTTCGGGGATTTGCAAAGAAAATTGAATTCTATTGAATTGGCATTTTTTCCACCAAATATGACTTCGAAATTGCAACCGCTTGACCAGAGAGTAATACAAAATTTGAAATTTTACTATCGAAGCAGAATCTTAAAAGAAGCATTTAAGCGTATGGAGGCGAAGAGAAAATATGATATCACACTTATGGATTGTATCAATCATGTAACAAAAGCATGGAATATAGACGTCAAGAACCAAACAATAGCAAACTGCTTTAAAAAAGCTGGATTCGGTCAAAATTCTACATGGGATAATGAGGATGACATACCTTTTATTTTCTTAAATAACATTGATAATGAACGAAACTTGATAAAAGCTGATTACGAAGCTTGGATGAGATTTAATAGTGATATACCATCCGAAGCTACGCTTGAGGATTATATTGAGTTGGACAGCGAGATTTGCACAGCAGGCTTTCCCACATATGCCGACATTATCAAACAATACTGTTCAGAGCCAGTGAATCAGAATTCAAATGCCATGAAAGATGATGACGATAGCTCGGAGGAAGAATTGATCCTACAACCTTCCACGAATGATGCAGCGGATTTCGTGACGGTTTTGAATTCATTTTTACAAACAAATAGTTACACAACTGACGGTCATTATAGAGCATTGAACATATTAGAATCTTTTTTCACTGAAACAAACAAGAAAAAAATAAATGTTCAACCACAAATCACTCTGTATTTTACCCCACAGTAACTATGTAACAAGAGGACTTGATATGTAACTGTAACTACATATAAAAATAAAAATATTTATATGCATACAAACATGCATTTCATTAATTGTATTGTTTTTCGCCAAAATCTAGAGTTTACATGAGCAATTCCTAAACTCGAAGTCTCCATAAGTCGAATTTTTTTCGTGGATAATGGTGATTCGAGTTATGGAAGTTTGACTGTATATATATTTTCATATGTACATATGTATTTACCTAAAATACATAATAATATTGTATGAAAGAATAAATACTTAAACCTATATTTATATAAATTTAATATTATTTAACATAATTAATAATAAATATAGTTGCCCACCCAAGAGCCCTGCACCAGCATGCAAATGTACATATGTACATGTAAAAAATCATTTTGTAGTTTCGGGTTTTTTATTGACGGTCACCAGCAGATCAACAAAGCGCACACATGCATACGCATAAAA